>CM022945.1:74950980-75550980 GCA_012931725.1 Litsea cubeba
GGAACCATTTGGACTCTACTCAAATTCAAAACTTCCAACATTTTTCTTATTCGGGTATGGGCACGAATAAATTTAACTAACATGCACCGAACTAGTTGCTACCGAAAAACAATATAATCGTTGATATAAGAAAACTATACAAATCCAAACATAAAAAGAAATTGAGAAGATGATCCTTTTAAAGAAGAAAATAGAGCAGTATGCAAATTTTTTTAAAGAGGTCTAGACAAATTGTAAATATATATACAGAAAATGGATATTTTTTCTTTCGTAAATACCCGCACACACTCCTTTTCCTAGTATATTACCTCGTGCTACAATCAAGGATTAAACCATGGTTGTCTTTGTAGATGGAAGGTGCCTCACGACTAAGCTACTAGTAGAGTGGCCAGAAGATGTTTATTAACATGGACATTCTTAAATACTTCTTACATGAGTTTAAGAAAAAAAAAACTTCATATAAAATCATGTTGAATATGCTTATTTTATTGAAGTTAAAATACTTTCACAAAAGGAATCACACACTTCATGCATAAAATCATATTATTATAGTAAGTTTTAATTATATTTATTGGACAAAAAGCTTCAAGACATACACTTGCATTCCTTTTTTGCTTAATAAGGCACATGTTGGATTTTTTAACTATAATGAAATTTCTTCATTTTCTACCAAGAAAAGACACACGCTGATTTCTTTTGTTGTGAACTTTCAGGGAAGATCAAAATATATCAAAATGTATTTGTATCTTAACTTTTGAAAATTTTTACTTTTTATATCCAAACATTTACCCCCATTTTTGAAATACTCAACCTGAATTACAACGAAAAGTATTCTACTTTCTATTATTGTATGTCATATGTGAACTAGTAAATATTTTAGATGCTCAATACTCATTGTTGGGTTTATATCTTATATTCTGGGTTAACCGGATTGGTTGCCTTGGACTCGGTTCAAGGTTAAGAGTATTTTGGTAATTATACTAGGAATTTGTTAGGGCTTAAGCAAGAGGATTGGATCTTTTAATACATGTCATAACAATTGGTATCAAAGCCTCGGTTGTGAATGAGATCAATAGTTTTGTCATTGAATCTTTTGATACATGCCATTATGTGACAGGATCATGAAGCCCAAACGAAAAACCGTTGTATAGGTTTTTTTTTTTGGGCATTCGGCGACGGGTCCCTGAACATTTCACTTTATGGCCTTAGATCCACTAAAAAAAAGTCATAGAACCAAAGGTCCTTCCCACACTTATTCACACATAAAATGTCTAATTTAGCCTTTCTTTAAATCTTATCCCATGATTGGGGGGATATCCCATTAATAATGGTCAACTAACATTTAATTGCCCACAATTAATGGAATCCCCAGATTTTCAAATAAATCCAAAAAACACACAAATAAATTTCAAAATAACGAAAATAAGTTTTAAAAAATGAAATAATTTCAAAAAATGCAATAAGTTTCAAAAAAAGTAATATATAATCAAATAACGCAAATAAATTGAAAAAGACTCAAATAAGTTTCAAAATATCCAAATAAATTTCAGAAAATATAAATAAATTTCAAAAGACTCAAATAAATCTCAAAATATCCAAAGAAATTTTCAAAAATGAAAATAAATTTAAAATAACTAAAATAAATTTTAAAAAAGCAATAATTTCAAAAAATGCAATAAATTTGAAAAGATACAAATAAATTTCAAAAGATGCAAATAGATTTCAAAAAATCTGGGGATTTGAAACAAAATTTGAAATTTATTTGTGTGTTTTTAGAATTTATTAAAAAATCTGGGGATTCCATTAATCGTGGGCAATTAAATGTTAGTTGGTCATTATTAATGGGATATCCCACCAATCATGGGTTATGATTTAAAGAAAGGGTAAATTAGACATTTCATGTATGAAAAATGTGGGAGGGACTTTTGGCTCTATGACTTTTTTTTTTTTGTGGACTGTTTGCAACAAAGTTATACTTTGAGGGACCTCCGGCCGAAGTCCCCTTAAAATTATGCATATATAAGGATAAAAGAGATAGATAAATGGGTCATTTCGCTCTAAAAACATATGGTGGTTGGAAGACTATTGATTTTTGGGATACGGAAGGAATTAAAATGAAAATGTAGGGGCCTATTAATTTACAAATCCTACAAACCTTGGGGGTATATATAAAAAGCTTTAAAAATTATGCAGTCCATTGATCAAATGTATCATTTACCTGCCAACCCAACCTCCAAGATATGAACATGGTTGGTGGTGATAATGGCAATGACATTGATAGTGGTGATGATAACATCCCACCTTATTATATGATCAATGAAAGTTTTGCTCCAATCAGATTATCTCACCATCAAACTAATAATGCATAAAGCATGTGCTATGACTTTCTTTCTTATTTAATCATGTATTTTAGACATAATTAATCTTATGATGGAGCATAAGACTAATTATAGTGAAAATCTCTTACTCAGACAAGAAGATGAAACAATGAGTTTGAGTAGTTTGGATTTGAAAGTCCGCTCCAATGATGGATTTGGAGCAATAAATAATGCAAAAATAAAGTGTTTTATAAGTGACTGATCCGACAAAAACCCTCCTCCAATCAAGAATTTTAAAACGCTTATCCTTTTAAGAATTTATGGATTGTAAAGAAGTTTTAGATATAGATAGGCATGAGTCATGCTTGTTTAGCTTTCAACTATATGTTTGTATTTTGTCCTGCTTGTTTTTTTTTTTTTTTTTTTTTTTTTTAAATTAGTTTTTTCTTTATGTACACTTCTTTGACTTAACGAGACACACATTCTTACGACGCAACATTGATGGTTTGGCTTTTCTTTTTTTGATTTAAAGATCAGAAAAAAAAAATATAACTCTTTGATTTTTAGCAGTAATGTTGATATCTTAAACATATTTAAATATTATTATATATTTAAATTATAAAATATGTCAATCATGTTCTTTATAGGAGGGCTCGTTCTGCTAAAGGTACCTCTTCCGGACTTGCGTGAGAGGTAGTATTTTTATCATTGTGTGGGATACCCCATGATAAATCCAATCCTCTCATACTCACTCACTTGCGGGAACCAAAGGGGGGCTGGTAGGGGCCATGGCCCCACCCATAATTTTTGAAAACCCTCTTTTTTTTTTAGAGATTTTTATGAGTTTTTATGTATGGCCCTTCCAAAATTTCTTAAAACCCCTTTATTCTTTAGAAAACTTTATGACTTTTTACATATGAACCCTCCAAATTTTCTAAAATCCAATTTTTCTTTAAAAGACTTATAACTTTTTACATATGGAGCCCTCATAATTCTCAAAAAAAGTACTACATATTTTGAAAACTATATGCATTTTTCATTTGTGGGACCCAAAGAGTTTTTTTCTATATAGTGGCTCCCCAAAGGAAAAATTCCTGGGTCCGCATCCTCACTGACCCCAATGAATTAACACTGAACCTAATTTATCGTTGATCTAAATAATAATCACCATCAAACTAAATTTCAATAGTTTCTTAAGTTATATTTTTCATAAAATTTAATCTAATTAACAAAGATTATTATTATTAAAACTAATGCCAAATTACGGTAAGTGCAAATTTATGGGGGTTTATAAAGTGTGGAGAGTTGGATTTGTCATGGGGCGTCCCATGTGGTGGTAAAAAGTTTACCTCTTATGCAAGTTCATGAGAAGTACCTCTTAGGAAAGTATTAACTTATTCCTGTATAATATTTTTAATTGTCAATATATATATATATATTGCTATGGATGGATTAACTAACTTTCTAAATTACTTTAGAAAAAATCCTACGATTCATAATGAGATTCACAATACAGCCTAACTCAACTCGATCAATGATCTGATATGCTTTTTATTTTTACAATAATTTTGCTAAGCATAAGCTCAAGCCAAAGATGGGACCTGAGCTTGAACCCAAGTGTTATTTCCTTTTTCATTAGAAATTAAAATATAAAGAAAAATAACTAAAAGAAGACGAATAAAAAGGAAAAAAAAATAAAAGAATGAAGACATCAAGATGAAAATGCACGTCAAAAGGCCCAAATTAAATGAACCTATTGGAAAAAAAGGACAACTTTATTTCTTATTCAAGATAAATGCATCATGCAAAATAATTAAAAGACTACACACCCAAATCAAGAGTCAACATGAAAAAAACAATAATAATGTGAACAATTTATGTTTCTTCAAATCTTATCTGGTTTTAGATGGTGAGTTCATTGGATGTCTTGGATGTGGGTGCGGAGAATATATATATATATATATAGAGAGAGCAAGGCTCTCCTAAGCTTAAGCTTAATATAAAATTCCGTAAGCTAACGCTTTTGGGGCCCATCCTGGATCCATCCAAATGGACCAAACACACGAGCCCCCCTAAATTGGGTTTCAAACATATATATGACCACAGAAGAGAGTAAGAGATTTGCTTTTTGGGGTGTTTCTCACTTGGGTTTCGAACAAAAGGGTGAAAGATTGAATGGATGTAGAACTGGACCCAAATGGATGTAGAACTGGACCCGACCCATTGACAACCATCCATCTTCTACTCTCAATAGAAATGTACAATTGTTAAATAATACTTTAGATGATATTCTCCAAATGTGCCAAAATGAAATTATAATTCTAATGGAGGTGACAATGACTTATTGTGTTAAATGAAATTGGACATGGGCATGCAACTCCAATACTAGCCATCTAATCAATAGTAGTGACAATAAACTATTCATCCTCATGGTTTTGATCATCCCATTATATAGGAATGACCAATTGATGGTGGAGAGTTACCATTTTTCATTTTTAAAATAGGGATCGATGTAACTGATATGCTATTTTTGTTGTTAATAATTGTCTTCTCTTTATCAATTCATTGCTCAAAGTCAGCTCAAGTCCAAAGAGAGCAAATCCCATGGCATGGAAGCTTTTGTGGTAAAATGTTTGGCTCCTGTTGAGCTCACGTGAACATAACAATCATTTAAAGTTGGGGCTGATAGATTTTTGACTTGGATGTGGGCCAAAAGGTTTGTCCCATATAATTTTCTTATCTTTTGGCTTTTGTTTTCAATGGTCTTACACAAAGTAATGATTACCATATTTCAATCCCATCATATAATGGTTAAATTATTATATAATTCTGGTAAGCCACAACATCACAAGGAAATAGAATGCATGATAGGGTAAAATAGGTGGTAGGCCTCACTATTTCCAAAGTAAAAAGGAATGAAAACATTTCTATTTTTGCTCAGATATTTTTCAGAACCTGCTCAATATAAATTGCAAGTTGTTTTGTTTTGTTCTTTTTGCTATTCAACTGTTTTCAATTTTTTATGTTGGTCTAATTTTTCCGGACCTAAAGAGAAGTCGGGTAAATACTCTTATGGCCCCAAGGAGGTAGCATTAGTGGACTCAACATTCGATTCATGAAGATATAATGAATTATATAAGGATAAAAAAAAATAAAATAGAATTAAGATAAGTCTACAAATATCTCATCATTATCAAATCCTTGTCCCTACTATGTTGGGGTGGCTATGTGAATTTTGTTTCTCTATTTCGTTTTATATCTTGAGCCAAACTCTTAGGATAAGTTGCAAATTTACATATATATTTAATTAAATTTAGAATTAGCACTATATCAATAATCATAAGACACCACTCGGACAATTTTTGATGCGTTAGGAGTGATTCATTGTTTTAGGAATATATTTAGCAGTAGCATTAGAGCTTGTGAAGAAGAAATGAACAATTTCTTTATAACGAAATCTCCTGTTAGAATTCACCTTACCAGGGAATATTTCTGAATTATTATTGGGCCCTTTGTCTTCTCAGCTCATTTTTAGCCTTTAAAATTCTCTAAATTTTAATCTTCAAAATACTCATTTTTATGGTGGTCTTTAGAGAAATTTCAAAAAGACAAATTTCTTGCTGTACAATAAAATTGAGAAAATTAGCGAAAGGTCCCTATAAGTGAATGTATCTAGCCTCCAGTCCAAGGAAAAACTTATTAAGGCCTATGGTCCACTCAGTTAGAATATTTGCAGCCATAGGTCCCTGCATCCACATGTTCTCATTTTTAGGACTAAATTGCCCTTTCAACCATTTTAGGCATGAATTTTTGAAATTTAAATTTTCAAATCTTCCATTATCCCTCGTCCTTCTTATCTCTCATTCTTTATCCTGGGTCGATCCTCGCAAGTGTACTGCGCCGTCTGTAGTTGCAGACAGTTCTGATCTCGGTGGGCCACAAAAAGGAGAAGGGCAGCGCCCTGTTCATGTTGCAGAGAAAACAGAAAAATGGCTTTGAACATGACGCACCAGATAAGATCCCTTTGCGGATCTCAGATCCCACGCGCCGGAATCAAGTGGCCCTTCCGCCGATCCGGCGGCCGTCTCCGTCTAGAAGTCCCAGCTCCCGAACATTCGATGCCGGATTCAAAACGGGGATCTGGATGCGTTTTCCCCGCCGGTGAGCCCCTGCAGGACGCCGTCTCCGGTGCTGAGGTCGACGAGGCCTAATCTGTCGGCTGCGTGCCAGGCGCTGATGGAAGGATAGGAGGCGGCGGTGAGGGAGCACGAAGAGGGTTGCGTCGCAGGTGAAGGTGAAGGGGAAGGGGGGTGCCGATTTTCGTGATGCTTCCATGGACAGCGTGACACGAGGAACGGGGTGAACAGTAAGAAGGCGAGCTTGCAAGCGCTGAGGAGCACGGGGGTGGAGGGGGTGATGTTGGACATGTGGTGGGGATTGTGGAGAGGGAGGGGCCTGGGGTGTTACAATTGGGGTGGTTACGTGGATCTCCTAGAGATGTGCAGGAAGCATGGGCTTAAGGTTCAAGCGGTCATGTCCTTCCACCAATGCGGTGGCAACGTTGGAGACTCATGCACGTGCGTATTTTTACAAAACAGAACGAGTTTCTGTTGCAGAAACTCAACTGGGAAGACGACCTAAGTTGGGTCAGGCACCAGGCCAGGTCCAGGTTCGGGTCAGTTCTTACCCGTTTGCAACAGGAAGCCCAGCAACCACAGTCAGGGGTCATCCGGACTCCGATTTACGCTCCGTTTCTTCCTACAGACTCGCGTCGACCGAAGGCAACAGGGTTGCTATATCATTTTTTACAATATATTATGAGTCTTTATGAAATTTATCTGAGTTTTTTTGTAAATTTATCCAAGTTTTTAGTAAATTTATCTGAGTTTGTTCAAATTTATCTGAGTTTTTATCAATTTTATCTGAGTGTTGTTCAATTTATCTGTTTTCTGTCAGATTTTTTTTGTATTTTTGATAAATTTATCTAGTTTTTTTAAAAATTTATCTAAGTTTTTGGTAAATTTATCTGAGTTTTGTTCAAATTTATCCGAGTTTTTGTCAATTTTATCTGAGTGGTGTTCACATTTATCTGTTTTCTGTCATAGTTCTTGTGTGTTTTTGGTAAATTTATCTGAGTTTTTTTTTTTTCAAAACTTATCGGAGTTTTTTAGCAAATTTATTTACGTTTTTTGAAATCTATATGCTTTTTTTAAATTTATTGCGTCTTTTTGAAATTTATTTGTGTCTTTTCAAATTTATTGCGTTTTTTGAAATTATTGCATTTTTTAAAATTTATTTTTGTTATTTTGAATTTATTTTCATTTTTTGAAATTTTCTTTGGATCTTTTGAGATTTATTTGAGTCTTTTTAAATTATTTATATTCTAAAATTTATTTGGATATTTTGAAACTTATTTGCATCTTTTAAATTTATTTGTGTTATTTGATTATATATTTCTTTTTTTTTTAAATTTATTGCATTTTCTGAAATTATTTCATTTTTTTAAATTTATTTTCGCTATTTTGAAATTTATTTGTGTTTTTTAGAATTTTTTTGAAAATCTGGGGATTCCATTAATCGTGGGCAATTAAATGTTTGTTGGCCATTATTAATGGGATATCCCACCAATCATGAGTTATGATTTAAAGAAATGGTAAACTAGACATTTCAGGTATGAGAAAGTGTGGGAGGGACCTTTGGCTCTATGACTTTTTTTGTGGATCTAAGGCCATAAAGTGAAATGTTGAGGGACCTATCGCCGAATGCCCCAATAAAATTCCTTATATTCTTTCAATCAAATAGGCCTAAATGGACTTTAAAGCATTGTGCACTTGACATTTATAAAGAACATTTCTTATTATAATTTTCACTTAGGCTCTTGTGTAGAAAGCTCCATAGCAACCACTATAAAGAATGGATTCCTTATCATATGGAATGGTTTCCACATATCTTCCTTTTGACTGCTAAAAGTGAAATGCTTTCAATAGATTTAGATTCCCATGCCCCTATTATATATCCCCTTTCCCTGGGGAACTTGCATGAGACCTGAAAGGCACTGGGCATATTCTCCCATTTGGGGTTGGGTGAATCCACAGGATATATAACCAGTAGTTTATGCAAATCATATCACCTGTGATTTCAAGGAATCACAGGTCTAAAGTTTTAACTTCAATGCACATGGGTTTATTATAAGACATATGGGTGTTTCTAGTTTTTCATCTGATTACAGATACAGGTCCAGCACATATTCATCTAAAAGCAAAAAGGCCTAAGTGGGGTTTGGGCCCAGTGCTTTTTTCGCGCTCCAGTTAAGTCGACCCATCTCTCTTGTAATCAACGGGTCGTGCCGGTTGGTTTGGCCCCATAGTTTTGAACGGCCAAGCAGGCCCATTGGATTTTTTTATTTTTGGATTACTTGCTCTTCTTCTGTCAGATTGCTGCTTTACACAAGGTTGGATCATGAACTTCTGAATATTAGATTGACTAATGAATCGATCCAAAGGTCCATCTGATGAAGCAATAGATTAGCTGACCATGATGGTCATGTTAGGTGGTACCCGGGTACCAGGGGAGATGGCTTCAAACAGTGTTAGCCCTAGTTCGAGAAGTGCTTAACCTGCCGCCCTTGCATTCTTAAAACCATTAATCCTACCCTTCCCATTACCTGCGGATTTTCGAATAAGTGCTCGCTCAATGGAATGTTAACAGGTCAATGGGCGAACAAATGACTGTACCAATCTTCATGGTTTGACCATTTAAAAAAAAAAAAAGAACTACATGGTTTATTACTTTGATTAAAACTGAAGATGTGAAGAAACCTTGTAAGAGAGAACAAGTTCTCAGAAAATGTGATTAGTGAGCAAATGAGCATAGTTACAACATTACTTGCTGCAAAGTGTGAAGTGGGCCTCAGTCATTTTAAAAAAATTTATGCTATTGGCCTTCAAGACCCATTGATGATTGATCAAGATTCAAGTGGGAATAGTATCTTTTAGCTGTCTTTTTTTTTTTTTTTACAAAAGAAGTCCGAGTCTGAAAAGAATATTGTGGAGGGAGAAGGAATAAATAAAAGGTCATGTCAATATTGCAGAAGGAATATTTTCTAAGAGAAATTCTGTAATTATGGGACTAATTGTTATGGGCCCAGTGGGTTTCCAGATTTGGAAAGCCTGACTCTTTGATCAACGGCCCACAAATACAAACGAATAAAATATAAGTGGTCCACGGAAGGATGTACATGGTGAGGGACAAACTTAATGGGGCTCACCTAGGGACCCACTGATCATGAGATTTATGGTGGATTGAAAGAGACATCTTGGATGGGCCCATATATCAAGTTTGGGTCAATCCCATGCCTCTAACCCCTTCATCCTTGACCTACAAATTTAACGACTTTATATTAAAGGAAAGATATGACCTTCGATCCAACGGCCCAGTCCATACGAATAGGTGAAAACTCGGTTGATCTAGTGTACTTAAGGGGGTCCCATGCATGTACATAGTTCAGATGTATTATAAAGCCGGCCTTACTATGTTATCCCTCACTGTAATATGGTGAGTGATGGATGCACATGAATATTTATATAGCTCTCATAAGCCGTAGCTTATGTTATCCTCAGCTGAAATCGTCTACAAAATCCCCTCCATTGTAAACTACCTCAAATCATCGTCTCCAATCAATTGATAAATCCAATTCGAACTGGATTTTCCAATTCCATCAGGCAAAAAATAGAGAATAATAACAACGATGCACTGTTTCAGCTTAGGATAACATAAGCTGCAGCTTAGGAGAGCCCCCCTCGTATATAGAAGGGCGCTCTCCTAAGCTGCATCTTATGTTATCTTAAATCAAAATCGTTTGCAAAATCCTCTCCATCATAAATTGCCTCAAATCATCGTCTGCAACCCATCGCTAAATCCAATCAGAACTGGATTTTCCAATTCCATCAGATAAAAAATAGAGAATAATGCATCGTGGTCATTATTCTCTATTTTTTGCCTAATGGAACTGGAAAATCCAATTATGATTGGGTTTATCTTGATTTTGGAGACGATGATTTGAAGCAGTTTATGATGGAGAGGATTTTATAGATGATTTCAGCTTACGATAATATAAGTTGTAGCTTAGGAGAGCCCCTATATATATATAATAAGGCCCAATATGGACTTGGAGCACAAACCCGGTGATTTCGTCGGGTCTGGTATGGGATTGGGGATTCTGACTTCGACCCATGCTTGTTTGCCATATATGCCTTTTGTATCGATGTACTTTGTGTGGATCTAACTTGACTCGTTGCCATCTCTGAATACACAAATGCAAATTGGGCTGAGCAGCTCTGATTATTTTTTTTTTATGGGTAACAAAAAATTACATTAAGAAAGGATAACAAGAAATATAACAAAGAAAACCAAGCAAAACAAAGCCATACACCCCGTCATAAAAAGGATTAAACCCAACCAAAGACCAAAGCAAAGCAACAACCTTACATTAAAACACTGCCACCAACTCTGAAGATTTATCCACACCCCCTGTTTGGCTAATGAATCCACAAACTCTCCGATTCTCGATTACCCGAAGGTTCTGACCTGTTAAAAGCCGGATTTTGGTCCTTATTAAGGCTCTGGTAAGTAAATGGGTCCGGATTTTTTTTTTAACCTTTGACATAAACGGGTCCGGTTCCGGTCCCAATTGGTTCGGACTCATGGACGCGAGAACCGACACATTACCTCAATTTTAAAAAATCTTTTCTTAAAATTAGATTCTCCCCCCATACCATCCTCTACCTAGACCCGGACCCGGAACCAGACCTGCCCCATATATGGTTCTGGTTCCGAGTCCGGTTCCACCTTCCCCTTAACGGTTCTGGGTTCGGAACCAAGAAACTAGCATCGAGACGATCATGGACCCGGATCGGAACCAACCCGTTTACAACTCTACAAAGGAAGATGTAAGCTTCAATCTCATTAAAGTAAAACGAAACCTCCACAGAAACATTGCTGACACAACCCATAAGATAGTATTCAAGGAGTCACTTTCTACAACCAAGAAACGACGAAGAGATTAGAGGTAAGGATACGAAGTGCTTCAAAATGGCCACCACTTCTGCTTCATTGGACTCCATGCACTTTGCCTGACTGGAAAACATTATCAGAATATTACCATCACTATTGAAAAGCACCGCTCCTACACCTGCATGTCCCGGTTTCCCCCAACCGTCCCATTCACATTGAAGCTTCATTGGAGGGACGTTGATTGCTTACTAAAAGGGTATAAATTTAAAGAGGAGTGTCATTGGATGGAAAGATTTAAATAAGACCTACCTATGTTCAAAATCTCAACTCCATTAGATCATCCTAGCCCCTCAATCTATGACCCTAAAATTTAATAGTTTAGAGACATCATTTTTTTAGGATTTCAATCCAATAGTGAGTAAAAGTTGGATGATAGGGTTCAATCATGTAATCTATTACTATTTGAAAATGAAGAACTACACTTATTCTTCAAAAAAAAAAAAATGGATGAATGTCAAATTTAGATTTTTTATATTCGTAGGGATTGAGGAGTTTTTGAGAATTTCTCAAATCTTAAAATGTATATGTTTTTCTTTGTGTAAAATGTGTAAAATAGGGCATATAATATGTGTACTGTGGTTTCGTTTCTTTGCACCCATTTAGGTATGCAAATGGAGGTTCATGCCTACCCATTAGGCATCTCATGTTTGCTTGCTCCATTTTACACATTACCGGCCTAAGTGGTGGAATGAAAATGGTGCAAAAACCAGGGGATTTCAGGCCCAAAACTTCCACATGTGAAGAGATGGTAAATGGATATGGGTGTCACTGTTACTAGGCTGTTCCTACAATAATCCAGGCAAAAAAATGAGTAGTTTGGGTTTGTCCTATTTTTTGAATTCTATGGGCCCCTAAACAAGATCCAAACCATTGAATGCCTTTATAAGGCCAAAAGATGTGAGAAAAATTCAAATCTTATCTGTTGATTCATAATGGGTTTTTAGATTTTTTTGAGAGAAAAAAAATCCAAACCCTAAAATTTTCCATTCTGGACTCTCATGGGCCCTAATACCTTAATCTGAACCGCTTATCCTCTTAGTGGGCCCAAAACAACTATAAAAGTCAAGTTTCACAACTTAATTCATCACGGATTCAAGAAATTTGTGAAAAACCGTGAACCATTAGATGTACCTATTATTATTTTCGATCCCTTGCCTAATTTTTTTTTTTTTTTTCAATTTTTCTATTCATGTGGGCTCTTATAAATCATGATTTGAACTGCTCATCCTCTTTAGAATGCAAAAAAGGAAAGGGGTCAAAATTCAGGTCTGAACACATCATGGACTTTGAGATATTTGCAAAAAAGACTAGGCCGTTAAATCTGCTATTCTGGACTACTGTGAGCCGCATTTTCACTATATAGATTGTTCATACTCTTTAAAAGGCCGAAAGCGGTTAGGAGGTCAAATATCATGTATTCATCAGGGGATTTTGAAAAAATTGTGAAAACCATTGAAGCATTGGATGTATTCAGATTCACAAGTGTCATCCAGGTCTAGCCTAAAGTTCTCACATTGATGCTGATCTGAGAAGTCTGACTGCTAAGACTTAGGTGTGGCCACAACATTTTAATGTGCCTCAAGTATGATGCCCAAGCCCAACTGAAACCAGGCCTGAAAACAATCTACCTTACCAGTTTCCAGCCCATCCGCACCATTTATTGAAAAGGTATAAAGAGCAAAGGCAAAACGAGCTATAAGGAAATTGACCTTCCATTGCACTACTGCTTCCTGGACCTTGCCCAGGTTTTCCAATTCTTTTGGCCCAGTTTCTCCAGCCCTCGATTCAGTGAACTTGTTGGCCTGCGTTTAACTTCTTTTTTGGGTTGAAAATCCCAACGTAAATTCGAGTATCAAGTTAATAGGATCAACCTAAATCCAAAATTAAAAATTTTGATTCGTGATAGACTCACGGGTCATGACATAATGAGTCGGGTTCGAGCAGGTCAACGGGCAAGTTTAGACCGAATCCAAATCAGTCCAATCTGTCATAATTGGGATGAAAACATCAATTAAAATCCAAATCACACCAATCTGTTTTTGCTGAGTCTTCTCTTTCAACATGTCACACCAAAAGTCACCATTTCACCAACCCACCATTTTTGCCGGGGACCCATCTCACCTACCTCCTCCTCTTTTCCTGGAGGAGTACTATTGCACTTTACTAGTCTTCCACATAGGTGAAGCATTGCTGCAGATGGTGTTGAGATCTCTTGATGGAGCTAATTTGTGATGACACAAGGGTCATGGACTCTAATTTCTGATAAATACGCCCCTCACAGCTTTTAACCATCCTTGTAAGATTAATAGTTTCCTATTTAAAGATCTCTCTAATCTCTCTTTTCTTGATTGATGAGGATAATTTCCCTTCATCAAAATGTGATTTGAAAGGAGACTTTCCTTTCTATATTCACTTAAATAAATGGTCAATTCTACTTTCAAAGCACTGCGCATTAATTTAAATGATGTGATATTTAACTTTCTCCTGCTATAAAAATAAATTTACCAAACAATTAAGATTTAAGTGAAGGAATGAAAAGACAGGTAGAGATTGTTCTTATTGTTTCAAGCCGGACATTATATTATAAAGTTTTATGAGTGCTTGGACTATCAACTTGAGGCAGCGAAAATACTTTTCAATATTCCCCCTTTGGGTGGAGCCCACTCGTCAATGCTCCCCCTTAGGTGGATCTCGCTGGCCGACGCATTTTTGGCGACACGCATTTTGTTTTTTGCCGAGTCGTTCCTCTTAGGATTCGAACTCAGGACCGGTTGGTTCTGATACTATCTTGAATTTCTTTAGCTAGCCATTCCTACCAAATCCTCAAGGCGTTAGTAGAGACAGTGAAAATACTTTTCAATATTCCCCCTTGGATGGAGCCCACTCCTCAATACATAGCTGTGGCTTCATCATTGATCAATGGCTCCGCAATCTGCATTGCTTGAGGATGATAGATTTAGCACATCAAGATATAAAAAACATGAGGATGGTTAAATCTTCATGTGGATGATTCCTCTCCTATCTCAAGCAAGGAGGAATACTCTAATTAAATCCATTGCCTCAGCCATTTCAATTTGCAATATGGTAGTTCTTAAGTGGGCAATAAAATAGTTGACCAAATCAATAAATTGCTTAGAGAATTTTTATGGGGAGCTCAACAAGGTAAGTCCAAATTTCACACAATTAAATGGAAAGATATTTGTAAGCCAACAGCAGAAGGAGGGTTAGGAGTTAAGGACCCCAAATATAATAACCTTGCTTTTCTGTTTATGACTTATTGGAGGTACTTACATGGTGAAAACTTGCTTTGTTTCAAGGTTTATGTTGAGGCCAATGTCTACCCTCGCTCCTCAGTGGTCATAATTTTAGTTGAACCCTCATCCTCACCATAAAATCATTGTTGTGCCGTTTTCCACCAGCAATTGATTTTGGGATAAGTGGTAGCTCAATGGGGTGTAAGATCCTACAAGTGGTAGCAAAGTCTGGTAGGTCAGGTGTTCTGAGCAGTCATAATTGTGGTTGAGCCCTCGCACTCGCCATAAATCCATTGTTGTGCCGTTTCCCATCACCAATTAATTTTGGGATAAGTGGTGGCTCGATGGAGTATATGACGTAGTTAGGTTTGGTTAACCTTCTATTTTAGATACTTGACATCATGATAAGTTTGTGTCAGATACTCAGATCCATGCATATGGGCTCACTTTTAATGTTGACAAAATCTTCATTCTCAAAGTACTGATATGATAGATGATGAACTCGAAAAGCATCAGCAGAAGACATTATCCACTGTAGATTACTAAACCTTCAATTATAGTGTTTATCTATCTCCCAACATATAGTTCAATCAAATTAAAGGTGAACATTACTCTTCTGCAATGAATACTATGAAGTATGGTTGAAATATGGAATTTATATAGTAGAATGCTTTAGGAGGTCATTCCTTTGTCACCAACAAAAATTAGTTCAAGAGGTTCAATACAGACGTACAAGACACTACACATTAGTTGATGGAGCTACCCATTTAATATTCCTGAATGGAACAACTGAGATACTGAGGTTAGGGGTGGAAAAAACCGAACAGAACCGAACTCTGGACCGTAAACCGAACCGAAAAATTAAGTTCGGTTCGGTTTATCGGTTTTCGGTTCAGTTTCGATTTTGAGTTTTTGGCAAGTTCGATTTTCGGTTCGGTTTCGATTTTTAGAAAATAATTTCGGTTTAAAACGAAAAACCAAACTATATTTCATGTTTTAAATTAAATATATATATATATGTCAGTATTAGACAGACTATTATTGTAATTTACACAAACTAATAGACTATAATCTAAAGACTAAAAGAGTAAAAGACCAAATGGGAAAGGAAAAACTAAAAAACCAAACGTTTAATTGAAAAATTCGATTTAAACCGAAAACCAAATCGTTTAATTATTTTCGGTTCGGTTCGGTTTTACATCTTATTCAGTCCGGTTCGATTTGTAATATTTTGACATTTCGGTTTTCGGTTTTTTTCGGTTTCGATTTAAAACCGAACCGAAAACCGTACTTCCACCCCTAACTGAGCTTATTGTCCAAAAACATGAAGTGAGAGGGCTGAACAACAAACATTTAGGCTGGTTGACGCCAACCACTGGGTCCAAACTCCAAACTCACACTATGTTAGCATTGATGAAACTGAGCTTATTTGTGTATGTCGGAGAAATAGAAGAATAGAGTTTTTTTTTTTTATCATTTTCTTTTCAAAGTATTGCAAAGAACTTGAAATGCAAATGAATCTTACCGATTTTACTACTTTACCGTTACGGTCCTAAATAATTTTAAGACTTAATTTGATGTGTTTCATAGGTCTTGGGGCTTTTGGCGTATTGTTTAGATCCATAACATTTGGTATCAGAGCCGACATCCATATTCTAAATTTGAGTTACGGAAAAGGCTACCTGTAGTAAAGGAAGAACAGTTTAAAAAAATTAAGAAAATGGCTATCTACAACTAGAGTGATAGCCGCCGTGGAGAGAGCTACCTGCGCTCGGAGTGAGAGCCGCCGGGGACGTTGGTTCCGGAAGCGAAGTGATCTATTACGGTTTTAATTTAATGCGTTCCATCATGCCTTGGGCTTTTAGCGTATTGGTTAGGTCCATAAGTCATATTGGTTAAGCCCATGATATTCCCATTTTCAACATTAAGTGGAATCCTTGTTTTCAAGGAGGGAGTGTATAACTGAGGTGGCACATTTGAAATTATATTTCATGGAGATGTTCAAATGAACCCCGGCCCCATCATTTTCAGTTAAAAATTAAAATAGGATTTCTTTCATGCTTTGCCTTGGAGCTGAGTTTTAGGGGTATCAAAAGTCTCTGTCTTACTCAAGTGAATCTACCTAATCTTTATTAGTCCACATCAAGCCTAGGTGCAGTGGCATGACTCTTTGGCTTAGTCAACTGAATCTCATATTCTTACCTAATCTTTTTTTTTTTTTTGGCTTAAACTTACTTAATCTTATCTTTTGTTGCATCAAGCATTTTCTTTTTTATTATGTATGTCTTTTTATTAAGAGAAGTATTCACTTAAGCCCACAGAGAATTTAACTGGCTCCCCTTGGGCTCGAAGGGATTAGTCCATCCCAAAGGGTTGGGACGCCCTCCGATGTAAAAAAAAAAAAGGGCGTCACTTAGAAGGAATTGTATTTTTTTTCATCCCTTCATATGTTTGGTCTGACGGTAAAGACTGAATGCGAACTCTAAACTTTATAAACTAGAGATTAACTGACTCTCCACTTTGAGATGAAATCTAAGTATTTTAAAACAAAATAAATCAGAAGGTTCCTGTTGTTTGACCAAAATGATTCAAATTAGGGCCCATCAGATTAATGGCTCAAGTTGATCACTAGAACTGATTCGTCCCCTAGCATAGATGGATCTCATGCCAAATTCATCCTGCGATGGATACGGGTTAAATTTGATCTTAAAACCTTTTTTAATTATAAACACACATTCTTAAGTAAGTTGATAAAGGGTCTACTTGAGAAAAAAAAAGTGAAGGAATTATTTATATATAATAAGTATTGTATATATTTTTTTAAATTGTGACTATAGAAATTGAATAACAAAATTAAAGGAAATGAAATTATGTTTTCATAAAAAATAAAAAGAATATCATATCAAAATAAAAAGATACCCTCCATAAAATTAAGAATTGAATATAAGCTTTAGCTGCAAGAAATAAATAAACAAGTTATACGGGTCATGCGTGTTAAACGAGCTAACTCTAATCCGACTCGTTTAAATGCGGGTTATGAAAGCTTGACCCGCATCCGACCCGTATATTATGCGGGTCGGGTTGGCTTTTGCCCAAGTGTCTTTTCCGTGACTTAACAGGGGGATGGTGGATACATGCAGGCAAGGATGTCAAATGGGCTGAGCCAGCACGGCACGACATGACCCAACACGGCAGTCAACGGTCTGTGGCATGGGCCGGGCCGCCAAGCAGTTGCACAGTTGCCATTACTGTTGCCATTACTATATTTGGTGCTGTTGAATCTTATAAAATCTATATAAAAAAAAAGAAAACCAAATGATTAAATATAGGAGTGGAAGAAACCGAACCGAACCGAACTCTGGACCGTAAACCAAACCGTAAAATTAAGTTCGGTTCGGTTTATCGATTTTCGGTTCAGTTTCAGTTTTGAGTTTTTGGCAAGTTCGGTTTTCGGTTGGGTTTCGGTTTTTAGAAAATAACTTCGGTTTAAACCGAACTATATTTCATGTTTTAAATTAAATGTATATATATATATATGTTAGTATTAGACAAACTATTACTGTAATTTACACAGACTAATAGACTATAATCTAAAGACTAAAAGAGTAAAAGACCAAATGGAAAGAAAAAACCGAAAAACCAAACGTTTAATTAAAAAATTCGGTTTAAACCGAAAAACCGAAAACCAAACCGTTTTAATTATTTTCGGTTCAGTTCGGTTTTACATCTTATTCGGTCCGGTTCGGTTTGTAATATTTTGACATTTCGATTTTCGATTTTTTTCGGTTTCGGTTTAAAAATCGAACCGAAAACCGTACTTCCACCCCTAATTAAATAGTCAAAGATCAAAGATTATTATTATTTGATAGAGTGAAATGTAGGCAACCCTCAGTTCTTGTCATGCCTGTTTCAGCCCTCTACTTTCTTACTGTCGTTCAATTCAAGTAAGTTCCATCTAATTATTGGATTATTTAAAAAAAGCAGTTGAGTTTTAGAAACTTTAAAATCTCTATCTAGTAGCCAATTTAAACATTGCTTCACCATCCCCAACTCTAATAAAAAAAAAAAGCAGTTGTTTACTTCTACATGATGGAGAAAATCCTTTTCAAAAAAAATTGTCATAGCATTGGATTAGAATAGTAACAGTACATAATGATTGAAGAGTATATGGGTCTAATGTGATTCAAAGTGGAGGTGATTCTAAAAGCAATTTGAAGTAGGCTTGTTTGGATGTATGGTGAATTAAAGTATAGTGAGGTGAAGCATCAAATCAAGAAATAATAAAATATAAGGTGTTTGCGATGGTGTTTTATTTTTAGTTGTTTGGTATGGAATCTTTTTGACTTCTTGTATAGAAAAGTGAAACTTTTTTTTTTAGTGGAGAAAGGAGGTTGGTTTTTTTACTTTTTTTAAAAAAATAGGAGGGAGTTTTGAAATTGTGTACTTTTGATATGACTCATTATCATTTCTTGTCTGGATTCACTTTACTTTAACTTAACTAGTTAATTGCCAAAAACACTCAAATGCAGAAACGAAAGAGTTGGGCTTCACGTGATCTGAATGGGTCCACGTCACCATAGGGCATGTTTGTGTAATATTTTCTCATAGAAAAGTTGACGGTTTTCCGTTGAAAATTCATTTTTCATACGTTTGGTGCTGAACAATTCCATGGAATTGCTTTCTTGCTTCGTCAACATTTTCCTTACTAATACTGTAAATGAGTTTCCTATGGGAGGGTATGAAAAATGAATTTTCTCGGAAAACTTCTCCCTCTTTTCCATTTCAACGCAAAACCCTAAACTCTTTCATTTTTTACTTCTTTAAATAAATTATATGCATGTTATTTTATTTTTCTTCAGAAAATTGTTTCACCAAATAAGAAAATCTGATTTTCTATAAGGAATCCACAGTTGCACCAAACAATATTAGCACTAATTCAGTGAGGTAAAAAAATTCGCACCAAACATGAATTTCTAAATTCTGCGGAAATCCTTTTCCGAAGTTTTCATTTCTGTAGAATTTGCCGCCGTGACAATTTTTCCTTTTCGCGGAAATGGTGTGTACACAAACGTGCCCCCGTCGCATGACTTTGTGTTTATCTTGATTTTCTAGAGTGCTAATTTAGAAAAATATTAGGTTTTTAATCTCTCTTAACTAAACTTAATCAATAACTTATTATTTATAAAAATATTAAACACACACGCGCGCACGCGCACACACATATTATCATTGTTAATGAAAGTTTGTGGTGAAGCTTACTAACATTATTGGTCTGCCATCGCTTGCCCCCTCTCAATGAAAATCATGGCTTTGATTAGAAATTATAATGTGATTCTCACCTTTGGAAATTAGAATATGAGACCTATATTCATTGAATTTATAATGTGGTCTCACAATTATAGGAACTAGTCATTGCCCGTGCCTGAAGGCACAGCGCACCACGTTTTGAGCACAACTAAATATGGGGAAAACCAAACCCACACCGCCCATAATTTAACAAATTTAACCCAAATTTTTTATGTGGCCCATCGGATCAATCGGCTTTAAATCAAGTCCGGCCGATTTTTTATTTTTTTAGGTTATACAGCCCAGCCAATTGGACCCTTGTTTAACCACCATTGAAAACCAGAGTGACCCACTACTATAAGTAGTCTAGTTCAATTGCATGCAAGTCACGTTTGCATCTGCTACCAAAACAATCCAAGTTAGCTCAGATTCCACAATCCGTGAAAAACAACATATATATGTAAAGGGGCAAACTGATAAGTTGTGGGCCCAAATTTCACATTGTTCAATCATAGCCGTGTATTTAATCATATATTTACTTGCATGGAAGTTTTGAAAAGATAATGGCACGTTTCAAAATTTCACAGAAAACCAAGGGCACTCCCATGTCCTCTTCGAAAAGATAATGGCACGTTTCGTAATTTCACAGAAAACCAAGGGCATTTCCATATCCTCTTATCCTTTGTAATAGGTTCTTGAATCTCTTCTCAGCCTTAGGATTTATGTACACAAATATGTACATAAATCTAAGGGTCCTAAATACCCAAGGATTAAAAAACTGAGCTCCCTTATTATATAGATTACAATATGGACCCACCTTTTGTAATTGTGACTAAGGGTGTGCATCGGTCGGTCGGTTCGGTTAACCTAAAATATTGGTTTGGGTTTCGGTCGGTTCGGTTAACCTAAAATTATTAAGTTTATAACATGACTATAGTTATATAGTTAATAGAGTTTATGGTTTATATTCATAAGGTTTTATATGGTTTATGGTTCCCAATTCAAAAAAAAAAATTTAAGGTTTTAAATTGTTGGGACCTTTAACCTTAGGATTTAGGGTTTAATGTCAATGGTTTATATTTATTTTTTTTTGTCATATTATTAATTTCATTATCATATTTAATCTTGATAAATATAAATATATAATATATTGAAGGTGCTACATTACATGGTAACTTGGTAAGTTAC
Source organism: Litsea cubeba (assembly GCA_012931725.1). NCBI lineage: Eukaryota > Viridiplantae > Streptophyta > Magnoliopsida > Laurales > Lauraceae > Litsea > Litsea cubeba. The sequence goes on from CM022945.1 coordinate 74,972,099, forward strand.
AAAGTTGGTATGTGGTAACATGAATTAATACTTATTAATTGATGTATGTTATATTTATTTTAAATTTTTTATATAAGTATTAATAGATTTTCATATTATATACATATACACATTTTATTATATATATTATATAGTATGCTATAATTTTGGTTCGGTTCGGTTAATTTTGGTTAATTTTTTCTGTTAACCGAACCGTTAACCGAAAACTGAAATATTCAAACATCTTTAACCGAACCGCCCGATCGGTTAAGAATAACCGGTAAATTCGGTTAACGGTCGGTCGGTCCGGTTCGATTAATCGATTTTAACCAAACTGTACACACCCCTAATTGTGACACTGTGACTCATCTTTAGAAATTACAAAATAAGGTAATTTTCATTGAGATTGTGAACATGGGGCAGAATAAGTGAGGTGATTTGGAATCTTTAAATGACATTCTTTAAAAAATAAAAAATAAATAAGGAATAGCAGGGCCACGAAATCTACTACTATTATAAAAGAGGCTAAGTTGCAACTTTTTTTTTGTCTAACCATTGTGGGGCCCACTTCATCATCTCTCATCTCATCATCTATAAAAGAGAGAATCTACTACTATTATAAAAGAGGCTAAGTTGCAACTTTTTTTTTGTCTAACCATTGTGGGGCCCACTTCATCATCTCTAGAGGTGGCAATCGGGTCGGGTTGTACTAAACGGGTCGGACCCGTTTATTAAACGGGTTACACAAGTCTCACCCGCATCCGACCCGTTTATTAAACGGGTCAGAAACCCTTAACGCGCACCCACCACGGGTCAACCCGACCCGACCCGCTTAACCCGCATAACCATTGCGGGTTATACGGGTCAGGTCGACCCGCATAACCCACATCCATCTAGTAAATAAATTGACTCAACTATGGTTCCATGCTTGACCAAAACTGACTTTTAAGATCAAATTTTGCCTAATATCATTTCAACAATCATTTGATGCGCATTACCTTGCTTTCCATTAATAAAAAGCGTGGGGTTGAATTGGTTAAGGTCCATTTTTTTTTTTAGCCTATGCATTAAAATAATCAAATTCAATTTTGGCTTAAATAAGCGGGTTAAGCGGGTCAACCCTAACCCGACCCGCTTAATGGCGGGTCATGAATACTTGACCCGTGACCGACCCGCCTATTAAACGGGTCGGGTTAAGCGGGTAATACGCGGGTCGGGTCGGGTCGGGTATATATAAAAGAGAGAATGATTCAAATTTGGGGCCCACCTTATACTATATATATTCTACCATAGTGGGGCCCACCTTATATTATATATATTATATATGATATATCTCTACTATTATACACCACCCAAGATCTCTACTATTATAAAACTATTATAAAAGAAGAGAGATTGCAAGCTTTTTTCACTACACCATTGTGGGCCCACCCCAAATATTATAATATAATATAATAATATATTATTATGAGAAATTGTGAACTTTTTTATTACACCTTTGTGGGCCCACCCCCAAATATTATAATGTAAACTTTTTTCACTATACCATTGTGGGGCCCACCCCCAAATATTATAATATAATATAATAATATTCTCTGTATCTCTACTCTCATAAAAGAGAGAAGGATGATATACTTTTTTCACTACACACATATCCAATGAAATCCAAGTTGTGGGGCCCACATGTCTCTTCTTATAAAAGAGAGAATATCCAATAAAATCCAAGTTGTGGGGCCCACATGTCTCTTCTTAATAATAATATAATCTATATATTATCACTCAAATGCAAGATGTGAGCCCCACTTAAGATAATAATAATATAACCTATATATTATTATTACCCTTCTAAAAGAGAAGAACTTGTGTGGGCCCCACCTATATAATAATAATATAATCTATACATTATTATTATTATTATTATTATTATTATTATTATTAAGAACAAAATGACATAACTTGTGTGGGCCCCACTTAGATAATAATAATAATATAATCTCTTGCCCAATCAAATGCAAGATGTGGGCCCCATTTAAGATAATAATAATAATATAATCTTTATATTATTATTACCCTTCTAAAAGAGAAGAACTTGTGTGGGCCCCATCTATATAATAATAATATAATATATACATTATTATTATTATTATTATTAAGAATAAAATGACATAACTTGTGTGGGCCCTAATAATAATATACTCTTTTGCCCAATCAAATTCAAGATGTGGGCCCCACTTAAGATAATAATAATATAATCTATATATTATTATACCCTTCTAAAAAAGAACTTGTGTGGGCCCCACCTATATAATAAAAAATATAATCTATAAATTATTATTATTATTCAGAACAAAATGACATAACTTGTGTGGGCCCCACTTAAGATAATAATAAAATAATTTATATATTATTATTATCCTTCTAAAAGAGAAGAACTTGGGCCCCACTTATATAATAATAATAAGATTATAAAAGAGAAGAACTTGTGTGGGCCACACCTATATAATAATAACATAATCTATACATTATTATTATTATTATTTCTCTATCTCTATCTCTATACCTATATCTATACCCTTATATAAAAGAGAGTAAAGTGTAGTACTTTTTCACTACACACTTGCCCCAAAATGTGGGCCCCACTTAGTATTATTTATCTTTATCTCTATCTATCTACTCTTACAAAAGAAAACAAAATGACAATGCTTTTCACTATACACCATGGCCCGCTTATAATTTTCTATACCCTTATATAAAAGAGAGTAAAGTGTAGTACTTTTTCACTACATACATGTCCAATAAAATGCAAGATGTGAGCCCCACTTAGTATTATTATTTTTCACTACACACCTGCCCAATAAAATGCAAGATGTGGGCCCCGCTTAGTATTAATATATATATGCCCAATAACTACAAGATGTGGGCCCACTTTTGACATAATAGTTGTATTGATCTTGATTTATACCTCTGTTGGAAGAATAATCACATGTTAGATAATGTGATAATTACTACTAAATATTGATTTCCTTCTAATATTAGTGATTGGTAAAGATAATTCCATAAATGCAATTTAGTAGTAGGTCTTATAGATTGCTATCGTAAAATTATTGTTGTTCTGTACAGTTTTTAGTTTCTTAATATACAACTTTTGTAAAAAAAATTATTATAAAAGGGCATTTCAAGGGCATGAATATATTTATTTATTATTGCTCTTACTCATGAGGTTTAAATTAAAAACTTTAATAATTTTTTAACACATTTATTTCTTTTATCATTACAAGCTTTTTCTTCTTCCTGTTCTTCTTCTTCTTGTGATATATTTCAATGAAGTGTCATGCATTTCCATAAAGGAAAAACGAGAATCTCATAGAAACTGCTTGTTATGCTAGCGTTACTAATAACTTCAGAGTCAGTGAATGAAGTGATCATTTTAAGTGCGAACAACTAAAATAAGTATTTAATGCTGAGCTGCAACAAATTCAGTTTGTCTATTTTGTTTCGAATTTTCCTTATTCCTTAATAGAATCTGATTTTGTACTAAACATATAATGTTCATGGTAATTGGTTAAAACAGTAAGCTCATCTGGTTCTTAGTTTTTATTTTTTATAAAACTACAGGTTATCAATTTGAATATGCTTTCGATTGGACTCCAACTTTAGCAGGTCAAATCTACCAGGAAACTGATAAGTCGACTTGATAAGTTAAATAAAGTAAATTGAAATTTCTTTGTACACATTCATGATAAAATATCTAGGAATATGTGATTTATATCCTAAAAAAGTTATATAAATTCCATATCGATTGTCTTTTGATATCTCATTTTTTTCACTATATCATCGTTTTATTATTTTCAAATGTATAGGAAAAAAATAGTGTCAGCCGTATTTGGACATTGCACGAGCCTTGTAATTTACAATCACTCATTTTCTGTTGAAATTTGATTTTTAAATGTATTTAAGCTTCTACTAAATCTTTTAAAAGTTTTATTTTTTAAAAATTTTCTTAGTAAAACTGTGTGTTCGTGCACGTGCATTGTGCATTGCATGTGCAGGGCTCCACTAGTCTTTTATAAAAACTAAAATTTCTTTTGAAACTATAGCATAAACATACCAAATATGTTTTTCCCAGTCTCAGTTTGTGGTAACATGAGAACATTCAAATGGCATCACCCATGGTATCTTTCCAAAAAAACCCAACCCAAACAAATGGGTGGCATTCTAGTCAATAAAATACACCTCCTCTATAAAACCCCAAACCCCACCAAACTCCAAATCTCAGATCTTATTTTACGTGCATTCTCTGCAACAAAAACCCTCACCTTCTCCTCCTCTTTCCCCAACAATGGCAGCTTCCTCTCCCCACTCTCTCCTCCTCCAAAACCCTAACCACCCATGCAGCAACTCATTTTTCAAAAGGCCCAACCCGAACGGCTACTTTTTCAAAACCCCCATTTCAAAAAAGTCCCTCTCCATCACCTGTACAACCCTCTCTTCTCCCTCCTCCCCTGCTTCCACTTCCTCCTTGAAAAGCCCCTCCAAACCCTCCCAAGATCGGATCTTCAACTTCGCCGCTGGACCCGCGACCTTGCCCGAGAACGTGATTTTGAAGGCGCAGTCGGAGCTCTTCAACTGGCGTGGATCCGGCATGAGCATCATGGAGATGAGCCATAGAGGTAAGGAATTCCTCTCTGTAATTCAAAAGGCTGAATCGGATCTTCGTGCCCTTTTGAAAATACCCGATGAATTTGAGGTCTTGTTCCTACAAGGTGGCGCCACCACCCAATTCGCCGCCATCCCTTTGAATCTCTGTGATCCTGGCAACCCGGTCGACTTCGTGGTCACGGGGTCTTGGGGCGATAAGGCCTTCAAGGAAGCGCAGAAATACTGCAAACCCAATCTCATCTGGTCTGGAAAGGCCGAGAAATACACAAAGATCCCGTCTTTTGATGCTCTTGAACAAAACCCAGATGCGAAATACCTTCATATTTGTTCTAATGAGACCATCCATGGGGTCGAATTCAAGAATTATCCGACTCCGAAGGGGAAAGATGCAGTCTTGGTGGCTGATATGTCATCGAATTTCTGCTCGAAACCAGTGGATGTGTCGAAATTTGGGATAATCTATGCCGGGGCACAGAAGAATGTCGGCCCTGCGGGGGTGACTATTGTGATTATCAGGAAAGACCTGATTGGGCACGCTCAATCGATTACCCCAGTGATGCTAGATTACAAGATCCATGCTGAGAACAAGTCCCTATACAACACCCCGCCTTGTTTCGCAATTTACATGTGTGGGCTGGTTTTCGAAGATCTTTTGGAGCAAGGAGGATTGGAGGAGATTGAGAGGAAGAATATGAAGAAGGGGGGAATTCTCTACGATGCAATCGATGGGAGCGGCGGGTTTTATAGATGCCCGGTTGAGAAGTCTGTAAGGTCTTTGATGAATGTCCCTTTTACATTAGAGAAGTCAGATTTGGAAGCAGAATTTATCAAGGAAGCTGCAAAGGAGGGTATGGTTCAGCTCAAGGGACACCGTTCGGTGGGTGGAGTTCGTGCCTCGATCTATAACGCCATGCCATTGGCTGGTGTTGAGAAGTTGGTTGCATTCATGAAGGATTTTCAGGCAAAGCATGCCTGATCCAGGCAATGTGCTTTGAGCTCTTTGTTAGAGTAGGTTTTGCTTCAATGGTATTTTTGTGTTTCTCATTTTCTTTTTATGTTTTTAGGTTGAATTTTGATTCCTTCTTATGCGAATCTGAGTATGGTATTGTTTGTCCTGTGGGCTGATATTGGTTAAATTCCAAATTGAGATGTTATGATAATGTGATTTATAAATTGTTTTTGTTGTCTGGTTCGGTAAAACTTATGGATCATATTTGGATTTTGTTTGTGGTAATGTCATTGACACTTTCTTTTTCGGCGCCCCCTCTTGTTAATTGACTGTTGCAGATATTAATTTGAGTTCGACCCAATTTATTGTTTAGCTGTAATCTTTCTTAAAGATTTCTTATTCTATTTAGTTTCGAGCAAAATTATTGTTATTATTTGTTATAATTGTTTTAAGAGAAGGAGGGAGGCTCTTCTACAGTGCTGACTCTCCGGTTTGGTCTAACCATCAGGCTCCTTCTCTTAGTTATCCCAGCTTATCTGATGATAGACTTCTCCTCATATGTTAGTATGGTAAAGGCGGATCTTCAGAAGACCCACCACTGAATACTGATTCCGTGGTGGGCTTCTTTTCATTTCCTTGAGCTTCTTTGAATCTATTATCTTTTTCTACATCTGCATCCATAATTCTTGTTTTGATGGGTAGTTTGATCAAGTTGTGATTGATTTGGAGATGGGCTTGATCTGATGCTCTTAGGTTTTTCTATTTTCTTCTACATTCTATTTCTCTTTCCCTTTATTTTTTTATTTGATATTTTTTTCTGATCCTTAGATTGATTTTATTTTTGTTGCTTTAGGCATATGCTTGGTTTCAAAGGAAAAGAGTGTTGACCTGGTTTAGGCCATGTTAGGATGACTGTTTTTTTTTTCCTCTTAGATTTGTTTTTGTTTTGAAGATTGATTCTACGCTCTTTTTTATTTATATTATTCCATTTGCTAAGTTATTGGAAATAGATTGTTTGCAGCATGAAACTCAAATATTGTCTGATTGTTGGTATTTTAGTTTCTACTCAATTGATTCAATGCGCCTTATTGGATTTAGCATGTCTCATAGTAAAATGGTCTCCACTTTGCCACATGGTGAATGCGCCACATCTGCATCAACTACATCATGCCGAGGTCTTAATCTGGGGCATGGATACTGAGGCCCAATGGCCTATGTCCTACAGTGTCTACAATGATTGATCCTCTACACTGGGCCATACACAGTAATATTGTATCCTCAGCTTCATAGCATGTACAACTGGGGCTTAGTAGATTCCTTATGCAGATGTTGTTTTGATGTGGTGCATTGTGATTTGTCAAAACCTCTTGAAAGGTTCTGCATCCAGGTGGCATACATCCACACTTCTTGAAGCAGCGCGGGGAAGGGAGGATAGCCAACAGGCTAAACTCCAAGCCAAAAGGCTTAGGAATAGGGATCCATATGATCAAACTTGTCTTGGTCTCACACCACAGACACACAATCAAGAGAAAACTCAATAGAAAACTTTATTAAATCAATGCATTGTCCCTAAAGAGGGATTACAATCCTTTATATAGATTTATACTCTAACCTATTCTTGGAAACAACTCTAATTAAAGTAAGTACTAAATCAAATAAGAGAAACTTTCTAATTAATCTCATAATTATTCCTAAAATCCTGCTAATACTAAAAATAAAACTATTGCATGATTTGAAGATCTTTTTATGGGATTGGGCCCAATGGGCTACCAGACCAAGGATCTGGCCTGCATCAGTTTCCCCCCTCTTGGAGGGAACTCGTCCTCGAGTTCAGTAGGTGACCGCCTGGGTCGAAGATCAAACGCACAAACTTCCGATTCTCTTGTGGATCTTCATATGGTGTGTAAGCTTCACTGAAGCATGTACTCCACGGAAGTCTTAGATATTGCCTCTTTTGATGGTTGGATCTTGCACTCGTGCTCGAACAAATTGATGCTTCGATTTCTGAATTTGTACCATCTGCTCACAAACTTCTAATATCAACAATTGATTTCTGAAGATGAAATCAATGTGGGGAACCCCAATGATTTGCTCTTCTTTTTCAACCTTTGAAACAATATCCTGTTCTTTTGATGCTTTAATTGGCTCTTTAGGAATTGAACATACGAGGAAATCTACCAGATGATCATGCTCTTGGTTGACTACATTCAATTCTTCAAAGTCCGCATATTCTTCCTTCGGTGCTTGCACTTCTTCATCTGAATTTGTTGGGAAATCATTAGTGTCTTGATTTTGTTCCTCAACTTCAGTTTTGATAATCTCCAAGATTGGTTCCACCATATGGACTTTAGTGGTGTGCGGAGACTTTTCTTCTTGCATCTTAGCTTTTCGGAGGCGATAGTGTTTTATCAAGTGTTCGACAAGGATCGCTTCCCAAAATGCCTCGTGCATATCTTTGCATTCTTTCTTCATAGTTTTCAATATGCTTGGACGCAAACCTTTGAGAAACAGAATGAAATCAAGTGTCTTGCCCAAGTCACATAAATAATGCAGCCTTTCAAATTCATTGGCATATTGTTTGACGGACAATGTTCCTTGTGTTAAACTAAGATACTGCGCAAAATGGCCAATGGGCTTCAAATTGGCTTCCACTGGTGGGGAGAATGGATCTCTTCCATGTACATACTTGTCCTCTAGTAGTAATTTCATTTCGTTCCATGTTAGTGGATATTGATACAACTGACTTTCTACTTCTTTCCACCATGCTTGTGCATCTCCTAGAAGCTTTCGTTTGGCATAATCTTTGCATGAATGACCTTTTAATTGACTCCAAGTAAAATACTCTTCAAGTACTTGAATCCAATTCAAGAAGGCATACGGATCTCTATGTCCAAAAAACATGAATTGTACCTGCATCACTTCTCTGCGTAAAAACATGAATTGTACCTGGTTTCAGGTGGCTGGCATATAGGGCTTGTCCTTTTAGAGTGGTGGAGGAAGAGGAAAAGCAATGAGTAATCCAAGTCACTACACACCTTTACCAATCATCTCTCTCCTCTTATGCAAACCCAAGAAAAGAAGAACACGGTCGCCTTGAAGTTCAATTCTTAACTTACTTGGACACTGTTTGATAATTTGTATATATCACCACGCTTAATGTTTTTGGCTATTTCTGTTTCCATTGTTCTACAACTACTGCAAATGAGTATCCATACAGCACTGTTTGCTTGATGGATGAAAGTAACCATTAAAAAAAAAAAAAAGTAGCATCCAGCACACATAGGTTTTGCCTATTCTTTCATTTTTGTGAAAGGTCAAAAATAATGGAAAGCTACGGAGTACACTTATTTTGTTGATTTTTCATTGTTAAAACTTTTTGAAATTCCATCCCTCATAGAGATTTGCTTAGCTTCTATGCAGCATATACTTGTATAGTTGGTGATATTACTATGATGATGTATGCGTAGCTAGTCCTCATTTGGCCGTTCTATGGCCAAATAAATAATGCAAGTTGACTCAAATTGTCTGCACTTGTCCGTCAAGCTTCAGTGTTACAACTTTTTCGCTTCTCATCCTTCAACGATGTTTTACTAAGTTTCTGTACAGAAAATTTGAGTTACTGCCCATGCTTAGATCTAATCTGAACTGCTTTGCATTAATATTTCCTCACATTTGTACATACACAGTTTAAAATTACTTCTTCGTACTTTTTGTAATGATAAATGCTAGGAACATCAATGGGTTGGATCATCCCGTCAATGTTTTGGGCTATGCTTTAAATCCTGATAGGTTTGGTCTGACTTAGTAGTTCAGGCCCTAGATATATAAATTTAGCTGGGTCTCTGATCTAAGGTTATTTACTTGGTTGGGCAAGGCTGAGGCAACCTCAGTCAAATGTAATTAGTTTTATGTGTTTGAATTCCATCTGCTTTTTATTTACCATGAACACTGATGTTGGACAAAATTTTCACCAGCAAGGCATGGAATGCTCGTCCCATTTCGAGCACCCAATGTTCATTGATCCTTGCTATTTGGTGTCCTTATTGAATATCCATACACTATATTTCTTATGACAATTTCTCGGGAAAATTTAAGTTTACCCAGATTCATGTTGTTGCAGCTGATTGGTGGTCTGTATCTGTATGGACGTCATCATTCATTTGATTGTGTTTTTTTTCCCCAAATAAACTCTGTTTTACTGTGAAGAAGTTTCTGTGCATGGTAGGATGAAAATGGATTTCTATTTCTTTTCTGGACTGTAGTGAAATCTTCTTTTTGAATAGTATATATATATATATATATTTTGGCCCTTTGTCCTTTTTCTCGTGAAAAGGGCTAGCTATACTGGAATTCTTGTGAAAAAGGTCAGTTTGTTGGCATGAAGTTGAATGCACAGGAATTCTTGATAAAATGGGTTGCAACTTGCAACAAAGGATTGATAAAGAGGTGAGAGGTGAAGGATATTAGGTGGAGATGTAGTCATTTTGATGGGTCTTAACTTTCTTAGGATTTGAATTACTAGCGTGATAGTTGGGTATTCATTTGCCATCTCTCCTTAATCAGTTTTCCTATAAAGAGGAGATTATTTGATTGTCATTTTGGGATATTTACTTTTATTTTTTTAATTTTAACTATTTTTAGATATGCAAGTGTTAGAATTCCTAGGAATTCAATTACATGAAATAAATGGGACCTAAGATGACGGGTGAAGGATATGGAGATGTAGATTGGACAATGACTTTCTTTTATTTATTAGGGTATTGGGTTTGCAATCATTTTCCACTGGAAGCAAGATTCTTTGAGGCCCCTGTTGTGAATGTTAACCTCTGGTTTTTTTGTTTTTCCAGTTTTTGCCACTATAATGATAGGAATACATCTCTATTAGAATTCCAAATTCCAACGAATCAAACGATTGGGCCCAAAAATTCTGTGCTGCTGTCATCTTTGTTCTTGCATGATTCTATTTACATATGTTGGACCTTTTGCCTATCTTAGATACTTTGTCAAATATGTGTGCAGTATTTTTCTACAAAAAGGCCAAATACTGGTAACTATAAGCTGATATATTTTCAATACAGAGTTTTCAACGTCATTCCTTCGAATTTCATCCCAAGCAAAAGTTATTAGTATTATTATTATGCAGTTGCATAGATCTACATAGAACTTTGGTTGGTGGTAGGTAGGTGCAGACAGCTCACATGATGTAGACATAATATTTTTTTGTGAATGGTGGTAGGTAGGTGCAGACAGCTCACATGATGTAGACATTTTTTTTTTTTTTGTGAATGACCTCAGTCAACCCAAGTTTCTCTACAGATTACAGTCTCATCTATTTCATCCAAAACTCCTATTTCATTAAAAAAAAAAAAACCCTCGAATTCTCAACAAAAAACCATCTGCCCCACAAGAGAAATGTCTGTAATATTGATAAATAAAATCAAAATGGAAAAAAACCATGAAAATAAAAAAAAAAAAGGAAGAAAAGGCATAGAAAAGAAAACATGGATTTTACAGAGTTTTTTTTTCCCTCAATCTACAAAGAAAAGAAAAAAATTATAAATGCTGGAAGTTGTAGAAACTCTTCTTGAAATCTATTTCTCTTAGAATTCCTTCTAGAGTGCTAGGTGCCTCTCTAGAATTCCAAATGCTCCGTTTGTTCGGTTCCAAGACTGGAGGTTTTAAAATACCCTTCCCACCCAACCTAAGAATACTTGACTGGGATTTCGGGAATATCCAATCACCAAAATTCTCTATCAGAGATTCTCCAAATAAATAGCCTTTTTTTTTGGGTAAAAATAAATAAATATGTCTTTAGCATCGAACATGTTTGTTTGCATGACGGGTGAAATGGAATAGACTTAAGTGGCCAAATCAAGAAAAAAAAAAGAGAGGAAGCAGTTGAAAGTAAAGATACAAAATGATAAAAAGCTACCCTTAAAAGATATTAAATGACAAAAAACGGTAATCTTAAAATGCACTAGCGATGAAAAGGGAAGTAGTATTTTTTTTTTCTCTTTTAATGCTTTTACTCTCAACTCCCTCTTCTTTTTCTTTCTTTTCATTTGACCCTTTATATTTGGCTATGAACAGGTGGCGACTATTATGGTCTTGGTTGTGGGGCCACCTCCTTTCTTGCCACTAAGTGAGGGCGGGGTGGGATTGGAAGGACCTCTTTAGAGCAATGGATGGCCCCACAGGGGCATTGTAATCATCTGATTAAGGCTTGCTAAATTTAATGGTTATAGAGGTTCATATTAAGTTGAATGCTGTGATCTCTAGACATGGACACATATGTTGGGATTTTTGGGGCCAGGACATGCTATCCTATTTATCAGATTAAAGTTCATATATTATATTAAGGGTTTTGATACAAATTACAAAGTATTAGTTTTCTTCCTTACAATATTTTCTATACTAATGATTACATTCCTTTCCTTACAACATTTCTATTATTTTTTCTTACTTTTCAGCATGGGAAAATATTGGAGGAATGTAAAAATTATGGGAGTATTATTAATTTAAAAAAATATGTTTTTTGAATGATTTATTAAAAAATGCTCAAAAGAAGAAAGTTTATAGGATAAAGTTCTTGAAATTAGCATGAAAATCCTATTATGAGGTGCACAGGCTAATTAGAAAAAGGTAATCCTCCTAATTAGAAGCAAATAAAATACCTAAGGACAAATGGAGTCAACCTAGTTTCTGCCTTGCACCGAATTGTTGATTCCTTCAAGGGACAGGAACTTCCTGGCTAGACTTTTGAATTTGACCAAACAAACAGTTAAGTGCTTAAGCTACTGCTTAAAGAGATGTCCCAAAGAGAGATGAACACATGAATGAGTATAATATATAAAGCCGGAAGGTTTTGAATCTAATTTTGACCGTGCATTTTAATTTTGATCGGAAGTTATTTTTGGTTTCTACAACCGCTAACACACTCTCCCTCCACTTTCCACTACTTCTCCCCACTTATGGACAGCCCCATTTCTAACGTGTACATAGAATTCTACCTTTCATGTATACCCATGATTAGCACGGATTTTTATGCTAGTTAGTCTTTAATCTTAATTTCTTAAAAGTTTAATGACTATACATTATGCAAACTTCTTGAGATATAATTCAATGGTGAATAATGCTAAAAATAGCTTGGAACGGGATCAATTCCAATCAAAGGTCGTACCGTGTGAATACGTTGAATTGATCAAATGTAGGACAAAATCATTATTGGAGTCATTTGAGTTTTTCTTATGGTAAATCAGTTATTAACAAAAAAAAAAAAAACTTGAAGAGTATTATTAACTTTGTACATTTTGAGTGTTAGCCGATGAAGGTTTCAGAATCTTGAGGTAAAAAAAAATGTAAGCCCCTTATAGGACCCACTAAGTTACATATACCTGCCAACATAGCTAAGCCAATAAGGTATCCCTTAGCTGCAACATTTGATGTGTGGACCTTAATAAATGACCAAATTCATGTGACTATTATGAATATGATAGAGAAGTGGAGTGAAAAACTAAACGGTTTATTACCCAAGTCCTTGCCTCAAGACCCGTTCTAATTCCCCTTAATTTCATTTCATCTTCTTTCTCATTCTCTTTCTCCCTCACCCTCTCCATCTTTCCTTCTCCTTTGAGAATCCAGACCCATCTCCTGCCATTTTTCCATTCATGTCGTCGGTAACATATCTCTCTTTCTTCTTTGTATGATTCATCATCACGGTATGATTATTTACACTAAAATACATAGGAATTGAATACATAATAATTTTCTAAAAAAACGAACATCAAATAGCTTCTTCCTTTTATTCTATTTTCCTAAAAGAAAATGTAATTTGATATTAAGTTCTTGAAAATTCACCTTTAATCTTCCTTTTCAACCACGTCACTATTCAATTCCTATATATTCTAATGCAGATGAATAGGCCCATGATATGAAAATGTGGTTTTTGTATATTACAGAGATTATGTTATCAAAGCCGTTGATTATAATGGGATCCACTCTTGATGGTCCATGCATTAAAAGGTTCCCGGATGTAGATTCCTAACAATGATGGGCCTCCATTTTAATGGTTTGGATGGATGAGTAATCTCCTCAGTGGGGCCCACCGTTTGGTCTGATAATGCCATCTGCTAGAGCCTCAAAGTTTCATACAGTTGAGCTTGTAAGGTTGTAGTCGGGTCAGGTTTCAATCAGGCCACTGGTAAAACTAGACCGGACGCGAACATGGGCTCCGAAGATTCAGTTGGACCAGGCCCACACACAGACCTAGACCTGGACCTGAATAGTTGTTAGACTTGGCTTAATCATCCATTTATCCTAAGACGTCTCTTGTAGAGGGAGAATGTCTTCTCCATCTCTTCATGCTGTAGACATGAAATGATATTTTGACAAGATTGTTTTGAATAATTTCTGTGCTGTTTACATTGTTTTCTTTGAAGTTGCTAATATGTCTGTTGCATTGCACAATGATAAATGTGTGTCATTTGTGTGAACTACACTATGTAACTAAAAATTGTGCTAAGTCTAAGGGCATGTTTGTTTCATGTAATCGAATTTGTAGTGGACTTCGTATTGTCATAAGTGTTTAAAAATGAAGAATCAAAGTGAAAATCCAAAAATAACCAATCAAATGACCTTCCATTCAATGGAAATTGAATGAGTGAAGATGGAAAATGAATGCACAATCTTCATCCTACTAATTCAAATCTCATGAAAGTCAAGATCCCTTCTATGCTACCCGTATATATCCTTCACCACTTAGCTCTTTAATAATTCATATGTGTTCAATTTCTTATCTTTTGTACAAACAAACAAGCCCAACATGTTTTGTACATTGTATTAGTTAACTGTGCAATGTTCCTGTCACAGCTTGTATTTGATAAGGTAAAGTGGGTTAGTATTTTATTTTATTTTATTTTTCCTACATTGGATAGGAGGTACGGTACTGTGGTTTTAACCTATGGTACCAGGGATCGACTTGATCGATCTAAATGCGGAGACTCTGATACGCTATCGGAAATCTATGTGCATTCCAGCGGTTGGGAGGCTCCACGGATCTCTTCGCCTCTTATCTTTCTTACGAGATGGAGTGATTCCTACCCTATGGCTACCTTATCATTATATAGACAATTCCCAAAGAGACACACTAACGGGAGACTTTTTGGCCAAAAAACTCACATCCACTAATTCTATTAGGAGTCTTATTTGTATGGACAGATCAAGTCTTATATTAAGTGGAATTGTATTCTCTGATGGGCTTTGTACTACTTGATTTGATGTGGGACCATTGCCATGCGGGCCACACAATTTCCTATACGACACCTCCCTATTGAAATCCCTCTAGAGTCATTCTGTGGTTAGGCAAATGGCTTAGTAGTTGTTATACATTAACCAATGCAAAGCAAGAAAATGGTTAGAAGGGTGGTGTAGGGGGTGCTTCCCCCCCACAGGGGTATAGGCTGGAGCCGAGGGCCCCGGGCCTATTGTGTACACTTCGGGAGACGAGGCTCCGTAATCATGCATTTGTCCCAGGGTGGATTTTTCCAGCCCCAGGGGCCTCCCCAGGAGTCGATCCCGCAACCTCTTGAATAAGAGATTTAACGGACTTACCCTGGTACCACTTGAGCTAGACAACTGCATGATTACGGAGCCTCGTCTCCTGAAATGTACACAATAGGCCCGGGGCCCTCGGCTCCAGCCTATACCCCTGTGGGGGGAAGCACCCCCTAAGTCCGTTAAATCTCTTATTCAAGAGGTTGCGGGATCGACTCCTGGGGAGGCCCCTGGGGCTGGAAAAATCCACCCTGGGACAAATGCATGATTACGAAGCCTCATCTCCCGAAGTGTATACAATAGGCCCGGGGCCCTCGGCTCCAGCCTATAACCCTGTGGGGGGAAGCACCCCCTACAGGTGGGATATTATCCATCTTAACTAGTTTTGACACCAACTTGAAGATTCGAGTCAGAATGGATTCACCGTGGATGTATACCAATGGGTGATGTTCAATCTTAGACGTCTGGATCCCAGCCTCTAAGGTCCCCACTGTATGCTATCTACTATCTTAATCTTAATGGCAAATCCCCTCATAATCTTAATGCCTGATCCCACAATCAGTTTCTCCACATCCTAAATGGGATTAAGTCTCATAATCTTACTTGGACTAAATGATGCACAATCACAAGATACTCTGTTGCAATTTGCAAAGAACTATAATTCAAATTAGGAGTTTAGTGGAACTAACAAGCCACAAGAGTTACACAACCAAAGAGAGCTGAAAAAGAAAAAGCTAATAGCTTGCAACATGCGGCCTTCTCACTATACAAATATACTCTTTGGATCCAATAGAACCAGTTTGATGAATTTGTGAAGAAATCTGAATAAGAATTGCAATGATGTGCCCAATTTACAATTGTTGGGCAGTAAAATTGTCACGACCCGGTCCCGAGATCTGATTAACTCGGACAAATCCTGAGTTGCGATTGCATACTTACTCCCGTAAATTCCGAATTAACAAAAGTTAAGACGAAACTTACAAGGGATCACAAACATATATCCTGTCAACTGTATACAATTGCGGAAGATATATATTGACAAACATTTCAGTAAAAGTATTTCTTTACTAAACGTAAAGTTCATACAGAAGAAAGTTAACATCCGTATACTTAATACAACATGGGGAAACATCTATTTACATTCCAAAATAATAAAAAATCCAATATGTTCTCAAAATCATTCCATTCGCACTCTGAAATCAAATCCACTCGATTAAACCTCCTGGAGGTATCGGGTGGGCATTCTCCGCTGGCGGTGCGGCTGCTGCAGGACCGGCACGGGTATCTGGGACTGTGACATTCATCAATAGCACCGTGAACACGACGGTTCAACTGATGGATTTGGATGCGGAGACTCCGACATGCGGCCAGAGATCTATGTGCGTTCCGGCAATTAGGAAGCTCTGTAGATCTCTTTGCCTCTTGTCTCTCCAGTGAGATGGAATAATACCAACCCTAGGGCTCTCTTATCTTATATAGACAAGTCCCAAAGAGTCATACTTACTAGAGACTTCTTCGCCAAGAAACCCACATCCACTAATCTTATTGGGAGTCTTATTAGTGGGACCAGATCAAGTCTTACATTAAGTGGGATTGTATTCTCTGTTGGCATCAGCCCTGCTTGATCTGACGTGGGACCCGTGGCATGCGGGCCATACGATTTCCTACAATCTCCCACTTGGCACGAATGCCATGTACATCAAATATATCTCAGTCCCATGCACATCACATGCCTTGCAAAAACCTCTGCAGGCAAAGCCTTGGTGAGAGCATCAGCCATCAATTCCTCTGAAGGCATATAGAAAATTTCTATATCATTCTTTTCAGCCTTCTCTCTAATGAAGTGATACTTGATCTCAACATGTTTTGATCGGCTGTTAAACTTTGTCTCATTCACCATGGATATAGCAGATTTGCTGTCCATGTTCATCGGGACAATCTATTTTTCTCTAATTATCTCCAAATCAGTTAGGAAATATTTTAACCAAAGAGCCTCCTGGACTGCTGTACTGCAGGCTATATACTCTGCTTCGGCTGTTGACATAGCCGTAGAGGTTTGTTTCTTGCTACCCCAAGAAACTGCACCTCCTCCGAGGGTAAACACATAGCCGGTTGTTGACTTTCTCCGGTCTAAATCACCGACCCAATCTACATCTGAGTAGCCGCACAATTCCAGGACTTCACCTTGATAACATAGGCGAAGATTCATTGTTCCTTTGATGTACCGCAGAATCCTCTTAACCGCATACCAATGCTGTAACCCTGGGTTACGTAGGAATCTACTTACGAGACCCACGGCGAATGCAAGGTCTGGTCTCGTACACAGCATCGCATACATGATGCTGCCCACAATTTGAGCGTAAGGTTTTATTCTCATCACTTCCTTATCCTGCTCGTTTGTGGGTCCCTGATTGCTGGACAATTTTATACTCTTGCAGATGGGAGTGTCAATTGGTTTACACATAGCTATATATATCAAACCGTTTCAACACAGTTTCCAAATAGGATCTCTGTGATAAAGTCAATAGCCTATTCGAACGATCACGGGTTATTTCAATGCCAAGGACATACTCTGCCTCACCCATGTCTTTCATCTCGAATCTTGACTTTAACCATTGTTTGATTTCATTTATGGCTTCCAATTGATCACCAGCAATCAAAATGTCATCCACATATAATGACAAATATAAGTAACTACTCCCACTGCGTTTAATATAGAAATATGTGTCTGCATTATTGGGGACAAATCCTATTTCACCTATGGCCTGGTGAAATTTTTTATACCATTGTCTCGAGGCCTGTTTTAATCCATACAATGCCCTACTAAGTTTGTACACTTTGTCCTCGTGACCTTGCACCACAAACCCCTAGGATTGTTTCATATAAATCTCTTCTTCTAATTCGCCGTTCAAGAATGCGGTTTTCACATCCATCTGGTGCAATTCAAGGTCACGACATGCTACCGAAGCCGCTAAGGTTCATATGGATTGGAATTTTACGACCGGAGAAAACGTCCCCTCGTAATCTATTCCTTCCACTTGTGTGAATCCCTTAGCTACTAACCGTGCTTTATACTTATCTAAGGATCCATCCGACTTTAGTTTCTTTTTAAGAACCCATTTACATCCAATGGCTTTTCGATCTTTTGGAAGATCAACCAATTGCCATACTTAGTTGTTTTCAATTAATTCTATCTCCTCTCTCATAGCCTCTAACCAATACTGCGCATCCTGCGCTTTGATCACTTGAGAGTAGGAGTTTGGATTCAAATCTTGCACGGTTTCCAATAAACTGCAATAATCATCTAGATATGCCGGTTGTTTCCTCGCCCGAATCGGCCTGCCAATCGGCTCATCGGGTTGTTCAATCACCTCAAGTGGGCCCTGGCCAGGAACTCTAGGTCCAACGTCCTCTTCGTCGGAACCCCCACTTGCTTGAACCCCCTTGCCCTTAGAGATTTCATATAATTCCACACACTGTGGTTCTACTCTAGGACTGACCATCGGATCCTCAAGGAAAAACATATCTCGGCATTCCATGATTATCCTTTTGTCGTGATCATACACACGATATCCTTTAGAATGTAATAGGTAGCCAACGAACGAACAATTTTTCTTCGTTTTTTCTTGCAGTTTATGTCTTTTTTGTGGTGGTAGCAGGACATGTACAGAGCAGCCCCAAACTCTCACATGTTCTAATTTTGGTTTGGCACCAGTCCATAATTCATATGGGGTCTTGGGCACACTTTTGGAGGGTACTCTGTTCAAGATATATTGTGCTGTGTTTAATGCTTCTCCCCACAAATACAGCGGAAGTCTCGCATGGCTGATCATTGACCTTACCATGTCCATTAATGTTCTATTCCTCCTCTCAGCCACGCCATTTTGTTGTGGGGTATATGGAATCGAATATTCATGAATGATTCCCTCACCTGCACAATATTATTAAACAGTTCCGAGGTATATTCACCCTCCCTATCGGATCTAATCCGTTTTTGATTTTCTTGCCTTTTTGATTTTGGACCTCAGCAGCATATATTTGAAACATTTTAAGGCCTCATATTTGTGTTTAATCAGGTACACATAACCATATCTGCTGTAGTCATCAATAAATGTGATAAAATAGTCCTCCCCCGTTCTATTTTGGACATTCAATGGTCCACAAATATAAGAATGAATTATGGTCAATATTTTCGAACTTCTAGTTCCTTTTGGAAATGGTTTATTGACCATTTTTTCACTTAAACATGGTTCACATATGGGGTACTCCACTTTACCTAAATCTGCTAAGAGTCCATCCTTAACCATTCTACTTATTCTATTTTTGTTAATGTGCCATAATCTCATATGCCATAACATAGCCAAACCATCCATGCACACATTCACACACACAGAATAATGAGAACTAGATTTTATTTCATCATTAAGAGTGTCCAGCAAATACAATTTATCAGAAAGAAAACCTTTTACTAAAACTTGACTGCGCATGCTAATTGTAGCATCTTTATCTTTAAATCTGATTTCGAATCCATTCATAGCCAACTGGCTCACAGAAATGACGCTCCTCCTCATAGCTGGAGCAAAGAAAACATCGAAGAGATATAGGGATTTTCCGGTTGGTAAGGGAATTTTGACTTTCTCTATACCCAACACATCACAGAATGTTTCATTCCCCATGTAGATACTTTGATCTCCCGGTTTCATCTCTTTGAATTTGACAAACCCAGCCTTGGTTCTTGATATGTGCTTGGTGGCTCCTGAATCAATCCACCAATTCTTGTCATTGGTGTCCACCATAATGGACTCTGTGACCATCTCAACATAATCACCATGCTCTTTGGTCACTTTACCTTGCTGGTTACTCTCACCCCTTTTCTTTCTGCATTGAGAACTAAAGTGTCCACGCTTTTCGCAGTTAAAGCAAACACCATTCTTAGGCCCTTTCTGTTTTGATCGCCTTTGAATTTTCTTTTATTTTTCATATTGATGGTTAACGCACCGCCTTTATTCTTAGTTTTAGCAATCATGACAGAGTTTGTAGGTGTTACACCACGGGCAGCCTGCCTTTGTCCTTCAGCAAGCAATCTAGCTTCAACCTCTCACTAAGAGTTACACCCTTTTGGAGGCTAAGGATCTGAGACACATTCTCCCACTAAGGTGGAATACTCATCAGCAAGTACATGATTTGAAAATCTCCGTCCATTTCCTTTCCCAAGGCTGCGAGGTTACTATATTGGACCGCCATTTGATCAATGTGATCCCTTATAGCTGATCCTTCTGGCATCTTATAGTTAACATATGCGCTGAATGCCTCCATCAAGTGAGATTTGGAGGTTTCATCATATTTGTCCATAGCATAGTCATAGATTTCTTTAGCAGTGTTAAAGTGTTCAAATTGCTTTACCAAATCGCTGGATATGAATCCGATCAGAAGATGTCTTGCTGATTTGTTGTTAAATACCCATTGTTCATACGCATCATGATCTTCTTTAGAGGCATCATCAGCGGGATTTGGAATCGGATCGGATTCAATCACATATGTTAATCCGTCAAAGTGCAGCAATGCGTCCATCCGACGCTTCCACACGGCTAAGTTCTTGCCGTTAAAAATATCAGCCTTAGCAAGATCATGCAACGCTGATTTGGAAGACATAATTACTACTGAATTGAAAAAGAGGTTCAGACACCACTGACCGTTAAAGGAGAAAAATCACCCTTTTTTCTAAACCGGTGGATCGTCTTCCTTCTGCTGCTACTGCGTAGATCTGCTCGCAAGGATTCCGTAGAACCAAACCGTTCGTCGATCGAAGTCCGGATGCTCAAGATATCGTAGTTTGAATATTTGACGGTCGAAAAATATCCCTGCCTGCGTCAACACGTGTACCAGCGCCTGCTGGTGTGGGCCGGCCTCCGTTGGGTCGGGTTGAACTTAGGTCGGATCTGCCCAAACTGATGTCGTTTGGGCGTTTGCAGTTGCAATGACGCACGGGTCCCGAAAGATGAAGTACGTGCAAAACAAATATGGAAAAGGCAATAGGTGCTAGGCTTCTGTTCTCTTTCCAATGCACAGAACTCAAGGGTTTGGTGGTCCTGCCTTCCACCAAAATGAACAGTAAATATATCCTTGAAGATCTTCGCTTTTGGAATAAAATAAAGCCCAGCAGCAAACAGACAAGATGAATGACGTGATGGTCCTCTCCAATGTTGCACCTTGCACGCACGAAACCGCACTCGACTCAAAGAAGAAAGTCGTCTTCTTCCTCTAGACGAGAAAAACGATGGATGCTTGGGTCCGACGGAAGTCTCAAATCTACTCGGATCTAAACAGTAACTTTGCGATCCAAACCGTCGAAACGCACGGTACCAAGATCTGATACTAATTGATGGATTTGGATGCGGAGACTCCGACACGCGGCCGGAGATCTATGTGCGTTCCGACGATTGGGAAGCTCTGTAGATCTCTTTGCCTCTTGTCTCTCTAGTGAGATGGAATAATACCAACCCTAGGGCTCCCTTATCTTATATAGACAAGTCCCAAAGAGTCATGCTTACTAGAGACTTCTTCGCCAAGAAACCCACATCCACTAATTCTATTGAGAGTCTTATTAATTAATTAGTGGGGCCAGATCAAGTCTTACATTATGTGGGATTGTATTCTCTGTTGGCATCAGCCCTGCTTGATCTGACGTGGGACCCGTGGCATGCGAGCCACACGATTCCTACATCAACAAGTACACACACATATATGATAATACATGTTATCAATTAAACGAATCAATCGATTCATCAATCTAACAGTTCTACATATTCAATATATTATATATGTCAATTCAGCTCTATACGAGCTTAGGGGATTACAAGACTGTATTAATTTGCGGAAATCAAATCTATTCCTATTTAACAGTCTAAACCAAACAAATGAGTGAAATCCTCGTTTCTCAATGCACGTGCTATTTTTGATGAATCTCACATTATAGATTTATATTGTACATTTGGGGTACTAAATTAAAAATATGAAGGCTTAGATATTCATAAGAATCAGCCTGTATGAATTAGGCTTCAAATCAGAAAAGATCAGATTTTAAAATCTGAAATTTCCTTAACGTCGGTTCGCTGTCGATCGATTTGTCGGGTCGACCAACGTCTCTATGTCGGCTGACCGACATCACGTCAGTCAGAATTCCAAAAGCTGGATTTTCTATCTGTTTTCATCAGAAATGTCGGTTCGAATTCCAGAGACTGAACAAAAATGAAAAATGCATTCAGACCACATCGGTCAGCCAACCATGCGTCGGTCAGAATTTCAGAGAGCTGGAATTCACTGAAAACAGGTTCCAGACCTGTCGGTCAGCTCGTCGGTCAGCTTGTCGGCTGACCGACCTACTCCCAGAATTCAGGTTTGAGCTTCAGAATTTATGAAGCTCAATTGCTGGGATTTGGTTCCTTTGAGTCCTAACAAGCCTAAAAACATCATAAGTTAAGAGATGTGTATGCACTTGCCTCTAGTGATGATAAATGGAAGAAAACCCCTTATGATTGGCATGAGCTTGAGATAAAAACTTCTTGAATCCAAGCTTTACAACTTCAAGCTTGACTTTGAACTTGAGGAAGATGAAGAGGATGATGAAGTGAATGAAATCCCCTTGCAAAACCACTCTAAAGACTTCACTCTTGATGCTTGATGGAGAGAAATAAAGGAAATGAGAGAAAAAGAAGAAGATGGAGGCTAGGGTTTTGGAAAGAAGTTCTCATGAGTTTTTTCTTAGCTTATATAAGCTAATGTTTTGCATAAAACCCCTCCACCTCTTAAATTCATTTCAATTTAAGTCAATTGAAAGGTCATTTAACCCAACATTCGTCAAACGACTTTGAGCCTTTGGCAAACGTAAACATACTCTTCGGAATACGCGCGTTGGCGTCGAGAGTTTTCGTATTCGACGAAATACGCGAAAACCCGTATTTACACAAAAGTCCTTTAATTTCATGCTTGAGTTTCAACTTCAATTCAAATCATTCACAATTCATTTAACAAGCTCATTAAGCTTAACTCATCCATTTTAGGCTAAACCAAGTCAATTTGGTCTTAAGCCTTCATTAATTGAATTAAATACGGTTAATTAGTCGTAAGTCCTATTAATGAGAGTTAATCGTGATTAACTCGGGACGGGGTCTTACAAAAATGCCTCAAACTACCAACTATTTGTTTAGTATGGATCTTGATATTTTGATCCTTCTTATATATATGCTTGTTGAATTAGTTTCTATGTTGTAATCTTTTTAAATTAGACTCCTTTTTAAGTCCTAACTTATTTCGTTTATAGCTCATTTTTCTTTTATTTAGCAGGAAAAAGGTCGACCATTGCCCAAATTTGGTGAGTGGGATGTGAACAATCCTGCCTCTTCTGAAGGATTTACAGTGATATTCAGCAAGGCTAAGGATGACAAGAAGCCGAATACAAATCCCAAGGGCCCAACACCACCACCCCAGAAAACTAAAAAAGGAGCTGATAATAATCACCCCAAAAGTGTATACTTCTACCTAAACCTTTTAAACTCCTCAGAGTTTGACAACTGATTTTGATAAGGAACTGTTAGATACTTGATGCATCAGGATTGATATAATTGGGAGCCATGGATGGGGACATACCTGAAAGTTTATTCAGATTGCATGATGCTAACAGTTCGCTCTTTGGCATTTTTTGGGGCCCCCCATTCCTTAAGTAGACCCCTGTAGTGCTGTTGTTACTATGTTTTTAGCATGCATATTGTAGGCCAGTGAAGGATGGTAGGATACTTTTTCACATATCTTAATCTGAAGGTTGTGATTTTTCTGTTATTCTTCTGGGCCTAATGATGGTTGTATTGGTTGTTTATGCAGAGGAAGAAGTGGTTTTGCTGTGTTTGAAGTTCCTGGAGTGGTGGGCCAATCATGATGATGGTACTATGAATCTCTCCTTGGCTTTTCGTAAGGGCAATTTGGTTTTCATGCAGCATACTGGTGGAAGTTAGGAGAGTCTGGGTCTTGTTCTTTTGTTAGAACATACTTCAAAATGGAGATTTAATCTAAGATGAAATAGGAAAGTGATTGAATGTAATTATACATGTATGTGTGTAACAGTATTGTTGGGGAGATTTGAAAATGGTCCCTATGTTTTGCCCTAATTTAGGAAAAGGCTTATATATGAGTACTTGAGTCTTTGAGATATCATTCAAATAGCCATCAATCTACCCTATTAATGCTAAATAAGCAAACGTTGTTAACACTTGCCAACCAACTGTATCTGTTTTTTAATTCAACTAATTTATCCTTTGGTTGGGCTTCCATTACTCTTGATACTTTCACTTCTTTATATCTTCTTACTAGAGATTTTTTAAAATTCAGAATTCTAGTGTTTGAACTGTGATTTCAGAAACCATGAAGGAGACCTATTTTAACTTTGTTTGAAAGCCTCTCTAGTCACTTCTTTGGATTTTCACATTAGAAAGGAAAAGGCACTTATAAGTCTTTCTCTAACCACCCTTTGTAGTTTAGTTTGCATTAACCTAAACCATGGCTCTTTTTTTAGTCCCCACCGAATTGCATTGTGCATGCAACCGTGGAAGGGTGAGGGTTGGGGTTGGGCTTTATTCGCACTTTGCGTTGTTTGAGAAGCTTGATGAGCCTTTCATTATTCTAGCTTGTGAACATGACCTGGCCCAACCTAGTTCCTCTTGGATGGACCTGGGTCAGTTATCAGGCTGATTCGGACTGCCCACGGGCCGAGTAAGTTGCTGGCTAGTTACTTGCTGGCTAGTTACTAACGGCTAGAGGCAGTTACTAGTTGTGGGGCCAGCCCATTGGCTAATGACCCTTGACAATTTACTAGGTTAGTAAAAGTAATGTAAAGTCTCAATTTTTCAGACAAGGAGCTACATCGAAAGTACACATATTCCAAAATTCCTCTTTCATAAAAAAAAAAGTAAAAAAACAATATCCTTTCTCCACTAAATGACAAAAAAATACATAGTTTTTACACAAAAAGTGAAAAAGATTTACTACCAATCCACTAAAAATAAAATATCATTATAACCCTCTTATATTTTATTCTCTATTGATTTGATACTTTATATCACGTTTACCTTAATGGTAAATTGCCAAACTTGGTATTGCTGCATACAAGTGGGTTTTGGGTTTAGTGTTGGTTTTCACATTAGCATACTGTAGAGTACAACTTGACCAAAAGTTGGGTTTCACTATATGTTGGACATGTCTCCAATGTCACTCTCATTGCTGACTTGGTTTGACCAAGTAGGTGGCGAAAAATGTCTCAAGAAAACCAACGCTAACACGCCTTTGAAGTATTTTCATTTTCTTCAATTTTCTACAGATCAAGGAAGATCTGCCTCTTACACTTCCAATGTATGTTTTTGCTTTATCTTTGTCTTCCTAGTAACAATGGCACCCAAAGGTGGGATTCGCTAATCATTAGCCCACCCCAACTCCCCAACACTTTTCAAAAAAAAAAAAAAAAAAAATGGGGGGGGGGGGGGGGGGGGGGGGGGGGGGGGGGGCGCCCCCCAACGCCCCAACTTTTCAAAAAAAAAAAAAATTTGGTGCTTGAATGCGAGCCATTTTTTGTCAATCAGTTGATGCTAGCAAGCCTCTATAGTCTATATGGATTAGATGTCGAGATGCTCAGACTCCATCTTAGAGCTTCAATCAATATTTGGTTATACTGAGCATGAACATGAGTGATATCAGTCCCTTTGGGAAGAGTATTCAGGATAACAACTAGTTGCTTAATAGTTGGATGACTAGTTATCCAGGATTAATTTGATGACTCCCAAAAAAAAATTGGATGACTCTCATTTTGTTACCTCCAATTAATTTGCCATTATTACCTACCAAAATTTTTTTTGGAGTGACAATTAGTAGTAGCAGCCCCTCCTTACTGATAATCCTGGATCCGCCCTTGGCCTTAATCTTTTAGCAATGATTAACAACATAGGGCTCCAACTCCGTATATAACCGAGGAGTCACACTTCATAGGGATTTCTCTACCAAGAAACCACGCCCCCTAATCTTGATAGGAGTGTATTACGTGGGGATAAGATCCTCTTATTATTACGGGTTCCTATTTTTACTACAACAGATCAGGCATTTTATTCTCTGTTAGCAACTGCCATATGCTTGATTTGACGTGGAAAGGCCAAATGATTTTCTAAAACCCCACTGCAGATGCTCTCCAACATCGAATTCCATCCGCAGTGGGTCAGGAATGCCCAGCACCAACTTTGTGGGACCCACCCCATCAGCAGCCCCTGAACGATGGTGCCAAATGATCAACAGACTGATCACCTGATGATACCTGATCGGACCGTACGACCCACAAGAATAGGTGGTTGCAATTGGCTAGGCCCCATGCAAGCTCGGGTGTAAGGACTGCATGTAATGCTTCCAAAGTTCACGTAGACAACAGAAGCCGGGTCTTGCCTGTCAAGCCAATTAAAGCATCCCCTCTTCTTCCCCTAGGTTGGGGTTGGAGTTGGGTTTGATGGTCGAGTACTGCAGTTGGTTCTCAGAGTAATTGGGACTGGACTCTGGAGAAGCTGGAATAAGGGCCCCACAACATAATTTGGGCCATTTAAGCTGAATGTTGTTGCAGTGGCATGGATGATGTCGTGTTCTAGTTCATCTAGTGTGTCGATGATGGTGGCCGAGGTACAGGGAAGTGATTGGCCACGTATAATTAGTTAAACATAGGAACTATGTTTTTACCTTTTTTTATCTTTTTTTTTTCTCATGTTAAATTGCATAAACCAGCTTCAAAGTGAAATAGTGTTTGCCAAACAATAAAAACAACCATTTTTTTAAAATCCAACTTAGGGGGGTTGGGCCAGCCCCTCTGGTGAGAAAAGTAGACGAGTGAGGTAGGGAAGGTTGCTCTATAGGTTTAGAACCTGAGCACGCAGTGTGTCTTCCTGTACAGTAGTCTGCGAGCCCTCTTAGTCCGCCCACTTATACAAGAGCATCTACTTTGATGTCTGTGAACTATAAGGTGAGGCGGTTTTTTTTTTTTTCCACTCGGATGGATCATCAGGTGGGGCCTACTAGGGGTGTTCACAATGTACTAAGGGTGCATATGATAATCTTCCTATATTAATAAAGTGGGACCACTCCATGTATCTAAGTTTGAAGCCAATCACATGCCCCTAACCCCTTTATCCTTGGTCCACAAGTTTAATGACTCCATATTAAAAAAATATTTTGACCCTCAATCCAACGGTCTAGCCAATTCAGCCGGATGAATGCCAAACCCAAGAAATTAGTGATTATTAGTGGGTCCCTACTTGGTGATCGGGTCGATTAGCGATAGGTGGGCACATCATTTGGGTTCACACAGTGGTAGAATGAGAAATTTGGGGGACCATTTAAAAAATTGACGTTCGGGTTTGTTTGTCCGTCGTCCGTTGTAAATCGGTTCTGTGGACTTCTGCTTTTCTGCGAGAAATCATTTACTTACCCCCGCTTCTCTTGGAAATGCTTTTCCATACAAATGCGAAAAATCAAATCAATCTTTGCAAACTTTCCTCACAAAAAAAAGAGTTTCCAAGATATAATTGCACAAACATGGCCTTTTGGAGTTTTATTAAGACTTTTGGAGTGGCTATGGCCACCTCTACACTCAAGCCCCCTTGCCTACGCCTCTGAGTCCACTTCCAGGGCCGGCCTTGAAGGAGTGCCGGAAGTGCACTCGCCCCGGGTCCATTTTTCAGAGGGGCCCAAAAACGAGATTGACGAGATTCACTGAAAAATAAAATTAATATTAAAATTATTAGATGAGTATGCTTAATTTTAATTTTTCATAATTAGGCCCACTGAAAAAAATTTGATGCTCAGTTTACTATTATACAATTCCTTGTCCAACACAATTTTATTTTTTCATAATTAGGCCCACTGAAAAATATATAATGTTATATGCAAAATTAACTGATTTTGATTTATCATAATTGGGCCCACTTAAAACTTTGATGACTAGTTAGCATTTAGTTTTGTTACAAAAGTCTCTGGCCCACCCTGAATGCAACAATATTATTCTTGATTTGGAACTAAAACAAAAAGTTTAAGAAATCTTATAGCCTTAGATTTATCTTTTTTGAGCTTTTGTGGGCCCCATAATCAACATCTGAACCTTTAATCCATTTAATCATCTGAACCTTTTGTAAATTTCAAGTATTTGTCTTGTAAAAAAATTATTTAAATTGTTACAACTTACAAGTACTTATCTTGTTTATACATTATAGCCTTTTATTTTGAATGTTTATATATTGAAGTTTGAATTTATATGCTTTGAATGTTAAATTTTAGTTAATTTTGACATGTTAGATGTCGGTTGAAAAATGAATGAGGCCATCACTAAGTTTATATATATATAGATGCCTAAGTTTTACTCGTCCTTAGCCCTGAAAAACTCAAAACCGGCCCTGTCCACTTCCAATTGGGTCCAGCGTGTCCAACCCTTTTTTCATACATGGCCAAAGAAACATGGACCAACTACAAACCCTACCCATACAAAGCCAGTAAATTAAAGAAGCACCCTTTCCATCTTTTGTCGGGTATCCACATGGCAAGCTGCTGCTCTCCGATGCTGAGACTCTTCCATCCGGTGCCCCCGCCCCGCACGCGACGGGCAGCACAAATCTTGTGTGCCTCCAAAACGACCAACAAACTCAAATATATAGCAAACCAACAAAGAAACACACCCCCACTCTCACGTGCGACTCACACGAAACTCAAATCACTACCAACGTCTCCCTCCCAAGCACCTCATTCACCTCGCCAACCCCTCACGAGACTAGCATGCATCCCTCTCTCTCCTCTCCCCCCCTTCATTACCCCATCACCCCTTTTTTCTCACTCTATCAATCTCACGGCACCATCACCATCACCACCACCACCACCACCACCATCGACGACATGGACTCATCAGCCGATTGTGCGAGCGATAAGTCATGGGACCGACGTCGTGGCACTAGTAAAAAAGTGGCACAAGTGAATGTGGATGGTGGCAAGCGGGGATCGGTGGCGGTGAAGCCCCGAGATGAGTTGGCCGCTACCGCCGATGGTCCCCCACCGGCTCCGGCAACATCGCCATGTGGGGCGTGCAAGTTTTTGCGGCGCAAGTGTGTAAGTGGGTGCGTGTTTGCACCCTACTTTGGGTCTGACCAGGGTGCAGCCCGGTTCGCGGCTGTTCATAAGGTGTTTGGTGCAAGTAATGTGTCCAAGTTGCTCTTGCACATACCGGCCCACCGCCGGCATGACGCCGTGGTCACCATATCCTATGAGGCCCAGGCCCGGCTGTCGGATCCGGTTTTTGGATGTGTGTCTACTATACTTGCATTGCAGCAACAGGTTCTTGCTATTTCTCCTTGGCCTGAATTTTCACAAACAGTTTGTTATGTTCATGAAAATTTTCACCCGTTTGATCTGATGGTGGGATCCACTTTGATTGGTGTGATCGTGATTTTGAACGGTTTTGATTGATGGTCCCCACTTGTGGATATATGTATATAAGGCTGGCCTTCTATGGTCCAGTTCCAATGCAACTATTCAACCCTGTGAGAAAGAATTGGCCAGAACAAACATTGAGTTCGTGTTTGAAAATTTTTGAGAGGGAAAATGGACAAGTAGTCCATGAGACTACCTCAAAATTCTATTGTGGGGACATCCATCACATGTAAGGTCCACCTAGATTTATTGATCCATCATCGAACGGTCCACAGTGGACGGCGATGCACCAAAGTTGATGATTGGATAATCAAACGAGCCTCTTGATGTCCATGGTGCAATTGGTACGTACACTTCATCAGAACCGTCCGATGTGATCTTTTGCACTAATATGATGATCTATAACATTTTCTCAAGGTCCCTAAAAGTGGGCCATGTACGATTGAGGGGCCCATTAAAGTACAATTGTGGATAGTCTTGAAGACTACTAAAATGGTTTTGTATGGAGATATATGCTCTGGTCTTAGATTCACATGAGCCATGAATGATACAAGAACAAGAAATCTACTTTCTACCAACATAAAGAAATGAGGATCCAATGTATACGACAATGAGGTTGGTCACATAAAGAACATTTATGTCATGGTATTAACCTTTGATTTTACAAACAACCCCCTGGGATACTCTGAAGAAATAAGGTTAACCACCTTGACCACATGCATGTAATTCTAAGTATTTTGCCCTTAAAAGTTTCCTTTGATTTATCCCGTTTGAGATTTAGGATGGGCAATAGTGCAAGAATTAGATCATTAGACCTAAGTCAATTTTATTAGATTAACGACTTAGATTTGGTATGAATCAAGTTAGATCTTAGAAACATCTTGATCTTAGTACAGGAAAATTATATGTGTAATTTGATTCCTGCCTCTAATTGCCGGTCTAGGTGGTTGACTAAAATTTTTAAATTAATAGAGGTGGTTATCTGTAGAAATAAAAATAGCATGTGTTGAAGGGTGGTTGCATGCATTTCATCAGTTTTGGGTCAAATTGAGCACTAGGGATAACATGTACAGGCTTAACTTGAATCCACCCTATTTATTGATTGGGCTGAAAACATCAACTCCAATCAAATTGAAAATTAATAAACTGAATTCTTTTTTTTTTTTAGGGTGGATTGGTGGTTCGTAGTTCAATTGGTTAGGTTGACTTAGGTCAGCGGGTTGAATGGAAAAATGGACTCAACCCAAACCCAACCTATGGAAAAATGGACTCAACCCAAACCCCAAATAACCAGATTGGCTAGTGGGCTAGCACAGGTACATGTAGTTACACTCACTTGCAATTGTGAAAAATCTAAGATATGCCCATTCCTGACATCCCTCTTATTTCTATTTGCAATATAATTTTAGAACTATACCCCTTATTTTATTTCTAATTTTTAAGGTGACAACACTGCAAATGGAGCTTTCAGTAGTGCACACACAGCTGATGAACAGCAGGTTAGCAATAGCAAATGCGCTTCAAGTTCAACAACAACAGCAGCAGCAACAGCAACAACAACAGAACATAGCAGTGTTGCAACCTGCATACTCAAACAACTCTGTGACTTCTAATAATCTTGTTAATATAAGCACCTTCCCCTCTAGCTTTGACCTTACTGATACAGCTCCATCGCGGAGTTTTGAGCCATTGCAGATCACACAGCCATTGCAAGATGGAGATGAAGAAGAAGAAGAAAGCGGGAATCCGATTGTTTTCGCTGATGGGTTCCTTCAACAGAGAGTTATTTAATGATAATTCTTATTTGATTAAGCTAATTGCTCCAACAGTTTTTTTTTTTCTTCTTCTGGTAATTAATTGCCCCCACAGTTGGATGACCATGCGTGTGACCGGAAAATTCTCTTTATATAATTTTATATTTGAAAGGTTAGTGTGTGTCAATTTCTTTTTCTTCGTAAATGCAAAAAGCATGTAGAGAAAGCAGGTGCAGAAGAGAAAGCTGTCCATGGTAGTTCTCACTGGCTTATGCTTAGGGTTCGAACCCTGGCTATGCCACCGTTTCCCACTTGTATGGGCTTTCTTTCCGTTTGTGCGAGCTTATTTCCCACTTGTGTGGGAATCCTGCTTGTGTGGATTGTCTTCCCATATATGTGTGGGCTCTCTCTTGGGTCCAGCCCCTATGGATGTGTTACCAAAAAAAACTATGGATAGTTTTCTTTCCTGCGAAATATGGACAGTTTCTCACGTTTTCTCAACCATTAAGCATTAATCATGTGGGATCTAGTCCGTTAACATAATCTCAAGCATGTTTGGAAATACCCCCGATTTTTTCTTGAAAACCTTCAAGATATTTACAAATAGCTCCTCCAGGAAAATATTTTTTCAAATGCAAACCTCCTTCCCCCAAATAAAAGAAAATTTTCATGGCTCCGCTTAGGTATTTCAAATTTATGAGCGAAGATTGTTGGATTACATGGGAGTGAGGAAGTTCTAATGCCTTTCTCACCAGGTTGTCAGTACATTAAGGGAGGCACATAGTAAAACCTATATGGCTCATAAACTAAATATGCCTCTTTTGGAATAAATATCACTTCAACTCAATAGGAGTTGGGTCAATTGTGAAATTGATTAGATTTAAAATATAAGAATTAAATAACATATATGAAGAAGGGAAATCACATATCCTATACTTGATTAATTTCCTAAAGCCAATACATCAACGGACATTGATTTTTATCAAATTAAATTCTTGGGGTTATCGACCCTTCGATAGATTTGTAGGTCAGGCTATAGGATCTGTTTTGATTCACAACCCGAAGGATCTAGATTTCATTTGGCAACGGAATAGTCAATGCATGTATAAGAGCATCTCCAACCGAGATGTTACTTTGGAGATATCAAATTCCATTTGAAAACTTATGTGGCAATGAGAATGTTTTGAATTTGTCATCTTCTAAAGTAGAAACTCCACTGATGTGCCAAACTTATTATTTTATTATATTTCTATCTTTTACTTCTTTTGACCTCTTTTATTATATTAAATAAATTGAATTTCTACAGAAATATGTTTGATTCCATCATAAAATGTTCAAAAATAATAAATGGAATATTACTTTTTCATCTGCCACCTCATTTCGGGTGGAGAGTCTTCAATAGGCCTTTTTGTACAGTTGGGAGTGTCACGTGGCACTTGACATATCCATTGGAGATGGTCTAAAAAAAAACAGTCTATAATTGATATTACACATTCTTCGTCCTAAAAATATGGGCATGTATACTATGAATAATCAGATCTATCATACATCTCCATTTGATCAGATCTTCTCATGCATGTAACATTGTCCATGGACTAAAAATCTGCACAGGGTACCCTTTCAAATCCACTTCAATCAGAAACATATGAACAAGATACTCCACTTGGGGTGAAGTTTGAGATATTTCGTATATAAAGGGGTCAGAGTATTTTGAAAAATTCACATAGGCTAGATGGCTCGAAAACGCGAAAAGGACCCAAAAATGGGTTTTCGCCAAAATCCGGCAACCCCAAATTTCCAGCGTCGCCAGGTTTAACCCTAACCTGCTTTGAAGAAACTCAGAATTTTATTTTCATAATTCTCAGTTGGTGAAAACATCTTTCTTACAACGTCCCTCTCTCTTGGGAAAAAAAGAAAAAAAAAACACAACATACAACCGAAAACACTATTGAAAGCAAGAAAAGGGAGAAAAGACTATTGAGGAAAATGGAAAAGACTTTTGAAGGGGAAAAACTGAGTAGGTGATAGTCAAATCCACATAGAAAACAGTAGGTGTGAGGGCCAGCTTCAACTTGATTGGTTCATTGTGCCCATAAGATGAGGGCTCTCATAGTAGAAAGAATAATTTCATCTAATGGCCTTCACCAGGTCATGGATCTTCCTTTCTATTTCAATCTTTTGGAAATAGCCAAGTGACATTATACTTTTTTTTTAGATCAAAATTGCTCATATATTGTATACATGGATACACATTCACATATTTCACACAATGTTTTTGTCATGACAAAATTGTAGGAATAACCATATCTGTGAAAAAGAAAATGAATACCTTTTTCAGAAACCATCTATCTAAAGAAGCTAAGAAAAAGAACAAGAAAAGAAAATCTTACATCAGTGGTGGACAGCCCAACTCTTTCAGTCACCACTTGCTCCTGCTGTGAGAATCACTACACAGCATTGGTCTTCAGCCATTGGGGGTGACAAGGACACACAAAAAATAGAGTCCAAGTCTCTCAAAATGATCCATAC
The DNA here is from genome assembly GCA_012931725.1 of Litsea cubeba. Taxonomy (NCBI): domain Eukaryota; kingdom Viridiplantae; phylum Streptophyta; class Magnoliopsida; order Laurales; family Lauraceae; genus Litsea; species Litsea cubeba. The sequence continues at coordinate 75,006,008 of CM022945.1, forward strand.
CAACGGCCCAAGTAAAGTGATTAAGCAGTCCAGCCCAAGTGAAGTGATAAGATTTGGTCTAACCATAAGATTGAACTCATGACTGATAATGCAATTAGCAAAACATTATGCATTATTAAACCAATTCATTAATTACATTATGAGGGTTTAGAGTTTGAGATCTCTAGATTGGTTCACTCAATAAATCAGACCACTAGTTTGCAAAAAACAATAATCTATGCAGCGGAAATAAAATCACAAGCACACACCACAAGAACACCAAATTTAAAGTGGAAAATCCTAACTGGATAAAAAACCACCGATCCGAACTGGATCTAATCAAACACTATGAATCTTGCAATTATAAGAAACTCAGATTCCTTCTCTAAATATCCCCTATTTAAAGATTGAAGTTACCTTGTGTCGCATCACGCTTCAACGACATCATACCGTTGATTGCAACAGATCCAGCGCTTGACTCCTCAAATCTTCTACGCAAGAAGATGATCTTCTACAAGGGATGCATAAGAACTTGGCTCTCTAGAGTACTTGGCAGCACAACTCTTCAAAAATTTCTAGAGAAAATTTCTTTCAATTTGATCACAAATTCAGAACATGAGAGATGATCTGTGTCTTTTTTCTTACCTTTGGGTTGTGAGAAACACCCAATTTAAAGCTTCAAATTCGTGCTTAAGACTCCTAATAATATTCCACTTAGAATAAGAGTCCATCTCAAACTTTCTCTCAGAGTCCGGAACCAACTCTGCTTCCAACGTCACCCTCGCTATAGCGAGGCGAGGTATGATTCTGCCTCCTCAACGTTTTTTATGTTCTGGGCTCTGACAGCAACTGTTTTCATCAGCCTCTATTGTTGACTTTTTAAGCCCGACTTCAATATTCTAACAATCTCCCCCTTTTGGCAATTCTTGAACAAATCCTCCTAGAACAATACAAAATGATCTACCCAAAAGAAAAACCCAAAATACATTGAACAAAAAAATCAGCACTGTAGAGATCTTGAATTGCCTTAGCTTGTAGAACTCCTCTGGGCTTCATTCTTCTCCCCCTGAATTTGTCCATAATTGACAAACAAAAATCATCATGCAGCTTCCGTCAATCTAGATGTAGTAGCTTCCCCTCAATTTTGACTCCCCCTCACTATGATTTTCGTATCAGCACTGGGGGTGGGAGCTTGACCTCCTTGATCAGGGCTTTTTATAATCAGTCACCCACACTTGTGTAGTTTGAGCATTCAGCACAGTGTGAGTAAACTCCTTAGGCAAATCAGATTTTCTAACCCAAATTGGAGTTGTCTTGGGTGGAGAAAAACTCTTCCGCCATTGCTTGGCCTTTGGTAGACTTTGCAGCTTCTTGCAATGGAGACGAATGTGTCCTTTCTTTCCACAATGGTGACAAGTGGATGTGTGTGCAGCGTGTGACACATTCTTTTCCTTGAAACTACTCGACACATTATTTGAAAGTGCAGTATCTGGAGTAGCATGTGCAACACTAAAAATAAAAATTGTTTTACCTTTAGCATTTGAAGTGGATGCACCATGATCATAACCGATACCGCTTTTGTCAAAAGGAGACTTCTGACTGCACAAGATGTTTGTAAGAGTCTTCGAACCAGTGTTCATCTTGTTTAGTGAAGCTTGTTTCACTTCTAGTTCAGACATAGTGATCTTCAATCTTCCTTGCAAATCTTCTTTTTTAGATTTAACAGTCTACAACTCCGTCTTCATATTCTCAATCTCTTGTTCAGCCTTTTCAAGTTTTTGACTCTCAGTGGTCAAATTTTCAGCCATGCAGTTTTTCTGACTTTCCAAAAGACGAATCTTTTCAAGTGATTGCTCTAAATCATTCTTTAATGCAGAATTTTCTTCTTGAGCAGCTTTAAACTTGATTGTGACCTTCTTACAATACTTGGTCATCCGCACACAATCATTAAACGTGGAGTAATATTTTTCCTCTCAATCTTGTTCTTGATCTGACACCTTATCTTCATTATCATCATCAGACATAGAAGTTCTTGCCAAGAATTGATTATCATTCTAAAAATCTCTTTAGATCAAACAATGCAAATTAGTGTAACTCGCTCTTATACCAATTGAGGGTTTAGGGTTCGAGATCTCTAAATTGGTTCACTCAATAAATCAGCCCACTAGTGTGCAAAAAAATAATAATCTACGCAACGAAAATAAAATCACAAGCACACCAAATTTAAGGTGGAAAACCCTAACTGGGTAAAAAACCATCGATCCGAACTGGATCTAATCAAACACTATGAATCTTGCAATTACAAGAAACTCAGATTTCTTTCCTAGATATCCCCTATCTAAATACTGAAGTTACCTTGTGTCGCATCACGCTTTAACGACATCACACCGTTGATTGCAACAGATCCAACGCTTAGACTCCTCAAATCTTCTACGCAAGAAGATGATCTTTTACAAGGAATGCAGAAGAACTTGGCTCTCTAGAGTACTTGGCAGCACAACTCTTCAAAAATCTTTAGAGAAAATTTCTCTCAATTTGATCACAAATTCAGAACTTGAGAGATGATCTGTGTCTTTTTTCTTACTTTTAGGTTGTGAGAAACACCCAATTTATAACCTCAAATTCGTGCTTAAGACTCCTAATAATATTCCACTTATAATAAGAGTCCATCTCAAACTTTCTCTCAGAGTCCGGAACCAACTCTGCTTCCAGCGTCACCCTCGCTATAGCGAGGACAGCGAGGTATGATTCTGCCTCCTCGACGTTTTTTTTATGTTCCGGGCTCTGACAGCAGCTGTTGTCATCAGCCTCTATTGTTGACTTTTTAAGCCCGACTTCAATATTCTAACACATTATCAATCACATGTTCAATATGAAAAAGGCATCTTACCTCAGTGGTAAGGCCGTTCTCACTTGGCCGCGTAGGGTTCATGCCACTATATGGTGAAGAGATGGAAAGAACTGATCGTCCTATGCCTGTGCAGAAAATCAGCCCCATGGAATCATCCTAACCCGTAAAATCTTTACCCTTTAATAGCTTTATAAGGCATCTCTGAGCAACAATCAACCCCATAGAATCATCCCAATCCCTTGATCTTTGTCCCTCAAAGTTTGAAGGCTTATATATTTTGAAATTTCATCAATTCAACTATAAGCAACAATCAACCTCGGGATTTTCATCAATCCTTAACAAGCAACAATGAAAATAATCTCAATTTATCTTCATCCTTCAATAAATTAAGCTTAAAAGAAATAAAGCAAAATCCTAAGCACAGAAACTGAAGAAAACGGGCACAATCCAGATTAGCAGCCATCACCTGCCTTATATAGTAAGAAAAAACACACTACCACTACCGAGTTATCAACAAATGTTGCATATACCGTAGTCAGAATAATTATTAGCAGGAGACAATACCAGGATAATTTCAAGTTTTATCTTTTTAGAGGGATATTATTGGGAAAGTATAGTTAAAATATAGATAAATTGTGGAAATACATCATTTTACTGTATAAATGATACGAGTACAGAGGAAAAACAGAAAATAAAGGGCCATGAAAGAAAGTGCTTTTGAAAATGTAAAAAAGACTAACTGTTACTTTCACATATTACTCTAGGTACAATCATACCAGCAACTGTTAATTGCTAGAGTAACAAATCTAAAGAAAGACAAGCAAGGAAAAAGAAAAAAGAAAATAAAACAATTAAAAATATGATTGGTAGCACAGCCAAACATAATTTGAAGGCCACTAAGGCTTCAACTCAAGCAAAGAGTTACATCAGGGTTTTAATCAAGGTACAGATTTCCAAAATGAAAGAGTGAAACCAAATATACTGAAACACCACATAATTTATTTTCATTTATCAATTACACACTAATCAAAAGGATGATGTTATAAACAAGATTAATCTGGGCAGATTTTCCAGAATCAAGGTGAATATCCCTCCAAGCAAGAAAATAAAAACAAAAGCTAACAGTATCTTTCCAAAATACATAGAATTGATACTTGGACGTGACGCACTGACGACTTTGCTGTCAGGATGATTGTCGGACGATTTCTGCAACCATGAAGATACAGGAAAGACAATTATGTATGATATTAAATTGTTAACAGAGTTCAATCACCCATGGACAGAAATGAAAGGATTCCATAATAGAGAGGCAAGCAAGAGTGATGTTTGCAGTGAGTAGTTTGATATCAGTGTGTCGAATATTTAAGCTATGCTTTGGATCAGGCTTGAAAAATGATTTTTTTTGAAAAACATTATTATGCTTGTCAAATTATGATAGAAATCTGATGGTCTTAGAGAAGAAAAATGAGTTGAGATCTGATTTAGCAAATGGTTTTTAAATGATGCTTGTCGAAAGTAAAACCGTTAAGTGTCCATTACTATACATTAATTGAGACATATTAAGTTTAACTGTCAAAATATAATTTTGAAGCAGTGTACTATAAGGAAATGGGCAATTGCTATTAAGATAAATAAGTAAGAATAATAACAAAAAAAGATCTAAATAGATCACAAATAACCACAAAAAATGGCACTTATCTGTGACTAAGATATGCCCATAAAATAAAGCCATAGAACCAGGACAAATGAAAAAAGAAAAAAAAAGCTGCTTAATGTTCCCAACACCCAAAGATGCAACTGCCTGGCTGTAAATCGCAAGTAGTACACAACAGTTTCATGCTTGGACACATACAAAAAACATGACAAAGGTAATGTTACAGCCTCCAGTTACAAGAAACAACCGGTAGAGTTACTTCAATAAGCTATTTCTAAACAAGAGGAATCAAGCAACTGTATCCTTGACAGACAAACCCCTTTTAAAAAGCATTTGAGATGGCTCGAGTGGTGTCTTTTTAAGATGAGGGAGGTTGGCCAGTGATGCCTTCCTAAGAAATGGGTTAAGTAACAGAGAGTAATTCCTTTCTCTATCATGTGAGGATTGAAGAAAAAAATAAAAGGAAAAAAACTTGGAGGGCTTTTCATTAAAGTAGAGTTGATTTAAATAATAAAAGTAAGCTTATTAAAGTCCCAAAATAGGGGTGTTAGAAGGTTTGGTGAAAAAAAAAATGGAAAATGATATCATATAGGTTAGACAGCAGCCAAAGTGGAGGCCTTCTGAATTTTGATATAACAGTCTAGAGAAAAGTTCCCTTGGAAAGCTTGAACTTCACTTCTTTTTTTTTTTTCTTTCTGAATAATAACAAATAAAATATCATTAAAGGTTTACAAAATGTATACATACAATAATCTTGTAAAGTATGACAGAATACTGTTTTCTTATCGGTAATAAAAAAAATTACTGTAAAAAGCACAAATGCAAGGTCACTGGAAGACAGAGAAAAGGAGCAACAGACCCAGCTCAGACCCTATAGAAACAAACCGCTATCAAACAAAAGCGTTAGAAGCATTAAACAGAAAGAAGGCCAAAACAAGGTTAATGACTAAAAAGTTAATAGAGTTTCCACCAGCAATGAATCCCAAATGACATCTTTCCTTGCAGAGGGCATCATCTCCCCCATTGATCTCCACAAGAACACTAGCGAAAGATATAACTGTCGGATATCAATAAAAGAGTTCCATCTTAATGAATATTGGGTATGTATACAAGTAACACCAACAAGCATTTTAACTTCCCAAGAAATTCAAAACTGTAGCATCTGGCATTTCAAAACCAGGACAAATTTGACTTTACTTTCCCTCCATTTGACCCAAACAATAACCAAAGGAAGCATCTTCCAGGACTTATAGCCTTAACGTGAGCCAACAAAAAATCAATGACGGGAAAGAGAACAGACGAGCCCAGAAAGTGAAAAAAAGAAAAGAAAAAAAAAAGGTGAAACTCCAAATAAAGGGCACGACTTTGCAGTAAGTGAAGGGATGGCCAACTAACTCTTTTGGCTCCACAATGAATGAATTTTTTTTTCAAAAAGGAGAGAAATCTAACATTAATTTGGTTCTAAAAGCTTTGAATTCACAAATTTGGGAACTGCTAAGAGTTTCTAAATAAAATAATAAAAAAGAAGCCTACGGATAGGATTTGATGGAGACATACAGCTGGATTCTTCTAACCCTTGCCAAAATCCTGTTGGCTATGCCACACAAGGGTATCGGATTCATGTTGCAAGGATATTATGTAAATTTATTTAAATATTATTTAGAAAAAATGCATGAAAGTTTGTAAATAAAGTATAATAAAAAGTAAACAGGCATTAACCCAACATCATGCCCGTACCTACATCAGAAATATCCGTGCCCATATACCCAAAGTAGCAGTCAGAAACATGAGTATTGAGCACACCTATTGTCGGTTCGTAAAGTTGTTTTTTTATGGATTATGCCTTTTACATTTGGTCACAGCCCTTTCTGGGCTGAGTTGCAGAATAAAAAATATCACTTCCCTTCCCAATATAGTTGATGACTACGATAGTTTAAAAATCAAGCTGAAAACGTTATCAAATGACAGTTGGTAAATTCTGAACTTCAGAAATACCTATTTGGAGAGTGAAGGCACCTCCTGGGGTTGTGGCTTTAGGTTGGCTTGCCCTTCTGGGTTGTATTCTTATGATGGGCAATCTTCATTGGTGGAATAGAAGTATTGTGAATGCATGCCCAATGTGTTTATCAGATGAGGAGATGGTAGACACCTTTTCCTTGATTGTAAGGCGGCGCAAGTGTTATAGAGGGAAGTGCGTAGCTAGTTTGGATGCAGTTGGGTCTTCTCTCAATGCCTTAATAAGTTTTTAGGCGTGGAGGATGGGGTTGCGATCAGCTAGAGGGAAACTATAATGGATCTTATCTTTTTATGTAATCCTACGGGTGTTGTGGAAGGAAAGAAATATGCGATGCTTTGAGGCATCACCTCTTCTGTTGAAGTATTGGTTGGTGGACAGAGCGAGATACTCGGTAGCATCTTGGGCTACTTCTCCCCTTTTTCAAGTCATCTTTATGGGTTTAATTTTAATGGATTGGTAAGAAGCAGCCTTCTGGCCTTATCCACCATCACGAAGAAATCCCTCTTGGTCCCCTCATCCGGTGGGATTTCTAAAATTAAATTTTGATAGCAGTGCTTCTGGGAACTCAGACCCAGCAGGTATTGGAGGCATCATTCGTGATAGCAATGCATCTCATATCCTCTCTTATGCAGTTCCAACGAAGTCCAGCAGGTCACTGTTTGACTAATAAGGTGGAATTGCTAGCTTTAAGGATGGACCTTCAGGAAGCCTCCACCTCAATATGGCATGATATTGCAGTTGAGGGTGATTGCTTGTGCGCTATTCAATGGGTGTTGGGCAATCCTGAGGCTCCATGGAGCACAATTGATGAGGCGAAGGAGGTGTTGGGTTTAGCTAGAAAATTAAACGCCTCTTTCAAACACGTAAAACAATCACATCAGAGTTTGCATTTGCATATTTCTTTGACCATTCTGTCCCCCTTTTAATGTCCGTTGGTGTTTGAGTGTAATGTTTTTATTAGGGTTATGGGTGCTTTCTTTTTCGGTATCTCTCACTTGTACTTATAAGCTCTCTAATGAAAGTTATCATTCAACAAGAAAAAAAAAAAAACACCTCAACTTCAGAGTTAAGGCAACATAAGTTATCAGAGCTAATTGACTTAATTTTCATATATACGTGGATTTCTGAATCTCCTTTCCCACAGTCAAAAAAGTTTAAATTGGAAACACTTTTCCATGGAAATGTGGAGTCGTGAAAAGTGGCCGCACCAAACATGGAAAAGTGGCCAAATTTTCCATGCCTTTCTGCAGAAATACAGCTGCACAAATGTACCCTCAAGGCAAAAGGAGTAAAGGAGCATACTGTGCTGGGAGGGAATTGCTTTGTGTTTGGTTGAACCCTCTTTCCTTCTTCATAATCTGCTTCCAGAAAAAAGAAACTCATGCTAGTAAATCATTCTTCCAAGATTTCAAGTAAAACCTTCCAACTGAAACAAACAGAGCTCATTTACCTTCTGCTAGAACTGTCTGCAACTTCCAACCCTCTCCATAGTTGACAAGAACTGAATTAGGACCAAAGCTGACAGGTTCCTCTCCTTCTTTAACGGCCTCGATGTATAAAGATGGTTGAGTCCCGGCGCCGAGCTTTCGGTTTATCAGATTCGAGGCAAATCCAGCCTCAGTACCAGCAGCAAAGCGCCTTAATTTCCCAGAACTTCTGCATGCAACCTCCAAGAACTGCTCCGCAAATGAAATAATTGGTTTCACAATTTCAACATAGTGAAGCAGCAATCCAATCTCATAGAGACCCACTAAGTGTGTTAGGACTAACACCATTATTAGTGTTGTACAAAAGTTGTAACTTGTAACACAATGCAAGGTTTAAACAATCAGTTGATTTGTCTTGTATCAGCTGATACGGCTGATGTAAATTGGGTCCTTGCAGACAACATCAGACTGAATTCATTTAATGTGTAAAGGCCAAGTTTTTGCATTGTTTTGCAAAAGGGAGCTTCTGGGAAGGGTTTTGGGGTTTTGGGGAACTCTACTCCAACAAAGGAAAATACCGATTCAATGTTCTAAACGAAGAATCAAAGCTAATATGCAACAAATAGCTTGAGAGTTACCTTTGAGGTAGGGAAATAATCCAAAAATAAGCAATATTTTTTGGTGACTCGGTCTTTTCATTTATTTTGGGTAGGTGAAATCCTCTCTGTAGCTTCTTGGGTGGTTGATGACAACAAGAATGACAAACAGAACAATAATGTAGCCCATCAAACATTCCAGTCAGCATTGATGGGTACAGTTTTCTTTATCCATTGCTTCATGGATGGTTTACGTTTTACTTTATTATATGCACTATGAACTATTATTTTGTATTTATTACTTAGTATTGAGTAATCAAGTCACTAATAATTGTCTATTGACTAGTAAGTAGGAAGTATTAAGTGACAAGTAGTAAATCAAAGGGTTTAAAAATGCAGATTTGGGAGAGATATGGACTCAGGAAAGTCCACCTTAGGCTATGTGTTTATATTTGCAAGGGGAGAAGTATCATGGCAATCTAAGTTGAAAAGTGTGTCATGCTCCAACTACCAAGGCCAAGTATATGGAAACTGGCGGAGCATGTAAGGAGATGCTCTGGTTAATAAAGGATTTGGGTATCCAGCTTTAAGAATTTGCTATTAATTGTGATAGTCAAAGTGCTACACGTTTAGCCGAGAATCCAGCATATCACTCTAGAGCAAAGCATAATGATTTGAGTTATAAGATGCAAGATGTGTTAGAGTTGGAGTTCTTACAACCGAAGAAGATTCACACATAGAAATTCATCAGATATGATCATGAAGGTCATACCAAAGGACAAGTTTAAGTTTTGTTGAAGCTTGGCGGGATGATAGTTTGTGAGTTTTGAGTTTATTGAACCATTAGCTAGGCAAGATGGGGGCCTCTTTCATGAGTTTGGAAGGAGAGATTTTTATTTTGACCAATCCTCATGTGTAGACCCATTTACATTTGCAAGATGGGTTATTGATCTAATATGGAGTGGGACGGTGGTTTGAGTTCACTTGTGTGGCTCTCATGTGCAAGTGTAGAGAAATTCGGATATTATTTCTCATTCTCTTCCTTATTCAATGAAAATCAGTAAGAGAGTTTTAAAGGGAGTTGAAGAGAAGCCTTAAAAGACCAGGGTGTGAGTTCCTTGTGTTTATGAGTGAGAAAGTGAAAGATTGTGTTTTCTTTTCCATGCCATCAAGAGAGTGAAAAGGTGGGTTCATGCGCACATGAGAAGGTGATCCTCAAGTTAGAAATTTGTGAAGAAGAAGATTGTAAAATACTATTTTTGCATAGTGGATTTGATAGGTGGCACTGTGGTTTTCTCTCCTATCTTAAAGTTTTTTCCACATAAATATAAATTGGTGTTTGATCCTTCTAGTCTTTGCTCTTTTTATCTTTCTTATCAATTGGTTGTTGAATTTCCTAAGTGATTCAGATAAGAGTTTAGACTCGGCAACATCCACGAACCAGTGACCATGAACCACAATGCGAAGACAACAAAGCACACCAATTTCTGATTTAGTTCATCAACACACCCTAGCTTGTTTTCAATTAGGGAACTTTCATTTAATGGGTATTGACTCCCTAAGATTTCTAGCAATGCTTCCTATCAAAGAGACCCACAAGCAAAGGATGAAGGGTGAAGATCCACAAGGGCCCATCAAACAATCCCTTTTTTATCAGAAATGATTCCCACCCATCACCCGAGCAAACCAAATCCTAGGAAACTCATTGTGCTATTCACATCAGCAGCATAAACCCTTCACTACTCACATTTAAATAATCATCCGATGGAGCCCCTTAACTTTCAATTCCTAGAATTCAATACTCAGTAGGCAAAAGGCCACTAAAACCATGAGTTCTTATCTAGTACCAGACCCAAGTCCTTGAGAACATGAAATTTACAGGAAACTATTCAGAGAAGAAGAATCATTTTCAAGAAACCCAGTTCATCAAACCATGAAATTGGAAACCCATGAAGGGTTTTTGAGGTGACAACATGAAATTGAAATCCAGTCAAACCCCATTAAACCTTGCACTTCAGAGAAATTACCCAAACAAGAGAGAGATTGAATGAGCCAAAACAATTTCAAAGCCATGAGAGAGGAATAGAGAGTTACAGAAGGTTGTAGAAGCTCTCTTTTCTCATCTTCTTCTTCCTCTTCAAGGCCCATCGATTTTTTCCAAAAGCTTCTTACGCAGAGAGAGGGGGAGAGAGAGAAACAGAGCGCGCGCGCAAGGTGTTACTTTTGCTGACTGGATAGAAATAATCCCTACATGAATACCAACATCAATCCTCTGAGGCCATAACCATGAGTCCATAGTGGGGCTCACATCTTGTGATTTACAAATCCAAGAAAGATACTCCAAATTAGTCCAAAAGTCTTTTAACTAGAGAAATTCTGAGTTCAAAAGAGTGGAAATTTACAGTGGGAGGGCATCTATTGAAATCTGAACCGTTGAAAACAAAATCTTTCGAGAAATTTAGGGTTAAAAAGAGTGTAATTGCACAGTGGAGCGCAACTAGTGAAATCCGAGCTGTTCAAAACAAAATCCTTTTGAGGTATATGGGGGTATCCTCTTATTTCATGTCAATCTGAGTTTGTTCCACCGTTAGATTACTATTTGATGAAAAATGCTATTTACATAATTTGATGTATATTCATTATCATGTTTTTCATCAAATAGTCAATCCGACGGTGGAGCAAGCTGCAGATTGATGACAAATATGAGTACACGCTATATACCTAGAAGGATTTCATTTTTGAATGGTTATGATTTCAATAAGTGGGCCCCACTATTAAGTTTCACTCTTTCAACTCAAGATTTTTCTATGTTAAAGTCTTACTAGAGGATTCAGACTTTAATTTACACATGCGAGTAATGGGATAATGTTTTCTAATTTTGATTGGAGTAAAATTTGATCATAAAAGGAAGAATGGTTTTGAATGGTTAAGATTTAAGGAGGTAGGCCCCAATGAAGGATTTTGAATTCTCTACCCTCGTAAGATCCGGATTGGATGAGTACCCATTAGTAGTATGATGTTGTGGGGCCCACTTCAATCACCTCCTTGAATGTTGGGAGGAATGGGTAAAAAGGGACAAAACAATGTAAATGTAAAAATGAACGGCCAGATCAAAATTCGATCCTCAGGTCTGCTGAAGTGGGCCCCACAATTTTGGTTTTTAACTCTGATCATCTCTTCATTTATAAAGTCATTCATTTGTAAATTCTTCAAACGGTCCAAACAGTTATATGGCCCCACCTGTCATCAATCCAGCAGGTCGACTTGTTGAGAGCCCACCATACCCCGACCCGACAGGTTTATTAAACAGGTAAAACTGGACTCTAATCAGTTCACAGATGTTATCCACACTTAAATGTTCGTGTGGTTAGGAAGTTCAGTTTTAACTTAGAGGTTCTGTTTTCGAATTCCTTTAAGGCCTTAATCGATACATAGGGCTAGTGGGTGGTTCTATGTATCCGTAAGTTTACCAATGATCTTCCTTCGAAAGAGGGTCGGCGGGTTCCTATGTCATGAAAAAAAAAAAAAAGTGAGTCCAAGGCTCCAAGTTATATGGATCAATTTCTATAACTCGGAGTTATTAGAAGAAAAAAAAAAGCGTTTCTTACTATATCTTAATTATAGCTCAATTGGTTTGGTCACCTCCCCTTGTATTACCACTGTAGTAATTATTTTTATATTCGGGTCGGGCCAGCCCATCTACTAGAACAGATGCCCCAAGACCAGTCCAAAGTGGTCTAGGCTTGGGCCAGCCAAATAAATGAATGCCCCTTTGTAGTAATTTTTATATTCGGGTCGGGCCTGTTTGTTTACAAAAATATGGTAGTGTATATATGGGGCCTTGACTTTCCCACGATTTCAATATCTAGCGTGATGGCTTGGTGTACATTTTCCATATTTCCTTGATTCAATTTGTAATAAAGATTATTTGATGGCTATTATTTGAAAATTCACCTTTTTAACTTCATTTGTCGGCCTTGAATCAATGAATGAATAAAATTAATTGACAATAATAAAAAAAAAAAGGTTTTAAATAAGTCATTGATAAAAAAGAAATGCTTACCTATGTTTGACCTAATCTCAAATTCATAGTAGTGTTGTTTCTAGGTGGTAGTGTTTGTGAAGGGATTAAATAGATCATAAGTGACCTCAATGATAGCTAGAAAAGAGGTTTCATAGACTTTTGCCAAGTAGTAGTAGTAGTTGTTGTTGTTTTAAAATAGAAAAACAAGTCATAAAATAAAACCAAAATCTTACAATGAAGAAAAATAATCTTTGAAGCGCTCCAAGTGGTCTGGCCACACTTTGTGCACTACACATTAATATACATAATTACAACTACAAATACTTAAAATTCTATAAAACCTGCTTCTAGTAGCATCCTTTTTTCATTTTACCATACATCCACCTGGGCAGTGGCGGACCTAGGTGATAAGCACATGGGTGTTATAATACCTAGAGAAGGAATCACTTTCGACAATAAGGTCACACCAACATAATAGTATAATACCATGAGAAGCACCGGAGAGCTTCCGAGAAATAACTACAACCTCCACTCCATTAGAATCGCAAACACTTGTATACTTAGAAAATATAAAGAGAAACTAACCATTACTATTACGAAAAACACCTCAAATACCATCTGAACCCGGCTTATCCCTCGTAGTGCCATCAACATTGAATTTCTTTACCTTACAAGGAATGAATTTCTTTACCTTAAAAGGACCACGCTCCATACAAGTTTTCCAATTAACAGTGAGTGATATCGTAAAAGCTAAAATTAGAAAAACTTTTCTAATCAAAGCCTCCTTCGTTATCCGTGATTATTTCAATCAACTACTCAACAGATGAGGAAGCACAAAAAATAGCAGAATGAAGCATCCTCCAAGGATACCAACCACACCCACCATAATGATCTCTAGGGGTGTTCATGGGCCGGGCCGGGCCGGGCAATATCCAGGCCAGCCCCTGATTTTAAACAATAGGCCCGAGCCCGGGCTAAGCCCAACTCGGGCCATAAGTACCTGGACCGAGCCCAGCCCACCTAGATTAGGTTAAGCCCGAGCCCAGGTTTATTATATTTTGCAAAGTAAAGGGAATAGGTTTACTGACTCAACTTGCAGCTCACGTGGTAAGGATGTTTGTGTGTGGGAGAATGTATGTTCAATTCCTCTTTCCTACAAAATACAAATAAAAATTATTTTTTATTTGAACAGTGCCTCTCAATCGGGCTGGGCTTTATACCACTTAATCCAAGCCCGCCAATATATTAAACGAGCCCAAAGTTTATATCCAGGCCCATACCAAGTACTAAAAGCTAGTGCCCAAGCCCGGCTATGAACAGGCTGGGCCCAAGCCGGTCTCGGGCTGACCTGATCTATAAGCACCCCTAATGATCTCCCAACCAAACTTATGCCATCCCCGTTATCTTCTCTAAGACAACACCAATCGACACCAGTCACACCACATCTAACGAAGTGGAGCCCAAACACCAGCAGCAACCTCACAAATATCAGAGATACTAGTGGATATCAACTCTCTTCTTTTCAAGTTATCTGCTGCATAAATCTTTGTCGCAACTGCTAACCAACAAAAAGCCTCTATCTAGGGAAGAGTCAACTCTGACCACACAGAGGAAAACAAAAAGGTCTAGAATGTTGGTTCCCCTCCAAGACCAAATGAAAGCTTTCACCGAGAAATATGCCGAAATGGACGACTTTTAAATCCGAGAATCCTTTAAATTCTTGCACATAATAAAATATTAAAAAAAAAGACTCAACAACTCTCCATATTGAAAATCTTCGGACAGACACTTCTCCTAAAAGACACCCCACACCGTGCAACCAACCCTCACCTCATAACAATCACTAAAAGCGCACTCCTTAAACACCACTCTAGAGACCTAGGAAACAACTCACACAAAGGCCCCACCCCACCTAATCATCTAACCAAAAAGATCTATCCTAACCTTAATTTTAGCTCATGAAAGTTTAACATAGTGAAAAACAATTCACACAAAGGCCCCACCCCACCCAATCATCCAACCAAAAAGATCTATCCCAGCCTTGATTTTAGCTCATGAAAGTTTAACATAGAGAAAAACACTCAATCTACAAAGTACTGCATCTGAACTATAACACAAGGTTGCAGTTGTTTCTTCTTAAAAAGTAAAATATTTTACATCTGAAGTATTGACAACATATAATCTCTCTCGTTGAAAATAGTATCTCATTGTAATGCAAGAACCCATAGACACCAAAACTAGAGTACATAAGCTCTAAGAAAAATTAGGAATTTTCATTTTTCTTGATTTTCAGACATTCCTTTTTGATATTTTACCCTATTTTAAAATCACACCGATACATGTCGCTGATAAGCTGATAGTATTCCTTGTTTCAAAAACAGCTAGAGACTGATATCCATACTTGAAACGATGGTGATATGCAATGGTGGATCAGATAAACATGCGATGCTTGTATGTTTCCACGACTTAGCCATTCGAAAATCTGATTTAGAATAACGATACAGGTGGGCTTCACCAAACAGGATGAACTAAAAATAATAATAATAATAAAAACAAAAATAAAGGCTAGGGATTGAGAAACAGTAATTCTAAAAAGATGCTTGGATCTGTAGACAACTGGTGGAGGAGAAAACAAGCAGAGAGAACTGCCTGCAATACAAATTTGGGTACAAATTTGGTAACAGGAGGAGAATCCTCTCTTTGGGGGATTCCATGGTGCCGCAGAATCAGACTTTTGTGAGGATTCATTCGCATTTCACGTTTGGCCGTCAAAGTGAAATCAGCAATGCTTTCTTCAAATCCACTTTTGGTAAAAATATCAAAATCCACAGGAAAAAAACCAATGACCATCGTTAAATAACAGGAAATAAAAAAACAAAAAACTAATGACAAACAAATGCTTTTCTAACTAATGAGATTATGTCATTCCAAACTTGCATGAATATAAGTCATTCCAAACTTGCATGAATATAAGTCATTCCAAAACAATCCACAAAAACAAATCAAGAACATTAACCATATCTTTCATTTTAACTATAAATTTAAAATCAAATCATCACTGAAAAAACAATATCTTCTTCCATTGAGAAGTATAAAGAAAAGAACATTCAACAGGAGAAGTATAAAGAAAAGATACATGAGATACCAGTGGATAGAGTAGAAGAGTAATATGCTGCACACAAAATTGGGTGACCACTATGCACAACCCCAATAAATTCAATTCAGTTGGGTTTGTCATGGCTCTGTTTCGATCCAAACAAACAACGCAACCAGCCAATACAAAACCCATACAAAAATTTTGTTCATAAATCCCATACAAATGATTTATCAGCCAATCCAAACACTCAAAACAATGCAACCAGCCAATACAAATCCCATTAAAAAATTCATAAAATGGGTTTGAATAATTATTTCAAAAAATACAGGTCCATTCATATATGTAAATTGACTGAGAAAATGCAGAGATGTAAAGGTTTGTATGTGCAATGGCTAGTAAATAAATGATACCCATCTTCCAAAACCCAAACAACAAACAACAGCACCAACCAACACCCAAACAAACAAACACCCAAACATCACCCATCTTCCAAAACCCAAACAAACAAACACCAAACAAACAACAGCACCAACCAAAACCACAAAACCCGAACGACCAAACACCAGCACACCCACCACCTCTACCTCTCGGCCGGCAAACCCAAACACCAAATAAACAAACACCCCTAGCTGGTGATAGACATTGGATTTTGGGGTTTAGGAGGGTTTGGAGATTTTGTTGTGTGATGGAGAATACTAAGAAAAATCTGAAAATAATTCATCAAGAACCCTAAAACATTTGGGTCTTCGGGAAGCCGCCGGTATAGGTTTTAAGAACTTCATTGTGGAGGGCGACTCCTTTAGTACAATTGGGTCGGCGTCTAACGGACCTTTGTGATGAGGTGGAGGTGTTGGCCTCCATGCTAAATGTCTCATTTGCTCTCGTCAAGCAGTCAGCGAAGGAGGTGGCGGATTGATGCAGGGAACATTGGCTATCCTCCTTCGTTCCCTGCGCTGCTCCACGGATGATCTAGCGAAAAGGGGTGTTGGGAAAGAGAAACTTGTCATTGAGATTGTTAATTTTGTAGCCGCTTAAGCTTTGGCTAAGGGGTTTGTTGTATCCTTTTCAGTGTATGTTTCTTATGCTATTTAGCTTTTAATAAAATTGCATCACCATTCCAAAAAAAAGAACCATAAAACAGTCTATCTCCCCCAAAAAGGCGTCACCGTGGAAGTCTTGACCAACAGAGGGGAGAGAGAGAGAGAGAGAGAGAGAGGACCTAGGGGTTGGGGCTTGTGTGGATGTGGCGAAGCAAGTGTATGCAAGACACTATAACACGTCTCCGGAGAGACTACAAATGAGGACGCACCCCAAAGGATAAGTATCCACTCAACTCTATTAATCAATGCAATATAAATAAGAAAAGCAAATAAATAAATAAACCTGATCAAACCTAAGCAAATAAAATTATTCAAAAAAAAAAAGAAAAGCAAACTTAGAGACTAAAGCAACCTAATCAAACTAGGAACGCAAATAAAATTAGAAACTATCCTAATCAAACTCTTTAAATAAAATTAGAAATATCTAAACTTTCTTGGGTCCCACATGTGGACCACGATTCTCCTTCAAACGATATATTGGTCTTATTGCATCATTCCCTCATGCAGGCCAGATCCATGATCGGCCAATCCATTGGGCCCAAGCCTACTTAGCCCATAAAGAGAATCTTCAGATTGTGCAAGACTTTTTCCTATATTTAGTATTAGCTGAATTTTAAGGATAATAGAGTTTATTTTAATTTGATTTGTTTCCAAGAATAGGTTAGAGTATGAAGCTTATATAAAGGATTGTAATCCCTTCTCAGGGACAAGTTCTACTGATTAATAAAATTTCTTCATTGAGGACTTTCTCTCAATTATTTGTATGTGGTGTGAGACCAAGGCGTTTTGGATCCCATGGGGTCCCTATCCCTAACCCTATGGCATGGAGATTAGCCCGTTGGCTCGTCTCCTCTTCCCTACGCTGCGTGATTACCCCAAGGTTGAAAAAAGAGTTCAACCTCAAACTCGGTTTGTCTTGACATTGCCTCTGTAGACATGGTGCAGTGCTTGGAAGCGCTTCTTTTGTGGTACTTGCTCTTGATCCCTTCTTCAGTGATTTTGGCTTTTTTGGATGGAGTGTGACTTGCTTTCCACCATTAGCATACATGTATGTATTGTCGCACATACCATGAATTCCATTTTTGTTGTAAATCCATGGTCGACCCAATAAGATATCACCACTATCCATTGGTAGCACATCGCACCAAACTATATCTTTGTTGTTTGTGCAGTTTTCTATCACCAATTGGTTTTGGGGTTACTGGCTAGTAACTCTGTCATAGTATCAGAGCCAGAAGTCTCGAGTTTGAAACCACGCAGGGCAAAAAAAATGCCCATTTTGTGTTTGTGCGGGCACGGGCACAGGTGCGCAAGGCAAGAAGGCCCCATGCCGCGTTGGAGTCTTGTGCGGGCGTGTGCTTCAGATCTGGACAATGTCCTGCCCGAGCGGGGTGTTAAATAGTTGTTTGTGCAGTTTCCTATCACCAATTGGTTTTGGGATTACTCGCCAGCAACTGTCACTCACCAATGGCAAAAGTAACTTGACATACATGTCGCACTCACCTGTCGTTAGCCATCTAACAAAATAGGGACGATAATGCTTTCGAACCTTCAGCTTCAAGCGATCCACAAAAGCTTGAGATATGATGCTTTTTCACAACTTCCTCCATCAATCACAAGTCACAACTGCGTACGTTGGCCCATATAGCGTACCAGTTGAACGAAAAATATTTTTCCACAACCATTTTCTCTCAACAGTTGGTGGTCTCTTTGAGGACTATGAGGGCTTCAAGACCCTCCTCGGGACCTATTTCCTCCACTTCATCTACTTATTTATCCTTAGGATCAGCTAGTGTATTCTTCACGTCACCTTGACCTTCTATCAAGTTTAATTGTTTTGGGCATTGAAACGATCGATACCCTTATTGTTTAACAATGAAAACATGTGATTCTCATCTGACCTTCAAGCTTTGAAAGAGCATTTTCCTTTGAACTACCACTTGGATTAGAATCCATCTTTGATGGGGTCTTCTATGCAGACCATTTAGATCCACTAAATTTCTGGGCTTGACGTTTTGCAATGTCCTCAGCCTTGATGCATGTTGGATGATCTCATCAACGTTATCAAAATTCTTGAATGCAAGTATATGTTGTATATCGATTCTTAACTCATGAAAATATCGATCAAACTAAAACATATCGGTCTCATTTAAAGCATATCAAGCTTGCATTGTCATAAACTCTTCAGAACGCTCAACAGCTAACCTGAGTCCTTATTCTAAATCTTGAAAATTTGAACATAAATCTCTTCAATTATCAACTGGGAGGAACTTTTATTTCAAAAGTTTCTTTATTTCAATCCACGTCTCAATAGGATCTATGTTTTGTCTCCTCCTTTTCTTTTGCAACTCAGCACACCATATCGCAGCATAATTACAAAATCGAATTTCCACAAGGGTGACTTTATGACCCTTCGTCATTAGCTTATGTGTAAAAATATTTTCGACGCACACTAATCAATTCATAAATTCTAATGCCCACCATATGCAGGCCCTAGGGTTAGGCCTTGTGTGGATGTGTCGAAGCACGTGTCTGACACTAACACGTCTCCGCAAAGACTACACACAAGGAGGCACCCCAAAGGTTAAAGATCCATTCCTATTAATCAAAAGTTTGAGATTGAATCTCTACAATGCAATATAAATAGGAAAAGAAAACTTAGGGACAAAGAAACCTAATCAAACTAGGAAAGAAAATAAAATTAGAAACTATCCTAATCACACTCTTCAAATAAAACTAGAAGTCTAATAACAATAAATTTAGAAATATATAAACTTTCTTGGGTCCCACATGTAGACCATGATTCTCCTTTCAACAATATATTGGTGTTGTTGCAGGAGCAGAGAGAAATACATTGTTGCAGCAGAGAGAGAGAGAGAGAGAGAGAGAGAGAGAGAGAGAGAGAGAGAGAGAGAGAGAGAGAGAGAGAGAGAGAGAGAACTAAACACGGGTTTTGGTATCATGGAAAAGTGGAGAGGATTATTACCAAACGTGCCCCTGTTGACAATTTTCTCCGCCTTTTCTCCTCACCCAAACAGATGCTACGAAAAAACAAAAATGGTGGAGAAAACCGTGCATGAGCTCAAATCTGTACTGATGAGAGCATTCACCACTTGTTTTTTCTGCCTGTTTTTTTTGACATCTAAAAAAGTTTCTAATAAAAAAGTGGAGATGAGGAAATATAATATACATGATGAACGAGAAGTGTCAGTCAAAAAAATTTGCATTATGGAAAGGAAGAGACAAATTTCTTCGTTCATGAACTTCTACTGAGTATAATCCATACTTGGGACAGTTAAACCTGGAAATTGTTCTGTAGGTGACCAGAAACACACAAATCTAATCCAAAATCTAGCATTTGGGTTTCCATTGCTTACTCTAATATTTGGTAATAAGTCAGTTCCATCACATGGTATTCAGGTTCTTCAATCCGTGGGGACTCGTCTTCAGACTCGTGCGACCATTCTGTAAGTGAGAAAACATGCACACACACAGACACACTTACCTGTATTTTCAGATGTCAAGAAAACGATAATTGTACAAAAATCATTTATCCCCATGCAAGTAACAATAACAACTAAAGTCAAAATCCATATACCGGTATTCTCATTTAGAGCAGAATTAATAATAGCACTCTATCATAGTACTTCTACAAGTGCAAGCATATGCCAACCCCAGACTTTCGAGATAAGCTTAAGATGATGACAATAAGTGTTGCTCAGCTAGTTAGGGACGTATAGGGTGTATGGTTGCATGAGTTTGAGTCTTTGTAAAGAGAGGGGGAAAAAGCATGAATGCCCTAACTGTGTTGTAAGGTACGCATAGAGACGCTATTAGAACTGGGTCTGATGTGTCAAAACCAGGATGCCAAAACTCCACCAAGTGCCTTGTTTTTCTTTTTCTGCCTTTTCTTTTTCTTGGAAAGTAATTCTACCAAGCTGTTGTAAGCCTTAAGGAGAAGATTCACCTCAAAAAAAGATGCGAACTTCCAACACATTATTGAGTCTCTGGATCCTTCAGTTTCTTGCTTCCCTTTGGTTTTGCAATTGGTGCATTCATACCAGCCATTTTTGCATTGTACTTTGCCCGGAGAGGATCATTGTAAGTCCATCTGGAAAAGAAAAGAAAAAAAAATCAAGAACAGTGAAATTAAATAAATATATAAATTTATACAATCAAACTTCCAGACTATATCTTTTGAGGAGAAAAACGAAAGTGTTGCAATTAATTTTGGAGTGCCCATGTTATTCCTGAAAGTCAAATATGATTCCTTTCGAACCGCATCAATCACAGTACCATCTCACACGGACAAAGGCACCACCATTATGCCCTTTTCTTATGAGACATTGTGTACTTGATCATGCCCTTTTTTCTTTTTTGCTACTTTTTTTTTTTTTATTGGAGTTTTGGAAGGGGTTCGGATGGATAATGGCAGTGGGTAGGGTTGGTGTCAGAGATAGGGCTGAGTTTGGCTGAACTAAGGGAGGGACTTGATATGAGGTTCGGCTTGGGGCTGGGTGTTCTGAGGTCATTGGGTCTTTTTTTTTTTATGGTGGAGTTTGGGTTTGAGGTGAGGGTGAAGGGGTTTCTGTGGTGATGGGCTGGTGATGGATGAATGGATGATAAGTTGATAACAATGGAATGGTAGCGATAAGGGTACCTTGACGACTGATCAACAAGGATCATTAGGCTCTGATACCAAACTGATGCAGGCCCTAAGGTTAGGCTTGCATGAGTGCCGAAGCACGATAATGGTACCGAAGCATGTGTCCGCAGACAGTTCAACACGTCTCTGTAGAGACAATAATGAGGACGTACCTCAGGGATAAAACCCAAATTCTATTAATCAACTCTGAAATTCCGACTTCTACAATGCAATATAAATAGGAAAATATAACTTAGGGCCTAAGTAGCCTAATTAATCTAGGAAACTAAATAATATGAAAACCTCATCCTAATTAAAATAAAAATTAGAAACTAATGACATATAAGTAGTGAATAAAAATCCTAAATCTACTTGGGCCCTACACATGTGGCCTGAGGTCTATCTGCATCAATATGCCTTACTATTCATTTATAATTCATATATAAAGTTTGGCCTACTCTTCTTGGAGGTTTCCATTTTTCCCAGAAAATACAAGTTCATCCCAAACTAACAGGAATAGTGGGATGAGGCTAAGAAGATGACATGATCAATGATGACGATCTCAACTAAACAGGGTGACCTCTATCAGCAATTTCCCAACGCATCCTCTGCAATTGCACCTGCCTTTTTCCTGCCATCCCTGGACTTTGGTGTTCTGAGTGAGACTGTTGGAGCTTGCCCAGTGCATTTACTGCCTAGAATTTTCCAAAGGAACATATATAATCCCAGACTAGATCAATCAACCAAGCATGCCATACAAGTGTGATTGCCATTTTGGTGATCCAGATTGTTCAGTTGGAGGGATAAACCACCCAAAAAAAAACAAACAAAGCAGACCATCATAGCAAACAGTTACTATTCCACACCAGATTACTGAAAATTTTCAGTGAGGAAGACTGCATTTCCCATCCAATGTGAGTCCCAACATTTGATGAACAATTATAGCTAAAATACGGACCCCATTTATAAGAATGCTCCAATATTACAAACTGCACATTTATTCAAGCCATACATTGTATGCTGCCTCTATTCCTAAATGAAATTGCGCCAGGAGCTCACTATGATCTGACGCTTAAAAATCATGGAACGCAGGATCCTTTTCCAGTTTCCACTCAGCTATAGCACGCATATTTTGGGTCAGACACTTGGAACACAGGTCAGATGTTTCAAGCAGAAACCTGCTTGGTGCAGTTTCTGTCTTCAGCATGGCCCCAAATGCAGCACAATTCAAAGGATAAACAGCTAACCCCCATAAGAGCCAAAATGCAAATTAGAAGCACATTGAAAGACATCCCAAAGCTTTTTGCAGGAAGATTATAGTGTTCTCTAAGATTAAATAAATCAAAAGCCACGTCTTTCAACTAAATCTACAGAGGCCACTGTCCATGTGATAATGCAATGGATGGTTTGCTCACACATATAATAAACAAGAATAAGTGAATGAGAAAATTAGAAACAGGTATCATGCACTGTAAATTTATCCCTGGAGTAATGATGAGATGAAACTGAAATTGAACTAACAGAATTTTGAAATTTGAAACCCAAAGATCTCAAAGAAAAGACAGTATACTTACGGGTTGTTCCAATCAGTCGTATCCTCATTGACAAGATGTGTCCATTTGGTCCTTCCACTGCGCCCAAAGTGCTTGACCTGCATGACCTTGGGCAATATAGTTTTGTCCATCTTATCTTCACCAGTAGGAGCAGAGAAATCGCGCCTGAATATGTCATCATGTCCTGCCGTTGCAACATGATCATCCACCTCTGACTGGAAGAAAGCACCCTTGTGGTAGTACTTTTGCATAAACCTCCATTTTTGCTTGGGGGTAGGCAGGGGTTTCGGGTTCTTCCTCTCCCATTCCCTACGCTCTTCTTCAGTCATGTTCCTCACCTTCTCGATCTCTTCCTTCTCCTTCAACATTGCCTCCCTATCTTCTCTATCCCTCTTGATCCTCGCAATTTCTCTAGCCTTCCATGCCTCATATTCCTCTGCTTCATTAACCTCATCATCTGTATCAACATCTGCAATGTTGGCCTCCACATCCAAATTCTTTTGGATCTCTTCGTCCTTCCGAATCTCCTCGATGACAATATGTTTTGTTTCCACCTTCCTCTCTTCCAATCTCCTCTTCACCAACTCCTCAAGCGCCCTCTCTTCCGCTTCAAGCCGCTCACGCTCAGCAATGGTATCCCTCTCTGACTTAGGGACAAAGACGGGTTTTATCATCGCAATGCCTGATTGCTCTTCTTCTGAATCAGTCTCATACTCTGATTCCTCCTCTTCCTCTTCCTCTACCTCTTCCTCTTCTTCTTCGGGAAGAAGTGTAGCTTCCTCCTGCTGCCTCTGACGCAAATTCTCTCTAATTCTTCTTCTCCTCTCCTCCAATGCATCTTCATCTTCTTCCTCTAAATCCAACCTTTCCTGCCTCCTATTCTCCTCTTCAATGGTCGACACAATCTCGGCCTGCCGGATACGTCGATGGTCAGCTCTCACCTCTTCTTTATTATCAATCTTACTCTCAGCCAAACGACGCAACCTAGGGTCATCTTTTCCTACGACATCCACATCATCCCGGACAGGGAAAGCCTTCTCTAGAGCAACTGCTCTGGTTGTCCTGATATCTCCATCCTCTTCTACCTCGTCTGCCCATTCGGGTGCTTTTCCAGGCCAATACCTTTTCACTTTGGTCTGTCCAATCTTCCCTCTAAGCTTATCCCTAACTGCAATTACAGTGTCACTAACACCCGCTGTCACAGACATGATTGTAACTGATAATTCACCACAAACACCTCAAAAAATACAAGGTTGAGGAACTCTTCAATTCTCTTCAATTATACAAGAAACCCTAGCTCAATTTTCCAAAAAACAAAATATATTCCCCGAATCCGATTTCTCAACACACTGTAAATCTAACCCAGTTTTCAAAATAGAAAAGAACCCTAGTTTCTTTATTCAAAGCCAAATTCCTCCTGCCATGGAATCAATACAGATATACATTTTAGAAGGATATCGAAAAAAATGCAGATCACATAAAGCAACAAAGAAACCAACAATTAAAAACCAATATCAGTTGAAAGGAATCAAAGTAAGATTTCCAGTTACCACTTGCGACGTACCCCCAAATCTCGATTTAAACGGACCGAAGGAATCTTCTTCTATTCACTCATTCACATTCACCAGCCTCGGTACATCCAAACGCACCCTAACAAAAATCAAAAAGAGAAACTTTTCAGTTCTTTTCAATCCAAAAAAACTTCTCTCTGGAAGTGTCAAAATCACAAAATCACGAAATCGCAAAAGACCTTTTTTTTTCCAGATATTCTTGGCCTCAAGCAAGTCGTTGAAACCCTAGCTCCTGGAATTCCAAAACCAAAACGACGAACCGTCACCTTCTGAGCTGAGCCGACTCAGTTTATAGCTGAAGAGTTCGAGTACGGGTCGAAATTCGACATGGGCCCTCGAGCTCTTATTCGAGTTCACTGGTCCTGGTCGGACTCAACCTCTTCCAAACGGGTCGGGTCAGGTCAAACGGGTCGAGTTGAGGTGACTGGCTATGGGTTGAAGCTCAACCCGTATCCGACCCATATTTAGAACAAGTCAAGTAACCCCAACCGACACCTAGTGTGGGTCAACCCAACCAAGTCGCATAGCCCACATCAAATGTGGATCAACCATTTAACCGGACCCTCTCCATGTCACTTCTACACTATATAGGCCCTTACCCTACGAGGGCCGGGCCTAAAAACAAAAAAGTAATTTTTAATTCTTTTCCATACTGCCAGAAAAAATCAAGTGTTAACCGAACATTAATTTATCTAATCTTTTACGAGGGGACAACAAATAAAACATTTCAAGAATAAAAATTGTCTCTAAAAAAATTCTTATTGAATAAAGTCATACTCTTTGGTGACTTGAGTCCTAAGCATATAGTTTTATTTATTTTATCAAAGAAGAAAAATGGTTAAGGAATATGAGTATATATGAGTTCTTAGGGTATTTTGTAATGGGCAAGGGGTTTGAAATTACTTCACAACCCTATTTTATTATTGTCTAGTGACTATTATAGAGGCATTTTAGCATATATACATACAATAAATCTAAAAATAGTATATAGGGGAATTTACCTGGTAGAGCCCGGTACAACCCTATAAGTGCTATGAGGACCCCGTTTCACATTGGATACGAGAGGGGTCCTCAAGGTCCTTTTTTTTTTGTCGTTTAGCGAATGGTCGATATCAACCATTCTGCGGTAACCCAAATAAAAATTGAGTTTTTTTCAGGATGGAGAAGAGGAGAGGAGGAGGAGGGAGGAGAGGGGAAGGGTGGAGAAAAGGCCATCTACAGCTGCAAAAACTTCGCGTTGGATGTAAGAATCTGGGAGATTGGAATACCAAAACTCGTCATTCAAGTGGAAAGAAACAAAAATCTCCAAAACAGACATGTATGTATTGACTGGAATTTGAATTTCCTTGGAATGAACATCCGACTCGTTCTTAATTTGAAACCAGAAACCTTTTCTTCCTTTGCTCGAAATGGGGATAATCAAATCCGCAAGTGTTCCATATAAACGATTTGCCTTTTCCTGTTTATCCATTAATCCAAGATCTTCTGATTTTAGCCTCAATGCATTAACCAAAGGAAGTTCTTTTTTTGACAACCCATGTTGTACATTTTCTTCTCCAATCATTAAAAAGGCATAGGCAGTCTCTTCAGATAAAAATCCAATCTTTTCGTCCTCCTCTACCAGATCGAGCGGCCTTTCAGATGAAAGTTGCAAACTTTCTTCCTCAACATATACCATTCGCGCAAAGGGTCCTTTTCCCCTTTCGCTTTCTTCTCCAACTTTCCCCTTTTCGCTTTCTTCTCCACGTGGTCGAGATCCCCCTTCCCAGTTATCCCTGGTAGATAGTCCCAAGTTGCTTAGCGCCATTTTTCAAAACTAATTCACATGGAGGTGCGTTCATTACTTCCTTTTTTTTTCCTATTTTGTGCCCTAGATTTTGAATGGAATGTTTGTTTTGATGGGTTTTGGTTGTGGTCTGAGTTGTTCTTCTCCTCCACACCTGTCCAAACGGATCCCTACTCATGGAACCATTCTCATCTTCTTCTTAAATGTTTTGGATGTTTTGGCTGTGAATGGGGTTTGTCTGAACAATGCCATTTGCCATCAAAAGGGTATAAAAAGACAATGGGGTTTGTCTAAACAATGACTGCTCCTTTCAATGTTGTACAAACAAGTTGGTAATCATTGTTAATCACTCAAGTTGTAGAAACTAGAGAGAGTAATTCCGTGCCAAACATCTGACCAAGGGTTATGTTTTGCTATGTTTTCTCTTCATTGGACATAGTTTGTCTTCTGTTCGAAGGGTTTGAAGTAGTCTATTAAAATAGATTTAGAAAGAAGTTCAAAATCTATCTTCTTAGCTTTGACATCTTACATGTCACTTGATTAACACTTAGGGCCTGTTTGTTTGTATGGAAGACATATGAATTCCTGTCATTTGGGCTAAATTGTTTGGGTTATTAAAGAGGTGAGGATTGAAGGACAGGATGTGGGGGTTGAAGGATTTTCGGGAGCAATGCAGAAGGGTCCTTGACTTTCCAAGATTTGAATTGTTTTAGTAAAGACAATTTTTTTATTTAATATTCACCTCTCTTTCTTCATTTTTAACCACTTGAAGAAATACAATGGATGAATTCAATTCACAAGTATGCAACAAGCCAACAGTTGTTTGTTGGGAACATAAAAGATGGATTGGATGATGCTTCTGTTCCTCATTGCATCTCTGTCCCTCATTTGTGTGGTGTATATTGGATGATGCTTCTGTTCCTCATTGCATTGGATGCCCCTCATTTTGAAGGTTTCTTTTTCCTTTTGTATAAGTGAGAATGTAATTGAAAAATATTTTCTTGTGCATGCATATGTGCTCTACTGTTGGACAATGCCATCTTAGTTATTTAATCTACAAGAACTATACGTGGCTGCGACCAATTAATTGATGTCATTGAAGGAAATGGTTCACATAATTATGCACAACAAGTATTCCTGCACAACAAGCACTTCCTTTTCTGCATTGTATTCTTGAAAGAGATCAAACCTCAAGAAACTATCCCATTTTCCTACTCTTGTGTTTCGCTTTGTTTCTTTCAGGAACGCAAGAATGGGTTTCTCTCGTGTTTACATTCATGAAAGATATATTGGAATGCTCATTCTGTTTTTAAATTTGCCAGATGGGATGGTTGAACTCGTGGTACAGTCACTTCGGTTGGAACGACCCATATATGAGGTCATGGCTCGAGAGGACGGACATCCTTGATAAGGAAAATTCCAATGATTGTGGAGTATTTGCAATGACCTTCGCTGCTTACTGTGTGCACCGACTGCCCTTTAAATTCAATCAGTCTCATATCCCATACTTTCGAAACAGAATCGTTGTAGAGATCTTTAAGAGGAGTTGGCAGTTGAATGCCAACAGGTTGGGCTTGACTAAATTGACGTCTGACTCCCCAACAAGATGAGCTTGCTGATTGATGGGCAGACATATCTCCCGCCTCCACTTTGATTGAAATGTACATATTTTTGAGTAATGTCCTCGTCTTCTTTTTTGTCTTGGATGCAGACACTGTGACGCCCCGGAGTCCCACATCAACTATAGAGAGGAAAGTGATTGGGATTATATGTAGAGCTTACACCCTTACCTTGTATGAGGCCTTTTGATGGGTTGAGGCCCATCAGAAATAAAACCGTGAGGCCAGTGGGCCAAAGCAGACAATATCATACATGTGTGTAGGGTGGGGCGTTACAAATGGTATCAGAGCCGACTCTCGATTAGTTCGAGTGTGGGTCCCCTGCCGTGGTCTGGTGCAAGTGGGCGGATTTCCATGTGGGCGGGCAAAGAGGGCTGACAGGGGCTGGCAGGCTACTGCACAGGGACATGCAGCCCTAAGGGGGGTGGAATGTGACGCCCCGGAGTCCCACATCGACTATAGAGAGGAAAGTGATTGAGATTATAAGTAGAGCTTACACTCTTACCTTGTATGAGGCCTTTTGATGGGTTGAGACCCATCAAAAATAAAATCGTGAGGCCAGTGGGCCAAAGCGGACAATATCATGCATGTGTGTAGGGTGGGGCGTTACAGACACAATCCAGATAGTGGACAGGATGTAAACCTTTTAGATGTTGTATTGGGTACATATTGTATACATTTTTTCGGTTTAATGGATTTTTATTTTTGGAACAGAATGGATTTCTGTGTGGTGTTATTTAGCAGGTTAATTTACAAGTTTTGTATCTCCAAACGAAGAACTGATATCTAACATCATCCTTTTGTTTGCTTTTGTTTTAAAGTGGTCGATATCGACAATAAAAGTGGTCGATACTGACAGTGACTGTATTTTGTGTGTTTCAGTTATGTTGTCGATATCGACAATTAAAGTGGTCGATACTGACAATGACTGTATTTTGTGTGTTTCAGTTATGTTGTCGATATCGACAATAAAAGTGGTCGATATCGACCATTCTGCGGGAACCCAAATAAAGATTGGGTTTTTTAAGATGGAGAAGAGGGGAGGAGTCTGTGTTTTAGGCCTTAAAACTTTTCTTCTTTCTTCCTCTGAGAGGGAGAAACGAGTGAAGTAGATTTCCATAGTATCCTTGTTTTCGGCAAAACCGTTTGTATTGACATCCATCATTGCTTCAATTCAGATTCCTCTTTCTATTTTAAATCTCGTCGTTTTCCTTTGGATTTCGCGGAACCCTCTCTCTCTTTCCATACATCCACCACGTATACTACATAATCCTTCTAGAAGATCAGAACAAGACATTAGAAAAGTAAAGAAAGAGAAATCCTCGGATCTGCTGCTGCTTCTGGTTTTGGTTTTTGCTTGTTTTCTTCTGTGTGTTTGTTGCAAATGGCGATCTCCGAGATTCCGAGATCACAGAGCAGTGTCTTCTTCTTCTGACTTTCCCAGAACTGACAGTGGCTCGATCTGTATCCATGGCGTGGAACAGAGCGATCCCTCCCCTCTTCTCCATCCTGAAAAACCTAATTTTTATTTGGGTTCCCGCAGAATGGTCGATATCAACCACTTTTATGGTTGATATCGACCATTCGCTAAACGACAAAAAAAAAAAAAAAACGCACATGTAGAGCCTTATCCGTGTCCATGGTAAATACGACACCTCCAAAGTGGTATAGGATCCTACAGAGCTCTACCAGGTAAATTCCTCTAGTATAAATCTTTTGGCTAAAAAAGTATATGAAGATTTGATTATTTCAAAAGAGTACAAGAGTTTCCCAAGTTTATTTCAATCAAGTTATCTCTATTAAAATCAAGGGGTAGTTCAGTTGGCTTAAGACCACGGTTTGCACCCGGAGGTTGTAGGTTCGAAACTGCACTACCATACTAAGGCTACAGGAGAGTTTACTCAGCTTCCCATTGGGCCCAGAGGGATAGCCCAAAGGGTTGGAAACCTCCGACTGCAAAATATATATATATATATATCTATTAAAAGAATTAAAAATTTAACAAATATACGCTTATGTTTCTCTGTTTTCTTTTTTTCCTAATAAATACCTCCCCTTTCTTCTCCCTCCCTCAAAAACCCAACTCCTCTTTTTTGGAAAGGTTGACTGATGAATCTAATTTTTACAGCAAACATCAGTCTTATTCAGACTCTGAGCTAGGTTCATCCATTTGATAGGAATGGACCCCATATGCTTCACTAACCGAATGATCTTATTTTAAATTAGAAGGGTATGAGATCAATTTGAATTTGAACCGATGGATTGTAATAGATCCAATTTGAGAGATAACAACCAGAAAATGGGCTTGATTATCTGATTGATCTGAAGTCTGAACCGAATGAAGTGTATAGGAGTTGTCACGTGAGTTTTGCACTTTTGCTCCGCGAGAGACCGACACGGAGTAGTGTGAGCCAAGAGAAGTTCTGTTTGCACCCATATGCCTTGTTGAGTACAACTCATGCTTTTGAGCTCACCACATTGAAAAATAAAAATGCTCTTCTCCTATTCTCTTTCCCTCCCACCTGCTGCGACCGAACCCCGACGACTGCCCATCACGGGGGACAAGGGTGGGGTGCACGGAAATGCCGTGCCCATGTCTGTCTGCACTCCCGCCCCATCACCCCCAAAAAATCGAAATCAACTTCTCTCTAAAGCCCTTCCACATAGAGTACAATAAAGATCACTTTTTTCCATGGAAAATACAGTCAAACCCAAAGACTTAGGGTTACTATTACAACCTTCATTGATTTGACAAGAAAAAAAAAAGATTTCAGATCCAGTCCCCGCCTTAATCGTAAAAACCCCATTTTTTTCGCGTGTACGGTTCGCTGGTGGGGTGCACGAGTTTTCGGGCCGTGCACATAAAAAGGTGCACAGCTATGAAACCTCGTGTATATATCATGTGCACGGCTGCAGAGAAGATGAAGCTCATGGGCATTTTCGTCATTTCACATATGGGTATTTTGATAATAATTCTTTCTTTTTAAAAAAGTGGGTGTGCTAAGTTATTTCCACGGTGCAAACAGAAATTCTCGTGAACCAAATGAAAGAGAGACCAGACAACAACAAGGCGGCAAAAGTAGACTGCAGACCTACCACCAAATCCAGCTCTCCCTCTTTGTAACAACTACCAACTCATGTATATCCAAAATGACTCCTTACCCCAGTGGGAAGGAGCGATAGTTTTCACCTGATTGCCCAGGGTTCAAATCCATCCCCGCTATTTGGGGTTCGGGGATTCCCCGACCCCGACGGGGACGGGTAACACCCATACCCGACCCCGTCCCCGCACATTACATGTATTTATTACTTTATTTTACCATTAAATGTATTTATATTTTATAAATCATAATCTTACTATCTCAGTAATTGAGAGTTTAGGGTTTAGGAATGGTGAAATATTATGAAAAATTATGATATTGAGATAATGAATTTAACATGTTCTAGGTAACTTAGCAAAAAATTAAAATTAAAACTATAGATCATATGATTGAGGGTATTTAGGGTTTAGAGTTTAGGATATTTAGGGTTTAGTAGTTTACAAATGACATATAACTATAATACTATATTATATATATACATGTATTATATTATATATATACTTGCAAAAAAGGACTCAAGTCTCAATTAGCCAATTCTCAAAAGAGTTATTATATATGTCGTACATGTATTATGTTTCTAAAACGTATACTGAGATAATGAATTTAACATGTTCTAGATAACTTAGCAAAAAATTAAAATTAAGACTATAGATCATATGATTGAGGGTATTTAGGATTTAGAGTTTAAGGTATTTAGGGTTTACATACTAATGACACATAACTATAATACTATATAATATATATACATGTATAATGTATTATATATATATATATACTTGCAAAAAAGGACTCAAGTCTCAATTCTCAAAAGAGTTATTATATATATATATATATATTTCATACATGTATTATGTTTCTAAAATATATATTTATTTATATATATATATATATAAATTACATAGTATTTTCGGGTCGGGTTCGGGGCCTACCTCCCCCCGGGCTGGGGGGTTCGGGCGCCATACTCGAATTTCGATTTCGGGTCGGGTCCCCGCGGGGCATCGGACCCACGGGGATTTTTGCCATCCCTACTTGTGTGGATTATCTTTTCGTGTATATGCAGGCTTTTACTTGGATCTGAGCCCCATTGACTGGGTTGAAAAAAAAAAACACTCATCTATCTCCACAACTCTATCAAATAGCCACAAGTGCCACGATTCTCCTCTCTTCACATATAAATTCCCCCACTCCATTTTGTACTCTGGACTCTGGAGATTATATTGACAAGTCAGCCCTTCCAAAAGAGGATGTGGGTACTCTTGTTTGATAGACTTCATTTATCATTCATAAAAAAGAAAGAGAGATTTAATGGGTCATGGGCCTTGGACTTTGATGCGACCCATCAAGGAAAAAATGTTCCAGTTCCAGCAATTTTTTGGGCTGGGTCTTTTTGGGTCCCGATTTCAACATGTGCTCCTGATGGCACAGAGGGGATAAATAAATCAGGTTTGGGATCCGGATCCCCTTACGATTCGTCCCCTGAATCGTGGGACGAAACAGGGGATCCTTTTCCTCATGTTGAGTATGATTGTGCCTTCTGTTGAAAGAAAGAAATCATTGAATCCAAGTATCCAACCAATAACTGAGGAAAGAAGCTCAGTTCTGCTACGTCTCAAAAAGTGATTGCAAATTGCACGCCTTGTCCCCTTATAATTCATTGGGTGGAAGACCTGTAATATCATGGAACTGACTAGACACTTGTGGCCCCAGGCCCACCTTGGACCACATTTTGGTTCCTTTGCCAACTCATTGTGTCTAACTTCTAGTGCCATGGACATCACACTTGCATGCATGGATGCAGGTACCATTTGTAGCATGTGCTTAAAATAAATTGGTTCAATTTTTAATCATTTGGGATTTTCTTGGTGCATCTGGGGAAGCTTCATCTGGGATACAATTATTTCAAAATTTTCTAGGTGTATCTGGGGATATCAACTTTTCATTTTTTGTTTTTATTTTTTGTTTTTTTGTTTGTTTGGTTTTTGAGAGGGATATCTTGTCCTCATCACCACCAAAGCATTCCACTTGATTCTTTTTATGTCATGTTCAGTAACTCTATCCATCATGTTTCTCCTCACTACATTCAAGGTCTTCATTGATCTTCTCTTTTTATTCTTCTAGCTTGAGACCATGTAATGTAATACATTGCACAAACAGCCATCTCAACTAACATTCCCTGATTTGTTATTGTTATTACTGGTAAATAGATTAGTTTAGGAGTTGGGGGACATGACACAGGCTGGGGGGATTGAAAACTTTTGTGTGGCAAATGTATAACTGCACCTCATAAGTGGTAAAATAAAATCTGAGGTAAAGTGATCCTGCAATCGAAACTTTAACTTTACCATGTTTGGCCGGTAAAGAAAAGTAGAAAGTTATTTTTTGGTGCCTCCTAGAGTAGAGGCTTTTTGTTGGCTGGCAGTTTCCGGTAAATTGGCTACGGTTGATAACCTTCGCAGGAGAGGAATGATGTCAGATGACTTGGTGGACTGCTGCTCTTTGTGTGGGAAGGATGGTGAATCTATTAATCATATCTTCTTGCATTGTGATTATGCGACTTATCTTTGGAGTCATTTCATGAGGAAGTGTGGTCTTCTTTGGTGCCTCCCATACTCCTTATGTCAGTTGGTGGAAGAGTGGAGGGTTAGTCCTTTTCATGGTTGTGGCTTAATTTTGTGGAGGATCAATCCCTTTGCGATTTTAAGGTCTCTTTGGAAGGAAAGAAATGATAGAATTTTTAGGAGATCTCCTTCGATGCTGGAAGATATTGTTTTGCTTGTGAAGGTTAGAGTAGCAGAATGGGCTCTTTTAAGAAAGGAATTTATTGGAATGAATTTAGATTGTATTGAGATCTCTTTCGATGCTGGAAGATATTGTTTTGCTTGTGGAGGTTAGAGTAGCAGAATGGGCTCTTTTAAGAAAGGAATTTATTGGAATGAATTTAGATTGTATTCTTCAGAATTGGGAAGCTTGCATGTCATATGGTCCGCCCAAGAATAGGAAAGTGGTCTATTGGAGTCCTCCTCCATTGGGTTGGTTAAAATTTAACGTTGATGGTGCAGCTAAAGGCAAGCCCGGGCTAGCGGGTATTGGTGGAGTTCTTAGGAATGATAAGGGTGAAGTGTTTTTTATGTTCTCCAAGAATGTTGGTATAAAAGAATCTAATGAAGCGGAAGTGCTTGCTATTTTAGAAGCTTAAGGATTTTTTTCTCTACTTTCAAGGAAAGCTTAATTGTGGAAAGTGATTCTTCGAATGCTATTAGGTGGGTGTCTAAGGTGGAGAGGGGTTCTTGGAGATTTCATTATTATCTCAATGAGATTAAGGCTTTATCTTCTTCGATTAAAGTTTCTTTTTCTTATATTTATCAGTCAGCAAATGGTAGGGCAGACTCTCTAGCCAAATAAGAAGTGCATAGAGTTGTTCAGCTTGTGGGCCCTATTGCTTAGTTTTGTTATTTTTGGTGTTGGTATAAGGCTTTTGTACCAACTCTTTTTTTGTTTCTTCTTTTATTTGAGATTTTCTTGTATTGTTGCCTTATCTTTAATTTAATTTACTGTTACCAGTAAAAAAAAAGTTATTTTTAGCCCCAAAAATTACTTTTACTTTACAAGACCCCAAAAAAATTTACATCATAAAAGACAAGTAAAGTGGTTACTTTGCGACTAAACTTTCCATCACACTTTAACTTACTTTATCTCATGGCAACAAATCATCTTTACTTTATAAGAAATAAGCATAATTCACATTTACCTAATAATTCCCTTTTTCATTGATTTGGCATTGATAAATAAAATAAACAAGCCATTGATTAAGAATACCACACATTTGAAGCTGTTTTTACATATTTACAATGCTAAAAGGAGTAGATTAAATTACAAGCAAATATGAGGACTTACATGCCATTGATTAAGAATACCACACATTTGAAACTGTTTTTACATATTTACAGTGCTAGAAGAAGTAGATTAAATTACAAGCAAATATGAAGACTTGGGTGCTTATGATTTAGGTTTTAAAGAAGCAAGACAAAAGAAAAAAAGGGGCGAGACAGAGTCGAGCAAGGTAACCATGGAACTACACCAGCCCAAGTGACTGGGCAAGCCTCAGTGACAGAAAGCACAAGTAAATAGCCAGTAGCCCACAACCCAGGACCCTATCAGGCTTCATACCCTTTCTTGGCAAGATAATTAGAGCCCAAAGCAAGCCACCCACCAAAAACCCCAACGTTTGGAAGAGAGTTGGGTCTTTAGGGACCTCATAAGAAGAGGGGTAGACATGCCAGCATGAGAGAACAAGAGAGAGACCCAGTCCCAACAAAGTGTTAAAAATGGGCCCTGCATAACAGCCAGTGATTGCAATGTGAGGCCCATCTGACCCTCCTTTTGTTGCCAGTGCAACATCAGAAATCAAGTCCCCAATAGAGTTGCCCCAAGCTAGGACAGTCAACCCAAGAATTGAAGGGCTTATCCCCAAAATATTTCCTAGTGAAACCAGCAATGCAACCAACTCCTCAGCTATGATGTAAGTCCAGATTACACTCATTAGAAACCCTCCTGCCAGCCAAGGAAATAGGAATTTCTTTGGTGGACTAGACCTTTCAGTGGCTACAAGTGCAATAACCCCGAAAACAGTCCCCAGTGACCCACCACATACGTAGACCAGAAGGCCTGATTTGAACCCAATATCCAATTCTTGTGAACTCCAGAGGGCTGCCAAAAGAACTGGCGCTAGTGTAACTGAAATAACTGCAAATGGCTTGGACCATCTCTCTTCACAAACCACAGGAATGGTCAGTCTCCTTGGCAAATAAATGGGCAGTTCTAGAATGTAGAGAAACCAACCAAAGTAGTATGAAGCTGATGAATAGAAATTGAACCAACTTGTTGCAACTGTCTGTTGACTCCGATTGTCAACTTCTTGAACATCTTTTGTCGCCGAAACGGGTTCTTCTTTGTTGATGCTAACCAAA
This sequence comes from Litsea cubeba, assembly GCA_012931725.1. Lineage (NCBI taxonomy): Eukaryota > Viridiplantae > Streptophyta > Magnoliopsida > Laurales > Lauraceae > Litsea > Litsea cubeba. Next base: position 75,041,995 of record CM022945.1, read on the forward strand.
AGAGGAGCACGCACGCTGCCAAATTTTGTGGATTCATATAAACAATGACGTACGTTGGTAGGCAAGAGAGTAACCTTTCTATCTTTCTTCGTACAGAGTTGTGTAGAGGCTATGATCACATAAACAGCGTATAAAGAAGTGAAACCTGCCGCAATCCATATGTTGATCCTTCCAACAATCAAGATTACAAGTAGAAAACAGAGTACTAGAATGAAGAAGCAAACATCTCTTATGAAGCTTGACTTATCGATGACAATTTGACGTGAGCTAAGCAAAATGCTTATGATTCCCACTACAACACTAGAGATGAAGAAAGTGCCACCTAGGACGCTGTTGAGGCCGACATCACCAGCCCCTTCTTGTGTGAAAGAGACTATGCTGGAGAAGACGTCGTTTGCGCCATTGCCTAGTGAAAGAAGGGTGACTCCAGCAATAGTAGGAGAGAGCTTCAAGAATCCGGATAATCCCTCCAAGGAAGAGCAGAAATAGGAAGCAGCTGTGTCGGCCAACAGATAAAACAGTAGAATAAGCCATAGGATCAGTATGATGTAACCCAAAACCACATGTTGGCCACAGGTACAATAGAAGAGCTGGAGATAGTCTATGTATCCTTGAGATTGACATTGCGGTTCAGATCTCAAAAACGCGCACTTGGCTCTGTTATCTGGGCACCTCTGTATGCCCAAGCAGCCATCTTTGGAATCATGAAGTGGTCGAGAAGGGCTGGAGATGGTTTTGGTAGAGTAATGGAGAAGATGGGAATTAGAGGACTGGACATGGGCTGTGAAGTAGAAAAATAAGAGGAAAATAAAGGAAATGTTGAGGAAGAGATGAAATTTCCTGGCTGTTGATGTGGAGACCAATCTTGCCATTCAAGGACTTTGAATCACATGAAAAAGTATGTACAAAAGTTTTAGGGGTCAAGATGGAACTGTGATTCCATGGTGTTTAAAGTTCTATTGGGAATGAAGAGCTGTAATTTGATGGGGTGAGGAATGGGGTTTATATGAGAGAAAGGAATGAGTTAGGGGGTGTGTGTGAGTGAGAGAGAGAGAGAGATTCAATGTCACATCAATAAGAGAGAAATTAAATCCTATGCAAGTTTTGTCAAGATTGGTTGTAATAGTTGGGGAACTTTATTTTCAGTGGCGGCTTCAGTAATTCTAGTCAGTGGGGTTAACAAAAGACTTATCTTCTGTAAATTAAGTAAATTCATTTTTTCCTTTATCAACATTTGTCAACTTAACTTTTTGATAATTCGACAAGTATAGTATAAAATTCTTAAATAATCTATTTATGATGATAATCCGACAAAAATAATATTGAATTCTAAATAAAAAAAGAAATTTTAATACATTGTTACTAATAGTTCTTAATCCAAAAGCAAAATCTAAATACATAAACTCATACAATTGACCTCAATAGGTTTTGATGTGTTGAAATCGTTGCATAATAGATTCATTATTAACACTAACAACCACATATTTTTCAATATATGTAACCAAACAGTCATTAATCCATTGACCTCCTATTCGGTTACGCAAACTGTTATTTACATACTTCATTACTGAAAAAACTCTTTCTACCGTGGCAGTTACTGCTGGTAAAATCAATGCCAATTTTAAAAGCAAATAAACTAATTGGTATCTTTGTCTCCACTAATTTTCTAGCAATGTCACAAATTCCTTTAAGTTCTAAAAACTTGTTGCTAGAGCGCATATCAGTAATGTGGGCCCACTGTGATATATGTGGAGCCGCCCATGTTTGTTTTGTACCCTTATGTATTTTAGCTTTATTTTGTTACTTTTTTTTTTAATACCAAAATTCGATATCCAAACTTCTGAAAACAGAAGTTGTCATCTACAAGGCATGATGGTTGGGTTCTCTGGAGGGGTTAGGGTTTTGGATGACAATAATAGATAACATTGAAGAAAACTGGGTAACTAAAAGAACACAAGAAGAAAGCTGTTAGAATATTCCATAATTTGAATTTTGAATATTTTTTCATGACAATTGATCACGCTGATGTTGATAAAATGAAAGGATGTGTCACCACCTATGGATAAGAAATGGACACCAGTGATGGTGAGAGTAAAAAGCATAGTTCATTATAGCCCACATAATGTTCTTAATTTATTCATTTCCTTTTAACTTACATGAATGCCCACAGTTGATGCAGATGAACTTAGTTGGGATCTACAAGTGATTGAATTTTTTAACATCTTTTCCGATGGAGAGGGATTAGTTGGTAGACCTAATTTCTGCTGTTGTCCATTGACTAACAACATTTCAGGGAAACGATTGGATCTTTGTTAAATGATTGAAGGTAGCATGGTTTACCAATAAATGAGCTAGTGTCCTTGCATTGGACAAATGGAGTTGTTTGTTACTCAGTCATTTTGTTATTCGCCATAACCATATGAAGGTAAGCCGAGTTACAGATAATTAGATTTACAAGTAAACTGAGTATTGTAAATTGATTTTCATGGATGCCTCTAATGACTAGGAAACAAAAGAAATGCATTTTCACTGGTTCACACAAGTGACTATTGCTTACGATCATATTAAGTTAATGGATGGATTCAACCCTACATATTCATTCCTTAGGGCCTTTTTTTCATGTAACCCTAGGAATTCTAAGACTAAAACTGTTTTTATATGTGGTTAGAACAAAGAATCAAAGGTGGATATCTAAAAATGATGATCAAATTACCTCCCCTTTGATGGAAAATGAAAAATGTATACCCGGCCATCATAATGATAATTCAAATTCTAAAAAAGCTAAAGTCCCATCTACATCGCTACCTTAAATCCTTTACCCCCAACCTCTTTAATAATCCTTTTTGGAGCTCAGTTGATCATGAATTCCTATATATTTTATGCAAACAAACAGCCCCTAAAAAGAAGAGTGATGAATCCTCAAACGTACAAAAAAAATATTTTAGTAAGGAAAGAGATACATTTCTTAGAAAGCTTACAAGAGGCACTGAACATGCTGCATCTGTGGTTTTTGGAGTTTTGGTATTAGAATAGTCAAAAGTACTTATGCATGTATCTATCAATAAAATGGATGAATATATTTCCTTACTCTAATGAAAGAGCACAATTTCCTTTCAGAAAGTTCATTTTTCTTTTCTAGTATAACATATACTCATCTAGAGTTGAAGGCCACTATATATAAAAGATTCACTAGTACTAGATATTTCCATGTTTCCATAATTACATAGATATAAACTAAGAGGTGATATATACTATGAAAGACCTCATCATCTCATCATATAAAAACCTTAAAAACAAGAGTATCAATCCCTAATAAGGTTTTTTAGTGTTTATCAGATCAAAGTGCCATTGGGTGTTACGGGGGTTAAGAGTACTGTATGGAGTATTAATTGGTGACTTGACATTCTCTCTTTCTTATTTACTTGGAATGCTTTATTTTACAAGGTAAATTTGATTTAGGCTAGGTGATTGCTTTTATTGGAGAAGTACTCGTATATCTTAAGGAATCGAAGACAGATAAGGGATGTTTATATGTATGGTCCATATAAAGTAAGGGTCCATGCCATGTCTCCATCATATCTTGTCCTTGAACCCTAGTCCAGTAGTTCTATAATATATGCCAAAACATTGCGTAAGTTCTCAAGACCATATATTCATTTCGAATATTCTTATGAGGGTGTGTAACCTTAGAGCCCATGGCATCGTTTCTATGCTATTGTCAATTTTGTGCTGAGATCCGGCTGTAATAGAACTAAATTGTGCTGAGAGTAGGTTGTGCAGAACTTATTTGGTAGCCTTTTATCAAATTATTTCAGCGTGAAGATGTTGTAGATTCTCAAAAGTACCAATGATGTAGGAAAAATGTTGGGAAGCACTAAAATGTATTTATTTCAACTAGATAATAGAGGTGCAGTAGTTTGGTGTATAATACCATGATATGAACAAAATTCACCAAACGATGATTCGTATTCACCACCTCTATCGCTTCTTATTATCTTAATTTTCTTATCAAGTTGATTCTCAACCGCATTCTTATAATGTATGAACATTTTCAAAATTTTATCATTACTTCTCAATAAATAAACATAATAGTATCTTGTGCAATTATCAATAAATATAAGAAAATATTTCTTACCACCTTAAATTTGAACAAACTTCAGGTCACAAATATCAGAATGAATTAACTGAAGAGGACAGTTGAAAGGTGCTCGATGTTGCAACTACAAGGTTGTGTCAACTCAAGTACCCACAAAAATTGAAAAAAAGGGAATTAAATAAGCAAGGATATCCTCAAGCGAGACGTGATAATATATTAATCAAGAACCGAATAATGTGATAATGAGGGATAATGACTTTAGCCAAGTGGATAAAGTGGCCAAAACATTTTTAGCTGGACTCTGATTTTACATTATTACCATCATCATCATTGTCATCGTCGTCTTTACCGTTGTAGCATTGATCGTAAACCATACGTATTGGTCTTTTGGTTTTTACTTATTCTTGGTTCTTTGGGCACCCAATCATTTTAGGGGAAACTAAATCCGACCACAACAGTTAGGGATTCACTGAAACCCATTGCTATATGTGCTCTTGCATGATTCTTTTCTTAGTTCACCTCATTGTGGAGCAGGGGAAGCGCAAAGCCATCTATGTTCTTTGAAAAGAAGAGCTAATTATAATTCAGCTAACAACTGATTTACTTCCAAGTTCTACCTTTTCAACTACCCTTAATACCAAATTATGTTACTAATCTCCTTTCTAATTTTATTGTATCATATCAATTATTCTTATGTGATGGATTTGATTTTATTTGTACATAGTAAAATTAACTCAAATGATTTCTGCAAAAAAAAATGAACTCAAATGGACAGTGATTTAGATGATGTCTATGTACCAAACCATGGTCTAGGCCTCAACGTTCCAGATGGTGAGTTGGATTTCACTGTGGGATTACTATTAAGGAGGGGGCTCCTCCCAATGGAGAATATTAAAAGTATTTATGATGCCTCTATTACTGTATTGAGATTTTTTTTTCTTTTTTTTTTCCTTGAGATTATGGTAAAAATCCTTAGCTAAAAAAACTTAATATGGTATCAGAGACGAGTACCGGTCTCAATTTCGAGTTCTAGGAGCACGAAAATATGCGTGTTGTCAAAAGTGCAGCAACCGGGCGGTTCCACTTTAGGAAGATTGAAGAGAAGTTGGCTCCATCATAGGGAGAATATTAAAGGTATTTACGTGACTCGAGAGGTCTTTTTCCCTTGAAGTTTTGGTAGGGATCCTTAGTAAGGAAACTTAATATCAAACGAGTTGCATGATGGTGCTTCAGAAATTGATTTGCCGACAGGAACCTTGTTCTCTTTGATTGTGATCCAAATTTTTAAAATTCGATAACTATTCATCATGTCAAAGGATCGAAGCCTTGGACATAAAACATGGCCCCACTTGTAAATTAAAAAGAATGGCTGCCAATGAACTCTGATGGGATTGGAATTCCCAACAGTGAAATTCCCTCCAGAAATCCTTGAAATCATGCATAACCTGAGGCTTTTCATGGGTTAGGTTTGGACCTGGGAAATCCTGAAAAATTGTAGGTCCAGTTGTATCAGCAATCAGTCCCAACTGCCCTTTTTGTAGGCCCTCCACAAATCTCTTAATGGGCACTAGCCAAATTATTCACAAGTGGGTCTTCCTTTTGCATTATTCAGCTCTATCTACCTTATCGTTTTGTTGACAATTCTGCATCCAAAACTGACCAATTAGATATTGGCACACCCCTTTTAGAGGGTTCTTTGTATGACACATTGTCCTTAGATTCTGCCAACCTCTGCAAGTGGGTCCAACCAAGGCATGAAAGGAACAGGTTAAATCTCATCTGATGGGGCTATCTTTTCTCCCTGTCTCATAAAAGTTAAAACTCTTGCCAACATATGTGCAAGTGGAGTTCACCATTAATTGATGATTCATGATAGTAGCAAGTAAAGTCTGATCAGATTTGCCGCCACATCCTTTGCTTGTTCTGATGCCATTGTAGGTGTTATTACCACCCACTTGATGTGATGTTCATGTGCCCTCTTGCAGTTGGTTAATTAGACATCGATTCATCCACCAACAGCATCATCAAGGACAAGGAGGAGGAATGCCGTGCCCCTCTTCTCTTGGGCAAATAATTCAACTTGAACGTCGGTAAGAGAGGGATTGCTTTGCCTTTAGATGAAATATTAAGTGATCCATGAAAGATTCCTGGACTCAATCAAAAAGGCATTAAAGAAAGATGCTAATTTCTCCAATGGGAAGTCCGGTAAAAGGGTGGCAAAATCTGGTGTGATCCACAGTCGGTTGGGGTCAGAAAAACCAACCTGCATTTCAACAGGTTGGGTAAGGGTTGACCATAGTAACACAAATATTAACCTATTTGAATGATTTGATGGTTTAATTTTTTGGCATGTAGCATGTAGGGTAGCTTTTGTCTCTTTTCTTTTTCTTTTTTTGCTTTTCTTTTGTGGCCTATTGATTACGAGTGATACTCCCAACCAGATGACCAAAGGATTGATCTTTGGACATGGGTGTGATACCGAGGTGCCAACACTACTCCACCATATGTGTATTGGCATATATAATTGTAAGTGCCTAAAAATTACGGACTTGGAATAATAGATTAGGATGAGGTTTAGCCTCTTTGAAGGTGGAGAGATGTCTGGAACCTGCAAGGGGAGGAAGAGTAGCAGGTCAGAGGACTCTGACTGTAGTCAGCGCAAGGCTCTCCGATGCCTAAGTTAGTTCAGGGATTCAATACTAGGATGAAGATGAATAGTCAGTGAGTGGTGTGTTATGCGTATTGCAAGTTATGCACATCGTACCTTGTATTTGGAATTGAGTCCTCTATTTATAGAAGATGGAACTGACTGTGGATGGTGGGCCCCGAGACGTGACCTCATCAGCCCGTTCTTCATTGAATAACAGTCTCATGATAGCCCATCCTGTCCCGTCGGGCCTTACTCTGGCGCCTAGGGAGTTGTGGACGCCGAAATGTCAGGGACTATGGGCGGCAAGATTGCTTATCAGCCCTATTTGCGTATGCCCTTGTCTCATCGCACGTCCCATGACGTGGTTGAGCTTCCGTAGAAGTTTGGCCGTCAGTGTCTGTCTCGACTAGCCATCTGGCACCATTGCCGAGATGTGTGACCGAGGCCAGGATGCGTGACCAAGGCCGGGACACGATGCCGAGGTCATGAATGTCTGAGGTCGAGAGCGACCTTGTTCTCAGTTGGCGCCCTGATATCGTTGCCGAGGTGCGCGTGACCGAGGTCGAGACATGAATACCTGGTACTATTATTGAAGCTAATGTAATTTTGGTATCTTGGGAAATATCCCCACTCAATAATATATTATTTTAACGCTTGAAATTGACTGTGCTAGGCCCAAGTTTATATAGGTCAGCTCGGGTGAAATGAGCGCATTGGATGCAGGTCATGCAACTCGGGTGTAGGTTACTTGGCCCATTTTAAAATTGGGTCGAGTACGAGTTAGATTTCAGCCCATGGATACCCATGGTAAACCCAAGCCATTTTTACCCGATTCGACTTGTTGTCTACCACTAATTAAAATTGTTATTTTAGGTGTCCCATGTTTTAGCTCAGCTGGATAGAAACATGAGTGGGCGATTGCGTGACTTAGAATCCTCCATGTAGCAAAAAGAATGTGTTTTAGGTGTAGTTATCTTGTGAATTTTCAAAACATATTGTATTTTAAAAAAAAAATAACCGGAAAAATGTATATGAAGATCTTAATTAGTAGCCAAAACATAAGGCCAGGTTGGGTTGAGCCCAAGTTTGAAAAGCCGGCATATTTAGTTATGGCCCTACCAGGCCTAATATTCATGCTAAAATCCAGCCACTCACTGATCAAATGTTAATGGTGTGGTACGTTCTTTTGATGGTTCAATCACTAAGGAGAATGCCAAAATTGTTCTCGAGATTTTTTTCTCTTTATTCTCATATACTCAAAGCTTCAACTTGATTTTGATGATCATAACTAATTAACGAAACTAGAGATATTTGAAATTCATATAAATCCTTTTTTTTAACCATCTACGAATAAAGGTAGCTAAATTGGGTCCCACTAGATTGTTTGGGTTGGACTTGATCATTTCTCTTAATTTATTTATTGTAGGGATATTTTGCATAATGACAGAAGGGTATTTTTATCCTTCTTCAAAAAAATTATAGTGAGGACTTTATTAAAAGAAATATGAAAAAATATTATAATCTTTTGAAATATTCAAATCTTACATATATTTTTTTGAAATGAACTAAAAGTTTTATACTATTATAAACTCTTCCCTTAATTTATAAAGGGTAAAGTGGTTTTTGCATTCATCAACCAATGAGAACAATTAATTTGAATTATTTCAAGTGCATATTAATAAAAGAAAACTTTCCAAGTTATGGAGAGCTGAAACAAAAGCTGAAATTTTGCTATTGCTGGACCATTAATCAAATAACAGTTTATGAATTAAAAGAAGAAACTCAATTGTCATTTTGACGTTGTTGGAAAACACGGGGGCTTTCATGGAAAGAACACAATTTTTAATGGTTGAGATAGATTTTTGACCTTTACCATAACAATGCAAACACAGATGTCTAAGAACCACAAGAAAGAATAAAATAAAAATGAACACATACAACTTACTGGTAATTCCTGTAATTTCAAAAAGCTTGAGCACATTCATGATGAGTCCACACATTTTTCATCATTAATTTTTAATAATTAAGGACTTAATCATCTAATCATACTTGATTTCATTGGAAAATGATGATTTTATGTTTTTAAGTCAACATCATTTGAAAACCTACATTTTTACTTATAATCATGAAAATTTCGATCTTTAGCATAAAAAGCCAAAAATCTCTCATGACTTTTGATTTACACATGAAACAATTTTTTTTTGATAATTTTTGTAGGGTATCTTCATATTTTTGGGACCCACCTTAAGAGAGATATAAAGGGAAAAAAAGTCCACATAAGCTAAGTGTGGGACCCACACCTGTACACGAGAGCACCACCCATAGCTGTGAACGCAGATGGATTGTCACAGCCGCAATATTGAAGACATGTGTATGCCACGTGAAGAGTTGTGCATGCCACGTGAAGACCTGCGCATACCACGTGAAGACCTGCGCATGCACCACAAGCTAATCCAATCACTTGACTAACCTCAAAAAGAGGAGGCCGGACCGGAAGAGACCACATAAAAAGAGGCCGTGAGTGGTGCTATTGGTGAGGCCGTGTGTGGTGCTTGCGAGAGATTGGTGAGGCCGTGTGTGGTGCTTGCGAGAGATTGGTGAGGCCGACTCATCTTTCCTATTCTTTTCAGTGATTTTGTCTTTTGGTATCCTTGGGCCATGTCCAAGGACTTCTTTTGAAGGAAGATTATTGTAAAAGAGAAGTTGTAAAGGTGCATTTTTAATAATAAATCAAGAAGTATCATTTGCTATGGCGGGCTAATTTCTTTGATTGGAGCTATGGATGAAGGTAAGTAATCGCTTTTTTATTTATTGAATAGTTACAATTTATGTTCCATGTTTATGTGCATAATGATTAATAGACTTACAATCGTGTCCTAGGCAAACCTCCATTCTTAATTTCTGAAAATAGAAATTTATTTTTGACCGTCCATGCTTAGGTTTGATAATCCATACTTAGGACTGAGTTTTCCTTTGATGGGTTACGCTTACCTTTGATGGGTAGTGCTTAGATTATTTCTATACTTCTCTGAGGTGAAGGAAGTCTTGAATTTTGGATTTTTGTTAATTAAAAAAGGTTTTTAAAGTTAAATTATCCAAGTCAAAAACATTGATTTGGCTTTGATTTGAAGAAGAAGTTGGACCAAGTTAAGACTATTTGATAAATAAAAGGGTGGATGCTTATTGGATTCCTATGCTCTAATCATTTTTATCAACTGTTAATTTTTTCATCTTCTAATTGGTTGTGCGATTTTGTTTTCATTAACTCGTTTAAAAGCTCATCTTCTTTGATTAATTAAGTTTCTTAATTTAAAATTTTCTTTAACAAGCTCCATGTGGGTTCGACCCGTATCTGCCACTATCTCTAATAGACAGTTGTGCACTTGCGGCTAAATAACATTGTTCCTAAGTTACTAGAGTTTAAATCAAACAGTGTCATGCAGAAGGCCTGGACTCACCATATTCATGAGTGAGCCCAAGAGACGAAACCAACCAGATATAATATAAAGAATTCAATTCGTTGCGAATTTGAATTTTATAATATTTATTGTTGAAGTATTTTATTCAAATGGCCCATACAGAATTTTATAATATTTGTTGTTGAAGTATTTTATTTAATGGCCCATACAGACTAATCTTTACTGAACTCCAGTAAACCTTGTGTTCGGATATCTCTATTTGGGAAATTGATCAAGTTCTAGTCACATCAATTCACACTAGTGGTAACATAACTCATGCCACAACCAAAACTTCTCTTTCCACATCCTTTCTCTGTACACACACCACTTAAGTCTAAACATGGCCTAAATTTCTCTCCACACACCCTTTTTTCCCCAAATTACCCTTCCTTTCTCCCTCACCTTCTCTCTACACTCCCTTTCTTCCCCACTCTCACGTCCCTCTCTCCCTCCCCCTCCCTCTCTATCTTTGCCCGCCTCCGTCCTTCACCGCCCTCTCTCTCCCTCTCTCCGACAATGCTGCCGGAGGGGGCGTTGGTAGATGATGGGGTAGGGGTGGGAGTGGCCGAGTGTAGAGAGCAATTGGATGAGGCATGAAACTATGAATGGTGTTCTTTTTTGTAATTTCACACATGGGTATATTTTTCTTAAAATAAGAGATGTGGAAAGAGAAGTTTTGGCGGTGGCATTAGCAGCTCTCCTCGAACCCACACAGGTTGTCCAGAAACAGCAACATATTGAAGGATTATACAAATTTCAACATCTTAAAAATAAAATAAAAACCTCAACAATGACGCATAATAAATTAGTCACGATGGATAGTCTTGTAAACTGATAACATGAAATTGAAATTGAGTGGAAAAGTAGAAGGCCTCCTCATTGATGGTGATGAACATCATCATCAATTCCAATTGTCAAATATGATTCATATGTCCGCAATGCTGCAAGTGCACAGCTCCACTGACAACAACCAATATAATCTTCAATTCCCACATTATACCAACATAGCAGAAGGGTAATCACTTTACACAGCCAAAATATTTAGAAGGGTAGTCAGTTGAACTAACATGCCAACACATTCTATGCTTCAGCAACTAAAAAGACCCAAATTAAACTAGCAGATATATAATGGTTAGACTAGAAGGAAAGGGTTATAAAGTTTGCTAAGCTATGAGCAAATGCCAGAGCCTCGCATTGACAATTACACTTAAAATCATGTTTTAAGCTAAATTACCTTAACCTGATCAAAGCAGTTCACTGAAAAAGCCAAGCACTATGGCAATTGCATAAGGCATATACAGCAGATGGCCTTTTTTGTATCAGCTAGAAATACCTAAAGCCTGTCAGTCCTATATCATTGAAGTGGAGATATCAGATAACTATACACAGGAAACAAAATATCTACATTTGTCAATGGCTTTTTGTAGAGGGCGTCATCGCTATTGAAATTTAACTAACAATGTATCCCCGTCTTCATCCAGCAAATCAATGTGAGGAATATCGGCTGTGGACAAAGTGGCCTCTCTTCCTGTCAGCCTGCCCATAAAGTGCATGATGGTATCCATGTCTACCATTTCTCTGTTCCTCATCATAGGAATGGTGTTCATTGTGAGAATCATCTGGGCACCAAAAACTCATGTAAGTTCCAATAGCTACTTCAATCAGAAACAAGGATTAATTATGAGGAAATATATAAAAAATGTTTAATCACACATTAGCACGGCCTAGCATATTATATGTGTGTGGCATCTTCAGGTCACTATCGTGGTCTGCATCATGGAGCCTCCTATCAGAGAACGCCTCTCGTTGTGGGTGTCCTCTGAAGGAGTAGTGGAGGATCATCCACTTGGGATGCATGACATTTTAACACGATACCCAGGAAACCAATTGCTAAGATACCAAAAGGAAGCCCCACCCGTACCATGTGTGGGTTAAACTCAACGAAAAAAAAATAAATAACCTTTTTTCAACTAGGGCACTTTCATCGGGTATAATATCCCATCAATTAAAGCATGCACATATAAAGTCACTCACCACCATCTGAGACATCAGAAATTCTCTTAACTGCTTCAACAAGGGCTCTTTCATGCTCCTGTTCCAAGATAGAAGCCGAAAAATTAATGATACACAATTTGATCATTAATACCGAAGTCAGTGCCTAACAGACATCAATAAATCAAAACAGATAAAGAATACAAGAAGAAGAGAGAAGGAAAACGAAGAAAATTACTGAGAGGATTAGCTTTGCCTCCTTTATTTGAGCTCGATCAGGATTTTCTGCTGTAAAGATTGTCTCAACCTGTAAGAGAGAAATGAATGAGAACCAATACATTAACTACAACAACAGTTACAACAGAAAGTATATGACAGAGGACAAAAGGTTGAAAAAATAAAATAAAATAAAAGTCAGAAGAAACAACATGATATTGCATAGAATATGAAGAATAAAACCATAACTAAGCTAAAGCACCAAAAATAAGCAAAGTATTCCACAGACTGCAGGGTTCTTCCATGCGGATGGTTCTCGCCTGAATAATTCTGGGTGGAATATATATCCCCATATATATATATATATATTCAATATATAAGTTTTATTTATTTCTTCAATGTAATTTGTGTTAAGTAATTGTTTGTGCAGTTTCCTATCACCAATTGGTTTTGGGATCACTGGCTCGCAACTTTATCATGGTATCAGAGCCAAAGGTCTCGAGTTCGAAACCACAAAGGACAAAAATGCCCCATGCCGCTTTTTGTGTTTGTGTGGGCGCAAGTGCGCAGGGCAAGAAGGCCCCATGCCGCGTTCTGGTCATGTGCGGGCATGTGCTTTGGTTCCGGGTGGTGTCCCGCCGGGGGGGGGGTTAAGTAGTTGTTTGTGCAGTTTCCTATCACCAATTGATTTTGGGATTACTGGTTCGCAACTTTATCAATTTGGTCTCATAAAAGCATAAAAGTATCTCTATCCCCAACTCTTCATTTTGAGTAACAGGATTCACCATCAGCTCTTCTCCTTTCTAAGTTTATTTATTTATGTCAACATAATTCACTTTTAATATTGGGCAACTTGCATGCTCAATTTGCCATTTTAAAGTAGGCAATTAACCATCATTTTTAATTAAGCATTCAATTTAAAGAGAATGTTGAAATGGATGTGGTAAAACTATGAAAGACCAAAGAAAAAATGACAGTTTCTAAGGCATTTAAGGGTAGCATCAATAGCCGAAACTAAGAGATAAAGATGTTTTATATATATCCAATGCAGGCCAACAATGGCATGGATGAGAAGTTTTTCTATGCAGTTGATGACCCCTCAAGGAGAAGGGGTATGCCAAAGAAGACGTGGAAATAGCCAAGATATATCTGAATAAGTGCAACCCAGTTGGCCCAAGATAGCTTGGAATGGAAAAACAGAATTTATCCCAACTATGTTGGGATGAGGCTTTGACAACGACAATGATGATGAAAAAGAATTAATCAAGTCAACTTCCCATGCATGCATGAACAAACACAAAACAAATTGTCTTCAATAAGACCCACTAGTGTGATGAATCATTAAACTATGTGTCCTGTCAAAAGTTATGGCAATTGAAATAAGTCTCAAGTACAATGTTCTTGATGGACTTTTTGTTCAAAGTTCTTGATAACAACATGCATATATCATAATAAACAAATGAATGCAGAATGGCTTGGACATATAAAGGAGAGCTTGAAAAGGGACCTATAACCAACCCTAGGGCTGCACATGTGGTTTAACCATAATTTATCATAACAAACCTTATATTTTTAAGTAATGGTATATGAAACTACTCATGTCTTCTTCTTATAATTTCTATTAAACAAACCCGTTTAAAATAAAGGCATATTCGCCTAGGCTACACATAAAAAGATCAAGATATGCAATTTATAGGTTTGATACAAACATAGGATAGGAGCAGGATGATTGAAGTGAATACTTGCTTGAGAGCTTTGTGATCGCCGCATACCAACAAGATTTAAGAGGAAATTTTACATCATAGCGATTAGATCAGCTATGACCTATGGAGCAAAATGTTGGCCAATTAAGAAGCAACATATGCACAAAGTGAGTGTATCGGAGATGAGAACATTGAGGTTTGTGTGGTTAAACTAGGATAGGCAAAATAAGAAATGAACACTTTCGCCTTTCGGGAGCATTTAGGGGTATGATCAATAGTTGATAAAATAAGAGAAACTCGTTTGAGATGGCTTGTACATCACCAACCCAAGCCAGCAACAATGCCAGTGAGAAAAAGTTTTTCTATATAGGTTGATGGCCTAGCAAGGAGAAGGGGTAGGTCGAAGAGAAAATGGATGGAAGCAGTAAGATTGGAAGAGAAAGTGGATGGAAGCAGTAAGATTGGAAGAGAAAATGGATGGAAGCAGTAAGATTGGATTTGAAGAAGTGCAACCTATCCGAGGATTTGGTTCAAGATAGATCGGAATGGAGGAATAGAATTCATGCAGCTGACCCCAATGTAGTTGCGACAAGGCTTTGATGATGATGATGATGGTAGATTCGATATGAACAGCATCGGACTAATGACAGTTCCGGTCGCTCAGATGAAATGGAAGTATTCGATCCAATTCATGAACTAGACTGAATTGAAATCAAACTAATGAGTAAACTGAACTATGGACAGTTTGAAAGAACTATTTTCCATCTCAAACCTAGCTGATCAAAACTGGGTAATTATTGTTCAAACAAAGCATTGGAGATGGGAAATCCAATGAGTAGAGCAGAATTGTTTAATCATTTCCCTTTTATTTCGACTCTCAGTCAACCTTTCCAAGTGCTATCAGACTCATTCTTAAGTGCTAACCATGTTCATTGAAGTCCGAAGTTAGATTGTTAGCCATCTTACTTAGTTGGAAGAGTCACAAGTCATTTTATTTTCAGAAATATCCAAAGGGGAAATACATGCAATTACGCCCTCATCCATAGTTGTCAAAATTGGTTCCAAACTAATCCACCCAATAGAAAGTATCTGGCCGAGTTTCTTTTTTCAAATAAATAAAAAAATGAGAGAGAGAGAGAGGCCAAGACATCCCAGGTTTTCAACTAGTGTCTCTCTTCCTTTCTTTTGGTTTCTTGGTTGTTTCTATTTGAGATGTATTAGGACTCTTTCATTTAGGATTCCATAGACTTTAGTATAATGATAAAATGGTGGAGATTTAAAAGTAAGTTTAAGGGCATAAAGTTTCTTATATAGTTTATGTAAGGTCTGATTTTGATTGATCAGCGGCCGAGCAGATTGGCTCTGCTTGGCAATGGAGATTTGAGATGATCAGTTCAGCTCAATAATATTAGCTTGGAAATGTCAGCTCGGTAATGGCATCTTGGTAATGTCATCTCGGTAATAGAAATGCTGATGAGCAAATCAGCTCGGCAGGTTAGCTCGGCAAGTCAGCTCGGCTCGTCGCTGCTCGGCTCCGAGGAAAGCAAGTCAGCTCGGCTTGTCTCTGCTCGGCAACGGAGACCTCCCTCCTTCCTCTTGACTTGAACAGAGTGAAGACTCTGTTTGTTTTCCTTCTTCTCGGATCTGAATCGATCTTCTTACCTGTATCAGAAGCAAACCATCATAAGAGCTCGATCGGGTGGTCCGACCGAACTCTCCGATGCTTAAGTTAGCCTTTGGAACTTTGTTCTCATTCTGATAAGAGTTTTGGTTCAGACCTTTTCATACCTCCCTTTCTCTTCTTTCTTCCTCTTTTATATCTTTTTTCTGTCATTCATGGCTCCATTAATTCTCTTCATGCCAGCCATTAGTGGTCATTCATTTCCCTCTTCATGGTGATAACTGATAACGGATGGAGTTATTGCATCATGGGGACACTCCTTTAATTCACTTCATATTCTTCGTCCTGGCGGGTTGGGTTGGTCCACTATGACGCAAGCCCAATCTAACATTGAGTTCAGATTTTACCCCCACAGTTTATATTCAGTAAGAATTGCTTTGGGCACTTTATTTTATCTTCTCCATTGGTTTTGAGCAAGCTCCCAACAGTAAGCAATAGACTGTTTCTCCTAGTTTGCACAAGATTTACTGTTTTGATGGAAGATCGAGAGTTTGGGTTCACAAACGATTGGATTTGTTTGCTTGACTGTGCCAATCGCTTTCTCATTACTGACTCGAGGACCACCTTGCACATTCTCCCAGACACTAGATCTAGAATAAGATTCGGATTGAGGCACAAACCTTGACATCTGCACCCCAGTATCTTACAGGCACAAAACCTCTGGGCTTCCTTGACAGCCTATCAACAGGTGAACATCTACGATGACCCAACTTCACTAAAGATGGAATGTACCTCGATGCAGAAACATGAACTGGTAGATTAAACACAAATAACGAACATAAGGTTGACAGCTATCGTGAACCATCACCCATTTCCATCAACTTTAATCAAATGCAGTTACAACAAGAACCTCAATTTTGCCCATGGCCATGCTAGAAACTTTACTCTTATGCTATTCATGATCATCATTTAATCATCTCTTGCAATACTCACGACTTTCCAATGAATTTTATAAGCCTTGCTCAAATCTTTTTCTTGCTTCGGTTGGTGTAATGCGTATGAGGAAAGATAAACCCTCTCAGCAATAGCACAAATCAGCTTTGCTTCAGTTTGGTGCATACTGATGTAAGTCAAGCTCCATTTGTCTCCCATGCTAGTTACAAAATTTTAACGATCCAATTCTAACATATAGTGCACATGTTCCCACTGAAAGTGGAGTCTGCTACCTTGAGGTCGCAAGAAGACACCCCTAGCATTCATATTAACTTACTAGTTTCTTTAAACTCCTAACATCATGCTCATATGACAAAATCACAGGATAAATATAGATTAAACCAAAAAAAAAAAAAATCAACAAGCCTTGTAAGCATCGAAAAAAAAAAGAAACCAAAGCATCCACTTCACATTTTTGTTTTCTTGTAATAGTTTCACATTTAAACATTGACTAAATTAAAAGCTTCAATTTACATAAGCATTTATATTTTTTGGAAGGACGAAATTGACCAAAAACACTAGTCATTTGACACCATTACCTCACCTCGTGAATAAGCTTATCAGTTAATCGTAACCGAATGGTGCCAGATCCTTTCTTGAAACCATCAATGCCTGGACTAGGATAGTTTATAGTGGACCGAACAGCTAGTGATGTTATTCCTTTACCCAAGCTTGGTGGCTGCCTGTTATAAGTAACTGATTCCACACCATGCCCCACATTCACTCGAGTGGAAAATACAGCTGTATCATCATGCAATTGATTATCTCTGCAATGTGTCTGCATATAAAAACGCATGGATAATACTGTAACAAGTTGAAAAATGAGGATGAACAGCCCTAGAAAGCACCTTGTGAAAAGGGAAAAGTGATAGCACAATAAGTTCAAATAAGTAATGAAAGACTGACTCACAAGGAAAAAGAAATTCTTTATAGTATTGCTAATGGATGACACCCGCACCCGCCCGCGCGCGCGCACATATATAATAGATTCTAAGTCAGGTTTGTAGATAATTTGGGTGACTAGTTGCAATTTCAGATGGCAATTTAAAAAAAATAATAATGTATAACATACAGAAAATACAACCTATGCAGCAGTCTGTTACTTAAAACCATTGCATAGCAATTCCAATGTTCATGAAAAGCTCTACTCTCTTTAGCTGGACAATTGGCCAGTATGCTAGGATATAGCACATGAACAAGCAAAATAGTAGATAATATATCATGTATGAATGAAGACTAGTCTTCAAGGTTTGAACTTTGAATCCTTTTTAGTAGCATAAGAGAAAACAATGTTGGAATTGCCATCTACCAAAAGATGGTGAAACTTCCAACCCACAAGAGTTTTTTTTTTTTTTGACCGGTAACACAGGAATTTTATTTAAGAAAGAGACTACAACCCACAAGAGTTGCAACATGCAACGTGCAATGCGCCAAACATGACTTCTCATGAAACTTGTGCAAGTCTTGTGTGAGAAATATGTATTTCCTCTTTTCTTCCTACACGAGTGTGGGTAGCTCTAAGCTAAGCTATGATATTTACATGCAATTTCAGCTTGCTCTCTCATCTAGCTTTATTCATTTTGCACGAGAAGAATTTTGATCAATCTAGAGGTTGACTAGATCCTATATTTCAATAGAGTTGCTGTGTTGGCAAAGTCATTTTCTTTCCAGTTTCATCTGCATGCGACCAATGATGTAGAACCATATGGTTAGGGTTTGCGTAAAAAGTGCTGAGGTTGATAATAGGTCTTCGCAGAGACTATCACACGATGACACACCTCAATGGGAACAAAACCCACACAAATACTATTAATCTTCTCAACTCTGAGATCCAAACTAGATAAAATTAAAAACTTCCTAAACTCCCTTGGGTTTCCACACATGGGCCATGGGCCTCCTTGCAATGTGTCATCATCTTTGCATCAGGCATCCAATGCTTCATGGCCATGGAAATTTCAGATTCATTTGATAGAGATAAAAAGTGTTATCTTCGCATCTCCAAGACCTTTAATTATGCTAGGCATTCCACTAATTGTATGGAAGATGCCTTGGCAAAACAGGGGCCGGACAGGACCATGGTATTAAAATTTTGTCCGGCACTGGGTCGACTCAAATGAGTCAACTCAGTGCCAGCCAGTACCAAAACAAGTTGAGCACCAGCACTAGGAAGTCATCTTTCCGACATTTTCTAGTGTTTATTTATTAAATATAGCAGAATAGTGTTGTAAGATCATTGTGGTAAAGTTGGTAAGGACGTCAGGTTGCCTTTTGAACTGTCTGAGTTCGAATCCCCTTGAGTACGAAAACATTTAACTTCTTTCTAAGAGTTTTATTTATACATGGAACCCTGTACTTACACATAATTTCGTGTTTTTGTTAAACTAGATAAAAATTAATGAGACCCTACAATTTCTTTTTTGACCAATACATCCTTAAAAAAACTCAAATGACTTAAGAGTTAAAAAGGTAATTTAGCCCCTCAAACTTTGAGGGCCAAAAACCAAAGGCTAGGATTATTTGAATGATGTATATTATATATTTCCTAATCCACATTCAAATGAAGCCCTCCAGTTTTTTTTGTTTGAACAATTTATCTTAAAAAAATAAAACTTAGACGGCTTATCCCTTGAGTTTAAAAGATAATTTTGCCCCTTAAACTTTGAGTACAAAAAAACCAAAGGCTAAAATTATTTGAATGGCTTAATATTACATATTCCTAATCCACATCCAAGCCTTTCAATCATGCTCATTTAGTCTTTATGAATCCAGGTGGGCCACTAAAATTAACTTGAGTTAATAAAACTTGATAATTGAGCTTAAATAAAAGCTATTTGTCACTTATTCATAAAAACTAGCAATGAAATGTTACACACCGTCAACTACTCAGCTATGATGCACGGATACTTCAAAATGGGCAACGTATCGTGTTGTGTCGTATTCGATACTTCACTTTTGGTGTAAAATCCGTGTCCCTGCCATGTCTACGACGTGTCCTTGCCGTATCTGTGCATCATAGCTACTCAGCACTCAACAACATTAAATATCAATATATTTGAGATAAAATACTACCTAAATAGCTTCAATTTTATGTATTTTACTAGTTTTCTAATATTTTACATTTTTCTGAAATTTTTAGACACCTTTAAAATCGGCACGGCCGTACCGGTCCGGCACAGGCGGCACCAGAATTTAAAACCAAGGACAAGACATTTCCTTTGATAGATCTTTTGTAATCTGTCTTTTGGGTAAAATGCCCTTATACCCATTTGTTTGGTGTTGGTTTTGTATTTTGTTTTCTCCCAATCCTTTTTACTGAGAAATTCTCTGTTACTATTCAAAAAAAAATTTAAAAACATTTATACGACTACGCAGAGTAATATGACCGTTGTCATCTCTAGGATGATCAGAGTATTATATGATCAAGAAACAGCACATGACTACCTTTTAATTATGTAAAACCATTTTAAGATACCATGAGTCATGACACCATTACATGTAATGATATAAATAATATTCATCGGTCCCGCACTTCAAAAAAGGGGTTTGATCATGTGTAGGGGCAACAATTGTTCACATTGATACTTTCCTTCGTATTGCACAAGCATGTAAAACATATATTCATGCACTGACAAAAATAATATTCATACACAGAGAGAGAGAGAGAGAGAGAGAGAGAGAGAGAGAGAGAGAGAGAGAGAGAGAGAGAGAGAGAGAGAGAGAGAGAGAGAGAGAGAGAGAGAGAGAGAGAGAGAGAGAGAGAGAGAGTAACTAGCCTTAAAAACATCCTATGGATTCAATGAGAATAAATTGCCTTAAAAACATCCTATGGATTCAATGAGATGTATTTATAACAGGTGCATGAGACAGCCACATGAGAACATACACATGATGTGTGCCAATGCTACTTGCCAGTCAAAAATATATCCAACATAGACAAGCAGGTCCAATTGCAGCACCTTTTTAACATATAAGAGGATCATAAAGAACATACATATATACAGATTCATTTGCAAGTTCGCAAGTGCATTCCAACTTACTGTTAGTGAAGGTAATGCTGCAGGTGATGGCTGCATACAAGTTAAGAAATTTGGAGATGATGACACCAAGGTATGTGCAGTTTTGAACTTTTTGTGAGGAGGACCCATTGAAATAGATAATGGCTCCGGTTGAATGGCAGTGGCGCTACGCTTTTTCCTACTTCAAGCAAAACCGAAAGGAAGATAAAGTACAAATCCCAAAGCAATCATAAGACATCAGAATGTAGAAAAGGAATGCTAGGAATTAGAGGCCAAAATATCTATGGCACACCTTATCAACTTGATCGAGTCATCTAAATCTGCTTTTGCGAGAATTTCTCGATGCTCAACGTCTGAGACCCTAAGCTCTTTTCTTAGCTCAGATATAAGTCCTTCTTTATCCTAAAAAAATGAAGTATGTGATGTGATTTTCAGTATAATAAATAACCTTGAACACAAGATCACAAAGTGAATAGGGACCAGAATCAAATGTGATCATTCCAAAAACAAAAATCCTAAATTTCATATGAAAACATGAACAGAGACGGCCACCAAACAGAAAAGGAGCATGCCACTCGCTACCTTGAAATCTTTCAATGCCTATAGAGTAAAGCAAGATCTATGCACATTCCATGTTCAAACAATTAATATGTCAGGGTGTGGGAACTGTGTGGCTTATGACTGAGTTTCAAAGTAGTGTTGGACTGACTGCACCAAGGTTCCACTTTCAGGAGAACAGTGTTGGACAGGGTTAAAGTGAGCAAGTACAACTCAGAAAGCTGAGCCCGAGATAAATGGGATGGGGATTCGATGAAGGTGATAGTGATGCCATGTCCAGGTGTAGTGTAGAATAAGGATAAAAATAGTGGTTGTGCCGGGTATAGTGATGCAGAACGGGCCATTAGTGGTCCCGCCCAAGAGGTTTAGGAATTGTTAATCCAACTGGTTAATCCAGGCCCAGAAACCATTAGCACAGTCAGCACAATAAACAGGTTGACCAGTCAGTGTCAGATTTGATCATATCGACAGACAGAATTTATTTTTGCAATCGTGGGGCCATCCAATGTCAGATTTCAAATCCGTTTTCACCATTGTGTTCAAGGCGAGCAGATCTACAGATAAGATCAGTCCATTCTTAAAAGCAAGATGAAATTCCATATTAGTAAATTCTACAGTGCACTTCAAAGAACCAAATATGCACTTAAATATGGAATATGTTATGTTGAGAATGAGGATTATTTTTTGCAATTTCCTGATTTGAAACAAGAAGAGATGTCCGTTCTTGCATACTCCGACCAATTTTCAAGGCTCCAAGATGCATGTGCAATGGAGGATGATGAAGAACATGATTTAATTAGTTCTGTAAGAGGCTTGAGGCTGGATATAGTGGAGAGAATGAGTGACTGCAAGACCATTCATGAGGTATATTGGGAAGCAATTCGTGTGGAGCGCATGCTTAAACGATCTTACCCGAGCAAAGTTATGCCTCAAGATGGGCAAGAACTAGTGGCAGAAGATATTCAGACGGAGAAGATAGAGGAAGACACTTCTATGGGTAATGGTGATATATAGGCGGCTAGAGAAGAAGCATCAGTAGTTGAAATTCCCCACAGTAATTCTCATATTGATTTTGTCTTTGGGGATCAACAATGTAAACTTGGAGATGACCAGGGGATGGTCAAAGATTGTGATTTGCTGGTGCAGGTTCTACAAGTAGAGCATCCAACAGTTCAATTGCACATCAACACAATTTTCAGTCATCAAAAGCAGGTATACATAAAGATGTGTACGGAAGCTACAACTAGACCAACAAATCGGAAGTTCGTCAGATTGATGTTCGACACAGGTGGTCTTTTACCGAACTCAAGGTCGAGTTCTTTCCAAGCCGGGGAGAATGATGCAGAACAGGCCATAAGTGGTCCCGCCCAAGAAGTTTAGGAATTGTTTTGTTTATTTTTATTATTAGTAGTTTCTTAATTTTATCCTAATTAGGATTAGGACTCCAGTGTAATTACTTTCCTTGTTAGATTGATTTCTTAGGCTCTAAGTTTTGTTTATCCTATATATATATATATATATATGGCTTTGTAGAGATGGAAATCTCAAGACTTGATTATTGAATAGAATTGTGGGTTTTTCCCTCAGAGAGGTGAGTCCTCGTGTTGAAATCTCTGTGGAGATAATTTGAGGTGTCTTTGGACATGGTGCTTCGGCACTCCACGCAAGCCCTAACCTAGAGCCTGCATCACCTAGCGGCTAGTGGGCAAAATACTATGTAGCGGGTGATATGTAGCGGCATAGCGGTGTGAGTTTTTTAAGTGTTAAAAAAATTTTGAATCTTGTGTAGCAACCAATCTTGTGTTTTTTTAGTGATTTGGAACCATATAGGCAGGGTTTTAAAAAGCGCGCCTAGGCGCGCGCCTAGGCTCAAGGCTCGTCAAGGCCCAGCAATTGCGCCTCAAGTGATGGGAGTCGAGGCGAGTTGAAACAGGCCCCAAAAAAGCCCCTGAGGCGCGCGCCTCTTGCGCCTTATTGTCACCCAAGCTTTAAATTAAAAAAGAAAGAGATGTAAGGGGCTAAATGAAAATTTTCTAATATAAATAAAGATGCCGTGCCCTGCCCTAGTTGTTTCCTGTATCATCCAACGAAAAAAAAAGGGAAGAGAACGGAGAAAGGAGAAACACCAGCCAACGATCCATTCTAGTCAGCAGCCAGCGATCCGCCTGATTAGCAGCCAGTGGGGCCCATGCTGAAATTTTGGGATGACCTGCACTGGCTGGTCTGGGGCTTTTTTTTTTTTTTTTTTCAAACGCATCATCAAATCAGTGGGGCAAGAATCATATTTTGCTTATGCCATCACCGACTTAACCATTTATCAGTGGGGCCCATGCTGAAATTTTGAGATGACCTAGTATGGCTGGTCTTTGGGCTTTTTTTAAAAAAAAACATCATCAGGTTATCACCAATCTCGTTAGGTCCTCCTTAGGAGCATCTGTGTTGTTCCTTTGACTTTGAAGTTGTATTGGTTTTGATGGATTTTGGTATTTTTGTTGAATGTTGAACATTTATAGTGATGGATGCTTTATGATGTTTAGAATTTTTCTAATATTCCTTGCCAATTATCTGTCAGTCTGTCTAATTTGTTCTACTTTTATTCCATTTTGTGAATTATCTATCTATACCAATATATATATTTTTATATACAATGTGCGCCTCGCTTCAATGAAGCCCGCGCCTCGACTCGCGCCTTAGCGCCTAGACCCCAGGAGACCTTAACGCCTTGATGCACCTCGCGCTTTTAAAAACACTGCATATAGGGGTAGATTCAACCATAGGAAAGGCAATTAAGGAAAAGAAATCGAAAAAAAAATGTTATAAATTAAAACTGCTTGGCTAGGTTTTAGATCGTAGCACCACTAGTTTCAAAATAGCGTAGCAGCCTCAAACGCAATGACCGATAATGCGGCCACCATGCTACATAGCAGCCGTTATTTTGAACCATGATGTAGAACACATTAGCACAGCCAGCGAACAATTCACAGTGTCCATGTATCAGGTAAATGACTTAAAACAAGAAAACAATATACAATGATGCAGGCGAGACAATTGGGCCCAACCCAAAAGTTTATGCCCGAAGGCCAGAGCCCGAAAGGCTTGGATGAAGACAAAAATCCACATGACGTGCTTTCCATCTTTGAATTCTTATTTCTCAAGTTTCTAAAGATTTCCGGATTTTTAGTAATAGCTAATACTTAGAGATATTCATTAATGTAAATGTAAATTAGAAAGTCTATGTCAGAGTCTATCTTGAGTTGATTTCTAAATTAGTTGGTATGGAGTCTTTATAAGTTGTAATCCCTCTTAGTCAATTATTGGAAAATGAATAAACATTGAGTTTTCTCTATATCGAGTAATTTTTCCTGTCTTTGGAGTGAGACCTAGACAACTTATCCCTAAGCCCTCGGCTTGGAGAGTAGTCCGTTGGCTACTCTTCCCCTTCCCGTGTTGCGTCACACAAGGCAGCTAACAGGTCGTACACAGCAGAATATCTTCCTATACCATGATAATATAGTTGCAAAGAAACCCTGCTGCTTAATGTTATCATTTTGACAACACATCTTGTTCATGTGTGGGTTACATACTTGTAACAGGGAAAAGTTAAGGGTTTTCATTTTAAGCAGAAGAAAGAAATGCCCGAGAGAGAAGCAATCAGTAGAACATACCCAAGAAAGAACATCAGACTGAGCAATGAAAGCCCTTAAAACTGCACCATATGCCTCTGTCTCTATGCAATGGATTTGAAATTCCATATCATTTAAACCCATACCATAAGGAACTGTTACCAAAGGGATCCTAGCAGCTCCAGAAAAGCGCTCTTCAGTTCCTGTCGAATATATCAAAGTGTTTAATTGAAGTAGCAATTATTGAAAGATACCATAATTACCATTACATAACTCCACTGAAATAATAAAATAAAAGCATCCAGATAGGGATCTGACAAACCCTTAAAGATTGTTTGAAAAGCAATATCAAATTCCAAATGTGAACTGTCCTTACTAGCTTCCAGTTAAAAAGTTGAATGGCCTGATGATAGTTCATCATAGTCATCATCATCATTTGAAGCCCTATCCCTTCTTATCAGGGTCACTTCGAGTTCTATTTTTCTGCTAAGCTATATTACCTATCACTCTAACTAGTCTTCCATGAACACCCCCAAATCATCTCATTAAAATGGCTTAGTAGCCTTAAGGAGTGAAAAAAGAGAAAAGACAAAAACAGAAAAGCTCTCATTCGTATCCCCTCATTGTTGCGTGCACCATCATCGTCATCGTCATCAAAGCCTTGTCCCAACTATGTAGGGGTTGGCTACATGAATTCTATTTCTCCATTCCGATCTATCCTGAGTCAAATCTTCAAATCTATGTTTATTACCTCCATCCACGTCCTCTTCGGCCTACCCCTTCCCCTTGGTGGGCCATCAACTTGCATATCCAAACTTCTCCTTACTGGCACCATTGTTGGCCTGCGTTGGACGTGCCCAAACTTTCTCGAATGGGTTTCCCTCATCGTTGCGTGCACCAATTGAAGTAAACAGACATTAGTGGTGGATAGCTCATGAATATCATATCACATTACAAACCACATTTCTTTTTCTGCTATAAATTAATGCTAAGATAATAATAACTGTAATTAAATTATATAAAAAGCATGGCATAAAAGGTAACTTCTTTATTCTATTTAACTAGCAACAATGCTTGCTAGAACTACTAGACAATGTATTATACTTATCACCAAAACAAACCAATAAACCATTCATGACATCTAATATTCCTTTCAAACACACTCTAGGCTAAGATAACATAACGTCATTTGCCTACCTATAAGCATGAACAGAAGAGATATGAAGTGATGCCTAAATTAAGCACCATAGGGCTAATCCAACAGAAATGTTGAAATCAACTTCAAAAATATGTTAAAAGTTACACTGAGGACTTATTTGTAATTATTGGGACATTGCGTATAAACATGGACAGAAGAGATATAAGTAATGCCTCTATTAAGCACCATACAGCTAATGCAACAGAAATGTTGAAAGCAAATTTAAAATATGTTAATAGTTACAGTGAGGACTTACTAGTGAATCCTGAGATATTGTGGTCTGTTTTCTAAATACTTGAGAATTAAGGGGGGTTTTGTAAATATGCAAAACATCGAATATTGGAGGTGTTGCCCAGCCCTAAGGAACAGCTCTGAGTGATTCAATTGAATCAATTCATCCTCTTTTCTCTGTTTCTTCTTCTTTTCATAATTCTGGGGATTTTTTTTACCTATAAGAAGAAAACCTAGAAATCACAAGATCAACTAGCTTAACAAAATATATCTGCCATCTCAAACAGGAAAGAAGGCATAAACATTAAAAATGTCTGATTTAGATCATAAAACAACCAACTCAAGCAAGAAACAAAAATAAATAAATAATTCCAAGTGAAGAGATCTATAGTCACAACGTCACAACATGTCTTCTTACGGTAATGAAATGATTCCTAAAAGCCCATCAAATTGGTGAGCTCACGAGCCACACCACCCTAATAGAGTGTACCATCATTCCATAGTAAAAAAAAGGCATCCAAGGATCCAGACCATTCAAATCGTCGTCCCACTGTGGAAAAAAGTATAGAAGTACACCAATTACATCCCCCCCCCCCCCCGCGAAAAGAAATAAAAAGAAAAAAAAAACCTCATCCAAACCTGCACCCTAATGTTTGACTATTGACCATTTCACCAACTAACCAAGTTCTAATCAATTGGAGGCCAGATGCAAGGCTTGCTCAATCAGAGTTATCTCTGGGCGTAAATCGACCCACAATTGAATCACATGACCATGCATCTCGCGTGTAATATGGATGTTCACAACATAATCTACATTTTTTTTAATGGCAAACGAATTTTATTAAAAGCTAAGCAGCATAAAAGACATACACTGAAAAGTAAACAATAGAAAAACTGTCCAAAAAGAAAATAAAAGGATACAATAAACACCCAGAACGCTCAATAAAGTCATTGAGCCATGTTGATGATCAAGTTCCGGCCCCCAACTCCCTCCTTAGCAAGACAATCGGCCATATCATTGCAGATCTTTTCACATGAGAAAAGAAAACATTCAGCTTCAAAGATAGGCCTATAACTTCCTCCATGACATCCGCCAATCTCCAAGGCAGCT
Source organism: Litsea cubeba (assembly GCA_012931725.1). NCBI lineage: Eukaryota > Viridiplantae > Streptophyta > Magnoliopsida > Laurales > Lauraceae > Litsea > Litsea cubeba. The sequence continues at coordinate 75,069,461 of CM022945.1, forward strand.
TAGAAGAGCCCGACACCCATCAGATAGCACAAAAGGAATCTCCCTCAGCAATAATATTAGAAAGACTCAAACTAGCAATTTGGTGAAGACCCGTTCTCAAAGCAATCATTTTCGCTTCATCCACAAAACAAAAACCGGAAGGGCCAAATAAGGAAAGGATGCTCGAAAACGAGTGATCTCTGATGATACCACCAATACCAGAAGGTCCCAGATTGCCCACAACAATCCCATTAAAATTGAGTTTAAAAAAACACAGACAAAGAGGACGAGGAGACCAAATCGATAGGATAGGAGCTCTAGAGAGGTTAGAGAAGGCAACTTCTTTCCAACTGCACATCATTGAATCAATTGAAATGCCTTTTAGGATGGAAGAGTAGAAACCCAAACTGCAACTTGTAATTTAATTTTATCAAGAAGAATGTATTTCTTAGAAGACACTCCTTCAAAGCATCTCAAGTTTCTCTCCTTCCAAAGCACCCAAAGGGCTGCCAAGAAGACAACTTTCCATGTAATCCTGCCTCTGACCAAACCTACCCCCATCCTCCAAGCCTGAAACAAAGCCCCCAAAGAATTGGGCAAAACCCAGCTACAACCAAACCATCCAAGAATGGAGGTCTGCAGCAAGTGAGCAAAGGAGCATGAAACCATCAATTGCTCCACTGATACCGCATCTTTAAGACACATAAGGCAGCCATTCACAATTATCAAATTGCACTTCCAAAGATTATCTAAAGTAAGAATACAACCTGAAATAGCCAACCACACGAAAGCCAGTGCTCTCGGAAGGGCTTAATCTTCCAAATGCCATCTAAGAGACGTTAGTTGAACCTTCTAAAGCCAAGTAGAAAGAAGCCACTGAGAATGAGCCATCAACTAATCCCATCCATACCCTATGGTCAGCCCCCACTATCAGAAATAGACCTTTATACAGAAGAGAGAATGGAGCATAAAGATGAGCTTCCTCCTCCAAAAGGTTTCTTCTAAAAATAGGGCTCCAGGCAATATGACTGGTAGTGGACACATGGCTAATAACCAAAGCTTACAGGTCAGCAGCACGTCGAGAAAAAGTAGGAAACTAAGGCCCTGTTTGGAATCGTTCCTGTGTTGTTCCTGATTTTGTGCTGAGATCAAGTTGTGCCAAGGTTGTTCTATGAAGAACTTGTTTGGTAATGTTATGTTAAATTAATTTATTGAGAAGGTGTTGCACGAAACTTGTTTGGTAACAACATAACAATTTAGTTCTAATAAATAAGATTTCAAAAATCATATTTAGTAATAGCGTGGGATAAATTTATTATAAATATTCATCCTTTCATCTAAGATATTAAAAATAGTAGAGCCCGCCCATGAATGTACAACCAACGAACTCATCATCACCCCATGCCTCTGTACAATTTCTTAAGTTCGTCTGCTCATCATCCATCTCTTTCCCAATTCCACCAACCAAACGGCCACCTTCCTCGTCCATCCATCATCACCAACAAACACCTTTACTAGCCAATCATATATACATCCGAACCAAACAATTCAACCCACTTCACCAACTTAACAAAACCATAACTCAACTCGATCAACTTACTCTCGACCTCCTTTCTTTTCGGTCACCATTACTCGCAAACCCCCAATTACCAGTTCATCATTTAAGTCCCAACCTAAGCTTGGGAAACTCACATGTGCAACCCCACAAAGGAATCCAATCTATCAACCCACCCACTGTACAACCATTCACACAACCCATCCATTAACCCACCAATAGTACCCATCGTCCCATCCACTGACCCACCTATTCAATCCAGCCCTTGACATTGCAACATGAGAAAAAGTGTAGCTGTTCATAGTTCATCCTTTTTAGTTTTTACATAGACAATAAGATTGATAAAATCATATGAAGAACAAAATTGACATGGAATATATTAAAATGTGATTTATTGAACTTTAGAGATTGAAGAAAATGTAATCCATGCATCACATCCAGAATCAAAATCTGTGTGTAAGTGAATACAGAGTATTCACAATTCCAAAACTGGAACAAATGGGCAGGGAGAGAGGGAGAGAGAGGAGAGAGAAAAAGAGAGATCAAGGGGCTGGGCAGACGAAGAAAAAAGAAAGAAAGGGAAGAGAGGGATCGTGTCGTGTGGGTGGGTTGGGGAGATGAGAGAAGAAAAGATCAAAAATAAAAAAGAAAAATAAAAAGAAAGAAAATACAAGAAGAGAGGAAGAAGAAAAAGGAAGTGGGTCGTTTGGGTGAGAGACGGAGAAATTTGCATGGGCTGGTGCATCGGATATTTGAGTTGGGAGAGAGATAAGAGGTTCTTTACAGGCTACAACTGCAGACGATATGGAGACGCACGAAAATCTTATGATGTCCTCTTATGATTTGAAAATGCGGAAAGGAGATGGAGAAGTAATCGTGCCAGCAAGACGCATCTAAAAAAAAAACGAAATTTTATCGTTTTCACTTTCTTTATCCAGCGGGACAGATTTTTTGGGATCCTTCTGTGGAGAATAAAATTCGGAACAGTAATTTAGCAAACCAAACATGTTTTATACGGTTTTGTCCCGTGGGAACATAGGATCGTCCCATTGGCATGATGCCAAACGGGGCCTAAGAAGCCAAGGGAGCTGACCCTACCCAAGTATCCAGCCAGAAACGAATCATTGCTCCTGAACCAACTCAAAATCTAATCATAGAATCCAAGTCTGCCCAAACTGACAAAATACCTCTCCTAATACCAGAGTGATGAGGCTTAGGAGATAGAGCATCCCAATCATCTCCAAGAATACTGTACTTAGCCACCAAAATTTGTTTCCACAACCCATTGGTGTATTCATCCCACCTCTATAACCATTTTCCCAAAAGAGCTTCATTCATCTTTCACAATGGTCTAATCCCAAGGCCTCCTTCCCATTTTAGGTCTAATGAGCTTGTTCCAATTTAACAGATGAAATTTCTTGTTTTTTTTTCTCTCCCTTGCCACAAAAAAAAATCTCGCTTAAGCTTTTCAGTGTAAAAGGCAACTGATGAAGGACATCTATATACTGACACAAAATCAATTGGAAAATTCGAATGGACAGATTGAATCAAGATGATGCGACATCCCAAAGAAAAATAATTAGCCTTCCATAGAGTTAATTTCTTTTCCACTCTATCAATGACCGGGCTCCACAAACCTTTAAAAGTGGACCCCAAGCACAGCGGCAAGCCCAAATTGGAAATCGGAAAAGAGCCAGCTTTAAAACCCATGACATCTGCAAATTCCTCCAATTGGAAATCAGACAACTGAACCCCCAGAATTTCACTTTTAAACAAATTGAACTCAAGCCCTGAAACAGCCTCAAAGCAAATAAGGATGGTTTTCACATTCACAATCTGCTTAACTTCAGCTCCACAGAAAATCAATGTGATGTTAGCAAAATGGAGAAGGTTCACCATTGACGCGCTCCTGGCAGACACAAAACCTCTAAATAAGTTCACAGAACTCGCAGCCTCGATCATAGGACTCAGAGCTTCCCCCACAAAGACAAAGAGGAGAGGGGATCTCCTTGCCTTAATCCCCTTTGGGCCTCGAAGAAGCCCTTAGGAGATGCATTAATTAGGATGTAAACGGGTATCCGATGCTCCAGTTGTCTGGACATGAATGGGTATGGGTCAAGAACCCAATTTAGGTTCCGGTTGATAAACGGGTTCGGTTTCGAATCCATACAGGTTCTGACCCGTGGACCCAACACATGAGTCTTTAATATTGTAAATTGTAGATCAAAAATCAACTTTGATTGGTCATTTTTATGTTTAATCATGGAGGTAGTAGACTTGATGCACTATTATAAGTTGAATGATATCCTTATTTTAAGAAACAAATAAAAATAAATAAAAAAGAAGTCAAAACTGATTTTGGAAGAACTAGATTCCAACCCTCTAGTTGGAACCGGTTCCGAAATTAGATCCAGGTCTTCTTATCGAAAGTCGAAACTGAGTCTTGAACCAACAAAATAGGTTCCGAGTCGGAACTGAACCAGAACCGTCATTTTGAAATGGTTCCGGCTCTAGGTCCTTTATGGTTCCAGCCCGGAACCAACCCGTTTACATCCCTACCATTAATCAAAATCGAAAATCGGGGAGAAGAAACATAAGCTTTAATCCATAAATACCATTTCACACCAAAGCCCATACGTCTCAATACATAAAGAAGAAACTCCTCCTCTCCCTAGCAATAAGCCTTTTCGAAATCTAATTTGCAAATCAAACCCTGCTTCTTACCCTTATGTCTGGAGTGAAGACACTCATTTGCCACAAGCACTCCATCCAAAATCTCCCTCGATTGGACAAAAGCTGCTTGGGACTTCAAGATGATGCTAGATAACACTTTCTGTATCCTCCCAGCTAGGACTACTTTAGCCATAATCTTGTATAAGCTGCCAATCAGACTAATAAGAGGAAAATCCTTAAAGCATTCAACCCCTGCTTTCTTAGGAATCAAAGCAATAAAAGTAGCCCCCATCTCTTTGATAGAATGCCTCAATCATGGAACTTTGAAAAGAAGCACATAATTTCCTCCTCTACCTCTTCGCAATAAGTCTAAAAGAAGGCTATAGGGAAACCATCCGGACCCAGCGCTCTACACATTCCTTGATCTAACACCAGAACTTCAAAACCTGAACAGAAAAACCAACTACTGGCCCACCCCAAAACTCTACTCTCAAACCATAAGAACAGAAAATAGAAATATGGTTTTCTTCCTCATGGGTTCAAACACTCTTTCCATAAAAACCCCAGAAGAAGAGAACCCCAGAAATCATTCACACGGGATAAGGTGAAATCCTTCTCCCTGGAAACCATTTTCATGTTTCAAGGAAAATGGTCTGCTAGAAACATGAATGCTGAAAACCCAACATTCAAATACAAAGGTAAAAGTGCAAGAAAGAAAAAAAAGGTAAGAGAATGAGAGGGATATATCATATACCGCTCCTATCGTGTTTTCCGGTCTCCATTGACGAAATCGGTCGGAAAAGGGCCGAATAAGACATCACGAGAGGAAGCACAGAGACATGAATGCTCGAACTCAGCTTGAAAATGGCGCCTCCCGGCTTCTTTCCGGTTTTCCGACACCGGAACCCGCCGGAAAACGCAAAACCCTAGGAGGAGATAGATGAAAACAAGAGGGTAGATAAAGAACCATCAACAGAAGGGTTTTATACATGTGGGGCCATTTGGTGCCCCCACTCATATCTTGATAGTGGACCCACCCCACCACTCTTCAATCAAACCAATAAATGCAAATTCTTCCTTGATGATATGCAAACTCCCAAATTTGATACATCAACTGTGACCCATACATGACCTGACCCATGATGGGTTCATGGTTTGTACTATGTGCCAAATCATCATGTAAAATGATCCTATTATAATATATTAAGGTGGAAGGTTTTAGATCTAATTTTAACTTTAATTTTTAATTTCGACTAAATTTTTAATTTTGATCAAAAATTATTTTCGACTTTTACAACTACTAGCAAGTTATTTTCGGTTCTACAACTGCTAATATACTCTTCCTCCACTTTCCACTAATATACTTCCCCTATTTATGTACTTTCATCTTCCTCTTTTCTACCATGCATAGAATCCCATCTCTTCAAGCATACTGTGATTGCCGTTTTCAAGATTCTTATAAGAAGAACTAAGGTTGATTCATACTTACATTTGTTAGGCCTTATTCTGGAGAGTTTGTTCCCATAATAGCACCCTCAAATAAACTAATTCTCATAATAGCACTCATTTGAAAATAATACCCATAATAGCTTCCCGAGCCTACGTGGCATATCCAATCTTAATACACGTTAATGACGATAACAGAATGTCAAAATTTCCAGCTACCCAAAGCCATGAATAAAAGCCTTGTCAAATCACATATTTGAGTATTTACCAAGAAAGCAACATTTCTGGCATCACTAAACACGTTGAAGATATCAAATAAAGTGGTGTGGTTTTCATCACTTGATATTATGTGATGAAAACCCACTTTTCTCTCCAAACCCAATCACGTAAAAGGTAACAAATTGCATAAACTTTGAAAATATTGATTAAGATATCATAATTAAATTCTTCACAATATATCAAATTGCCAAGCCGCTTAGCATACTTAATCAAAAACTCACTTTTTTGTCCAAACCCAATCATTGTCGCAATTAATTAATACAACAATAGCTCCATTTAGCATCAAACAAAATAAATAAGTTTTGCTCCACACTTTCTAACCGGAACATTCAACAGATGCATATCCCACCAACCTGCCATGCCAAGAAACAACATTGTATTGGATTTAAAAACAGAAAATGAAGAGGTAAAATGTAATAAAATCACAACTTACTTCATTGGTTTCTATTTGGACAAGAACGTCGATTATGACCAGTATTCCACAAAACCCACACGCCAAAGGCTTGCGACCACCGTCTCTAGCGTCCATCTCATTATGAATACGAGTTGATTTTGGACGGCCTTTGATATTTCTCCGCATATTTTCTTCCGGAATGAGAGTCGGACCATTATAAGTGGCCCAATAATATTTATCCGGAATAGGGTGAAACGTAGGAGCCCAACATTTCATGTAATTTTGCATAGAATAAAATTCGTCAACAAACTGAAGAGCATCAATTCAATGTGAAGCACATGCAGCCAATACATGTGAACAAGGATGATGATAGATTTGTCACTTGTTACAAGAACAAATTCTATTACCAAGGCGAACAACGTGCACTCGTCCACCTCTAACCCGATTACCAGAGAGGGCTGGTGTAGTTTTCACTTCAAATAAGACATGATTATGGTGATACATATGAACTTCATGCCCATTCGCCTTAACTCTTAACCCAATTAGTTTAGCCTCAATTGTTGTAGTGAATAAAGCACTAGAATGTAGTCGCGCCTCCCCCTGCTCACGTCTAACTGCAAAGTAGCTATTGACTCTGTAAAGCATAAGCCGCACCAAAGCTGTAATCAGCAAAAAACGAACGCCTTTCAAGACAAAGTTAAATAGCTCAACCATATTTGAAGTCATATCTCCCCACTTCTGTCCTCCATCATGCAACAACGTGCAAGATTCAAGAGAAACCCTATTAATCCATGACTTCACCAAATCATTATCAAGGTTTTCAATCTCAGCCCACATCCTATCAAATTTGTGTTGTTGATTTGTCATGGCGAGCCCACTTATGATTGACTTCAAATGCTTATTCTTGAACTTTGTGTTGAAATTACTGACAAAATGCCTCATGCAATACCGATGATATGCCATTGGCTCCTTCCAACCAAGATATGGATCTTGCATAACGTTTATTATACTGATATGTCGATTAGATATAACACATAAGCCCTCATGGTTTGTCACTTTCTCTCGAATGCAAGCCATAAACCACCCCCAATAGAACCATGGCATGTTGCTTTGCTAACCATGCTCTCTTGTAAGAAATTGTAAAATTATATTGCTCCTTTATCATAGCTATGATTGCTTTGTTAGTAATTGACAGTTGGGCGTTGACAACATCCTTTATGCAATGAGCCACAAAAACTGAATTAAGCTGCACATGATCACGATTTCCGATCGGATTAATGCAAGTGTGAGGGCCTTGATGGACTGCAATCCTGAAATAACTACTTCCCAATGGTATAGATGCTCTTAGTCTCCAAGTACACCCATTATGTGTAAGCTTACACTTTAGTATCAATCTTGTGGAGTTGGAATGCGTAACTTTGTACTCCGCATGTGCATTAAGGTGGAACATCTTTACTGCACTAATAAGATCATCCTTGTTTGCATATTGAGCTCCAACAACCAAATCAACACTTTCTGCTCCACTTGATTGTTGTGGAACCCATTGACTAGCAACAACTTCATTTACCCAACTAATATCAATAAACTCAGGAGCCATTGGCTCTTGAGTAGAAGATGATGGTCCTGGCATTGTACTCAAATATGGTTCATCATGATCAACTGTATGGTCCACCTCAAGAACCTCGTTATCTGCATCCAAATCTTCATAGTGAACGTCGTTGTGAGTGACTGTGATCAAACTGAGAACACATGGGTCCTCCGTAGATATAATATTAGGAATCTCATTTAGGTTTACTGCATTAAAATCCAAATTGGATTTCTTCTTAGGCCTGCGATGTAATAAAAATAAAAAACAACTGAAACAAAAGAACCAGAAGTAGCAGTAAAAACCACAATCAAAATAAAACAAAGAACCACAAGTAGCAGTAAAAAACCAAATGAAACGAAAGCAAAAAAAAAAAAAAATCACAATTATGTCCATATAATATAATTGGGACAGGCACAAAAGTTTTGATTATGATATAATATAATTGGGATTTGGGACAACCACAAAATTTTTGTCCATGGCCAACGTGCAGTAGTACTATAATTGGGACCACTAGCATACATGTGTAAAGAATTAAAAAAGTTCCTAGTCTATATCTGTATTGAATTGCATCAACAGCATAGCCACAAAAGTCCCTGGCCAAACATGCAGCACTAAACAAAACAAAAAAATCAGTCTATCTGCACTATGTATGGGAAGGAGGTAAAATGAGGGGAAGGAAAAAAAAGGAGGGAAAAATGGAGGAAAAGTGGAAATTGAGGGTGTTTGGGAAGGGAGGAGGGAAAGTGGGGGTAAAATTCGTGTGGGCCCACCTTAAAATTTTTCCTTAAAAAATGGGGGGAAAGTATGAGAGAAAGAGGAGAATCTTTGTTATTTTACTAAACTGTACTTTTCACTTTTTCACTTTTTCTCAAAGTAAGGATAAATTGGTAATTTCCTCTCTACCTCACAAACAAACAAAACCCTACTTTTTTACTTTTCCTTCTCTACTTTTTGACTATCCAAACAAGAGGAGGTAAAATTAATTTTCCCTTCCTTCCCCTCCCCTTAATTTTCCTTCCTCCTTAAATTTTCCCTCCCCTCCCCTCCCCTCCCCCTTCCCAAACATAGTGTAAGAAACAAAAAAAATAAAACTCAAAGAAACACAGGGGTAAAGATCAAACCCGAAGTGGCGGAAATCGAAGGGATAAATCAGTTATGCGATTCGGCAGTCAACACAAAATTTATTTTACCATAATGCTCAAAATTTATCAAACAATCCATTTAATCTATAGAATTCAAAGTCAGAAATTTGAGGAGAGAAAAAAACAACCAGACTTACCTGGGAGAGGCTAGGGCAAGAATTGATGATGAGCTTGGGCTGTGCGAGAGAATTTCCATAGAAAAGGGTTTAGTTGTGTGACAACTTCCGTTGTTGACAAAAAATTACCCGTTACCGTCATTAACATGTATTAGGATTGGATATGCCACATATGCTCGGGATGCTATTCTGGGTATTATTTTCAAATGTGTACTATTATAGGAATTAGTTTACTTGAGGGTGCTATTATGAAAAAAAAACTTTATTATGGATTGGAAGGCAGCATCCTCTAATTATGCATTACTGGCCTACACGTACAAATATAATTAGTTAGACCATCATTATTATTCAAATAACAACCTAAGAATATAAGTGAGCACAATCACCAGATTTTATAATAGGGCCTCTGATGAATCAAAGAATTCATATTTATTTCTATATATTTCTTTTGATGAGGTTGTTGATTTTGCTAGGGCATGCTATAGTGAGTTGCACCTTTAAAATTATGGGACCTGCTATAAGAATTAAAGAACATTTATGAGCGCAATTAATTGGTCCATCATGATTATTCAAAGAACAAATTAAGAATCCTAGATCGAATTTTAGAAGAGGGTCCCACTAACAAATTATTAGGGTTGGAATCAAAGATTCAAATTCCTTTTTGTAAATTTCTTATGATTAGGGTGTCAAATATACAAGGGCCTTCTATAATGATCCCTACCTTCTAAATCACAGGATCCGCTCTATAAAGGACTATACATACACAATTAGTTGGACCCAGTTGTGGGGATAATATGCGATCAAATTTTATAAAAGGGCCCACTAAAGGTCTTATTACATAAGAAATTAGAGCCCGTCATCCTAAACCCCTAATATGTCATGGATCCCATGGGTTTTACTTTTACCCTAATCTAAATGGACTAGGCTTTTGGATAGAAATAAAATAAATTGAGCCATTTTAACATGGTTTAATGTGAGGCCATAGATGAAGGGGTTAGGATGATGAGATTGAATTAAAAGTTTACATATAAGGTAGTCCCATCAGAATCTTTTAATATCCCCTTGACCTTGAATGGAGGGGCCCTCGGTGGACCACATAGTTTTTCTCATGCATATGCCATATATCACACACCAGTGATCAAGGCAACTCTTAGCAGGCCAACCTGATCACCAATCTCACTACACACAAACCCTTGAGTGTCATCGGATCCCATGGGGTTTGCACCAAGCCGAATGGATTGGACCATTAGATTGATTGTCACTTTATTTTTTTTATATATAAATTCATTAAATTTGTGGGCTGTGGATCAAGGGCTTAGGCTGATTGATGGGCTTGAGATTTCATACAAAGGTAGGGCTTATTAAATGATCACATGAGATGGAAAGATGACCCACCTAAATAAGTGTCAACCATTAAGGAAATGGGGGATTGAAAGATCCTAATAAAGGGTATCTAGTCAGCCTTATTCAACATGATTTGATATGTGCAATCGGGCGTTTTTATCTGAATGAATTGTTAAGATAAAAGGGGCTTAAATGGTTGGATGGGGCTGATTTTTTGCACATACGTAGCCCTGATCAAGAAGAGGGTGAGACTAGTGAGATGACTCCAGATATCCCACTTAGATGAGTGCCAACTAATGTAAAAACTGAGCTATTTAACAATTGTCCAATCTAAATATAGTGATATGTATTATTGTTGGGCCCTAGTACATACTGACAATTACGTCCACCAGAATTTCTTTCGACAGATTGTGGTAAATTGTTGGCATCTATCTTGACGTTTTGCAATGGTCTGTGATTGGAAACATATTGGACCATCCAGCCACAGATCAAGTTTCAGGCCGTCTCTGGTTCACAGGACTTGAGAGTCCAACCTGCTTTAACCTTTTAGAGAAAAAAACTCTATGTTTGAAAAACCAAGCAAGATAGGAGGGTTTGTATGTGCCCTTCAGGGATTAGTTCTCGACTGTCTAGAATCGATTGTCCATCGGGTTTAGTGTGAAAGGCTGCTGGGCTGGGCGAGGAAATACCATGGATTATCAAAAAAAACAAGAAAAAAAAAAAAAAGCAGAATTCAAGCTTTTGCACAATGCTGGGGTGTTAGGGCTCTTCACCATAGTACTAGGAAGTATCTATAACTTACATACTCAGGAGAATCACTATTTTATCAGAATGTTGGAACAAATCCTCTTTTATAATACCCTCTTCTGCGTCGATCTTTCTTTGTCCATATCATCCAACTCATGGATAATCTTCAGAATAGAAGATCATCATAATCATCAAAGTGGAAATGAGATTTGCTGCGTGTGCGATACCAACATCATCAGGTAAAAAAAAAAAAAAAATTGGCCAAATCTCAGGTACATCAAAAGTCGAAACACAAATCTGTAACATATCTTAGGTATATGTTACTCAAAAGTCGAAATACAAATCTGTAACATATCACTGGTGAGTAAGAAAGATAAGATCATCATAGCCTGTGTTTCGGATTAACAACCTCAGCTCAGCTATGTTCCACAGACATGCGAATACAATACCAAGGCACAAGCACACTTGAACCCAATCATTCACCATTCTACCTAATTCCTCTTTGCAGCTCTTCCGCTCTATTTAATCAGCCATTTGATATAGTTGTACCATTACAACATAAAAAATTAAATACATAGTGGCTATTAGAGATTGTTTAATACTTACATAACAGCAAAATTGATAGAAAGAAAGCTATCTATGTCATCGAAGAGCTAATTAAATACAGTAGCATCGCAGGGGCTGTACACTCACTCTCCTTTACCAATCATTCCAACTTCATTTAGGCAATCAATCTTTTCAAATTCACCATCTCCTCATCTTCATTGTCATTATCTTCCTCCTCTTATGCTCCCGGTGTTTGGTGGCGATTCTCATCTTCCTCTTCGCATGGCGCACAGGATTGATGACAGCAATGAGTTTCTCTTCTCGTTTCCGCTTGTCCCGTTTTGCCTTGAGATCCTTCCTGATCAAATTATACACTCGCACGAAATTCTCATGGCCTAATATTCCACGTATGCTAGCAAGAACCTCTTCTGCCAATTGCTTAATTTCCTCTGGACAATAAAAATGAAATAGGCACAAATGTGTGAGGTGATAAGAACTATGAATGTTAAATACAAGGCCCCAAAAATGTTCAAAGCATATGTATATATATATATATATATATATATGGGAAATGAGCTGTTGGCATTGGATATGGATCCAATGCCCCCAAATTCTTCTTTACTCTCATATGAGTGTGAGAGTCGCTCTCATAGGAGCATTTCCCTATACATATGAGGAGCACTCAACTCCCGGAGAAGTTTTTTTTTTAACAAAACAGCCCCTCCCAGTTGGGCCTACTGTGGTTTACGATAACCATGGAATGCCGCTGGATTGAATAATCTAGATGAGATCTACCTATGAGAATTTTTTCAACTCCATTAGATTATCCTAACCCCTTGATCCATGACCCCAAAGTTTAATGATTTTAGAGGCATCACTTTCTTGTGATCCCAATCCGGTGAGTAAAAGTTGTATGAGTGTCAAATTTGGACTCTATACCAATTCATGGGGGGTAGTATATGTGAAATGATTCGATTAACTCAAGGTGGGCTCCACAGCCTAAAAACATAAGGGAGCAAAAACGGGAGCTTTTAAAAATGAGGAGTTTTTAAGAATTCACACACACACATATGGGTAAGAACCTGACCTTTTGTTACCGTCCCCACCGATGGAGAATCCTAGAATCAATAGTATTCTGTAATCTGTAATAATACATCTGGTCTTTTCACCTTAGTAGTCCAATGCATAGTCAATACTATAGCCCCAATCATGGCCACTAATAAGATAGGACTAGGAACCAAAAGCCTAGGTATAAAGTAAATTTCCCAATGCTTCCAAATTAGTCCAACTTAGTACCTTTCCTTGGATCTACACATTCTATAGTGTAGTCGCTAAGCTTTTAGGGCCGGTTTGGCAAGACTTATCTATTTGAAATAGATTTGTCTGAAATAGAGTTGTTTCAGTTAGACCCATTTACAAACAGACTGTTTGGTATATCTGATTCAATTAGAAAAAGCTAACTCGCCATACTATAAAAGTTATAAGGGCAACATTTTCGCATAGTAAAAATAGTACAGGCAAATTTGTCATAAAGGAATAGTCATACAGGAAAACTTGTCATATTATATTAGTTATAAGGATGCACTTGTCAAAAGAAAAACAAAAAAGTGACTGGTTGCTTTAGACAGGCAAAAAGGCCTCGAAGCCGTTTGAATAAACATCCATATAAACTTGCCAAACAGTATAAAGCACTCACAAGTTATGTAACATCTATTTGAATCACTTCTAAGTCAAATAGACCTAAAAGTAGACTTGCCAAATGGGACCTAGTTACTTTCAAACCCATGGACATGATCATACAGCAGGGGTGTTTTTTGTTCAATAGATAATGCAAAGTAGGGCCCTCCTATGCTCTCAATGAGACCCTACTTATGGTGAATCCAATCCCTCCCTACACGAATTGGCATGCACCTAAGTTTCAGTTTCATCCGAGTAGTTTAGACTGTTGGACTTAGACGCTTAAGCCCTTATTGTTTAACTCTGGGATCTTTGCACCAATGGCTATAATTATTCACAAACGCATGATAGGGCTCTCAAACCCAAATAATAATTAATTCTTTTTTTTTTATAAAAACCCTGCCTGACCACCCACTGTTCTTCCCAGTTTGTGGTCCCAGGAGGACCACACAAGAGGGCTTATATTTAGCTATGTGGAATGATTCTTACCAAAAAACTAGTTTCTACATGCATGCATATTCTGTTTTTGTCTAGTGTTTATGCATACAGATGAGGAAACTTTCTTCTTAATAAATAGCATATGTTAAACCAAGCATGAATATCATGGGAGTAGATGGAAGTTGCTGGATATCGTAAGAGCTTTGTTCTGAACATTGAAACATGCACACATTTTGGGTTTGTTTCGGTGTGGGACCCACAAACGGACCAAACTCCATGGGGCTGCATTTGAAGTCCCACAGAAACATGACTTTTGAACACTGTCTTTGGTAAGGAAATCAGCAAGTCACCTGCTCTACCAAGTCATGCCAAGAAACAACAGTTTTTTCTTTGTTCATTTTTTGTCATTATCAGTTTATTTTTAATCTTAAATTAGGATTAGATTAAGGGCACGTTTGGTAACATGTGAGGAATCTGCATATTTGATGATTCCTCATTGCCCCTGGAACAGAGACTCGCTAAGGATTCACGTCAATATTAGTGCATATAGTTGATAACCATTGGTATCAAGGCATAAATCCACAAAAAAAAAAAATTCTCAAAAAATGAGGATTTGCACAGGCCCAAATCCTCGGGAATTAACAATTGCCACACATGGGTTTTCCACGACTTCGAGGAGATTTGATTACCACATGTGACCTATATTGAGTTATGCTAGCTCGTATTACGATGTAATTTGGTTTCCTATTAAAATTATGATTAGATTTTCCAGTTTAAATTGATATATCTTTGGTTGTACTCTATAAAACAGCCATTGCTATTCACCATTATATAGATCAAAGAATCGTGTCAAGATGCAGCCTGATCTCTCCACTTGGTATGAGAGCTTGGTTCTAGGATAGGATTAAGGTTACGATTTCCCTTTCATTTTCCTCACCCTAAATTTCTTTTCCTAAGTCGGTTATAAGTTTGACCGAAGAAAAAGGAACAGTAAGGTTCCAAGCTGTTTGTATCGCCTGGGAGGAGTTTGTATTCAAATCTCCAGAAGAACCGATTCCCTTCTCCAACATTAATTGAAGATATAGATTCTTGCTTACAATCTTCCAAACGAAATATGGAGAAAAAGTCATTTATTGAAATGTAGCAAAGATCTGACAATTAAGGTTTCTTTGAGAAGAAGGAGAGGTAACAAAGGATTTGGAGAGGTAGAAATCTAGATGTGATATTTCTCTACCGTCCTAGGCCCTAAAACTTTCTCAGGAATAGGAGTTGCACTTGCTGCTTCAACACCCATCATCCTGCAGTAGTAAGACGGAACATGCACAATTGTGTTAAAAAGGCCAAGCTATATAATGTTCTTAAGGGAGCACAATATACTTGTTCCTGACTGACTAGGACCAAGCCTCGAACATCTATTTATCTGCTGTAGAAATACTCATTCTTGCTCAGATGAAAGTGAGGCCTAAGAAGTGCTTGACGAAACTTTTCAAACCATGCACAAGGGGCTTGCTTCAGCCCATAGAACATCTCAAATGACAAACCTCATTGACAGATGAGCTAGTGATTTCTTGCTGAAGACAGACGCATGCAAACTCTCTCTTTAAGATCTCCACGCAGGAAGGCATTTTTCATATCCATCTGGAAGAGGCCAAAATTGACAAGCAGCAATAGGAAAGAACTGTAGACATTTTTGCAGCCAAAGCAAAAGTATCTTTATAGTCGATTCCATATTCTTGCTGATTTACAAGAGCCACCAGTCGAGCCTTGAATGGTTCAAGGAATCGTCAAATTTAAATTGTGGAATATATCCATATGCAACCAATTGGTTGTACTGATGGGGGACATGGAATGATATCCCATGTACAATTGGATTGAAAAGCATCAACTTCCTCCTCCATGGCCGTTTGTAATACTTATACCTCACAGCCCGAGAATAAGAGTTGCGAATAGAAATCGAGGATAGGAATAGAAATCCAGGTTAAGGTTGTGAAGAAAGTGAAAATCAACAATGATCAAGTAGACCGAAGGGATAAGTAAACTTTTGAAGGAGAGGAAGATCAGGGCTTGGATGAGGTATTGGACGTTCATCGATGGGATCCCTATTAGACAAATTCTCTTGACTGCATTGCTTGTACACTGATGGAAAGGGTATCTAAGTATTAGATGAATTCTTTTGACTGCATTGCTTGTACACTGATGGAAGGGGTATCTAAGTAAGGGAAAAGAGACAAGAGATGATTTTGGAAGTGCAAGTCGTAGAAAAAAATATCAAGTCTCAAGAAAAACAACATTGCGGGAAACATGAATTCAACGAACAGAGGGACCATAGCAAAGAAATCCCTTTTGAGGAAGAGTATACCCAAGAATTGACAGTTAGCAGGCTAAGCACTGAATTTATTATGTCCAGGTAGAGGTAGATGAAAAAAAGGAAACAACTAAAGGTCTGAAGATGAGCATTTGGGCGATGTTTTCCATAAAGACGAGAATATGGAGAGTGGTGTTGAAGTTTGGGACATGTAGGTTGATTAATAAGATAAACAGCAGTGGATATGGCTTCAACCCAAAAGGTGGATGGTACAGAGGATGCAAGAAGCATGGATCGAACCACATCAAGAAGATGAAAACTCTTTCTTCCTACCACTCCATTTTGTTGAGCAGTATAAGGACAAGTTCTTTGGGATATGATAGATACCCGTTTTGTTTCTTTCTTAAATTCTTGAAACTTTTGAGACATATTCAGCTCCAAACTAGATCATAGGGCCTTAAATAAACTTTTCAAATTGATTTTCAGTGAGAGCTAAGAATTTGTTAAATACATCAAAGACTTATGACTTTGAATCGAAAAACTAAATCCATGTATTGATTGTAGTCATCGATAAAAGAGAGAACATATTTATAGTGAGAGTGAAACAGGTGGTATAACACCCCCTACGTCAGTGTCAATTAAATTGAAACAACTTCTTATAGTAAACCTATATGCTATATACAGTAACAAGATCCCCTTAATTGGGGAAAATTAAAGCAATTAGAATCAACTTTAATTGGGATAAAATAAAATAAAATAAAAGATATCCTAACAGAATATACAGAATCTTCTGGTATGGTGGTCCGTAGCCCTATCTTTAACACATGGTCCTAGATTTGCACATACACAGAATATTAGAGACAGCTCCTACAGAAGTAGTTAAGAGTAATAAGTTCAATGAGCTAGGGGAAGAGGGAGATGATAAAGATTGTATACTGTCAAGGTATTGTGACTTGACTATAAATAAGGTTAAAAGGAAAATTAGAAACACAGAGGCAGCCCCAGACAATTAGTTTAAGGCTTTGAAGATAATGACTATTATGATTAGCTATTAATTTTATCTTTTCTTGCGAATATTTTTCCATCTCTTTCAAAATAGAACATAGAAGCAAATAAGCATCAGAACCCATTGTTCTGCAAGCATGGCTACAAAACGAAATGACAGTTATTCTTGTATGCAGCCTACTCAATTAACACGCAGACTCACCAGCAATAACTTTCCCAGAAAATCCTTCACAAATTTTGTACAACGGTAGCAGCATGTGTATCGCATAGTCATTGCAGCCTTCCAGACCAATTTGTGATGAAATAAATCTGAAGCTATTAAAGACAACTCTAATCTGCAAGCATTGTATAGTATCATACTATCAGGATCACCAGATAGTTTTAGAAAGTAAGCCCATAACATCAAATTCTCTAACAACTTCAAGAAATTTTTTAGAGAACATGGAAAATTTTAAAGCTACTTCAATGTCATTGAATATGAATAATGTGTGGCATTATTTCATAAATGACCTTTTATAAAGAAATTTCTTCTTAAACAAAGACGATCCCTACCTGAGTATCCTCCTTTTGAAGTGCCAGTTTTCCCATTCTCTTTAACAAAGGTGAGACTAGCAATGACTGGAGGTCCTTAATACTAAGGGTATTTTGATCTGTTAGAACCACACCTCCACCTGAATCACTGCTTGTAAGAGCCTGGAACAAATTCTGAAATTTTCTCGAGCCCAACAATTCGAAGGATTTACCAAAATGGTCCCGTTCACTCAGAGCAAGCGTAGACAAAAATTCAAACAGATCTGTGCATTTCCTTTGCTTTGCAAAGGAGTGCAGACTGCATATTGTAACGACAAGATTTTCTGTGATCAGGTTTGCAACAGAGGCATCAGTCACTTGTAACTGGAGCTGGCAACAGAGAGAGACAGCCATTCGAAAAAGTCTACTAGGCTTCATGAGTAAAAAAGATTCAAGGTCCAACCCTGTTTGATTTAATTTTTTAGCCTCTGCGGCATAAGTAAAATATGATGCCACAAGGCGGCTGGATGTGTTCCGTAGCCACATGTGCGGATGCAACAAAAACTTACTTACTGCTTCCCATGTATCCTGAAGAAAAAAAAGAAGGAAAAGGACGTGACATAAGAACTACAGAAATAATGGATAAGATAGTGAAAGACCCCACTAGATAAATAAATAAATAACATTGTATGATAACAATAAGGGAAAATGCAAAACATACAGACCATCCAAGATTGTATAATGAAAGTAAAACAGTAGCTGAAATTGAGAAAGCTTATATCACTCGCATTAACAAAACAAGAATTAATACATTGAAAGTTAATAGTTTCTTTGACACCAATGCACTGTAAAGATGTACAACTAATTGACTCATTAGATAGTGATAATGGGATATACTGAACAAGAGCTATTTTAGTTTCTAAGCAGTGATAGCAGGATTTGAAATAACCAATTTGGTGACTAGACAAACTAATGGTCTTAGAATCCCAGTGCTACAATGATGGTGTACTCTTGGGATTACTCTCACATCAAGACCAAAGATCCATTCTAAAAAGAAAAAACTCTATGCCCCTTATGGGGCTCACTTGGATGCCCTCTAATCATTGTGTGAAGGAAAGGACTCATTGTGGATATGATTTTAGGAAAAAACCATCTCAATTAGATCATCACAACCATAGATTTAGGGACCTTGAAGTTTAACAGTTTCTTAAGTCATACTTTTTGTGAAATTCAATACAATGATGACTACATCCTGAATTAGTGTCAAATTAGGGTGAGCGCGAATTCATGGGGGGTTAGTGAGTTTGAGGAGGTTGCTTTAACCACAAAGGGTCCCATGCTGCGGTAAAAAAGCTCTCTCATGAGAGGATTTTTTACCTCTAAATATATACATATAAATACACAAATACAAACATACATACACACATGCACCAAACTTAAGCCATTGTTGCAATTTATTAGACTTCTCTTGTGCAAACATGTTCTCTTAGTCTCTTTACAATAATAAAAAAAAAAAAGTAGAAAAGAAAGGAGGATAACATGGTAGTTTCTCAATTTAGAAAATATAGAATGGTAAATGGGCACGTGCACATGGGCCAAGCTCCAGTCCTGATAAGGATTGGAGGGTTATCATTTAGCCTGGCCCTACTATAATAATGTATTATTACTGCTATGTATTAGAGCCTGCATCAGATAAAGTTGTTTCCCAGTGGTTAATGTTAGAAGAAGAGAGAGCTCACACAACTAACTTTTAAATGCCAACGCTACCATCAATAACATTTTAATCAGGTAAGCATTAAAATATTGTGCCAAAAGGATTATTGTTTGGATTGTAATCAACCTTCGTTCAATAATGTGACATCTGTACCTGTGCTACAGAATTGGGTAAAGGTTGTCTGGATCTGCACTAGATAAGAAAAGGGAAAGAGAATAAGGATGATGCTTTAGTTAGCCACTACATGGAGTGTTAGGTAAGGAGCAGACATATATTCAGAGAAAAATGTAGGTCAAAATGAGGAAATTACTGGGGGTAAATAAAAGTCACTTAGTGAGGGAATGAAAACCAATGTGTTCTATGTATGCAATCAAGAACCAAAGTTTACATGCTCCTCCTTTTCTTCGAACATCTATTAGTAGATAGTCAAATTCTACTATCCAACAATTCTCCTCCCTATTTATTTGTACAATTTCCAGTAAATAGTAAGTTCCATGTTCCAACAACTCTCTCTATCATTCAAATGCACACTTGTAGACAAGCAAATATTCTGTACCTCATTATCTTTGTCAAAAAATAGCTCTGGGTATTGAAGTAGCATTTTCTCAAGCATAACAATTGAATGGTAAGCCTCTTTCCAGAAAGGAATTTTAGCCTCCTCAGAACAATCTAATTCCCTATTTGTATCAATGTCAAGAGCAGACATCATTATTCTATATGCTGCTTGCAATATCTCATGAAAATGGCTTTGAAACCCTTTCTTTAAGACCTCAACCAACAAGCCGAGAACCTGTACAGACATATCAAAGAAGACAAATTTTTTTTGCATTATTTACAGTAGCGAGAAGCAGTTCTATAAAGGAACGAAGATGCAACTATACATGTCTAGAACGCCAATTACAACATCTAATGTTAACTTACGGACACAAAAGTAAGAGCATAAACTGCAGCAAAGAGTTCAAATGATTTTCCAGATGAAAAGGAAAGACAGCCAAATAGCAACAAGAAATAAGAAAAAACACTTCTAGTAATAAACTCACTGCAACCAATTATGAAGCATAAAAGCCTGAACAGTTAGTGCCATCAATCTGCTCAAAAATCTCCAAAGCAGAAACTGCTTAGCAAAAACGCAAGTTCGTAAAATATTACATACATGAAATTCGTACATAAATATACATGCAAAACAATAAATTTTGAAATATTTAAATGATCATATACCATATATGATACAAATGGATAATAGTGACACTGAACTCCAGAAAGATGAATCCCAAACTGAAGTACTGAACTTTTAATGCAGTCGAAGACTGAAAGCTGTTTGGATTAATATAAGAGAAAAACCAAGATTAGACACATGCACATGGTTTCTAATATTGTTAATTCACATGTCCACCATCAAATCCAATCGGGAACACATTAAATCCTAGGTAGCAGTTGAAATTTGAGATACATAAACAACATAATAGACGTGAAAATATAGAAGAATGGAATAGTCTACCAGCTCTGACTACAAGTGTTTGTGGAGCCTTTAAATCATAATTTTTATCTTGACCATAGGATTAGGCATTAAATGTTCTAATCCTAGTCATTATAACTTTAATGAGAGCAAAATGAACAACAATATCCTTATGACTTAAGGTAACGCTTGTTTGCAGCCATTTACATATGTAAATGGTTCATGTGCGTAACGGTTATGCATATCTATGTTTGAGTGGGTTGATTTACGCACGAGGTGTGTAAACGGTGTGAATTTAAGGCAGCTCAAGATTTTTACACCTGGATAGATGGTAAACTGAATCACGCCTCACTGTTACTAGGCAGCTGACCAGTGATTCCAGGCAGGCAAAGGAGTAAAAACCGCATGATCAACACCCATGTGTCTTTTTTTTTTTTGGTGCATTTCTACACTTCTACTGGCCCCAAAATGATAATCTGAACCGTCCAACCTCTTTAGAAGATTGATTACAGATATGGGACCAACTTTCATCCATTGATTCATCCTAAATCTTGAGATATTTATACAAAAAAAAAAGTCCAAACGTGAAAACTGACCATTCTGGAATCTGGGCCTCATTTTCATGATCCGAACCGTTCAAACTCTTTAGAAGGCCAATTACGGCTATTAGACCAAGTTTGAGACCCTAACTCACCATGGGTTGTGAGAGATTTGCTAAAAAAAAAAAAAAAAAAGTTGGATGTAAATACTGAATATATACACTGATTGGATGTACTCAGTCCAGTTTTTTCAATTTTAATATGCGTGTGGGCCCCACAGTCATGATCTGAGCCGTTTAATCTTTAAAATGCCGAAAACAGTGATGGGACCAAATTTCATGTCTAAATTCCTCAAAGATTTTCAGATATTTGCAAAAAAGTCCATATCTGAAAATCTATAATTCTGAATTCTGTGGGCGCCATTTTCATGATCCAAACCGTTAATCCTCTTTAGAATGGTCATTTTTGGCTATGTGGTCAAGTCTCATGCCTTTAGTCATCACATATTTTAAGAAAATTGTGATAAATGGTGAAAAGGAGTAAAAATGTTGTGCAAAATAGTCTACTGTTGGATGCATTCAGATTCACATGTGAGGAGACGTGAAAATTTAGTGTTTCACATGTGACTTCATCTGCATATGAAAATGACTAACATGTGGACCATTTACAAGTGTGGACCATTTTCATATCCCATGTGAAAATGACAAATGACGCGTAAGTAAATACAGGGAAAGCATCCAAAGCATGCAGGTCACCCCATTTGGACTATACAGGCACATGTCTGAGTATATAATCATTCCATGAGAACCTCTAGCACAATCTAGGTGTAGGCCCTCCCAAGTTAGTATCTGATCTTACCTTTCTTGGCCATCTCAGTTTGATCCAACCTCTCCATGCACTTGTGTTAATGCTAAAACAAGATCGTTCTTCACTGTTGTCAATTTTATAGTTTATAACTATGCTTCTACCCAAACCCCAGATTGATGAGATATTGCCAAGATTATGGTGATTTTCATTTTTTGCTTCATAGTACGTTTGACATGAGCTTCCTCAAATAATTTGTGTTTTGTATTATTCATTTATTCTCCTTGTGAGTTTTGTTGTTCTTTCTTCATCTATATTGATGATCTTGTCCCATTATTCACCATTAGAACCAAGCTACCATAAAAAAAAAAAAGAATTAAAGAAAAATCACTTTGTTAGAGGCACAGGATGATGATAATGATAATTATTATGGTGGACGCGACTTTTTTCTTCTTATGGTTCACTACAATGATGATGACTGAAGATGATGATTGTTGTTGTCCTTATTATAATATATATCCCACCTCAAGACTTTAGTCATAGCATGCCACAAATACTTTCTGGAAAATGAGTCATTGAAAGAAAAACTTGAATGACATGGATACAGAGAAAGGTGACATTTCCATAGAAAATTTACCTACAACTAAAGGGCAAAAAAATAAAAAATAATAACAGGATTAATTTACCTGTGCTGCAGCGCTCCACAAATGCGGGTTTCCACCCTTGTACCATGAGAGACAGTACTCAAGAATGGGATGAAGGGCTTGCTGACTAGTGCGTCCAATCAAAAGTTTTATTGCTGCTGCAACCATGGAACGGACTTTGCTCTCATTGTCATTGGCTAAGCAAACAACTAGATGAAGAAAAAATGTCTGAGCTTGACTATCCACAACACTCTTTGGAAATTTAATTAGAATCGCATGAAGCATTTCAAGCACAGCTTCTCTTCCACTGGGGTGCTCATAGCTGCAAATTTTGAAATCATAATAAGAGATTAAAAACTAGCATGTCACATACAGCTGACCTCTAGGTCGATCAGGATCAATGTGATACTCTGGATTCCACAAGCCAACACCAGAGACGATAAATGAAAGTCCCACATGAATATGTCATATACAGCACCAGTCATCAGACTAAACCGATCCAACTCTACCATCCAACAAAGAACATCTATTCAAACATGGTTGTTAAGGAGGGACCAGCGGGTATTGGAGGGGAGTTGCATAACGAGAGGGGGGAAGTTCTTTGTTTGTTTTCTAAAGGGATAAGGAGTACGGGATTCCAATGAAGCTTAGGTTTTAGACATCTTGGAGGAGTTGAGGATCTTTTCCCACTCATTTCATGATGGATGGTAAATGGGCGTCATGGCAACGAAATAAGGTAAAACCTACCTTCTAGTACTCAAACATGAGCTGCCCACATTATACTGGGTCCAACCTGTGAGTGTTTAAGATGTGTTATGCGAACCCTGCTCGTAACGTGGATAGGTTGGTCCGCTTCGATAGAAGTTATCTTGCACTCCATTTTTTTAACGAATTAGTAATTATTTTAACTTAAGTAAATTTTATTTTTTCAGAGTGGTTTGACTATAGATGCAAATAAAATTTACATCAAGATTGGGTCCATGGGCCTGAATACACAATGTCACGAGAATAATTTTTTTATTAGAAAATGACTTTTCAGTGGGAACCCTCTTCTATAGATTATTTGTGTATAGTTGTTTATATCCAAACCACCTTTTTTTGTACATCTTTTTTTATTATTGGAAGCCCCTAATTCCGCCTTCTTAATGAAATTAAAATGATACAATACTTATAAAAGCATTAATAATTTTTTTCGTTTGCTTTACTAACATCATTGGTTGATCATTATCTGCTCCCTCTACATATCAATTAGATAGCAACATTTGGAATTTGATCTAATCCAACATGGCCAAAATATAGGTCCAAACAATGAATTGGAAGTTGGAACAAGCTAGGAAGCACGGACACTACTCCGGGGCCAGAGTGTCGGTGTCTGACACGTGTCGGACACGAACACGCTCCGACACGTGCCGGACACGCCCAAAAGAGTGTCCTGATTATTTTTTTATTTTTAATATTTCTGACACGCTAGGGACACGTTCCGGACACTTTTAATTGGGAAAAAAATTAATAAAATTAGAGTAAAAAATGAAAAGAAAAGGGGGCTGTTTGTAAAAGGTCATAACTTAAAAGCAAAGGGGTTATCCTTCCGCTGCCCTAATAACATTCGTCCGTTCAGCGAAAGAAAAAAGGGAAGAAGAAAAGAGAAAAAATCTGATATTTTGTTAGTTGGTACAGTGGTACTTGAATTTTTATTTATTTGATTGCTAAATTGATTACAAACTTAAAATGATAGTATCTTTTAGTATATGATTAGATATATTATTATTATTATTAATTATTAACGTGTCCCGAACGTGTCTGTGCCCTACTTTTTTGAGAAATGCCATGTCGGCGTGTCTGTGTCGTGTCGTGTCCGTGTCCGTGCTTCTTAGGGAACAAGGGCTAATAGGCGTCTGCATCAAGCAAATAACAACACAGGAAATCACCGTTGCATCAACCATGACTGCTCACTATTGAAATAAATGGTTGCTAGCTCATGTCATAGTATGATTCAGAAAACTAAAAAAGGAAATCAAGAAATTTAGTGGTCTAGTATACTACTTACCTCAAATTCGCAAGTAAGAAATCCAGATGCTGTTGCAAGCGCTTAGCAGAAAGATGATAGTCCAGAAGGAACTGCAACAGTATTTGGCTACATTTCTTGCGAATTGGTTCGAGTTGGCTCGTGACCATCAACTCTGCAACTCGAGAAACCAGATCATATATTTCATGTACCACCAGTTTCCGGCCAACTATTGCCTTCAAGAGTGAAAGGGCGACAAAGGAAGGATTACTTTCAAGATCAATAAACAGAGGAAACTGAATAAGCATATGAAGCTGATCATTTGAAAGTGAGATCCTGGTACTCCGAAGGAGCGCTGTTAGCAATTTTAGGCAGGACTGCATCATAGGACTGCTACCACTCCCAGACTTCTGGATAAAATCCAAGAGCAAAATCTTTATCTTATCTGCCTGGACTTCGATGGAAGGTAGTGGGAGTCTTATCAATGGAGTAAGGCATTTGAGAGCTCCTGATACGATATTCTCGTACTTGGAAGTAAGACAATCACTCAGCAGTCCAACAAAGGGATCCAACATTGGTAGCAACCGTTCATCCTTCTTATCGAATTTCATATTCCTAAAATGATTGTGCAATAGACCAAGAGCAAACACCGTTATAAGATGGGAACTTCGATATCCAAAACTAACAACCTTTCTCGAATGATTTCCTTCTTTGGACATTTCATGGCTGCACAATTCACTATTTTTGGTAATTGATGAATTTCGACTTTGAAGATTTTCCTCTGCAATGCCATCTTCAATGATACCATATACAAAAACAAAGAGGTCTGTCTGGTCTACAGTCTGATTGCATGAAATACCAGCCGCTATGTGATGTAAAATTGCCTCAAGTTTAGCCTGCACTTTTGGTGTCAGATGCTTTTGCAGGTGATCTTTAATAGGAGAAAGCATCTTCAGAGCATGGGTCTTGAATGTAATGTTCTGAGCGATCAACTTAAGAGTATCAAAAGACTTATTCTTCCGAGTTTCTTTCATTTTTGAAGCAATTTTCTCAACCTCTTTCTCCTCAGCAACACCCCCAAGAATATCATTCTCAGCTATTGCAATGATCTCCTCCAAACAGTAATCCAGCTTACCAACACTAGCATCTGAAAGTGTCTTTGACAATACAAAATGGAGAGTATAGCCCAGAACATGCAGTTCATAACCTCTCTTCAAGGTAGCTCGCAAAACATTAGTTATAAAATGCAAGTATTCCAACCCCAGCTCCTTGGAACATGCAGCCAAAGCTGACCTTGCCTCATCCCGTATGCTTTCCAGTCGATTCTTCAAGAAGTTAGAAATGCGGTGAATGACGGTTGGAAGCTGTGATTCCATCATGTCTAAAGGTAGCAGCTTTAGTAACTTTAAAGCAGCAAGGCTAACAGTTACATTCACTCTCTCATTGTTAGAGTCCAGTAACTTCTGTATCTTTGGAAGTATGGTCTTCTCTAAGGAAGCCTGTATTTCAGGGTTAATACCTGAAGTAAAGCAGTTATTGGCCAAAATAGTATGTGAATTCCCATCCATTGTACCACCATTTGAAACCTCTTGACCACTATCTTTTGGATCTTCATTACAGTAAATTTTAGAGAAGTGGAACTTGTCTAAGACAAAGCATATCAACCGTAATAGTACTTTCTGTTTATCCGGCTTTGAGGTCATCTCCCGGAAACATCTTAGTAGAAATGCATGATACGACTCCCATTGCATGTAACCAGAAATATAGGCAAGCGATTCCAAGCATGCATTTCTGACATGCTCGTCTTTTGCATCTTTTGTTTCAAACAACATGCTGAAGAAGAGTGGAACAAATACTTTCATTGTTATTTTCTGCAAAATTATAGAACACCATCAGCTGAATTTGGCAGAATTATCCCAGATATCAGTTAAAAACTAGTATACTAGAAACTTCATATATATTATTAGGGCATATTGGTATTTTATCACGGCAATTCCAAATTTTTGATATTCATGGATCCTCCAGAGATAAATTTTAAATGGTATCACAATTCAAATAAACAAACAAATAAATGGTATCCCAAAGTAATACATTATATACTTATAACTCCTTATGGTGAGAACTTCCAGCGGGCTCACCTTATGATCCATCCAAACCATTCACACAAGGGACCCCGGGGTTTACACCCACAGAATGGACTAAACTGTTGGATTGAGGGTCAACTTTTTTCTTTAATATAAAGCCATTAAACTTGTGGGCCATGGATCAAGGGGTTAGAGGCATCAGTGGATGCCACCAAATTGCCTGAGGCAAATCTATTGCAACGACAAACTCAATCTGTTCACAGGTTCAAGGGTATTTTTTCTTTATATCTCAAAAGGTCCCTCATCTTCCTCCTTTCATTGCTTGAATATGTTCCACAAACAGCTGTAAAATTCATCCCATCCATTGAGATAAGGCTTCATATCTAATCTGGGCCATTGACAAAAAGACCAGAAAAGTCTAAACTGACCTCAACAAATGGGCTACAAGATATAGTTGAAGATAAAGTAAAGGCATAAAAATAGGCCAGGTCCCTACAGTCAAATGACCGACTATGGGAAGAACTCGACCTCGAGTTCTGCAAGTGTCTTCCTGAGTAGAAAATCCATCGTATGAACTTCTAATTTTCTAGTTGATTCGCTGTGTAGGGCCTTGAAGATTAACACACTATTTTCCTCCAAATTAGCTTTGAGCACTGCTCCCTATGATGCCCAAATTTTGATCGGGTGTGCAATTGAGAGAATTGATGTTTCAAATGTGGGATTTAGATTACTGTACTACAAAATTTGACTAAACATCATTCATCCCCAAAGATGAAGTCAATGTGATAGACTTCAACACGTAGATTTTCTTGTGAAAGCAGTGGAACAATTGATTTGCCTTCTGATGAACAAATAGGCGGGGCTATGGAATTGGCATTGTGATAAGATCCATCGAGCGGTCCGTTTCATTATTAACGAAATTTGAGTCTTCAAATTCCATTTGTCTTTCATTTGTCTCTTCTATCTTGTTATCAACGCTCTCCTCTTTTTCGCGCTTTGTTTCCTCTAATTCTGACCAAAAATCATCTGGGTTTTGACTTCCCTCTTCAATGTCTCTTGTCATGGTCTATAACACTTTTGGCACATTCATGATTTCTATTTCCCCCTTTGGAATCTTCTTTGGCTCTTTTAGTAGACATTTTCCATCTTGGGACTTAAGCTGCCTTGTATAAGACTCTTTAAGTCTATGCTCAACATATATAGCATATTGGTATGCTTTTTCTAGCCATTGTATTGCTTCCCAAAATTGATCAACATATTTAGAATTAAGAGCTTCAAAAGTCACAATCAGCGGTTTGCTTTCAGGCTCTTGCACATATTCTGAAGTGGCTTTCACAACTAGCAAATTGCAGTTTGGCTTTGGCACAAATTTTCGGCAACCACCACCTGTTCAACTGTATCTTCATCAAAAATCTGATTTTCTTAATTCACTTCTGGAGAAACATCTTCCACATATTCATCAAAAATAGGAGGTGAATCTAGAAGATCATCTACAACATTCTCATCATAAATGGCTTCCATAATCTGTTCTTTTGAATTTTCCCCATCACAAATATCATTCGAGAAATTACATACATCCCCGAACAAAGTTTCATAGTGATTTTCTCATGAGTAGGGCCAAGGACAATAGAAGATGCATGCACTTTTATAACCACCTTGAGTGTTCGACAGTCATACTGCCACGGCCTACCGAATAATATGTGAGAAGCATCCATAGCGATTACATCACACCACACATCCTCATGGTATCTACCACCAATAGAAAAATATATCAAAGCTTTAAAAATTACTGATACCTCATTGACGCGATTGAACCATGAAATCTTGTATGGTCTGCATGCTTTTCTGATATTCCAACTGTCAAGTTTGCGTCTTCGTATTGCCATATGTGTCGGCTCTTTTGCTTCTTGCGGCACTTCTATGGAGGAGCGCGAATTTCTTCCTTCTGCTTTAAATTCTCTCATGCTTCCATGTTTCTGATATTTAAACTATTGAGCTTCAATTTTCAACCTGTCTTGCAACTTCTCAAACCCACTCGGATCCTCTCTGCTGACCAGAACAGATCTGGCACTTTTCACAAGGATGCAGGTCATGAAACAGATACAAGAGATATTGAAATTCAGGATCTATGACAGCAAGTTGACCAGCTCCCTAAACGCCTGGAGTGTTTGGAGCATCCAAATCATCGTGATGATTTTAAAGATGAATCGGAAGCCGAAGAAATTATCAAACTGTTCCATAGTCGGTCACCGGTGAGAAGATGACAGCAAATGGAACTTCGTGCAGTTAAAGATTGGGATCTAAATATTAAATTAGAGATTTTCAAAAATAATGGCACTATGAAAGATTGAAAGGTGATGAATTCTCTGATTGGCTAAACACCGTAAAGAAAGTGTTTGCATACAAAGATTTAACCAATAATAAGAAATTGAAGTTGGTGGCCATTCAACTTCAGGGAAAGGCTGATGTGTACTGGGAACAGCATCCAAAGTCAAGCCAACGCATGGGAAAGTTGTCGATCACTTCGTGGGAGAAGATGAAATATATGAAGGGATATTTTCTTCCTCCAACCTATAAACAGTGCCCTTTTATGCGAGTGCAATGTCTCTAACAAAAGGATCTCTCCATGGAGGAGTTTCAGCTTTTGTTGGCCCGTAACGATGTAATGGAAGATTAAGATCAATTGGTGGAATGATATTTGTAATATCCTAGACCATCGTAGGGGCCCTAATGTTTTCAGCCTAGTTCATTATTTAATTGTGGGCCATATATCTGAAATCTAATTATTAGTCTATGGATAGTGGGCCCCAATTTCAGTTGTGAATCATTTGGACCACAGATGAGACTCTTGAATCCTAGGTGTAAGGATATTGAGTGTTGGCAAATTCAATGGGTTATGGACAAAAAACAAGGATTTACATTTTATCATTGTATTTATAAATGGATGCCCAAATCAGGTTTGAAGCAAAATCAAGAAAGGTTAAAAAGTATGCCGGGCGCTCGAGCGCCTGCATCAGCCCGCTCAAGCGCACCCCAGACAGAAGCCAAGGCGCTCAAGCACTTCTCTTATGTGTTCGAGCCTGACACATGATGGGCAATTCCATGCGCTCGAGCGAACCAAGAAATGCGCTCGAGCGCCCGAAGCGCGAAATTAGAGTTTTATGTGGAAATCTTTCCTGACTTGTTTCCCAATCCTTCCCAAACTCTGTTGACTTGGAACCCACGAACCAAAAGCTATAAAAAGCCATTCTCTCTCAAACCTAGGCACACACACTCGAACCTCTCTCCCATTCTAGACCCTAGAATCCTTTGAGAGATCCATCATCTTCTCCAAATCACTCATAGTTGCAGAGCTGAAGCTTCAAGCCTTGGAGACTTCTTCATCTACTCTCTTGCAGTAGATTCACCTTGAAGAGGTGTTCAAGGCGGTTGGTTCAAGCATCGCGAAGGTGTATGGAGAGTCGTCGGCAAGATCATCACAGTCCTTAGGTTGAGTTGCAAATGGGGAAGGGTTTGTGAGTATTTCTTGTAAGTTTCATTTGCATAGTGTTTGGTTTACCTTAGTCTGGGTGATAGGACTCATGGTTTTTCCCGAGCAGGATTTTACACGTAAAAAATCGTGTTTCCTTCTCTTCTTTGTGGATTGATTGATTGTTTGCAAGGTTAGATTTATTTACTCGCTTAATTAAAATCTAAAAGAGAAATTGATTTGGGACCTCAACCCATATTAGGGCTTAAACTCGCAACTTTCACTCGGCCATCATTTTAATGTAAGAGTCAGAATATGGGACCCTCAAGTGGTGTATCTGGTTATGTTATAAGAAGAGATGAGTGGGACCCAACTTACATTAAGTTATGCGCTAATTCAAAGTCCAAAAGGGACTTGTGCATGATCCCCAAATCTTTGTGTGCACGACATTCCCATTGGAATATAAGCCTCAGTCGACCCTTATATGCTTTCCTCCAGTCCTATTTGCTTTATTCTATTCTCATTCATCCCATACTTGGGTGAGAAATCTTAAGTTGAGAGTTTTCTTGGATTCTAGAAGAGGACGAGGAGTTTCGCAAAGAAGAATAGAACCAGCATCCGGGCGCCTAGCGCCTGACCTATTCCCATCCACATATCGCTAATGCTACAATCTTCTACAATAGGTGAGTGGATCTTCTAGTTTAGATGCATAGGAGATGTTCCTCTTCTAGATCTAGGGCTTGGAGTTCTATCACAGATGCCTAGGTGTCGTCTTATATTTTATTGTTGATTTATGGATGAGACAAATAAACCCTATAGACATGAAACCCTAATCACTAAACCCAAACCCTAGGGACTTGTGTGAGAGCCAATCACCAAGAATGGGGCCAAAGGACTGGCCGAACCTCTTGTTGGGGTTTTTGGTCATATCCAACCATATATAGAACACTATTTTGGGTTTCCTGCCTCAGTTTGACAACGACATGATATGTATTTGATAACTTTACATCTCAATGCATGTGGAACTCACAAAACCATACACGACTGAAATTCAGAATTTGGTGGCTGGAGACATGCTATTCCCTTGTATGCCTTATATTTTTTAATGTATATATCTGAATTGGGTGTCATATTAGTATGTGATGTTGTGATTTGCTAGTATATACATGTTACATAAGATTCCCTCAATGAATACGAAATTTAAATTTCTGAAAATCAATCAAGGATCAAAATAGTAGTTGCGGCGGGCATAGCGGTCAGTGGACAAAATGCCACGTAGCAAGCTATACGTAGCGCTAGCGGCGATAGTAGCACTATAGTGGTGTGAGTTTTTTAAGTGGTAAAAAAACTATGAATATTGCATAACGGCCAACCTTGTGCTTTTTTAGTGATTTGAAACCATGTTAGGGGAATTACAACTTTAGGAAAGGCTACTGAGCAGAAAAAATAGGAAAAAATAATATTTAAAAATTAAAACTGCTTGGCTCTACTAGGTTTTAGACTGTAGCGCAGCTATTTTCAAAATAGCGTAGTGGCCTCGACCGCCACGGCCGATAATGCGGCCGCTACGGTATTTTGAACCATGAAATCAATGATTTTCATAACGCCCCCTACTTGTTTGATACACTACTTACATGCTATGATGGACACTGACTTATGATGTGAGATTTGGTAGTTTAATGTGGTTTCCCATGTACAAGAAAGAACACGTATGTTGCTATTTTTATGAAACAAGTATGGAATATGTTAAAAGAAGCCACAACGAGTGTGTTAAATTCTTCTATATTAAGTGGATGCACTATACGTTGTTAAATGATGATGGTTCTTTGTTTATTCTCATATTTTATGACAACCTTGTACACTGTTTGATTAGAAGTATTTATTGATCAAATGATGATAGCTATCCATTTGATAGCCAAAAAGATTCACTACTTAAATATATGGTGAGTTGATCCAACGGTTAATATCACTCGAATCAGAATCAAATTAAGCATTTAACAATTAAGGGTAGTGTGTGTGAATGGGTTCGATTGACCACAGTTGGATCAACCATGTTTCACAAGGTATGAACAGTTCTCAGCAGATCGTAAAAGAGAATTATGCGCTAAAAAGGGAATATAGAATACCTCCGGGAAAGCATCAGAAGATATTACATTCCTGAAACGAGACAATGCTCTAGCTCTTCTATGTTTCTGTAAGATAAACAGTTGAATCAGTAACTAAAAAGTACCTCATCAGATGAAATTCAGAAGAAAAAAAGAGAAATAATACAAGGTTCAATAGAACCAATCACAGCCTCGCATACTGTAAGTGTGCCCATCCCTTTGGGGAACCAAAAGGCTCACGTAATGGCCTTATCAAGGGCTGTCACCCAGACACTTCGAAATAGGTGTCATACTCATGTCCATGATTTCAATTTCTAGTGTACAAGCTATAATAAACAACACATGCTAAGCTATATTGGGTAACAGAGATGGTCGGATAAGATCTCCTCAACAGATTGATCATTGCTCAGCCATCCAATTTTTTTTCCCAATATTGACTACAGGCTGCAATTGTTGATATGTGCACTGCTAATCTCTTAAGAGACATTGTGTTATGGCCAACACATGATGAATAAGTTAGGGAAAAAAGGGCTTCTGTGACAATAGAATTTCAAATATTACTTTGTGAAGATAGAACTGATAAAAAACAATTCAAGAAAATAACCTACTTGTAAGTGAAGAATATTGTTGAAGAAATCTACTTCAACATCTTTACTGCATAAAGGGCTGCATGATTTTAGCACGGGTATTCCAGGGAGATTCAGAACCATATCCCGCAGTAAAGACATCCATTCCTGAAAACATAATGGCTCTGCTCATCAGCCACAAGGATCTAACCTAAATATGGATTGAAAGATTAAAGCAAAAGAGACCCAGATTCAATACCCTTTGAATGGAAATTTCGTTTCTCATTGCTTCTCCCATATGAAACAGAAAAAACTTGTTTATGATGCGTTGGATACGTGTTTTGGTCCAACTACCATCATCCCTGAGTGTTCCAAGAGCTGTAGGTATTGCATCACTGCATGTGTTATCATGTAACAGCTTTTCCTGGCAAGCAATGGCCTCACATTCCAAAAACGAGGCAGCAAATTTAATGAACGAAAGCAATGACTTTGTCGCACTCTGTCTGAAAATCAGCTCATCGCTTGACATATCATAGATACAGTGAGAAAGAATAACCAATGCATGTTCTTCTTTGCCTGAAGAAAATAACTCAGGTGTTATTGCTTCATAAGCATTTATTCTAGTGTCGTAATCAATTTCGCCCATTTCTAACAGAGACATTGCATTCAGATCATGAACTAGTTTAGCCTGTGTACAATCAAAAGGACACTTATTAGGCAGAGATCAAAATAGTTAGAAAAGTGAAAGTCAAGCCAAAAGAAAATAAAAGCTGCAAGGCAATTAAATATATTACCAGAATTGCTAAAGAAGGATCATTTACAGCAAGACCATCAATAACATCACAGACGGCCAACCGTATTTCCAGCCCAGAAGATAAAAGAAGTGGATGGACCACATTCAGAATCTTCCCAGCATTTTCACCACCCACCACAGACAATATCCCTTGAATGACACGCAAGCCCTCCAGACACTCATCTGCAATAAACATCTCCCATAAGCCTTGCAGAATCAATTAAACAATGTCATTTACTATTAAACAATACTACTCACCAGAACTTAGAGCTCTCTTTGCTAAAAACGGGAGCATAATATCGACGAACTTCATTGCAGCCATCGGATCCTTGATATACTTCGCAAGAAGTTTCAATATTCTAAGTTCAGTTTTTCCAGGTGTCATCCCAGATATCCTAGTAACATGCAAAGGAGTAAGAAGGATATTCACTAGTCCACATATTCCCAACTACGTGGATAAGTAATAAAGGACTGCTGAAGTGTGTGGTTTAGTGAGAAAGATGCTTCAGTACCCATTTGACAATGGACAGAATCATGTTACCAAGGAGGAAGTAGGAGTAAGGAATGAAAAGCACAAGGCCGGCACATAATATCAACCAAACAGGAAAGTGTTCAATGAATGAAGTGAGAACATTTCAAAGAGGAATATGATTTACTACCCAAGTTTCCACTCTAGCCATACAAACACACGCAGGACAGGGACAAATCAATTAGAGTAAATTTATAGGAGGGCAGGAATGAGTTGCAAAAAGTTAATGCGGATTGCAATGAAGATCGCATATTGGGGACAAGCACTAGCATATTTGGAGGCATTCGATGGAACACATGGGGGCCCTAACCCCTGCGCGAAGACCTTCTTGAAAATTCAAAGCACAACAGTCCCACAACTGCTGAAATCTACATATATAAGGACTGTCTTGCCATAAAAGAGAATGTAGCCTCAGCGCAAATTTCAGAACATTACAATGCAGGAAATATAACAACATACCGCAAATGAGCAGTTTGGAAGTTTCACGTTGGACCCCAATTAGTGGGCTCAAATGGGCCTGAACCCACTTGGGTCCCTGACCCCATGGGTCGTCCATGATGCTAGTTCAAGAGGGTTGGGTTCCATCAGATGACTGACCATCTAGGCCCCACAACAGCAAGCCAAAGGAAAGCTCAGAAAATCTTTTCAAGGGGCTGGATTTCTTCTTTTATTTTTTATTTATTTAATTTAGGCAAGTTTAAATGTAATTAGTGTTATTATTAGCTAGGACACAATATATATTAATGATTGTGAAGTGTGGTATAGATTGAAAGAAGGGTTTTTGGTTTTTATGTCAGCTTATATAAGAATACGTGTTCGGTTGGGTGCATAGGCAGTCAACAGTTAACAGTTGTGGTTAGGAAGACATTCTACTGTTGTTTTATTTTTCCAGTATTGGTTTTCTCCATTAAACTAGGTGAAGTTTTATTAGTTAATTTATACACCATGCTACATGGAAATGTTTCTGAATGAGTCTTGAGCTTGCCCATGGGCTTTCTCACAATGGGTCTTGACATGTACCTGCCCATGATCCAAAAGCCCAATATGGGGCAGCCGCTCTTGGGCTTCATTAATTCTCCTCAGCTTGGGGAGAACTCCTTGGAGTTACATTGATCTCGTCTTGAGTAGATCAACTGTACAAGTCCTTGACGTGGCAGGTGTTGGACAGTTGAATTTTCAAGGATCCTGATTGAACTATTGGATTTTTGTTGCTTTCTTGTCAAGCCCCAAACTCGAGTAGAATCCTGACTACAAATTTGGGACTTGAACGCAGTTAGTATTATATGCCAAACACAGATATAAAGACGTGACATATTACTGGTGACAACAAACTAAACTCGTAAGCATAATCATCACTTTCTTTTCATGTCTAAATGACAACATGTCAGAAAGTTAATAAACACTTCCAAAATACTGTTCTTTCCAAATGCAATAGATATTAAAGATATTGAGGTCCAGAAGACTAGGATCTCTCAGACTGTCACAGCCTCTTGCGTCCTCCCGCGCAGATAACCAATCTAACAACACCCTGATCTATAGAAGCCTCATCTTCATAAGCTGGCTTTTCACTCCCATGCTGGTTACCAAAAAATGTTCCATGGAAGGACAAGTATAGATAGCTTAGTGGGGGAACAATCCTAAGTCTACTCCACTTGCTGTTGTCATAATAAAGATCTTAAGCACATCTGAATTCCAATTTTGCTCAAGCATAAGTGTCAGGCATGAATATAGCGTATAGTCAGAGCGGTAAATCAGTAAATATTTACCCATTTTAGAGCTGCCCGTATTTTATGCAAGGGCAGGGAATAATGCTATTATACCCTCCATTTCTTTTATTGTGAAGTATTCTTAGGTTGGATACTTTAACAAGTTTTAACCGTTAACGGTGGGACAATCTTATCATGATTGGTTGTTCAAAGAATCCAATCTTATGACAGAGAGAGAAACAAATAAAAAATCTAGAAAGAAAACAAGACAGTTGTAACATAACAACACTCAAATCTTATTGCAACTAAAATTTAGACAAAAATAAAATCAACCATGTGAAGGGACTCGCTCAATCCCTGGAGGTTGCAACTATATAGAAATGTACTCTCTTCAAGGTACTCAATAAAAAATACTTGAATTTTACATTCTCTAACTTGGTGTTGAATGATGTCAGTCGATGCAAGACCTTGACATCTGATAGTGATTATCTTTAATCTTAGGCTTAAAGAATAATAGTCTTTGGCTATTCTTACCTTTGCTCCATTAAGAATGCAATGGGAAGATCCACAGATCATTTAGAAAGATTAAAGCAGTGAAAGCAATTCATCCAAATCATTCCTCAAGAGTGCACTAAGGTAAGAAAGCATATATTCATAAATGAAAAGAGAAATACTCATGAAAGGAAAATTCAATCCAAATAAAATGAAATAAATATCTATTTACCTCAGAGCCAATTTTCGTCGAAGACAAAGATCATGCAAACAGAGGATTAGTGTCTCAATGTGAGGCAACAGAACCCTTTTTATTGCACAATCTTCATGATGTTCAAAATCATGATCCAGATTTAGGAGGTTCTCAACAAAAGTAAGAGCATATGTTATGATAGCATCTGAAGTTGTCTTTACAGTTAGTATTGAAAATATAGTAGGGACGAGACTCTCCTCCCTGCCTAAAAGTGAGACAAGTGTGGGGCTTCTACTCATTGTAACAAAGCAAGAAAAAAGAGAACTTGGTTTCTCGCTACTAGAGCCTTCCTGCCTGAAACTGTCAATCAAAGGCTTCACAGATCTAAAGAAGATATCCCAGAATTGGGAACCAAAATCATGGCACTCATACTTATTGAGAACAGAAGAAATGGTCTTCAGGCATAAAGACCTCAAATCTTTGAACTGATTCACATCTGTGTTTGTCTGCAACATGGAAAAACAACAAAGCCATCATTACTTGGTACAACTCTCGGAAGGAAAAAAAAGTTTTCAGATAAGAGTAGACAGTATTAAGACCAGACCAAAAAATTCAAGCAGCAACTAAATGCCTTGAAAGTGAGATTAACAAGACAAGGATGCCATATTTCAGTAGTAAACAATCTGTCCAATATATTTTCCAGTTTCGATTATCAGACCAGCCAGTCTTACCATTTTGATCTAGATTATTTTTGCTTATATTGGTTGTTTAACATCTTAAGAACACAAGTCTTAATTAGTTTTAAAACCACACATAATCAGCACAACTGAAACCATACCAAAATCGTATTTTCTGCAGCATCAATTGGTTCACGAGCTGAGTCATGAGTAGATTCTTTTCCAACAATAGATGGCTCATCACTCTTGGCACTTTCCAAGCTAATTGTGCAGCTTTCCAATATCCGGACGACAGAGGTCATTAATACATTAAGAAATGGGCGAATATGTAACTCATCAAAACTTTTCATAATATCTTCAATTACATGCAAGAACCCATATCGTGTCTTCCATGGAATATTTGCTATGTTACCACCTAAATAAATGGAAGCATGAGATTCATCTTCGATACATTCCAAGGAGCCCCAAAACTGGTTATTATAACATTCACTTTCATGAGTAATCGGCTGTAATGACTTCAACAATAACGAGAAAAACAGAGGAAGCTCATTAACATCAAGCTGTGCCAAGAAAGAGAGAACTGCCCTTCGGTGTTGCACACCTGTATGCTGAAAAAGAAAGTAACTTATATAAGCATTGAAGAAGATATTAGCCCAGCCACAAAATAGTTTACATAACTAATACATGGGTTCCGACATGTTTCTCCTTAAAAAAATAATGGGGCGAATGATCATCAAAACAGAACATGGAATAAAACCACATTGTGAAATGCAGCCGGCCCAATATCACTCAGGTAGGAGTGATTTTCACCATGGATTGAATGCAGCCTTTATCAAATTTGATCTCAGGTTTTTCAAGGTCATCATTTCAATCCAACAGTGCTTCGATAGATAATATTTCGCTTATAAAAACATGTTGGCTCATATTAGCAAGATAAAGGTGTAATTTTGTTCTTACCTTCCGTGAAGCAAGTGTCTTTAATTTTATAACTTTGGGCGTTAATAATCGGATAACCACAGGAACTAAGTATCCTCTGTGCTCTTCTTGAATCTGATTAGAATCTTTGGACAAAGTCCACGTGGTAAGTTCCTCCCGTAAACTTTTTGAAGCAATCAGAGTTTTGAGATGCTGACTGTATGGGATCAGAAATTCATCTCTCCAATTCAATAAGCAATCAAGAGCTTTCAACTGTACATCTGGGTCAGTATCCTCAAGCAGCCTAGCAAAACCAAGTTATAGAAATTACATTCAAGCAGTTAACCATACATCAATAACTAGGTGATGATTTTTAACCAATATGATTAAGTTCATTCATTTAAACAAAACAAGAAGTGACCAAATCATAGGAGCAAGCATTTCAAGATTACATTCAAGGAAGTTAATAGAACAGCATCCACATAATACAAAAAAAAAAAAAAGAAGAATAAAAACAAACCTGTTCGCCAAAACCTCCTTGACAGCTTGGCTTTGGTACAAAGACCGAGGGTTTCGCATCAATTTCAGCAAGTTTAACCATTCTTTAAGAACCCCCTTCCACTCCTTGCCCTTACAGGCATGCCGGTTAAATGATCCCACACTGGAATTTCAGGACAAGTAAAAGTTAACAGAATCCACTGATTATTCACGAAAAATATGTTACATACATGTTAAAACAATAATAAACTCTAAAGAAAAAAATTTAGCAAGACAAACCTCAGAGTTTCACCACTGGTGTAGCCCAAAAACAGTAAGAAGAGACGTATAAGTTGGCGAGACCGAGATTCTAAAATTGATGGTACTCTTTGGATTGACTGCAGCAACATAGAAAATACCGTTGTGGAAGGCGTACTATCGGAATCAGGAGATCTAAATATTCTGAAGCGGTCGATCAAGGCTGAAAACCAAAATTAATATTAAAAAAAAGAACTTCATAAAGAATGAACTTGGAGGTATTTAACAATATAAAAAACTGATAATAAAATGATGGTAAACTGGGTGAACCGGCTCAAAGTTACGATGAAAAGGAAATATAATACATAGCACCCTTTTATTTTCCAAAATAATTCAAAGCACCCCTGTAATTCAGCTTAGTACCCATAAGACCTTCTGTTCTTACATTCTTCAAAACAATATTCACCGTTAGTGTTATGTGACTTTTAAATTTTTATTTGAAAGATGATTATTTATCCTTATAACACATTCAACTTACTTCCATTCAACTTACTTCCATCTATATTAAATATTCAATGCAGCTGTAACCATATATAAATATAAATAATCATGGGGCAGGGCCTAGATGAGAAAATGTTCTCCCCCATTGTTCCCTTTTATTCCTTTTATAACATTATATTCCTTTGGTTTTTGGTGAAATGGCAATGTTACCATTTGATAGAAAAGACAAGGAAAAAAGAATATTCTTCAATGGATTCGCTTTTATTACTGGGTTTGATTTGCCTGCATCTTTCTAAAGGCAATTAATCAGGATAGCAATTCTTCCCAAACAATTGCTAGGATCTGTAATATCCCAAGTTGG
Organism: Litsea cubeba; assembly: GCA_012931725.1. Lineage (NCBI taxonomy): Eukaryota > Viridiplantae > Streptophyta > Magnoliopsida > Laurales > Lauraceae > Litsea > Litsea cubeba. The sequence goes on from CM022945.1 coordinate 75,109,493, forward strand.
TTCACAGAAAATCCATATCAAACTCTAGGATTTAGCTGGTAGCATAAAACAATTGCTATAACAAGTTTTAGCCCCCTTTTTCTGAGATGGTAACTGACTATTCCAAAACTACACACAAGCGATGAATTAAAACCCATTTATTTACACCACAAATTGAAAACAAACAACACCTTATAATCTATCATTGCACCCAATGTTTCCACAACTCAGACTCTAAAATTCCAGCAAACACACTCATACCGGTAGCCCCTCAAATTTAGCAAGCACCTTAAGAATAACACCTTCCACTGAAGTTTCCAATTGTTCTTCTTTAACGAAATGGACCACAAAATTGCCAGATTGTTGAATTCCATATTGACCTCTACAGGGGGTACCTTGGTGCAAAGTAATCAAATTGATCATTGATAGTATTCTCGTAATCGGACGCAGATACTTCCCATGGAGATGGATCTTCAAGTTATCCAATATCACAATAATAAAATGAATCCTATTCAACCACTCTTCAAGACTATGACAACAGACGCAGGTGTGGCATTTTAACTTCATCTTAGCAAAGCAGGTGCAGCACTCATCAGAAGCATCATATTCTACCTGAAACAGTCCTCCAGCACAATAATCCAATCACAAAACTTCGTAGTGCTCATCTTCCCACAAAAAGTCAAAACATTCACTCAAACGTTTTAGTAAAGTTGTCATCCTCTGTATATATTCGTTGAAACTGTTCTTGGTGATGATGTGCTTAACAGACTCATAAATATTAAATTCTTTCAGGTGTACCATTGCCATCATTTATTGGCGAGGTTCAACAACCTAATTGTTGGAAGATCAGTCCGGAGTCGGGCCACCTGATGGACAACCCACAACTTGCTGCTACACCTATTCCGGTGTTCACTAAATTGCATTAAGGAGCAAAATTGTTTCCTCAATTGCTGATACTCTTTTTTTTTTCAATATTATTGCTGATAATCTTTATGACCTAATACATGGATAATCTGGCCTCTCTCATGATTGTTGAGCTTCTCCTATAGGGGTAACCACTTTGGTAGGCAAGACTACTTAAGGTACACATAGGAGATGATGGCCAGCAGGCAGCAAGTATCAACTGAAACGAACTACGCTCCATTCCAATCTATATTGAGCCAAATCCTCAGATAGGTTGCACTTTTTTAAATAAAAACAACTCAGAACTGTAGTGCGAGTCTAATTTAGAGGGACTGCTGCAGTATGGTGGTAACAAGAACAGGAAACATGAGTTTGCTGTATCAGGAGAAACTAGGACTGCTTATGGGACTCAAACAGCAATTACCGTTGGTTGTGTTGGGTTGTTTGGAACTAGGTTACTGGATAATTTAAGTTAAAACATATGAATCTTGTCTGCACAAAATCTTGTGTCTCGCCCGCATCACATATTTGTTTGCCTCGATTATTGAAAACTTGATAAAAGATATCAATGACGAAATTCAACTTCCTTTTTTTGTTAAGGATGAAATTCAACTTCCTTGATGTATATTGTTTTCAAATGACATTTGATGCAGCAGCAATACCACATCATTGCAACAAGACTCGTGGGCCACATGTGGGACCCATGAATTCTAATTTTAATTGTTATTAGTTTTATTTTTAGCAAAGAATATAATTAGGATTGGTTTCTAATTTATTGTGTTTCCTGTTTCCTAGTTTGATTAGGATGAGTTTCTTAGGGTTTAAGTTTCTTTTACTATTTATATGGCTTTGTAGAGAATTATTTGGGAGATTAGAATTGAGTAAATAAAATTCCCTGTGTGGATTTTTCATTGGAGAATGTTTCTTCTTCGAGTGATTGTTCTTCGGAACCCTAATTGTGCTCCGGCACTTGCATCCTAACCCTAGGATTGCATCAATTGGTCTCAGAGCCGATCGATCTCCGATCCATCAGCGTTGGTTACCCCTATCCATCGTCCATCACCACCCATCTATTTATCCCATTCATCTTCCATCACCGACAATCTATTTCCCACATCACCCTCCCGCTGCCAAAAGCCAATCCAATCCGATTGCTCCATCGCCCCGGATCCTCCAGAACTAGCTAACCCTAATCAAACCCTCCCTGTCGTCCCTGCCAAAGTCCAGAACCCATCTTGACTTTTCCTATCGCCCACTCCAAGCCCGTCGACCATCCGCTCCATCGCCCCAGAACTCCCCTTCCCACAACACAACCCACTGCCGAAACCAGCCACCCACCAACTTCCCTGCTAGCACACCAGCACCGAACCCCACCACCACCTCAACAATCGAAGGTCAAAATAGGATCACATGCTTTAATTGTCAACAGCAAGGGCATTGTGCAAGGGAATGTCCCAAACGCATCCACCTCATTGAGAATGAAAGTGATGTGAATGATGTTCCAGATGATCCTAAAGAGAATGAAACAAGGAAAGTGGAGGATATTATGCCCGAGGAGGGTCTTGAGTCTCCCATGGTCATCCAAGAAACTACAACGACTATTGCGAAGAAATGGCTGCGAGAAAATATTTTCCGCTCAAAAGGAACAGTTAATGGTGAGGAATGCATGGTAGTCATTGATGGAGGCAGTTGTCAGAATGTTATATCCCAAGCTTTTATCGATAGCTTACAGCTGAAAGTTCGGAAGCATCATCGTCCTTATTTTGCTAGATGGTTAATGACAGGTGATGAAGTGCAAGTCCGATATGCATGTCCAGTTACCTTTTCCATTGGTGCAGATTATACAAATACAGTTTGGTGTAAAGTAGTACCCATGGATAGTTGTGATATCTTGTTGGATCACTCGCGGATGTATGACAAGAATGGAACTAATGGCATGTGCGACAATACCTACACATTCATGCATGGTGACAAGCAACTCACACATGTGCACACTATCAAGTTCTCGTATCGCCAAGGAAGCGCTTCAAGTGCACACTATCTACAAAAGCAACATCAAGAAGAAGAGCCGAGTTCGAGGTAGAACTCTTGTCCAACCCGGGGAGAATGATGCAGCAGCAATACCACGTCATTCCAACAAGACTCGTGGGCCACATGTGGGACCCATGAAATTCTAATTTTAATTGTTATTAGTTTTATTTTTTGCAAAGAATATAATTAGGATTAGTTTCTAATTTATTGTGTTTCCTGTTTCCTGGTTTGATTAGGATTGTTTCTTAGGGTTTAAGTTTCTTTTACTATTTATATGGCTTTGTAGAGAATTATTTGGGAGATTAGAATTGAGTCAATAAAATTCCCTGTGTTGATTTTTCGTTGTAGACTGTTTCTTCTTCGAGTGATTGTTCTTCGGAACCCTAATTGTGCTCCGGCACTTGCATCCTAACCCTAGGATTGCATCAACATTGTGTTAAGTAGTCAAACAGAGAGCAAGCAAATGATAGTCTAAAACTCTGAATAAAGTCTTTCAAGTCAAACAGTTCACAAATTAGCAAAGCAAACAGAAAATGTATGAAGTGAAGTTTAATGTATCTGACTGGAGGGAGGATCTTGACAAAAAATGAAAACCACTTGGTGTCACAATGTTAATAGCTCCCAAAAATGAAGGAGCAACTACAAACCAAAATAGAGGGCTTGAGCTTGAAGAGGTTATTCCAAATAGCATTATTCCAAGGTGGGCAAAATGGAGACGAGTTGTGTCTGTTGAAGCCAAGTGCCACTTAAGGACATTATTATCAGACATAGCCAAACCTACATATTTACATGGAATTAGATGATAGGTAATGAAAAAATTAAGACGAAGTACATGTGACTCAAAATGCATATGCTAAGACTGTTGTGTGGAGGAACAAGATAGGATGCAATTATCAATGAAGATATTAGATAAAATTCATGGGTGGCTCCAATAGATTATAAAATCAAGGAAATGTAATCTACAACTAAGATAGTTCAACACCTGCTTAGAATATCCAAATGAACTCTATCAGTCGTCTCTTTTATTATTATTTTTGTTTTTACATGGTTATCAATTGGTGGTCTCCCTTTTATTATTATTTTTGTTTTTACATGGTTATCAATTGGTTGTCTGTTATTTAAATGCTACCTGCATTGCACAAATGTTGGCCAACTAGCAAAAAACACATGTAGCAAAGATGAGAATGTTAAAATGGATGTGTAGTAAACCTAGGAAAGAAGGAATAAGAATGAGTACATTCAAGAGCATTTCTGGGTAGCATCAATAGATTATAAATTGAGAAAGATTCATTTGAGATGACTTGGACATGTCCAAGCCCAACGGTGCCAATAGGAAAAAGTTTTTTTTATGCAAGCTGGTGGCCTGACACAGAGCGGCTAAGGGAGAAGAGTAGCCAGAAGGTACTCTCCAATCCGAAGCTTAGGACCTGTTTGGCAATTTACTAGGTTAGTAAAAGCAATGTAAAGCCTCCATTTTTCAGACAATGGGTCACATCAAAAGTATACATCTTCAAAATTCCCTCCCTTTTTTTTGAATGGTCAAAATTCCCTCCTTTCAAAAAAAAAATTTAAAAAGTAACCTCCTTTCTCCATTAAAAGACAAAAAAAAACTCACTTATTACACAAAAAAATAAAAAAGATTCCCTCCCAATCCACTAAAGACAAAATACCATCATAACTGTTAAGTTGGCCCACAACCCATGAAGGGGCCCAAGACCCACCAGTCAATCCAGTCCAGCAAGCTTCATCTCACGTGAATTCGATTTGGTCAATGTTGAGACAGCTGTACATATTTTAGTAATTGATTGCTTTCCTAACTTAGATTAGTGATTAATGTAATTAGTTAGATTCCTATGTAAGAGCCTCGATTAAGGCATGAATCTTCCTATATATTGGTGGTCGATCTCCAAGAGAAGACACACAAAATAATACAATCAGTTTTCCAAGAACTCTCGTTCCGTTCTTGTATTTTGCAATTGTGAGAATGACATGGTATCAGAGCTATGTTCAAGAAAATCTTGTTCTTTGATCTTAAATAGCATTAAGGCATTAAGGATAGAGAGAAATCAATCTCTCTTGTGAAGATCGACAGATCAAGGATCTGTTTCAAGGAGTCCAGACACTGCGGCAGTCTCATCTTCATGGTGGCCCACCTCTGATCATCAAACCACCATCAGAGATCTATCCAGGCATGGTCGCTGGACTTTCTAGGAATAATGGAGAGTTTTTCAGATTTTTTCAGCACTCCCAATTTTTGGCCAATCTCGATTGAAGATGGAAAAATCTGAGGTTACTTTGATCCGATTCACGGAAAAAACATTACCCCGCTTGGTCGTTTCAGTTCCAAATATACCTTGAAGCTAAGGAATTGTGGGGCTATATTTCTGGATCTAACCCTAAACCCACAGAAGCTAAGAAGAAGATATCCTCTTGGCATACTAAAGATGCAAAAATAAAATCATGGATACTAGGATCAGTCGAGCCACATCTGATAATGAACCTCAACCTTACCCACTTCTAAAGACATGTAGGGGTATCGGAAGCAAGTGTACCATCAAGATAACTCAGCACGTCAATTTCATCTTGAATTTGCGATTGCTGAATATGCACAAGGGACCTATCGATCCAAGACTACTATTCGGGATTCCGAACCCTATGGTCGGAATACGATAATATTAAGTATGCAGATGTGGCTGCCGACGTTCTGATCGTGATCCGCGATCTTCATGCCTCTAGTCAGCGGGATCAATTTTTGATGAAATTACGGAATGAATATGAAAGTGTCTGATCTGCCCTGATGAATCAGACGCCTTTACCTTCCTTGAATGTCTGCTTGAATGAACTCTTACGAGAGGAACAACGCATTTTGACCTCGGCCCATATGGCTCAACAAAAGACTGAGACCTATTCAGTCGCGTTCTAGGCCAATAAGGCCTCTCAGTCTCCGCTTTGAGACTTGAGCATAACACAATGTCACAGTTGTCAAAAATCTGGGCATCTTGCCTCTCAATGCAAACAGAAAGTCTGCAGTCACTGTAAAACGTCGGGACATATCATCTCTGAATGTCGCCGCCGCCCACAATGTCCATCTCCACAATACCAGACCCCACAGCATCAGGCTCCACAGTATCAGGCTCCGCAGTATCAGCCTCCCAGTCTCAGACTCCACATGCTTACCTTGCTTCTTCAGATATACCTGCTCCTACATCTGCACCCTCACAGCCTGGGCCCTCATCTTCTCTGACTCCTAAATTGGTTCAGCAAATGATTGTCAATGCCCTTTTTGCTATTAGTCTCTCAGGTACATCGCCTCCATCTTCTACTTGGTTTCTTGATTATGGGGCGTCTAATCATATGATATATTCCCGTAACCCCCTCTCCAATGTGACAAGATACAATGGTAATCTTCAAATACAAACTGCTAACGGAGGAAATGTTCCCATTACTGCCCTCGGAGACATCCCTGGTCCCATCCCATTGAAAAATGTTTACATTTGTCCCAATTTAACTTCAAACCTATTGTCATTCGAGCAATTGAAAATAATTGTAACATATCTTTTTATTCCTCTGGTTATGTTGTGCAGGAACAGATGTTCGGGAAGGAGATCGCGAGGGGACCTAAGTGTGGACGCTTGTTTCCGCTAGATTTTTCTACAATTTCTAAGACTAGATTTGCCAATGATGTGCTTTGTTTAACTGCCAATCGTGGCATAAAAGGCTCGGACACCCTAATTCCAAGGCTTTGTCCCTTATGTTAAATTCTGATTTATTAAATAAATCTATTGGCTTCTCTTCTTGTGTGCCTTTTGATTGTGCTACTTGTAAAATGGAAAAGAGCAAAAATCTTCATTTTCCTATTTCCACTTCACACAGCACTCGGTGTTTCCACTCCAGCTCTTTCGCATACTCACTACAAATATTGTGACTTTTATTGATGATTTCAGTCGGTTCACATGGGTTTACTTTCTGCATTCCAAATCTGATGTTTTCACTATTTAAAAAAAAAAAAATTAGCTTATGTTGAGAATCAATTTTCCACCTGCATCAAAATCTTGCGATCTGATTCGGGTGGGGAATATGTGTCCTCTGATTTTCAAAAGTTTTTGCAAAACAAAGGCATTATTTCTCAGAGAACTTGTCCTTATAGTCCACAGCAGAATAGAGTCGCTGAAAGGAAAAATAGACATCTCCTTGATGTCACTCGTTCCCTTCTTCTTGAATCATCGGTTCCTACCCGTTTTTGGGTTGAGGCACTGGCTACGGCAGCTCATCTTATAAATCATATGCCTTTAACCTCTATTCAAAATCAGAGTCCATATTACTGATTGTACCAAACATCTCCATCTTATAATGATCTTCATGTTTTCGGCTCCGTTTGTTTTGTGCACTTACTTCCTTCTGAGAGAACCAAACTAACCGCACAACCAGCTCGGTGTGTGTTTTTAGGTTATGCGCCCTTCAAGAAAGGGTTCCTTTGCTACGATCCTCACATTCGTCGCTTACAGACCTCTAGGAATGTCATTTTTTTTTTTTAACAACAGTATTTGTTTCAAAAACACATTGAACCTCCTGACTCCTCCTTGGTGTCTTTACCTGGTTTTTCTGACAACCCATCAGTTGTTCGTTTTAATCCCAACTTTGTGTATCACAGACGGAACAGAGAAGCACCTCCCAGGGATCCCCATCCTGATCTTTCTCCAGCATCTGGTCCACCTCTGGCACTTAGCCCATCTAGACATCCTTCATTGCGTCGCTCCACTCGCATTTCGGTACCACCCGGCCGCTATGGGTTCTCCCATACTTCCTTAATGGCCACTTTGTCCTCTTCTTCCATCCCCCAATCCTATTCTCAGGCTGTGCAAGACAAATGTTGGAACAAGGCTATGCAAGATGAATTGGATGCTTTAAAGAAAAATCATATTGGGATATTGTCCCCTCCCTTGTGGGTGTCAAACATATTGGCTGCAAGTGGATTTTTTCTCTCAAGTTAAAAATCAGATGGCACTCTAGAACGATATAAGGCACGCCTTGTTGCTCTCGAAAATCGGCAGGAATATGGCATTGATTATGATAAAACTTTTGCTCCCGTCGCCAAGATGACCACCGTACGAATAATCCTTGTTGCTGCATCTCAGTCCTAGCCTCTATATCAAATGGATGTCAAAAATGCGTTTCTTCATGGTGATCTCACAGAAGACGTTTATATGTATCTGCCTCCGGGGTCCTCATCTGGGAAGGGTATGGTTGCTAAGCTTCGTCGCTCCCTCTATGGTCTGAAGTAAGCTCCTCGCGCATGGTTTGAGAATTTTCAATATGCCCTTCTCCGCTTGGATTTTCATCCTAGCCAAAATGATCCTTCCATGTTCTTATATCATGCTCCGTCCGAGGTTACTGTGCTACTGGTCTACGTTGATGACATTGTCATTACTGGTCCCAATGCACAAATGATTCAGGAACTCCAAGCTTCGCTTCATCAGACATTTCACATGAAGGATCTCGGCCCCTTACACTATTTCCTCGGTCTTGAAGTTCATCAATCGACTAAAGGTATAGTTCTCAATCACCACAAATATGCAGTTGACCTCATTGACTTGGCTGGCCTTACTTCTTCAGCTCCTGTAGATAAGCCAATCGAACTGAATGTCAAACTCAGTAAAGAGGAGGGTGACCTTCTTCCAGATCCTACCGCATATCGCCAATTAGTGGGTAGCTTGATCTACCTAACGATCACCCGTCCTGATATCTCAGTCAACCTAATGAGTCAGTTCATGACTGCTCCTCGTCACCTTCATCTGGCTGATGTTCGTTGCATCATTCGATACCTTATTCGCACACCGACTCACGGGTTGTTTTTTCCATCAGACAATCCTCTCTCTCATAGCTTATTCAGATGCTGATTAAGCTGGTTGTCCGGATACTCGCAGATCGACCACAGGATGGTGCATGTTTTTGGGTGATAGTCTGATTTCCTGGAAATGCAAGAAACATGACAAAGTTTCCAAATCTTCTATCGAGGCTGAGTACCGAGCTATGTCTGCTGCGTGCTCCGAAATCCTTTGGCTCTGAGGTCTACTCTTTGACATTGGATTTCCCGCAGAAGGACCTACCCCCCTCTATGCAGATAATACAAGTGCAACTCGGATTACTAAAGGTCTTCCGATTTTTCATGAACGCACTAAACACATCGAGGTTGATTGTCACTTCATACATGATGAGTTTAAGCGTGATGTCATCAGCCTTCCGCATGTCTCCATTGAGCTTCAAATTGCTGATATTCTTACTAAAGGTCTTCCCCGACCACGCCATCAATCTTGGTTGGCAAATTTATGCTCGTTGATTATCCCGCATCAATTTGAGGGGGGGTGTTAAGTTGGCCCACAACCCATGAAGGGGCCCAAGGCCCACCAGTCAATCTAGTCCAGCAAACTTCATCTCACGTGGATTTGATTTGGTCAATGTTGAGACAGCTGTACATATTTTAGTAATTGATTGCTTTCCTAACTTAGATTAGTGATTAATGTAATTAGTTAGTTTCCTATGTAAGAGCCTTGATTAAGGCATGTATATTCCTATATTTTGGTGGTCGATCTCCAAGAGAAGACACACAAAATAATACAATCAATTTTCTAAGAACTCTCATTCCATTCTTGTATTTTGCAATCGTGAGAATGACAATAACCCCCTTATATTTTATTCTCGCTTGATTTGATGCTTTATATTACTTTTACTTTAATACTAAATTGCCAAACGGGCCCATATAGGGATAGACATTCAATGGTATTGGTTTCACACCAAAGACAGACAAACGAGAGAAAACTCAAAACGAGAAATCTTTATTAGTCAATGAACTATCAAACAAGAGGAATTATAATCCTTTATAAAGACTCCATCTCCCTAATTCTACTTTGGCAACAATTCTAATTGAAATAAAAGTCTAAATCAAGCAAGATAGAACTTTCAAATTAATCTTATATTTATCTCTAAAATTTAGCTATTACTAAAATAGGCTAGCATAATCTCTGGGAATCATAATCTCTGGGAATCAGGCGCGATTTGAAATCTTCTTTTTAATGGGCCTTTTGCTGAAACTTTTGGGCCTGTTGGCTGGTATAATGGGCTGGTTTACCTCGGGTCTGGCCAGCGTCATGGCCCCTCATGGAAGAGGAAGAGGACATGGATGGTAGTAGTAACTAGTAAGGACAAATCTAAAGGCATGCAACCTATGCGAGGATTTGGCCAGGATATATTGGAAAGGAGAAACGGAATTCATGTAGCCGACCCCAACATAGTTGGAACAATGCTTGATGATGATGAACAAAATGAGATCGAGATTTGTTAGACATCACCATTGAATTTAGATATGCAAAGTTGCTACTGAAATCTTGTGCTTAGAAAACCGATAGTCAAGGAATGTCATCTACAACTACGATAGCTCAAGATGTGCTTAGAAAAACCCGAAAAAGGCCATCTCTCTCTATTTTATATTATTTTGGCATGGATATCAATTGCGTTTATTTTAACATTGTAATTTAATTTAGTTTGAGAAGAAAATGATATTTCAATTTGTTAAACACCAATATTTGTCATCATTGAGTTTAGATATTCTAAGTTGCTACTCAAAAATTGTGGTGAGAAGAATGACATTCCGTCTTCCAAAGAAAACGATGGTATTGAACCGTGTTCAAGAACTATTACCGGGGTTCATGATGGAAAAACTTCAGGGCTTCCTTTGTGCCAAAACAATTACAATTTGTGCTTTTTTTGTTAGGGAGTTTTCAGATAACAATCAAGAGAAGAAGAAAAATAATAAGTAATCAGAAGGAAACGGAAAGCATGAATAAAAAAAATCTCTATAGACCTATTAACTATGATCAGTCTATAGAGATCAAGGAGAAGGGAAGTACAGTAATTAAGTATGTGAGGTTTCGTTCGTTCATTTATGTATTTATGTAATAATTTTTATTTACTTACTTATGTATTTATTTACTTTTTGTAAGGGGAGGGTGTTGCTGTGTGTGCGCGTTTTGTCCTAAGGGCTCTATGTCTCAGTATTTCACGCTTTTCAATTTATACTGTATTTGTTAGTGATTCTTATTCCTTAGTGAAATGAAACAATGCTACCATTATATATATGTATGTATCTAAACGATCTCTTACTAAGGGCCAATTTGGTTGCAAACCAGATCAAAACTAGGATTTGTCCTCATATTCTCTACCCAAACTGCAGTTTGATTCTATTGACTGCCATGAAGGCAGTAGCCTACTATACTAAGATTGAACACCCAAACAAACACGGCCAAAGGAGAACTTAGTACTTGAGATATGATCCACATTTGAATAACTTCATTAATAATGACTAATCATTCAATATAATCTTTCATTACAAGAATTTTCTTATTTTAGTTGGTTTTGTGGAAGCGCTTATCCCCAAATAAAGTACCCTCACCCTGCAGAAACAAAAGCCTACTGTAATTGGATATCACAAAGTCAAAAACCTTGAATGAGGGGATGGTCATTTTCTTCAGTATTTTGATAGCAGCTCCTTATTCCCTAGGAACTACTCCACTTCTAAAGAAACGTCACTTCACCACTTCATCAACCAAACCTAGTCATATTCATTGTTACCTGATTCGCAATTTGGCCGGTTCGAATTTGAGTTTGCAGTTCGGCACTCAATCAATTTTGAAAATTCATTGTGGTAGGTTTACTTGATTCACAATTTGATTCACTTGATTTGTAATTCAAATTCGATGAGTTTGATGTACTAATTCGTAAGTGCAATTCAATCTAAATATAATCATTTTACTAGAACTTAAGATACGTTAAAAGAATATATTTAATGATACTGATCAAGTAACATGAGACACATAAATATATAAAAACCATCATCACCTCCAAAAGCCTTATTCCAATTATGATAAGGTTAGCTGTTTTGAGTTACGAAAAAGTATATGCCTCCCACTAATAAGCATCGATGAGATTTTTCAATAGTATAAAAGGTATCACAGCTGGATTGACCAATATAAAATATATGCATTTTTAATTATTATAATTAATCTTATGGTGGACCCAAATTTATTCAAAGTAAAAAATTTGTTGAATCCTATAGAAGATGAGAACAATCATTTTCTATCCATTTGTATTTGTAATAGCTGGGCCGCACTATGGACCCTACGAATTTCTCAAATATTTAAATTCAAACTCGTGCAAAGATTGGATAGCATCGGGAAAAGAGAGAGAGAGGAAGTTGTATTGTTGCTTTAAATGTACTTTTTCTCTCTTGCAAAGAGACGAGGATGAAAGAGAGAGTATGGGAGCTGTACCATTGCATTAAATGTCTTTTTTCCTATGCATAGAGACCGATGGATATAAGATAGAGACCAATAGAGAGAGAAAAGAAGAACCATTGCATTAATTGTCTACTGCTTTCTCTCTTGTAAAGAGACCAATGTAAAAGATTTGTCTTTTCAGTCCCACCAACTTCTCCAGTTGCACTTGCACCTTCTTCTCCATTTGAACTGGAGAGAACTCTGGCTTCTCAAAATATCGGATCCAACCGAATCAAATAGCAAATTGACATTGAAGGCCAAGTGACCGAATCAGGTTAACTATGGTCCTATTTGATGCAACTAATGCACTTTTGATCAGGGCTAGGGAAAAAGGTGATGGTTATCAAAGACAGATAGACAAGGGCAGTAGCACAGTTGGAGTTCATTGTTGCAACCATGAGATTACGGATTCAAGTCATATTACCTATCCAAAGAACGGAAGTCCTTGCAACCATGAGGTTCAAGTCATATTACCTATCAAAAAAACTGAAGTCCAAAATAAGAGAAAAGGCGGAAGCGAGGAGTTCATTGTTGCAACCATGAGATTACGGATTCAAGTCTTATTACCTATCAAAAGAACTGAAGGCCAAAATCAAAAGAGAAAAGGCAGAAGCCACCACTAAAAGTTAGCCCTAAGATAAAATTATTGAAATTCCCACCCAATCCAGCCAGCCATTCACCAGGAAACGGATGACAAAAACTATCAGGTTCAATTTGCATAAGCTGCTGGCCTATAACTTTTGAAAGAGTTGGAGTCATAGGAAAGAGAATGGAATTTACTTGCTTCCCACGCAGCTCTAATCAAAAGTTCGATTGCTTGACCTTGCCAAATAAATTAAGATTTTTTCAAGCCCCAAACTGGTTAGTGCTATGAAGTTACATTACTTAGGTGCTTTACATGAAATTTTCTTCAAATAAGATGTCAACGATATTGTCAAGTGGCCCAACTCACAACCAAAGAATGGGCGTTTCAAGACCTTAGTTGGAAACTGTCCCTCCATTTCCTTCATAGAACTTTCATAGGTTTTCATTAAGTTTTTTTAACAGATATAAGTTTTCATTAATCATTACCAATTCTCAGTGAATCAAGATTATCCTATAAAGGTCATTAACAACTACGGGTCCCGCTGAAGTAGGGTCCTGGGAGTGTCCAGACTAGAGACAGACCTAACCTTCGGAAATTTTGCACAAAGTAGCTACTCGCAAGTCTCAAACTCCTATATGATCTTTAAATTTCACTTCAAAATGATAATATTTTATGGTGAACCAGTTTAACATTTGACAGATGATATTCAATGAAATGTTACTCATCAAAAAGTAAAAAGAAAAAAAAAATCATGAATCCAAACGAGCATGCCAAGTCAAGCGCTTGCCACATAAAACATCAACAGGATGTAGATGTAACTAGGCCTACCAATAGAATTGCCTTGGGCTTCAGCATCCAATATGCCACCTTGACCATGAGAGGTGAGAATTGTCGATTGAATATTCTCAATATATTTAACAAATCCATCCCAAACGAGTGTAACATACTTGCTTAGTAGAACTCCCAGGCATTCTATTGCTGGCTCCCAAAGATGACCAAACCGCTTGTTTAAGATGCCAATTATTCCATTAAACACAAGCGGTATATATGCCTCAGAAAACTTCCCAGCAGAGAGGCCCATCTGTATTCTAGAGATGAAAACAATAACTTTCCTGCTAGTAGAAATGGATAGAGGAGTACTTTCAACCGAGAGAAGAAGTTCTACCACCTGTATTTCAGAAAAAAAAAATCAGTTAAAGTAAATTCATAATAAGAAATAAAAACAGATAAGAAAAGAAAACAGTACATTTGAGCACTCAGTATCTTCATAGCATTTCTGGGACTCTTCCAACTTCAACTTCTTCTCAGCATGATGGTCACTAGTAGATAGTTGACGATCCAGAGGTTCATAATGGCACAGTAATCTTAATGTCGCTGTCCGGATTTTATTATCAGATAGGCTCAAATTGTCTGCAAACAACTTGACGGCATCAACAGCATTCTCGAAATTAAGTTCCGGATGAAAGAATTTAGGACTTTCAACTGCTTGACATGTAAGCTTATCACTGTCATCACAAAATGATGATACAAAAATTATTTAGCCATAAAAAATATTTAAAAAAATTCTATATCACGAAGTCAGGAACATACTGATGTTAAAGACCCATGTATCAAACTTTGTCACTAAGGGCATGTTTGTTTGCATTAAAATACATGGGAATTGAATACATACGATTTCTGCCGTACATGGTTAAAAATAAAGGCTAAAAGTTAGTTTACAAAAAGGAGCATAAAACTACCTTTCCCACTAAAAGTAAGTTTACAAAAAGGAGCATAAAACTACATTTCCTTTTATGGAAATAGAATCAAATGATTAATATCCAATCATCACCTTTAGTAATTCATTTCTCATCTTCCTTTGATTCTATTTCCATTAAAGGAAGGTTATTTGTGTCAAAGTTGCTAGCCAGTAATCCCAAAACCAATTGGTGATAGGAAACTGTACAAACAACTATTTAACACCCCCCCTCGGGCGGGACACCGCCCGGATCCGAAGCACACGCCCGCACAAGACTATAACGCGGCATGGGGCCTTTTTGCCCTGCGCATTTTGCGCCCGCACAAACACATAACGCGGCATGGGGCATTTCTGCCCTGCGTGGTTTCGAACTCGAGACCTCAGGCTCTGATACCATGTCAAAGTTGCTAGCCAGTAATCCCAAAACCAATTGGTGATAGGAAACTGTACAAACAACTATTTAACAATTTGATGCTTATTTTTTTAAAAATTCACCTTTGATGTTCATTTTTAACCACTTGATGCAGTACGGACCAGGCCCAAGAAGTCAAATGGGCGAACCCATTGACCCATTGGTCAAACCCCGATCCATGTCAATTTGTAAAGAGAAGTGATACACACATGAGAGAGAGAGAGAAGTGGAGATGAATGTCGTGCCCTTCATGGTCAACTGAGATATATTTATAGGATTTAATCCCTGATTACATTCTAATCATACTTATCCAGTAAATACACTTGGGTTTAGATCCATACTAATAGCTACAACTAAACTAGTATGTAAATGGGCATGCTATATTGGGCCCGGAGGCCCTGGATTGACACGCCCCCTCAAATTGATGCGGGAGAGTCATAAAGAAGCAATTTGGAGATAAGAAATTGATGTCGAGGCCGAGAAAGTCCCTTTTAGTGAAGATATCTGCAAACTGAAACTCGGTAGGGACGTGAGGTAGACTAATGACATCACACTTGTAATCGTCTCAAATAAAGTGGCAATCAACTTCGATATGTTTTGTGCGTTCATGAAGAACAGGATTTTCAGTGATTCTGATTGCCCCAGTATTATCTGCATTCAATGAAGTGGGAGAGGCCCTATGCAACTCCGAGTTCCCAAAGGAATCCCCGAAGCCATAGGATTTCAGAACAAGCAGAGGTCATGGCCCGATATTCAGCCTCTGTAGATGATTTGGAAGCCCTTTCTTGTTTCTTGCATTTCCAAGAAATGAGAGAATTACCGAGGTACATACACCAACCAGTGGTGGACCGTCTGGTATCCGGACAGCCATCCCAATCAGCATTTGTATACGCGGTCAAAAGTAGACAATTATCCTTTGGATAATATAAGCCACGAGATCTAGTGCCCAATAAATACCGGATAATTCGCTTCACGACTGTTAGATGAAGGTGGCGAGGAGATGTCATGAATTGGCTAACAAGATTGACAACATAAGATATGTCAATCCATTGGTTCAGCCAAAGGCCAAATTTGACCAAGAAGTTATCGTGGACTTTCTATTCTTGTTCCTATTTCTATTTTCTATTCTCTATTCCTAGTTTATTAGGATTGCTGATATATATGTTTCTATTTTATTTAAATATTGTTTAGGAAAGGCTTAGTATTGAAGCAAGAGAGGGAACGGTCCTACTCTATATATAAATGGACAAGCTCTTTGTAATGCATGCTTATCTTTAATTAATCAAAGATTTCTGAGTTTTTCTTCAATTATGGTGTGTTTTATGGTCTTGAGTGTCCCCTAGTGGCTGAATCCATCTTTAGATTTGATCAATCCTATGGGAGATTGATCTATCTTACCAATCAAGGATCCGGGGCTGTGCCACCACCTATGGCATAAACGCTATGTATTCAATGCAAATAAACAGGCCCTAAGCCAGCAATTTCACTACATGTATGTAATATGAGACATACACTGATCACCACCCCACCAAACCCCCCCTCTTCTTTCTTCCTCTCTCATTCGCTGGGCCAACGTCTAAAGCTCCACAGTCAGTTGCTAAAAGCATCCGACCAATTTAATTTGTTTGCGGCCAATCCATGGTGGCAGATGAAAGGTTCAGAGCACTCAAACAATGCCATTTATAGGAATGGAAGATTTTATAGCTTCTTTAGATTGGAAATATAGGTCTAACAAAAGCTCCTTCAGTTAACAATAATTGGAAAATAAATAAATGCTTTTTAAATGATAAATAAATGTTCCTTCCAAAAAAAAAAACATTAAGGACAAAAGGTCAATATGAAAAAATGTTAGTTACCCAGATAGAGAATCCAGAAAGTCAGCTACAGCAGACAATACTTGTGAAGATGACTTGAATCTTTTTGCAAGACGCATGAAGTTGCTTGTTTCTGAAAGTCCAGACTTCGAATGTAGAAGCATTTTGTCATAGGAAGTTAATGCAGCACCAAGTAGGCTTTGCCAAGTGAGTTTCTCTACGCCTGCAATTTTGTCTTAAAAAATGAAATTGATATCGACCACCCGAAAAAAACCACGAATTTTGCAATAAACTAACATGGAAGCCCAATAAGCTAGCCACAAAGAGTCCACAATCGAGGTGACAACCAAGAAATGTGCCAGGCTCACATGACAGACTTGGACCCCATGTAATGCGCATGGGGTTGAACATCTATTTAGCTATCACTTTTTTGTAATGTAAATATTGATCACAGATTGATCAGATAAGGTTAAGATGGCGAATGATAATGTTAAAGAGTCCTAGCATCATTATGTTTATTTAATTCATTAAGCAGAAGGGCACTCAATAATTAAAAAAAAAAAAGTCTTAGAATTAGTATTATCCCAAGCGAGGCATAGCTGATCTGATCACATATGTTGATGTTAAAGAGCCCTAGCATCAATATACGTATGATAATGTTAAGAGTCCTAGCATCATTATGTTTATTTAATTCAATAAGGAGAAGGGTACTCAATAATTAGAAAAAGTCTTAGAATTAGTAATATCATCCCATGGGATGCCTAGATGTCGTTGTTAAGAGTCCTAGTATCAACATATTTATGTGTTTTAATAAGCAAGAAAGAGACCCCAACAATAAGAGTCTTAGAATACACAGGAGTTACATTTTTCATAGGACTCGAACTCACAAGCCCTTGCTCACTACAAGGGGCATTTGATGTGCGCTGAGTTACATTTATTTGGAAGGCGGACAGTGTTCCAGCAGTATGAAGGTTATAGTTTCTTCGATAATATCATTATCTGTCCTGCCATTGATTTTTCTTTTAACATCGACAATAGATGTCACAAAACAGGTCATGATCAGAAAGAAGATGTAAGTTGAACCTGTCACCCAAGTCCCAATTGAGCCCATACGAAAGATACAGGCGATCAACGGAGATCCTATGATTCAGACCTCAATCCTATAGTATAAAAGAGGACTAGATGAGACCAGAAGCATTTGTGCAAATGGTAAACCATCAAAAGAAGTCCCAGGGCTGACCATGGAGAAAGGTGGACCACAATGTAACAACCCAAAATCCAGGACCCTTCAAATTCCATGTCATGTACAGTAAGCGTCGATAAACCGTCATTAGCCAAATCAATATAAGCATAGTAGATCAGGCATTTAACGTAAAGAGTTCAAACCATTCATTAAAAGTCATTACCCAGCGCGGATCCCGCAAAAGTAGGGTCTTGGGAGGGTCCGGACGGGAGACAGACCTAACCTTTGGCAATTTTCCACAAAGTGACTACTCGTAGGTCTTAACCAACGTTTTCACGCATGGTGCCTAAGACTTTTACCATTGCACCAAAGCAATGACCCAACCTTTAATTAAAAGTGGTAAATTCAAAATCCAATATAAAAAGAATAATCCTAGACCATTTGAATAATTTCTATTGTCCAAAATAAAAACAACTAAAACATCTAAATCTGAATCCTCCAAGTAGTTTATGAGTCCCTTGACACTTGGCCGCAGATATCGAATCCTATCGTTTTGCTGTTAGGTTTTGTTGTAGGTCAAGGGATGTTGAGCCCCTGTATTTACTAAGAAACTGGGTACCCTCTCTTGGACATAAAGTTACTAGCATAATTCAAGGGTCCCACCATTGTCTAATAAGTAATAACTTAAAATTCCAATATATAAACAAGGAAACTTTAAAGCAACCTTCTAGTGGTCCCTACATAAATCTGAGTAAATAAAGGATTGACCTGAATAAAATTCATAAGCAGAAATTAATTCAGTCGAAATTAATGTTTATTCAATATAAATAAACAATTTAAGAGCAAGGTGCTTATTAAAATAAACACTAAATTCCAAACCTCTAATTGGACTTGGGGATATTACACACAAGCACTCATTCTTTCAAACAGGATAAAATGATGAAGATCTTGAAGATTAAAACCCCAATAAAGGGTCCCACATGTCAATTGATGGACCCCATTTAATGCAGATGCAATAATGGCATGTAGCCAACAATTACATGGGTTTTATTCTGTTTATATAATAAGAGATGTGTTTGACCGTTTGTAAAACTTTAAATACCACAGACTTTCAGTTTATTTTTCTTTACTGTTTTTTTCCCAGCTGCTCATATATTTCCTTTGTTTGATGCAGACTCCATACAACGGCTTGTTTGGGAACTCTACTAATAGAGTCAAGTGAAGTAAAGTTGATTTTGAAGAAAGAATAAAATATAAGTGGGTTATGATGGTATTTTATTTTTAGTTGTTTGTTATGGAATCTTTATGACTTTTTGTATGGGGAAAGTGGAGTTTTTTTTGTATTTTAGTGGATAAAGGTGGTTGCTTTTTTAGTGTTTTTGAAAAAGATGGAGGGAGTTTTGAATTAAAGTGATTTTGATGTGACATCTTGTCTGAAAAATAGAGGTTTTACTTGACTTTAACTATGCCAGTAAATTGCCAAACTAGTTAGTGAAAAGATAGTGGAAAGTCGAATCCTTCAGTGAGGACCCAAAGGCCGACTATGAAGATGCAGTAGAAACCAAGTTGAACATACCCAGACCCATAGCCCATCATACTATTAGATATGGGAAAATGTGAATGCACCCCTAGTAACAATCAGTTTAAATAATTTTGATACAGCAGTGGTTACCAAAATCTATTATGTTCAGAGAAGTGAATAAATAGGAAACCATATTAGGTGGAATTTTTTTTCCCAAAAACCTTTATACCTAAAATCATTGTAGCTATCAATTAATAATGCTGCACTGACAAGAGTCAGATTCAGATTATGGTACGTAAACTAATTTGTGGCCTCACAAATGTTAAAAAAGAATTGTAATTTACGATGTTTGCACGACCATGAAAGCACGATGGAATTGCTAACTATCCATTCTTCAATAGATTCAAACCCTGTGAGTTCAGGTATAACCAATTGCATCTTAAATACCTTACCAGCTTCATTTGTAAGGAACTGATCAAGCGCATTGATAAAATTCATCATCACAGATGGGCTCGCAGCTAGACCGAGAAAATGATGATAACAGCAGATGATTCCCCATAGCACACCCAACTCAGACTCATCTAGTTCTGTACTTGATTGACTGCTCCCAGTTGCAATATCATTCATCAGCCTGGTCCACCAGCAGATTCTCTCCTGGAAAAAATTGCAAATTCGTGAACATTTGTCTTCCGATGCTCCATCAAATGCATCAGAAGATAGCAGTTGCCCTTGCATTCTCTCAAAGAACATCAGCATCAAATTCATAACTTCTTCTGGCAAATCTTCAATCAAATCATTCATAGCTCTGGAACCCAAATAAAAAAATGTGAATTACAAATACTTTTATAAACTTTGTGATTCTTCTAAGCAAGTGACAGGAAATCTTACCTAATTATATGAAATCGGAAAGCATATGAAATGCTAGGATCCTTTTCCAATAGTCCTTCAATAAAAGTTAGCAAGCTGAAAAAAAAAAAAAAACAGCCCAAAAAATACAAATCAAGATATTATCATCATAACTGCCATCCATCATAGCTTTATTATCCAATCAATCTGGTTACTAACTCTAAAACAAGGAGAGAGAGAGAGAGAGAGAGAGAGAACCGATAAACAGCACATCAAGAAATGGAATAACCCTGAAGGAATTTATCAAGCATTGGTTGAGTTACACTCATACTTATCAATTGTCCATCAAGGGATCATCAAAATCACCACCAACGTAGGAGTACCGCTCCTTTTTTCAGGGTTGAATTTGTATAGTGAAATCAGTTTTTCAATTCTTCAAAGGTGTTACCTTGAGTTTCTAAGGTCAAACACAGGATCCCACTTTACTGAAATCTCCGAGATGGCCGATGGGTCATCAAGAAGACAGAGAATCAACTGCAGGGTTTTATTGACAACTTCAAAACCATCATTCTCTGCCTTTATACCAACTGAAGGTATAATGACCTTCTGTACGAGCTGTTCCACAAGTTGAAGAATTCGACTGCAGCCTGTATGAAATACCAATAGCAAAAGGCAAATCAAACAAACATGAATAAAGGTTATAATACATCCAACTGAAGTCAAATGGATATCAATATATCATGAATCAGAAGCTGAGAAAACAATAACAATGATTGAGACTGGATGCAAGTCATATTATGAGTTTCAGGTTGGAAGAACTTCAGAAGCTTCGAATCAACTCATCATCATCGAAGTCTTATCCCATCCATTTGGTGTCAGTCTTGTGAGCTCTACGCTTATGACTTAAGCCCATTTGGCAGCCAATTTTTATTAATCTCACCATCAATCATGTCAATGAATCAACTCAAGAGTCCTCAAAAAATCAACTCAGTAAAGATTTTCTTTAATATCAGTTCTTATAGTTTTATACCAACTGCCCTATCTTAATTTTACTTTATATTTTTTTTTTCAAATACTGAGATTTGTGTTATGAGGAGACTTGGAGCATTGATCTAGTCTGAGTCATTGACTCCATATGCACTTTTAAAGTCAATTTCTGAAAACTGTAACGTGCCACCTCTAAGTTATAAGGATACATGATGAGAATGCAGCCAAATCATTAAAACAATTGCATCGCTTACCACAACTTCTGCCTCTTTTTTTACTCTGAACAGAATATAGAAGGGATAACAACCGACTCAGGTGCAGAAAACAATCATCTCTAATGCAGTCAGATATTTCATCAAGTATGAGATCTGACACAAAATTCAATACTTCCTGATTAAGCTCGGACAGCCTTTCAAAAGCACCACATATAACTTCGACAACAGTATCTGATCCTGCAGAGAATCACGGTAAAAGGTAATCCTGCCTAAGTCAATTTACCAGGATAATAACAAAAACATCACCCATGAAATAAAATATATGCACAGGCTTATCCTCGAAATAATTCCCACAGAAGTGAAGCAAGAAAGTGTCTCATATATTGATGAGAAAAATATACAATATAAGTATCCATTCTCCCATTTACGTATGTTTTAATGGGCAAGCTGAATTCAAACAAGGATCCCAACGATGCAACATAGTTGTCTTGCATTTTACTGTCATCATCCCCATCTACAGCATGAACCTCCAAGGACCATAAAAAAAAATGGTTGTATTTTAATATGCCAAAGCCCTTTTCAAGGAAATCATTAGGAAAACACAAAATGTGCCCGTAAGCACTGAGAAAGACAAAAAACCTAGGCTAATAATTAGGACATTGGAAAGAGATACAACAGAAACACATACATGCATTAGTAACAAGATCAGGTAAAAAAAGAAATACATCACCATTGTTCATCAAAATTCATAGAGCAATAATACAGGACCTATGTGACATTGAAGGGTCCAATAAATACATTTATTTTAGTGGCTAACAGAAATAAACAAAAACAAATACTCAACAGTTTCAAGCATTCTGGATTGTTTGAATGTTTTTTTCAATTTTTTAAATCCAAATGCAACTCGCACCAATCCTGATACATATCACAACATTTACGAAAGTTTTGGGAGCCAAAAGAAATGTGATTTGCAACCAATATTTAAACCTTATGGCTATCATCAACCATGTAAGTGTTCTGATCCTGAATGAGGATATGGACATTCAATCATTTAACAATATGAACAAAAGGCACACAAGAACAAACATGCAAATGCCAAACAAGTATTCCAAAACACAAAAAACAGCCTACTAATAGAAGGAATGTTCTGGATCCCCATTCTTCACCTTATACCAAACTTTCATATTCAACTGTTGAATATGTTGAAGTTAGTAACTAAATCTAATGTATTTTTAAGGAATAAAGTGACATTCTGAGTTTGCCTTATCAATTTGAAAATGGTAGCTACATGCATGCGTTTTTCTGGTAGATCTTGTGATCTTCCTTTCATCCATGGTGAATCCTTTCCATTCATCCAAACACTATAATTGATGGCAGTCTCAAGTATGACCAACAAAGAGAGCCACGATCTAATTGGCATTATATTCCATTAAGAGCCCAATTGCCTACTTGGCATTCAATCTTGAGAATTCACAGTAAAGGGGGGTTATCGAAGGAGATTAAAGAGGTAAGGAGTGAAGAGTCGAAGGCAAACATGTAGATGGGCCTATCACTTTCCTAGAATTTAATTTACTTGCGTTGACATTAGCCAATCATTTCCCATCAAGTGGGTGATAATCTGATGGGCCTCCTGGATCTTCACACTCAATCCTTCACTTTTAGCATCTTTGACAGAAGGCCATTATTAACAAATCCTAGGAATTTAATACGTACTAAAGAACCAAGTGCCTTAACCGAGTTAATTCCTCAGAAAAAACAATAATAACAATTCCATGCTCATGGTGACCATAGCAACCAACTGTATATTTCATAACAGCCATAGAAGACAACAATATTGGACAGAGTCGACAGAGGATACGGGCTAATTTGGCACCAGTATCAAATTACAGAACAGCAGGTATACCATGAACCGGTTGCTGGTTAAAACCATGATATCAATATGCGCATTCATGATGCCGAGGGTGATAACCATTTCTAAATTAATTGTCAGTCTGCTGTTTCTTCTTGGGCAATACTTTCTGGGCTTTTGGGGGCTCAGTGCATTTGGTCAAAGTATGTAATGACACTAAAAGAATCTTGAAGCTATGGTGTTAGACGATCTCACGGTGAGTGCATCCTTTCGGGTCTTGGTTTGTTGGTGGTGTTTGGTGTTTATGGATCGAACAAAACAACAATGTTTTCTGGAATAAATCCTGACTTGATCCAATGTATCGCCTTAAGGACCAGGTAGAAGATTGTTTCATGGGTTTTCAGCCATATGGATTTTGTGGGTGTTTCTCCTACTGAGGGGCTGTTTGGACTGAAGATGGGTTTTAGCTAGTTCAGGTTCTATGGCCAATGAAATGGGCTGCACCCTCCAAATCTATTGATTGTTCAAGCCCTATTTTAATGGAGGCAGGTCCATGGAGTATATGAAGGCAAGCATAAACTAGTGATCCATAACCAATAGGGTCATCTTACTCACACCTTTCAAGATCCATTGGCGGCTGCAGTTCAAACCTTGCAAAAGTTTCAACAATTTGCAAGGTTATGTTCTTAGGTTCGAGCATTTGGAACTGTCATTAAGGGAGATTCGTTCATGCAATCCAATGGGCATCTAAGGTTTATGATTTCCCAAGGCAACTAGTAAATATAATAGAGAAGACTGGGATAGTGCTTCTCCAAAGGTAATTTATATTCCATTACATTTTAGAGAAGCAAATGATGTGGTTGATTGGTTCATTGAAAGAGCCAATTACTTGGCTCAATTTTATTATGTGTGATCTCATCTTTTCGCTTTACCCACTCATTTTCTTGGTTAAATGCTATTTACTTCAAAAAAAATCCTCCAGTAAATCCGTCTACAACTAGACAGAATGATATTTAACAGTTTTGCCACTCCAGGTGCAAGACAGAAAAAGGACAACCACTAAATCCAGTTAGTAGTAAAAATGAGAATGGGTGACAAAATTTATTCGTGGAAGGACAAAGTGGTAGGAGATGAATCTCTCTCTACCTGATCCTGAAAGCTCCTCCTGAATGCTCTCCCCCCAGAGGCCCAGATGCAAGAGTTAAAGATTTCATGGAAGGAATGGGTTATGACAGACCGCTCTTTCATCATCATCTAATATAAGATGAGTCATCTGAACTCCTCTAGTTACATCAACTGCTCGCAGGTCAATCTTATACTCTACTGTGCATGGGAAAAGAGGCGTGACGTACCACCCATCAATGGTTTCAAGTCTTTTGGGCATTCTCATCAAATATTGGAAGCCACTTCTCACAGGTACGGCATTAGAAATGCAAGAGGAAGGAATATAGACTGTTGACAGATAGGTGGTTGGCAATTTACTTCAGGGATTAGAGCCCTTCATAGACACGATTTTTTATTTCATTTTTATAACGGAGGGTGTCCCAGCCCTTTGGGCCAGAATATGGTCTGTCAGTCTCTACTATCCATTTCTAGGTTAAACATTTCTTGTTTTTGGAGATTGGGCAAATTACACCTCTGTTAGCTCCCCCTGTGCAGGGACTTGATCAATGACTGATTCTTCTAGAAACAATCTAGCAACCAGAGAACCCTTTGTCGTTCTGCTTTGAGCAAATGTAGCTGGAGAAAGACATTGATGACCTAATTAAAGAATGGTTGAGAGAGATACGGATAGAGAATTGTGCAGTGCACGAGTTTGGTGATGTAGAGGCAACAAAATCCAATCTTGCAATCGAGACATAGGAGTTGGACAGGATATGGGAAAAGGGGAAGTTATCAGTTGATCAATGGGGACAGCTACAAGAGGTAAAATGGAAACAAAGATAGGGAATCTGTAGCTGAAAGAGGGTGGAAGAAACACAAAATTCTTGCAAGAGGTGGCCGCAGCAGGGAAATGAACGGCATATTTGTTCTTGTCGAGGATGGCACCAGGCATGATAATGTAGAAGACATTATAGAGCACATAACATGACGCTATAGAAGTATTTATTCAATAGAAGATTGGGGTCGACCTGGACAACCTAGATTTTCTTTGCATAGGTATGGAGAATGCAGATTGGTTAGAGGGGAAGTTTGGCAAAGAGGAGGTACGAATTGTGACCTTGGACCTGGGGGAGGAGATCTTGATATGCAAGTCAGATTTGGAAAGGCCTATAACAAAGTAGATTCAGACAGATTTGGAAAGGCCTATAACAAAGTAGATTCAGAATTCCTCTAGTCTATGATGCAATAGATAAATAAATATACGGGCAATTTAATAAAAGAAATGTGTGAGCTCAGCAACATTCTCAATTTTGAATAACAGTGCCCCAGAAGGCATTTTCTGGCATCGAGGGATCTGCACAAGGAAACCTACTATCCCCATTACCCTTTGTTCCTGGTCAGTTTAGCTCTTGGCAGTGAACAGTGGACTCACTTAATTTAAGGCCGTAAGCAGCCCGAAACATACTGGAGTTGAACCACAACAAATTACCAGACACCACCTTGATTTTGAGGAGCGATAGATGACCAAATTACGAATCTCGATTGTCAAGGCAATATAGTTGTGTTTTGACGCGGTGTCGGGGCTAAAGATAAACTTCATTTAAAAGTGAATTAACAGGGTTGGACTGGAGGACTTCAGGCTAGAAGCCCTAGCAGAGCTAATGCATTGCGAAGCAAGTGCTGGCCTTCCACTTTGCATAGGAGCAACCTCGAGGCCCCTGTGAAAACATTTTGTTCAAAGAATAGAAAAGGATCTATCTAAATGGAAAGCTAAATATTTACCTTTTAAAGGAAGAAAAATTCATATCGAGGCAGCACTGTCAATAGTCAGTATTCAAATGTCTTGTGGCATTAATCAAATGCCTCAAAAGGTTACAGAGCGAATATAACTGCCAGGGTATGGAGAAGTTCAATCTAGTTGATCAAGCCAAATTATAATTAAAAACCAGAGGAATGAGTGGTATTCTATAAGAAAATAATGCCAAAAGAAGGCACAAAACTAAAAAGGAAACATTGAGCCTGATGTAAACTTTTTGGAACAGATTCCCAGCACCACCTGGCGGAGGTGTTAGGGTGCAGTGCGTATGAACCTGTGCAATAAGGCAAAAGCCACTTTTGCAGCACCAGGTAAAAACAAAATCTATAAGTGTTGGGCCTCCATACCAGGGAGAAAATTGAATTTCGACAGAAGGGCTCCAAGAGTTGTAAGGGAGAAGAAGAGTTCGAGCTTCAATGCAAGTTAATTTAAACATAACATAAGCAAGAATGAAACCAAACAAGTGCAAGTTAACATAACAGCAAGCACATCAAAATTAAAATTAATATTAAACAAGTTCAAGAAAATGTAATAAAAGGTTGTAGAGAAAGGAGAGTGGGGGAGGAGAGAGCTCACCTGGAGTAAATTTATCACCAATGCCCAAAATGGAGTTGTCCATCAACAATCGAAGAAGATCCACCGCTTTTGAGTGGAGCCTCGATGAAGTACCTCTCATGATGTGCCATAACAAAGCACTGACACCAGCTTTTCTTACAGGCAACGGTTTCTTTACGGCTTCAATTAACACTTTCCTAATACCTGTAACATTTTAGCAATTTGTAGACTTGATTTTCTGAAAGGAGCACAACCATTACTTTAAATGGGAACATCAAAAAAATTCATCTCTGCATAACACACATAACATAAAAATTCATCCCTGAAGAAGCGATTACGACACTTAATCATCCCTGACTAACCATACCATAGAAATGCATCCCTGAATAAAGCTATTAGGACACATAATTATCCCAGACAAACACACGCGTGCACATACACAGTGCCAGTGCTCTGGAGCAAGTGGTGGGGCCCACGTGTTGATCTATCTGAGAGGACTATAAGCAGGGACCCCCCTACTGGTCATGGGTCCCGGGGTTTGGCAATTATCCGAATGAACTGGACAGTTGGATCGAGTGTGCACTCGTTTTGGACAGTGAAAACTTGTTGGCCGGGGGTCAAGTGGAGCCGGTGATGATCGGAACCTCCATTACTGTAAATGGGCCGTGTTGAATGAGATCTTTCAAACCACCACCCCCACACCCACCCCGCGCCGCCGCCGCCGCTCAGCAAAGGAGTTCCCAAAGTATAATAGTATATACAGATCGACCAACAGGATCTGCAGAAAAGGACAAGAAAGAATAGTTTGACGACTAAAGAAGTCTTAGTATGGGCTTAAGCAATCACCTCGTGATTGGTTTGACAGGTTCAGTCAGATAATCATATAGTTTGCATACAAGAGGTGTAACACTAGTTGTACACGCGAACGATATTGTAGTCATTACGAATGATGGCAAACCAAATCACAGCATTAAAGGCTTATCTAGGAAAATAATTTGAAATTAAGAATCATGAAGATTTGAAATACTTTCTTAGGATCA
Source organism: Litsea cubeba (assembly GCA_012931725.1). Taxonomy (NCBI): domain Eukaryota; kingdom Viridiplantae; phylum Streptophyta; class Magnoliopsida; order Laurales; family Lauraceae; genus Litsea; species Litsea cubeba. Next base: position 75,137,402 of record CM022945.1, read on the forward strand.
AAATTGCGAGATCAAAGGGATCGTTAACTCACAATGGAAGTATATGTTACTTTGCCTGAATAAATAGGAGAGCTTGGTGCAAACTAATAGGTACTCCTATTAATGAAAACCACGGCTTGTATTATAAAAGTGGTGAAATGCTTCATGATCAGAGAGCATATCAGAGGTTAAGTGGGGAGAATAATTTATTTGACCATCAAACGACAAATATCTCATATGCTGTTGGTGTGGCAACTTATTTATGCATGCTCCACGCATTGAACAAATGGTTGCAATACAGAGAATTCTATGATATCTAAAAGGAACACCAGGACAAAGCATTTTGGTATGCACATCATGGACACTTGAATGTAGAAGTTACAGATGCTGACTTGGCAGGATCCAAGACAGACAAGAGGTATACTGCAGGATATTTTATGCTAGTTGGTAGGGAATTCATCTCATGGAAGAGTAAGAAATAGCCGAATGTTCCAAGATCCCACTCTGAGGCTGAATATAGAGCCATAGTACATATATGTTGAGAGTTACTATGGTTTAAGATTTTATTACAAGAATTTAGGGGGTGTTTGGAAATGAGATATTTAAAGGTATTTTGCTATATTATCTACTAGTTTAGAATGTAATCTATTCATCTAAAAAGGAGGTGTTTGGATAACTTAGAAAGTATCCTACAATATCTCACTTTCTTCCAAAAACCTTCATATTACAGTATTCAAGGATATGCTTTATCAAATAATCTTTAAGAAATCTTTTCTAACTATGAATAGAGAGATTGAGTAAAAAACCTAGGAGAGTTCATGAGCAACCATTAATTATAATGGCCCGCTAGAAGTTTTAACATTTATGGGTCCCACTATTAGATTGGCCCCACAATGCTTACAAATTTAATGTGGGGTCCTATAGCCATATCATGACTACATAGCCCTTTGTTAATTATCAATATTAGGTGGGTCCTACAAATGTCACGCTCGGGGCTTTCATTGTGATTACCAACATTAGTTGGGTCCCATACTACCAAAATTAGCCGGGTCCCATGATTACCAAGATTGAATTGTGTGATTGTAATTATTAGTTTGCCATCATTAAATGGGTCCCACTATTTGATAGCTCTCTTGCAGTTAATATGACTACCAACATCAAATGGGTCCCACAATGATTTCTCATAAATAAACTAGATATGATCATTTGTGATAATCACCATTAGATATATTATAGTATAGTTACCAACGTTTGGTGGACCCATCTTAATTAAACAACATTGCTTGGATCTCATGATTTAAATTTAATCTTATATTCCTTTTTCCAAGAGATGGGTCCTACCATGATTATAAACACCTGTGATTACTAATTAGTGGGTCATGTGTTGGTTTAATTGATTATATTCTCTCCATTTCTTATTTGGTACATCATCTTGTGAGTTTTTTATAAATTTTTGAACACTTCAAAGGTATATTAAAATCTGTGAAGATTGCCAAACACCATAAGTGACACAATATAATAATATGACACTATTTTATTCTATAATAATGAAATCTTACAATATTTAAACTTATTGATATTATATTATGCACTTATCCAAATACCCCCTTAAGCAAGAAGATTTGAACATTTTATAGAGAAAGAGTACTTCAGCATTATACATTGCAAAAAAAAATCCTATGTATAAGAGTGAACAAAGCACGTTGAGGTTGACTATCATTTTATAACAGAAAAGGATGTGAAAGAAAGAGATAAACTGCCATATGCAAGCACAGATAATCAAATTGCGGACTCTCTCACGAAAGGAGTGGCAAAGAAACAACTAAGTGATTATTTGTCCAAGCTAGACCTAGTAAATATATATATGTAGGGGCCAGCTCTCCTAAGCTCAAGCTTAGGATAAGGTAAGCTCAAGTGTGTGGTGGGGCCCACTTAGGGACCCACATGGGGATGGGGGTGGGGGGATTTTCAAGGACTCCCTAGGATCTTCCTCTCTGCAAAAAATCAGCCCAAACCGTGATTTCTATCATCTCCATAAGAGCCCAAAAGTTTAATGGTCAATAGTCCATTCGGATCGATACATAGTCAATCCAACGGTCCAGTAAATTCGGATCTAACCGAAAGTTGATGGACATGTGCAATTTAGAGGGTTCATGTGTTTGGTCCATTTGGATGGACCAAAGGTGGGCCCCACAAGCATGTGCTTACAAAATTTTCTCCTAAGCTTGAGCTTAGGATAGCCTTGCTCATATATGTGTGTGTGTATGCCAACTTAAGGGGGGCAGTTTTGAAATAAGATCGGATGTTAATGTAATTATAGGAAAGTTATGGATTGTTTTGTATATGTGTAAAATGCATAAGGGTTTCTTGTAAATACAAAAAAAAATCCAACTCCATGGATAGGACTCAACTCTATGGATCACAACCATATAGTTCCCTAATTCTTTCTGTGCTTCGCTAACTTCTTGCTTCACCAATTTCAGCACTATTCATCCTTTCGTAATAAGACCCTAAAATCCATTCAATCCAAAATCACAATTTAGACCACCTTCTTTAATTGCTCTAATAACCTTCTCCCATCCCCACTAAACGAAATTTATGTGACCTTCAAAGTCATTTCACAGAAACATCATGTTGGGTTTTCTCATTCCTTTTTGTCTAACTTAACAGGAAATGATAAACAATATATCAGAAGGCTAGATAAAAAGTAGGCTTTATCAAAGTAATCGTTACCCAGAAGGATAGTAATTTTTTCAAGACAATAATTTGTTATCAGAAATCCCTGTGGAGATTTCTTTCCTTCGTCATGACAACACATAAAGTCAGCGAAGGTAAATAGATGGAAGACTTCCCGTCCAACACCCAAGCAATGGTATCGTGCCACCCATTAAAGCTCAACTAAGATGTCAATGAGGTCACATTATAATGAAACAATGTGAGAAGGAGAGAAATAATCAAAGAAGAAGAATGGGAGAAGGTCGTATCTCCTTAGAGTATTGACAGTCCATTTTATAATATCGTTATGCCTCAATCAAGGCCCTAAGTATGTTAAGAATACAATTAGATGAAAGAAAGAATAGAAAGAATGTAACCTAGTCTAAACAAGGAAAATAAAAGGAGAGTATACAGCTACACAATCTTTAGACAATATCCCATACGTGGGATTTATACATGGGCCAAGCCCAGCCTGTTTAAGGCCTATTATCTTCTACGCTCCCCCTCAAATTGATGTGGTAAGGCTGAAAACATCAATTTGCTAGTTTGATCATGATGACGCGGTTTGGGAAGAGCTTTGGTGAAGATATCCGCCAACTGGTTAAACGAAGAGGCATGAGGCAGAGTTATCTTCTCAGTAACAACATGTTGACGGATGAAGTGACAGTCAATCTCAATGTGCTTTGTTCTTTCATGGAAAACCGAATTGTTAGCAATTCTGGTAGCACTGGTATTGTCCCCATAGAGGGGTGGAAAGACTAACAAGAACACCGAATTCACACAGAAGGCGGCGGAGCCAGATAATTTCAGCACTGGCAGATGACATCGCTCGATATTCTGCCTCAGCCGAAGACTTTGATACGGTGGTTTGTTTCTTGCACTTCCATGAAATCAGAGATTTTCCAAGAAACATACACCAGCCAGTGGTAGACCGCCGAGAGTCCGGACAGCCAGCCCAGTCAGCATCCGCGTAAGCTGTTAATTGCAGAGAAGTATCAGAAGGGAAAAAGAGTCCATGATGAAGAGTTCCTTTAACATAGCGGAGGATGCGTAATGCAGCAGCAAGGTGCGGTTTGTGGGGATTGCTAACAAACTGGCTAACCGTATGAACTGCATGAGAGATATCCGGCCTAGTCATAGTTAGGTAGAGCAAACTACCAACTATCCTCCGGAAAACAGATGGATCATCCAGGGGAGTGCCCGGATCCGAAGCACACGCCCGCACAAGACTATAACGCGACATGGGGCCTTTTTGCCCTGCGCATTTTGCTCCCGTACAAACACACAACGCGGCAATGGGGCATTTCTGCCCTGCGTGGTTTCGAACTCAAGACCTCAGGCTCTGATACCATGAAACAATGTGAGAAGGAGAGAAATAATCAAAGAAGAAGAATGGGAGAAGGTCGTATCTCCTTAGAGTATCGACAGTCCATTTTATAATATCGTTATGCCTCAATCAAGGCCCTAAGTATGTTAAGAATACAATTAGATGAAAGAAAGAATAGAAAGAATGTAACCTAGTCTAAACAAGGAAAATAAAAGGAGACTATACAGCTACACAATCTTTAGACAATATCCCATACGTGGGAATTATACATGGGCCAGGCCCAGCCTGTTTAAGGCCTATTATCTTCTACATAAAATTCATCTCCAGCCCTCACAACATCTTCAAACATTGAAATTGTTTTAAAAAAAATCAATCTCAAAACAAACACTTAAAAATAAAGGAGATGCCTATTTTTCCTTTCAGCGACCCCATTTTGCTGAGGAGTATAAGGACAAGATTTTTGAGAAAGTATTCCTTTTTGTTGTAAAAAAGTTTGAAAGTCTGTAGACACATATTCACCTCCCGAATCAGAACGTAAAATTTTAATGCAAGTGGAAAATTGATTCTCAACATATGCTAAAAACATTTTGAAAACATTAAAAACATCAGCTTTAGAATGCAGAAAATAGACCCATGTAAATCTACTATAGTCATCAATAAAGGTCACAAAATATTTATAATGAGCATGAGACAAATGAGGAGCAATACCCCAAACATCACTATGAATTAAATCAAAACACTGAATGCTATTAGAAGTGGAGACAGAAAAAGGAAGAGTCTTACTTTTTCCCAGCTTACATGCAGCACAATCAAAAGAAACAAACTTAGAAAATCCTATTGAGTTTAACAATCCAGAATTAACCATGTGAGACATGGTTTTAAAATTCGGATGTCCAAGCCTACTATGCCATAATTGACAATTATTTTGAGCTGAAAAACAAAATTCATTTGCTGAATTATTCCTAATTGGAGCAGATAGATCAAGAGAAAATAAGCGTCCATATTTAGGCCCCCTCGCGATCTCCCTCCCTGACATCCGGTCCTGCACAACACAACCAGAGGAAGAAAAGGAAACATTATAGTTGTTTTCAACAAGTTGTCCAACTGAAAGAAGGTTTGAAATTAAATTGGGACAGTGATAAACATTCTTTAAGGGCAAGGGACTGGAAATATCTCCAATGGCAGTGATAGGAAGATGGCTGCCATCGGCTGTTTGAACATGAGCAGTACCAGTATATTTTGTCAAGCTAGAGAGTTGTGCACTGGAATGAGTCATGTGATTTGATGCGCCGGAATCAAGATACCAAATGGAAGAAGGGGTTTTCGATTTACCTGTGATGCCAAGTGCAGAAAAGGCATTGACAATCATTTGTTGAACTAATTCGGGAGTGAGAGCATGGGAAGAACCAGGCTGTGAAGGCACAGATGTGGACGCAGCATCAGCAGGAGAACAGTCTATCTGGGCAGCATAGGCATTGGGAGGCCGAGTTTGTGGACGTCGGCAACATTCAGTAATGATGTGTCCCTTCTTCTTGCAGTAATTACAGAATTTCTGGTTGCATTGTGTTGCAAGATGTCCATATTTTTTGCAAGAGTAGCATTGGACTTTGCTCATATCTCGAGGCGGAGGAGTCGGAGAAGACTGTGAGATTGGAAGAGACTGAGTGTTCCCTTTAGCAGAGTATGCAACAGGATAGGTTTCAGTGTGCCTTTGTTCCAGATGGGCTTTTGTGCGAATACGTTGTTCTTCTCGCAGAAGCTCATTCAAACAAACATCCAAGGATGGTAATGGGCTCCGGCTCAGCAGAGATGATGTGACAGTCTCATATTCAGGACGCAATTTCATCAAAAACTGGTCCCTGTGACTTGAGGCTTGAAGGTCTTGTATAGTTTTAAGGACATTGTTCGGAACAGAAGCATATTTAATCCCATCGTATTCACTCCACAAATTGCAGAAACCAGAATAATAGTCCTGAATGGTCAAGGTGCCTTGACTGTATTCTGCAATTTCACATTCAAGTTGAAATTGTCGTGCAGAATTATCTTGATGATAAACTGTTTGCAAGTAACCCCACATCTCCTTGGAGGTCGTATAGGGTTTGAGGTTCAGAATCAGATGAGGTTCCACAACCCCAAGAATCCATGTTTTAATTTTTGCATCTTTTGTATTCCAAGTAGAAATCTTTTTATCATCCTCTGTAGGCTTTGGATCAGAACCAGAAACAAATCCCCATAATTCCTTGGCCTCAAGATACAATTGAAATTGAAAAGCCCATGCTGGATAGTTTCTCCCATCAAATCGAATCAATTTAATTTCAGACTTCTCCATTTAGAACCAAACAAAGAGAAGTAGAATACAAAAAAAACTATGTGCAACAGAGGTCTGTGAACCAATAGAAGCTGAAGCTATGGTCAACAGACACAAAGGCTATGAGTAACAGTGGTCTGTGAGTCACAAGATCAAGATGCAAAAGCAGAACCAACAGACAGTAGTCTGTGAGCAAAAATGCACACAAAAATGGTCCAGGCGACCAAAAAAAATGATGTTGTTTCCTTGCGTGGGGTCCACTGTTGGATCAGATGGAGAATCAGATCCACAAGATGTAAGCAGCATCAAAATATCTTTCCAGCAATACAATTTTCAGTAAAATCTATCCACAATCCAAGATTCTGTACGGCTGTGATCAAATTGATCAGATAAAACTGGAAAATCACAAGTGGGGTCCAAAAGCCTACCTCTGATCCCGGAAAAATGTGGAAAAAATCACCAATATTACCAGCAGAGATGGTCGACCATTGCTGGAGGAATTCCTGAAGATGCCATGATGATCGCTGGTGGGCCACTGTTGATCATATCGTGACAGAGGACTGTCAACTTCCAATAAACACAGATCACTGATCTTGTTGATGCCAAAATTACAGATGTGCTTCTGAAACACAAGATTGTGTTGATTTCTGAAGACAGATCCTTGATCTGTTTGCTGCACAAGAGAGAAGAATTTCTCTCTGATTGAATCCTTGAGGTTTTTCAAAAAAAACAAACAACTGGTAGCCTTTACAAGAGAGGCTCTGATACCATATCATTCGTAGCTAACAGAAGAGATTTTGAATTGTGAATTTTTACTTTATTTTCATTGGAGATATTCTCCCATTATATAGAATACAAATGCCTTATCAAAGGCTACAAATCAGCTAATTAGCTACAAATCAGTTAGCTATAAATCAGCTATTATAATTACAATCTAACTAAAGAAGAAAGAAATCAGTTAGCTACAAATCAGCTAATCTAATTACCATCTAACTAAAGAAGAAAGAAAGCTATGTAAATCTTTGACCAGATCCAACGAGATTGGATACCACCATAGTGGGCCTGAACTTGAGTCAAGTGGGCCTGAGCCATCTTGTGTTTGACAGGTTATACCATAGACTCTAGTATTGTTTGGAATAGGAGTGGCATGTGAGAAGGAAATAATAAAATTAGGAAGAGGACTCTAGAAAGGATTCTAACTTCTAGCTTTTATATATTGATCGACCCCAAGCCTCTCTCAAGCTATTCTCTCTCTCTTTTCTACTTTCTTTTCCTTCAAGCCATAACAGGTGAGTAGAGATTCTTATCTAATTGTATGGTTCTGAATTTCTGGCCTTGTTCTTGTGTATTTTCCTCTATTTTATGGTGAGAAGAATTCCCCATATACAAGTCTGGATGAAATTACATTATGAAGATGATCAGTCGATGGTTGTATGGATTGCATTGCTTTATAATTACACCTTGTTTGCCAGCACTTCTGTAGCATTACTTTGTGATAAGAAATTGGATTGTTGCATAATAGAACATAATTTCAGATGTTTATAAGACACTGTCGACACAAACAGGCCATGTTTTAAATAATGAATGATTAGTTTTCTTGGTTAGACATGATGATTGAATTCTTTTGGTTAAGGTAATCCCTAGATAATGATTCTTACAAAAAGAAAGAGAATCCGATGGGGATCCAAGGCAGGGAATTGAATTCTGCACTTCCAAATCGTCAGGAACAGGTTTTGTTGATAGGTGTTGTGGGACCATATGGCCCACCTGATGATCAATCTGGACCAGGGATCTGAAAGGGGAGCCATGGTCGATCATAGTAGTGCTGGACCGCGTGAGTGAGGAGGAAGAAATCCGTTTTGGTCAACAGCCTTAGTAGGACCCCCTGGCCCACCTGATCAGAGATCAGGTCCAGTCAAAGGATAAAGGACTGTTGGGCGACCTTGATCATTAGGTCCATCTTAGGTTTGGACCAGTGGGACCCACTATCCAGCCCACCCTGCAGCATTAGGCGTGTAGTGTTTTATTTTAGAATGGGTTCTGTCACTTGTGTGTGTAGAGGGGAAAGTGGTGGTGATGACCTGGACACGATTTGGAATGGGAGTCCACGTGCTACAGAACATTAAGTTCTGATTAATTATTTACCTTGTCCCCTATGTTTCTAAAATTTGGAGAAAGGGCCTGATATTTATTGTTTTCATAGCTGGGCCTGTTTTGATTAATTTGAGACCATTCCTTGGATTTCAGACTTCATGAAACTACAAATAAGGGCTGATTAATTGTGGATATTATATTTATTGTTGGAGTTGTTTTCTTTATTATGTTTTGAAATATATTGTGGATTATGATGCCTGTTGTGTGCCATTGTTATTTGGGGATCTCACATGGTAGATTGTGTGGTTTGTATATGTATACGTTGTGGTTAATTTGGTAATTGAATAATTCCCTCAAAATTATAAAGGGCGAGTTAGGTAATTCACCTCTCACACCTCGTACACCAATTTTGATTCAGACTGGGGCAGATTAAATCCACATAATTTGAGAAGGGGTTGATTATGGAATTTTCCCATTATTAATGTTGAGGATATGCTAAATATCATATTTTTGATGAGACATATATTTGCTATTTGATTGGAAAACTGAGATATGATGACTTTGTTTGTTTGGAGGAACCTTTTGGACACCCCTAGACCACGAGCATGTATGGCCGATTTTGTGAGGATTGTTGATGTTGGACCTTTTTGGGAAAGGTCGATTTTGTGGTACCAGTTCGCTGGTTTTGGACCTTGGTAGTCGGTTTTATTTGGGCTGGTGCTAACAGGTGGCTAGGAGGTTGTCGTTTGTTTGTCCCGATTCCAACCATGGCATGAATGAGACTTTGGATGTTACTTTAATTTGTTGTGTAATCTTATCTAAGCATATGTTTAAATGCACAAATAGATTAGAATATCTATTCACTCTGTTGTACTGATATTTTGTGGATTTGCCCCAATCCAGGTAACCAGAACCTAGCGACTCAGGAAAACCATGATGACCGAGAGATAGACTTTGGGATGCGTACTTGAGCGTCGAAGCCACATAGATGAAGAAGAAATAGATTTACTGATTGTTCAGATTATTTCATTTTATAGACATTGCAATTATTTTTATTAGACAATGTTACATTTGTTTATTAGATTTGGATTTTTAATACAAGTTCGTTTAAGTTGGTAAATGCCTGAATCTTTATGTGATCTTTGATTTAACCTATGTGTGTAATGCTTACGAGTCTCGGCACGGAATTCGAAGGGCCCCGGATTCTGGGTCGTTACAGAAGCAACCTCCTTTTCTCCACTAAATAAAAAAAAAAAAAAACAACGAAAAACAAAAGACCATCAGAACGCCCTATATTTTATTCTCTTGATTTGATGCTTCACCTCACTTTACTTCAATTCACCATACATCCACGCCCCTAGAGTTTCCCCCGCCCTCTCACTCAAGGCGGCTACTCGCCAGACCCAACACCCCTCTACAGGGGGGCGACAGGCGTGACATAAAATTTCATACTTGCTGAAATGCTTGTAGCCCAATTGTAGAAGGGCGTCGAATCCAGCGCTATGATGCCCAGATACGGATGTGGATACAGACACTGATACGGGGATCGGGGATACAACTCCTTACTTTTGAAAATCTAGGATAGTGTCCTAATTTTTTCTTTAGATCACTTTTGAATAAATGAAATTATCATTATTTTCGTCCCTTTCTAACATTTTTTTATGGTGAGAAGTAAAAATATTAAAAGAACTATATATGAAATAAAGGACTTTATAAGGAGGATAAATTAACTTGTTCCCTAGAAGTATCGGTGCAGTATCATGTACCAATACAAGTATCGTATCGTATAGGTCCAATACGGATACGTTGGGCTTGTACAAGTATCCGGGTATCATAGGTCCGGCGAGCATCCCCTCAAACAATCAATTGGCCGATTTTCTCACCAAGGCCATGACAAAATCTCTACATGATCTTCTAACTAGCAAATTGATGCTTCAACCATCAGCATCAATTTGAGGGAGAGTGTAGATATATGGGCCTGGGCTGATCCATATAGTCTAACACAAGTGGCGCTGTTGTAATGTACATATCTTATAAGATAAGAGATGAGTCAGAAGCCAGCCATTGTTGCCATATTTAGAGAGATTAGATTCTATTGATTGATTTGTAATGAGTGTAATGTAGCCATTGATAAGGCAATAACACTGCTATATAATGAGAGTTGATCCAGAGAAAGGATCAAGAAAATCTTCCCACAACTGAATTCTTATTTTCATTTTTCTCTTCTCTGAGACCCTTGACTACGAATTAAGACGAAACTGCTATCTTCCATTTACAGCACCTTTCACGCCATGTGAGAAAAAAAGTTTAAGACAACAGGAAGATTATTTGATTAATTAGCATATCCATTGATTAGAATTAGAATGAGTTCTCCTTCCTATGTTAGTAAGTAGTTTCAAGGGGGGCTGAGAGAGGAGATACAGTTGATAACAGCCAAAGCAGGAGCTTTGAAAGAAGTTTGTGGATGGGAGACCTATGGAGATTATAAATTGTATTTTTTCATTGAATATTAGATGACTATTATTAATAAAAACTAATATAACAAACAAAATTTGAACAGCAAATTCTCAATAGAATGATTTGATATATGGTTGCCAAACAAGTTCTGGACAGCTCATCTCAGCACAACTTGGTCTCAGCACAACCTGATCTCAGCACAAAACTAAGAACAACACAGAAATGATGCCAAACAGGACCTAAGCACCTAGGCTTCACCTCTTAGAGAGCTACCTATCATACCCAGATACTTCAGTTTTACACATAGAAGTTGAAATATGGATAAATGATTTTTAGTTTGTACTATTCTATATTTGATAGTTCAATTTTCTCTCTTCATCATATAGAAGTTGAAACATAATGTTTTTTAAACTATTTTTCTCTTCATTATGTTAGTTCCCAATCAGATAAAAATTTCTCGACATCATTTTTTCATCATACTATTTTGTATTTGATAACCAATTGGTACATATAGAAGTTGAAATATAGATGTGCACTTAGTGTATTCACGGTGTATCTCGTCATCATGAGTTCCCATATGTTATAATGTGCGGAGGATCTTATAATGAAAAGGCAACAAAAACAAATGAAATTGCCATTAAGATACTGAAAATGAAAGACACAACAATAGACCAGGGTTTTTATTACACAAAGAGAGTTTTTTTGCTCCCAAAGTAGACTTTAGGAATCATTTCTGTAAATACTTAAATGCCGGTGTGATGGAAATTTTAAGAGTTTGATTCCAAGGCCTCTTATGACACCTAAATTTCATTTTATGATTTTTACATTGCCTACTTGAATTTAAAATTAATTTATAATGGATGCTACACTGAATTTTTATAATAAATTACCTTTTTTCTGGAAAAGATAAGAAATACCCCTGTTATAAGCTCTTAGTTGTATGTTTAACGAACAAGTTTTTTCAAATAGATCAATTTGAATTAGATATACTGAATGTGTTACCAAATGGTCTATTTGCAAAAGGGTCTACTTGAAACAAATCTATTTCGAACAGATCTATTTCATACGGATAGGATTTGCCAAACAGGCCCTAAATCCAGATAGACTAAATTTCAAGTATACTAACCTTGATATACTATAAATTGGGTCCAATAAGTCAAAATAATACGTTTAGGGTGATTACACTAGAATGCTTCGCATTCAACATGTAGAAAAATGTTGCAGATAAATTTATTGATAATGAATTGGGAAGAAAAAGTCTGGGAATACCTTGTATAAGTTGTTCAGTTGGTGCATTTCTCAGCAAAAAGGAAACAGCCTCAGCCATAAACTCTTGGACATAATCTTTGGGGTAATATCTCAGTTTAATTGTAATTCTGCACACGGAAAAGAAACGAAGAAAAAGGTAATTCAGTTTCCACAAAGGTGGACAAATCCATAAGCACGACATGATTCAAAAATTATACAAAGAAGATAGATGTAACTTGATGGTTTTATAATAACGGTAGCCAATATCTGAACCATGAGGTGATTGCAAAGCAGGAGCAGCACCTTAGATCAAAGATTCCTGCCACTTAACTTTGAACTCCACTAACCTATGCTTGGGCAGAATTCTTTAATTTTCCGGAAGTCCAAAACAATGTTAGCATGCTTTAGCAGAATGCTTCACGTATATAGTAGCAATTGAGTAGTGCTCGATTTTTATTTTTATTTTTTTTAAATTGTAATAGAAATTTTTAAAAGATGATCGGCATAAGAGACATACTAAGAAGCAACAAAACAAGAAACCATTTAAAAGGAAAAGGAAATAACTTCCACAAACCCAAAAGCAAAGACTCCTAAATTGAGTAGTGCTCCACTTATATGGTAACAATTCTAGGTTTCAGAAGCATAACCCATGCAACAACATTTACTTTCTCCAACATGTTCATACTACCAATACTACAAATAAATTCCAGTGGCAATAAAATGAGCAGAATTTGAACAATATAAACAATGTATTAGTTGAAATGTTCGGCAAGAAGAGTATGCTGTCAATAGGCCTCAATGCAGCCCAAGTCCAGCCGAGATTCAGGTCCGTTTAGGCAGGCCTGGACACAAATTTGTGTTTGTATCCAACAGGCAAGATCATATCCTAGTTTCGGGTCTGAAACTCTTAACAAGCCAGATCTGGGCCTAGATCTTAAGCCAATTGGATTCACTCAGCCCCTTCGCTTTTTTATATCTGTGTATTATATGCTACCATATATCTATACTAACAAAATAATGTTACATAACAAATAGATGTCATAGAAAAGGGGACTTCAATCTTTTTTTTGATACTTTTATCAGTTTGGAATCAGTCCAAAACCCTGGATCCAGTCCAAATATGCTAACGGGATTTAACAGGCAGACTTGGGCCTGCAATTTCTAAATAGGTAGACTCAGACCGGGCCCCTCAAGTTGTAAATGGATAGAGCTTGATCAAAGCTGAGTCCAGCCCAAATCATTGACAGCCCCAAAGAATAGCTATTGATTAAGAAGTGTTGTTCTGAAAAGGAAAAATGAAACTGTGATTTACTTACTTGAGAACATGAACAACATCCCGCACCAGGTACTTTTGTAAGTACATCATGATATATGACAAAGATGTAAAAACCTGCAATCCAGGTTTCCGTTCACATTATCGTTCACTGCTTTGCATTTTATGAAGTTTCATACAAAAATAAGTACGTTTATGATAAAAAGGAATATATAAAAAATCAGAATTCAGAGCTCAAACCTGCTCAAGGATTTCAGGTTCCCTTTCACCACCCTTTTTAAGAAGATCCACTAAAGAATCACTCACCCTCTGCAAGAAACTGCCAAAAATTCTTGATTAGAGAGAGAATTGCAACAAGCAATGCAATCATAAGTATCTATGCCCCTAAGCATTATACAGTGAGCTGGCTGCAAATAAAATTTAAATAAATCGTGAATGAAGAAATGGCACTGACGCATCTTTTTCCAATGGTATCATAGTTTTCAAACTTTTCAGGTCAGCCATTTCATGGTCTCCTTATGGTGTATGGAAACTTAATCTTGATGGAAGTGCCTCAAGTGAATCTGTGAAGATGATTTGGAGACTGGGGCTTGGAATTGTGTTCATATTTTCAATTTACTGCCCCATTGCATGGCGCGAATCCAAGCAGGACTGAAATTACAACTATGCTTATTGGGCTGGGCTCTTTTGCAACTGGGTGCTGAAAGGGCTACTGTGGAGGGTAAATCTTTGGTTGCCATCCACTGGCCATCTGCTAACTAAGACTTCTATTAGCAATTGGTGGATTTGGTTGAGGAAATTCGGGGCATAGAGGACAAAAACCTGAAGCAAAGTCTGAAGGTGCTCAATGTCACAAGTCATAACCACAAGGCGGCGGGTTTGCAGTGCTATCTATCAAAAACAATTCAGTAGATAACGCACGAAGGCCAGTTTATTTTAAGGGTAAAATGGTTGGCAAAAGAAGGAGCTAATCATCAGCTTTCTTGTTTAACATTTTTGCTCCGTTCTTTCTATTTCAAATTAGTAATACTATTGCATTTTAAAATAAATGGCATTCGTTCAACAGGAAATTATTAATCTAAGCAGTACATAGGTGCTAGGAATATAAACAGATACCACAGCAGATAAGCAAAAGGATGAAAGTCAAAATCAAAATACGCTGATGAGCATGAATCTAAATCAAAATTCTTTACATAATAAAAGTAGCAAACAGGTAGAAAATAAACTTACGGCAAAAATTCTTCTAGAAGATCTCTAGATAAATCTGCAATCAACCTGTAAAAAAAAGTAGAAAAAAAAGATATATCACTAATAACAACTGAAATGACGCTCATAGTGGAAAAAATAAAAATTAAATAAAAAGAGGCAAAGCAGAATCCTTATAAAATATAAATGCAATTCTGAGAGAGAGAGAGAGAGAGAGAGAGAGAGAGAGAGAGAGAGAGAAAGAGGCAAAGCAGAATCCTTATAAAATATGAATGCAATTCTGAGAGAGAGAGAGAGAGAGAGAGAGAGAGAGAGAGAGAGAGAGAGAGAGAGAGAGAGAGAGAGAGAGAGAAGGCCATCCAGTTGACTATAGATGACAGTTACATGGAAACACTCCTTTTTGTTCTTTAATCAGTTATTAGATGGGAACATTAAAAAATATAAAAATGAGTACTCCACTCTAACCAAGTGATTAGGACAATAATATTTTCCATTTTTGGCATGGCACCTATTTGCTTTATTCAAAATAAAATGTAATACAAATAAAATGCAAGCTTATAAAGGTCTGTAAAGCAAAACAGCCATGGATAAAAAAATCACTAACTAATCATAAATAGTGATTACAATACAGCCATTTGGGTGCGTGGGGAGGCCTATAAAACAGCTGTTCAAATGATGTAACCCACATGTTTTACCTAGAGTAGGCCCAGGTCCCACTTCCATTAGAGTGATAATTACCAATTAACTAAAAAAAACATCAAAGCTTAACTAAATAACATTTTTTAATTGTGGTTTCTCATAACTTCGGCCAACCATTTAGGAATCCGAACTACCCAGGAGAAGTTCAATGGTATTCCTTACAACTAATTGAAGTTTCAATCTGTACCAAGTGGAATTACCCATTGGATTAGACAGCCGACTTAACCATGTTTTAATTGTGTCTGATCCAACAGACAGTACCATGTCAAATGGAGCATAGTTGGGGGCATCTAGTGATACATGAATAGCAATCTGCGTGGACGGTTTGGATATATGTAAGGTGGACACCTTAGATAGATAAGCCATGTGTATGGGACTCAACAATGGATAGAATCTTCACGCATACTCAGCATTTAGAATCATCACAATCGGCAACCCAAGGAGTCTTCACACAAGGGAAAACAATTGCTTAAAAGCACTCAACAATGAGAAGAAATTTTTTCCTTGATTCACAAATAAAAGATTACAAGATATTTATAGAAGAGGGAGGGGTCAAACCCGCCTATTAGAGAGCCACATAGGACTTCCCTTTTTACCTCTGTGAAATTGTTACATAACAATCTCGAGGAGGGAGAAAAGGAAAAGAAGAGGGGAGGAGGCGGGGCGCCAATCAAACCCGCCTTTAGGGACCTAAAGAGGACTTTTCCCTTATCCCTCATCAAATGGTTACATGACAATCTCTTGGCAATCAATTGAAAGATTACAAGATATTTATAAATGGGAGGTCAAACCAACCTACGAAGGACCCAGAAGGACTTCTCTTTTCCCTGCATGAATTGATTACATGACAATCTCTTTTTTGTTAATGGTATTACATATTTACAAGACAATCGCTTGGTGCATAATATCCTCACTTTCATTAATTACATGCCTGTAAGATCCTGAGTTACTTGGGCCTAGGATTAGTCTAGCCCAGGTAGTATCTTAGTTATAGTTTGGCCCAAGTTATAATGGAAGTAGAAGTCCATGCTTTTTGTAACTTGGTAAGATAAGACATCCCACGTGAGAGAGTTTGGAATGGAATAGAGTTGTATGACAACTCTAAATAGGAAGTTTGAGAGGAATAAGAATTCCATCTTCCTTTTATAAATATGGAGAACCAACAACCATTCTATTCATCTGCATTGGAGAAAAGCCTGAGAGCAAGTATTGTGGATTTCAATTTAGGGGAAGGAGAGGAAGATTGCTAATGTCAAATTCGCATTCAAAGACGACGATTGTTTATCAAAGGTGAGTGGATTTTCCTCTTGATTCTTAACAATTAATTGGATGCCTAATGAAATTATGTTGTGTGGCTGGTTTATTTAATGGTTAAAGAGATTGTCAATTCATGAAACCAATTGATGAGAATCAGATCATGTCCTCTCGGATGGAAGGCTCATGTGAATATTGTAGGATGGTTGTAGAGATGATATGGGAATTCTTTTTACAAGAAACTGCCCTCAGAAGTGACTGGATTCAGATTTGGGAACAAGTAGCAGAAACCTGGGCGTCCATGAAAATTATTGTATTGGGGTAGTGGGACCCATCAGTGTGTTAACACTTGTAACATAAAGCCCACTAGGCCCAGGCCCATTCATTGTAACTTATCTACACATATCGTGGGATTAGTTAGGATAGAATCAAATCAATTGTACAGCTTACTTTCCATTACAGATAGATTGTAATTAGTTTGATTTGCCTTGATTAAGGCTAAATATGTTTTTAAAAGAGAGAAAGGATCGTCCATGAAAGGGATCCTAGAATTTCCACAAATATCAATCTCTTCATTCATCCTGTCATGGTATCAGAGCTACTACTACTCTATCTCTGTCTCTGTGGATCCTCTTGTTCAGTCGACAGTCATCTGCATTCTTGCAATCAATCAGATCAGGGATCTGCATGCAATTTTCACTAACAAACGTCTGTGATGATATGATCACAAGTGGCCCACCAGTGATCATCATGGCATGTTACAAATCATCTACAGCAGTGGTCACCTATCTCTCCTAGTTATTCTGAAGATTTTTTCAACATTTTTTTAAGATCAGAGGTAGGTCATTTGCTACAATTTGTGATTTTCCAATTTTCTCTGCAAGCCCCACGCCATCATCATCTGGTTGCTGTCAAACGGATTATTCGGTACATTCTTGGTTCTCCGACACGAGGCTTGGTTTTTCCGGTTGGCACCCCACTCACCCTAAATGCTACTGATCTTATTGATCTTGCCGGCCAAAAGGATGCAACTCCTGTGGACACTCCATTAGAAGTCAATGTGAAACTACGAAAAGATGATGGGGACCTCCTTTCCGACCCCACCTCCTACAGACGTTTAGTTGGGAGTCTCGTCTACTTGACTATCACTGAGAATCCAGTCTTTCATGAACGGACAAAACATATTGAGGTGGATTGTCACTCTATTCGCGATGCTTATGACCGCAAGATCATTACTCTACCCCATGTTTCCAGTCAACTCCAACTTGCGGATATTTTCACAAAAGGATTGCCTCGGCCACGCCATGAGTTCTTGATTCGCAAATTGCTGTTGTTTGACCATCATCAATTTGAGGGGGGGTGTTAACACTTGTAACATAAAGCCCACTAGGCCCAGGCCCATTCATTGTAACTTATCTACACATATCGTGGGATTAGTTAGGATAGAATCAAATCAATTGTACAGCTTACTTTCCATTACAGATAGATTGTAATTAGTTTGATTTGCCTTGATTAAGGCTAAATATGTTTTTAAAAGAGAGAAAGGATCGTCCATGAAAGGGATCCTAGAATTTCCACAAATATCAATCTCTTCATTCATCCTGTCACAGTGGGCCTGATCTGAGATCAGGACCACACATCTGTTAAAGAACCCCTGGTCGACCATGATGTGACATCTGATATTTGAATCAGTGGGACCCACTGATCAATATATTCAAAAAAAAATCCCAGGCGTCAAAATTCCAGAAATTCTGTTCTGGTCGTTTGTAGTTGTGGGACCCACTACATGGTCTGATCTGGAATCAAGACTACATATCCTAAAGGGGACACATGGTCGACCCTTGTGATGGTGTACATCTTGCACAGTGGGCCCCATCCATGATATACCTGTTAGCCATCACAATTTTAGGCGTCAATGCACTGTCTTGGTCGACATGAGTAGTGGGACCAGTGGGCCCACCTGATTATTGATCAACACCTCACATCTTGAAGTGGGCTCAGGGGCAACCTGCATGGTGGTGGTCCCTGAGCCCACTTCAAGATGTGAGGTGTAGTTATAGTTTGGCCCAAGTAACTCAGGATATTACAATGCCAATCAATTATATAGATTGATTGATTGAATCAATAATCTTCATTGATTGCATGTCAATCAATTATCTTGCTAGATTTTATCTATAGAACTAGGAAACTTTATTGGAAAGATACATATTAAGAAATGAAGTATTGGTTAGGCTATCAGGTTGGCTATCCATGCATGAGGCCCAACGATCAGTCATCTATAAGCTTGTCCCAATGGGCTGGCCCACTATGGTTAGGCCTAACAGGCTGGCCCACTCCAACAGGCTGCAAATGGGGGCAACTTTTGTAGGTCCCAAGGCCAAAGGAAACATCATCTTTTCTAGAATGAAAACACTCAACCTTGGCAAGTAATATAGACTAGCTTGCTTGTGGATAACTAGATTTAGTTTCTAGAAGTCTTCAACTATGATCCGTCTACTATTGGACCTCAATCAAATTTCCCAGTTGATAAGGAATTTTTTAAAACATCCCGGTCTTGTAGAAACAATCTCATTGTGTAGAACATATTCCATTTCTTCTCTAATCTTGAAGCAGCCTGGCCCACTATCAGTATGATATTGTCCGCTTTGAACGACTTTCGTCCTCACGGCTCTAAAATGCGTCACACTGGGTTAAGGCCAAGCCGTACATTTATCCCAAGGTTAGGAATTGGATATTTTCGATGTGGAACACAGACAAACCTTATGGCCAGCCTCACGGTCACCTCTCAGCCAACCAAAGCACTCCATTACCCCTGCAACTTCCCTTTCTTGCCTTACAGGATCAGTTGGCCTAGTCTCGCCTCAAGGGATTACCTAGGTCTCACACTCTCCCTCTCCCCAACTGGAAATAGAGCCGATGGCTCTGATACCAAATGTAACAGCCCGGCCCACTATCAGTGTGATACTATACGCTTCGGGCGACTTTCGTCCTCACGGCTCTAAAACGCATCACATTGGGTTAAGGCCAAGCCATGCATTTATCCCAGGGTCAAGAATTGGATATTTCCAAAGTGGGACTCGGCCAGCCTCACGATCACATCTAAGCCAACCGAAGCACTCCACCCTTACCCCTGCGGCTTCCCCTTTCTTGGCTCACAGGATCACTTGACCTGGTCTCACCTAAAGGGATTACCCGGGCAGATTGGGGTCTCACAAATCTTTTGCACAATGCTTTGTGATCAACGCATACCAATAAGATTGAAGGAAGAATTTTATAAGACAGCATAGCTATGACCTATGGAGCAAAATGTTGGCCAATCAAGAAGCAACATACACCCAAAATAAGTGTAGGATAGATGAAGAATATTGAGGTAGATGTGTCAAGGATAGAATCAGAAGTAAGGGCTTCAAGAAGCGTTTAAGGATAACATCAATAGGTGATAAAATAAGATAAACTCGTTCCAGATGGTTTGGAGATGTTCAACACAAGCCAACAAGGAGAAGGGGCAGGCCGATGAGGATGTGGATGTAAGTAGTAATGATAGATCTAAAGATATGAAACCTATCCGAGGATTTGGCTCAGTATACGTCAAAATGGAGAAATATAAATCATGCAGCCAACGCCAACATAGTTGGGACAAGGCTTTGATAATTATGATGATGAATCATTTATGGGCAACAATTCAATCTTTAAGTAACTCTAGGCCATCAGCATTCACATTAACCATGTTTATGATCTTCAATGGGCCTATGCTTTATGATTAAAACTTCTTTCAAAACTTTTCAATTGCAAAACAGTTCAAAGTGAAGTTCCACCTTAACTAGATCACCCTCATCGAAGCTTACATATCTTCACTGTGCAACAGCGTGTTCCTTGTACTTCTCACTACTTCAGACAATTTGTGTGTGGATGTTTTCATGGATATCACGCATGTATGTAACGAAGGCTTCGACACCCACAAAAGTGTTGAGTCTAGTGGAAGTAGCACTAGGTCAACCCAAGGTTTAAAAACTCAAACTTGGGACCCGACTCAGCCATGTCCAAGTCAACAAGGCCGAGCTGTGCCGAGTCACATGATTCGAGTCCAAGTCCCATAAGACCCAACTCACAATGTGCCGAGTCCAAGTTGACTCGGACTCGACTGAGTTTTAAAACCATGGGTCAACTAGATTTCAGGGAAGATCCCGGCACTACTTCAAATAGCAACCTTCCCATGGAAGGGCTAACTAAACTAATCTACGGAAATGTGGCCACTGGCAACATTAGATATCGTGATATTGTCGCCCACCAAGCTTTGAAGAAGATTGACAAGGCTTTGAATGATAATATAACAAGCTTTGATTGATAACATCGATTTGACCATATATTTAGTTATAAATTAGAATATTGTAGCTTCATCTTCGTCATCTGCAAGATCCCCACCTAAGTAAATAATATTTAGTTATAGAAATTAATTTTTTTGAATTCTACAATAAAAATAAATCGAATTTGGAGAAACTGACTCACAACTGAGCAATTAGAGCACAAATTTGATTGGGTCATGATTTGGGGATAATAGGACCTATTTCTAATTTTGAGAAAATATGGGGGGTTCGCAATTTCGAAAATAAGTCAATATGGGGCTCGTTGGATAGAGAATAATTAATTATGCAACTTACATAAAAGACGTGAACCCATCCGAGTTGGTTTGGTACCTCGTTGAGAAACTTGTAAATGTTACCTGTTTTACCTAGAAGAATACCACTGGCACGGCACGGCCCGCTATGGGCCAGGCTGGAGCGGCAGCCGGGCCTCCGTGCCGAGCGTGCCTCCTTTTTTTTCCCGAATTTTGTTTTTCTTTTCAATATTAAAATTAAAAATTAGAACACAACCACGAAGAATGACAAAGATATTTAAGTGGTTCGGTCAAACTCGACCTACTCCACTAAGAAGAGAGAATCATTTGGATCTTAACTTCTTGAAGGTTTCTAAATAAGATTACCTTCAAAACCTTACAATCTTTTTTAGAAAATAAAAATAAAAAAAGAATGAAAAACTTATATATTTACAAATTACTATGAAGGAAAAAGTAAAAAATCAGATGCGTAGTCCACTAATGTATTCTGCTGGATCATAATCTTCCATTGATGTCAACTCTTGCTTTCTCTTATCTGCCAAATACCACTCTCGTAGGCAAACACAACACTCTACCGTTTCTTCAGTTAGATTTGTTCTTCTGTCATCCACCACACGTCCACCTACACTAAAAGCATGTTCTGACGCTACAGAAGACATTGGAATAACCAATAGATCACGAGCCATGGCGGCCAAAACCGGATAAACGCTTTCTTGTTGCTTCCACCAAGCTAAAAGGTCAAAACTAGATGCATCCTACACCCATATTACACCGACATCAAGATACGATGATAACTCCATCACAGTGTTACTTGAGCTTGAGCTGGATGCCATGCCCGTGGATAAGGAAAAATACCACACATCCCACTCACCAACACCTGTTTGCTGGACTTCTGAATGGCCCATACTAAGCCCAGTTGTACCCATTTGCTCACAATAAAATTGAAAAAGTACTTGTAAATTTGCCCTTATATTTGAAAAAATATTTAAATCTATATAATTAATATTTTTATTTATTTCATCAATAAAAAACTGTACACCACTTAATTTTAACCTAGGGTCAAATACAGCAGTGAAAGAAAATGTCATTGGAGCCTCTTTCCAATATGTATTAAATTTTTCTTCCATGTTTCTAATAGTGCTACTCAGTAAAAAAATGATCTCTAAATCTCTTGAATTGTAAAGTAATTTTAAAAAGCTTCGTTAAAACTTCATTCGATGTGGGTAAATATATCCCGAAAAAAAATAATGTTGAAGTATAAAAAGCTTCTAATAAATCTCTTATATGGGCACATAACACCCAATGTTCATCACTAATCATCAAATCTTGTGCATGAAAAGCACAAAATTCATTCAAAACAGTTTTCCGGTCAAGTGCCTTGTTTAACAAATCATACATAGAATTTCATCTATGTTCTACCTCTTTAGGCATTTTAATAGCTGATATGCCCTGCCTCGCACATATTTGGGCATACAATTATCTACTCTGTGCGGAGCAGAAAATAAATCTAGCAATATCTTTAATAGCATCTATGTAACTTACAATATGCTTTAAACCAACCTTTGCAATGAGATTTAAAATGTGAGATACACATCCATTTTTAAAGATAGAGCTATCTATCAAAGTTGCAAGTGGCATCTGCATTCTAATTAATTCAATAGCCACTGTATTATTACTGGCATTATCTAAAGTTATAGATAAAACTTTTTCCGTAATATTGTATTCATCTAGTTTTTCCAAAATAAATGTACTTATTCAAGTACCATTGTGTGGCCATTCAAGACAGCAAAAACTAATTATACGTTTATTAATAATTCATTTTGCATCTATGTTATGTGCAGTAATACAAAGAAAACTATCACCCCCTTTAGAAGTCTACATTTCTATGATTATGGCTATTCTACCAGTAATTTCTGCAAGGTAATTTTTTATATTTGTTTTCTCTTCCTGCTAGAGTCTAATAGCATCATTTCTGCCTGTATGTCTTAAAATACTGTGAAATTGAGGTTGACAGTATTTCTGGACCCAATCTTCAAAAAACTCATTTTCAACAAAAGAAAATGGTAATTCAGATAACACAATCATTTTAACAAGATTTTGTCTAGCACTTTGTGCATTAAAAGAAAAAAGACCCAAACTGCTACTACTACTACCACCACCAGTAGTAGAAATTTGGGTCTGTGAACCAGGCCTCCCTGTCCCTGCATCCGCCGGCTTATGTAAGGCTAAACATTTTTGCCTATGTCTTGACAAATGGCCAGTACCCGATTTTGATTCAGCACCATAAATCTGACTACAAAATTTGCATTTTACCTTTTCAATTTTCTTTCCATTTTCAATAACATCAAACCTTGTAAGTAAATTCATCCCAAACTACTAAAGTTCTATTCCTCTTGGTTGGCTTACGGGAACTCTGAGGAAAGGAGGGTGGTAAATCATCCACTTCATCTTGTAATTCAATAAAATCTTCTTCTACCCCTAAATTAACGGAAGAAGATTCTGTGGGAAATCTTCTAGCCATATTTAAAAAAATAAAATTTATAAACAATAACAGTAATAGGCTAAAAGCCTTCTTTTGTGATAATTAATATAAGAAAGGGGAGAAAATGAGAGTTAATATAATATAATATAAACTTATATATATGGAATCTCAAATTTAAATAATATAAATACCTCTAAATCTTTGCAGGCCCCTTTAATCTTGTCTCTTGATGACTTGATCTTTGGCCCTCCAAAAACTTCTTAGAGAGAGTGAATGAGTTGAATGCTTTGAGAGAGAGCTAGAGAATGTATAATGAGTGAGAGAGTTGTGTAAATTGGTGAGGAATGAGAATGGGAGGGTTAGGGTATTTATAGACTTTGTAAAATGAAAAATGACACAAAATACCCCTTATATGACCATTTTATAGCTGTTGGGGGGTAAAATGGACTTTTTTCAAAAAAACTAGCCGTTTTTTGTTGTTGGGCAGTCCTGGCGGGCCGACCGTTGGGTGGGCTGGCGGGCTGCAGAGGGCAGGCCACGTGCCTGACAGGCCAGGCCAACAGGCCCAGGCACCTCGGCCTGGCACAGCCCATGTCACAGGCCCAGACACTAAGTGTTTGAAAGAATGTTTCAATGGCAAGGACATCCAAATCCTAGAATTCCAAGGAGACGTTGGTTCGCTAGTGTTAGCAACATGCGATGGAGATAAAGAGATGCCACCTGCTGGCCAAGAGCCCAAAGGGGGATCCTATAATATCCTACGTATATTAGGGGGCAGGGGCCGACCCAAGTGTTAACATGGGTAGGTTCAAGAAACTCCTTAGAATAGACCTTATAAATTTTATTTTATTATTTGACTTTTTCACTTGACCATTGCCCGCACCACCCAAACGAAAATCCTCGGTCCGCCATTGTTAGGGGGACCCTGAATCTTTCTTAACATGAATAATTTGAGAAGTTTAATTATTTGGCTTAGTTGGTGGACCCTAGTTTAATGAATGTTATTGTTGGTTGGAGTGGGCCATAGTAGTGCTAATATTTTAGTCTAAGGGGTGGCTGTGGGGCCTTTGAAATAAGTTTAAAACATAAGGGGCCCCTCATATAGAGATACTTAAACTAATATTAAATTGTAAGAAAGTGGGCCCAATTCCTTTGTTCGACAGCCCAAGTAGGACTTGCGCAAGTCCAAGGGAAGACTTGCGCACATCTCCTTTGGGAAGGAACACGATACAATACTCCTTTTGGGATTCAAACTCACAGCCGACCTATACCTTCTCCCTTTTATTTATTTCTTTTTTCTCCCCTTCTTTATTCACTCAAAAACCCTAAGCGGAGAGCTCGTGAATTCTAGGTTTGGAAGAAGGATATCACGGAGAAGAAGACAACCAGCGGAGGGGCAATTAGCGATGTCCTACTCCCGAACACACATCGCGAACACAACCATGTTTTACAGCAGATGAGTGAATCTCCTAATCTAGATTAGGGTTTCGCGGTTGATGAGGTCATTGAAATGTTGTTTCCTTTATGAGTGATACTAGAGAGGGGATAATGAATCCTATTGGTGAGAAACTGGTGCAGCCCGGATCCGCGATCGATGTGTTAGATCAATCTTCCAAGGGATTGATCAAATCCAAGATGGATTCATTTCCAGCCACTATGGCACAAGCAAAACCATGAAACCAGGCACGGAACTCACGATTAACTCAGAAATCTTATTATTAATTGAAGGAAGCATGTCTAATACAATGAAGGCTTCTCTATATATAATGCAATAAGAACTCGAAAATAGAAAGCTGCTAATCCTAATTAATCCATAAATTAGAAATAATCCCTAATTGAATAAACTTGAGATAAAAATAGCACGCCGCAGTAGCTTCTCAGCCAATTGGGCATGTAGGCTGCTGAACCCAAAGGACTGGGTTTGATATCTAGGTCCATCATGTGGGCCCAGGAAATCTTTTAACCTTCCGTACTGCATCAACTCTCCCCCGCTTGAAAAAACTCGACCACCAGTATTGCCGTTGGGGAGTGCTAAAGGCTGTTAGGGGAATCCTCTTTTCATCTATTTTAATCTGCCAGTGTCTTGATTTGCAATCGACTTTGTTGAAGACAGATTCCTCTTGTACTTCTTTTACAAGAGTTTATTGGGCAGAAAGTATCCGTCTTTGACCATAAAAGAGTTCAGTTTCTTGTAATTAATAACCATTCTAGGCTACTTGCTTAAGATCTCAGCATGGATCCTAACATGAAGGCCGGCAAACTATGTGGGCTAGAACTGGCTCGGATGAGGCCCATTTCTAATATTTCTTTAATCTGTATTTTAAACTCTTCTCTATCTTTAGTACAATATTGCATGGGCTGTACTCTAATAATCTTCTCTGGGTCTGCAAGGACGATCTTGCATCTCGCTTGATCTCTTTCCCACAATTTTAAGGGGTCTATAAAAAGACTTCCGAAGTTTTAAGAAGGGCAATGGAGATCTACTCTGAAGCCTAAGTCCTTTGCTCTTCAAGTCCTTGTACTCTATCTTGTGTAATTTGTAAGTCTTTATTTAATGCAGTTACTTTCTAAATTTCTTAATCACATCCTTTATTTTCCTTTCAAGATCGATATGCTTGTCGTAGGAAGCGAAAGCCAAGCTGTGGCAGCACAGGTTTAGAGCTTACACAAGGGCATTGGAAATACCAGATCCTCGGGATTAGGACCTTGGCGTGAGTTCTCAGTAATCAGTATTCAGTATGCTCTGTGCTCTCTCATGATCTTGTTTAGTGTTTAGGGTTTAAACCCTCTGTAGGAAATACAGGACACCTAAGCAAAACACAACCTGCGGGATTTGAACAATCAACATTGTAACGACCTGGAATCCGGGTCGTTACAAAGTGGTATCAGAGCATAAGATCTGGGCAACCCTAGGATACATGGTGAGGACGCTAGAGTAGTGTATAGAACTTGCATAGATGAAAATCGTTTTGTTGTTTTTGTGAAGTTACATGTTAACCCTTTTGTAGAAAAAGAGCTTTGGTCAATGACAGTGGTAATGGTAATGATAATGGCAACCCCAATCCGAATGGGGGACCTGTTGAAATGCCAGAATATGCCCGTTTGATGTTTGAGAATTTTATGAAGGCATATGCGCAGGTTCAATAACGGATCACTGCTATTCATACCCGCCAAAGTGAGAATGGCAGAGGACACAGCGATATTAGAGATGGCTCAGGAGGAGGCAGTAATAATGGGGGCAGGGATCGTGAAAGGGATACTCTTTACAAGAGATTCAATGAGTTCCGCCCCAAGTGCTTTGAAGAGACTACTAACCCATGGGATGCGAATAAATGGGTGGAGCATATGGAGGGTATCTTCGAGGTTATGGGATGTTCGGAACATCAAAAGGCTATACTTGCAGCATTTAAACTCGAAGGCGACGCGAAGGAATGGTGGAAAGCGGCTAAGAAGTCGTTCATTGGGCAAGAAAAATAAATCACCTGGACTTTCTTTAAGCGGGAATTCATAAAGAAGTTTATACCATATCATATTAGGGCTCAGAAGAAGAAAGAGTTTGAAACCTTAGTGCTACGCAACCTGACAGTAGCCAAGTACGCTCTCAAGTTCACTGAATTGTCACATTTTGCAGAGACATTAGTGGCTACGGAAAGAGAAAAGATGGAATGGTTTGCGAATGGCCTTAGACCGGACACTAAGAAAGATGTGAAACTACATGAGCCGAAAACTTACACCGAAGCACCGAGGGAAGCTTTTGTGTCGGAAGAGGCAATAGAAGACATAAAGCGAGAGACTCAATTGATGACATCAGGAAACAAGAGAGATCAATTGGGAGACCATGCCCAATCAAAGAAACATAAGATAGAAAGTGGCATAAGGTGCGAACTGTTGTGGGAAGCGTCACCATATAAGCCAGTGTCATAGGAAATGGGGCACCTACTACGGGTGCTGACAAGAAGGTCATAAGGTCAAGGATTGTCCGCAAAAAGGCCCAGAAATTCAGTATCAGCAACAGGCCCAATATCCGCAACAGAATCAGTACCCCCAACAGAACAGACAACAAGGATATCAGCAGAATAGACAACAAGGTTATCAACAGAATCAAAGACAAGGGTATCCACAGAATCAACAACGGGGAAATCAACAAAATCCTCGTGCAAGCCCTCAAGGTCAAAATCAGTATAGAGCCGAAAATGTTCAAGGGGAGAATCCTCAAAAGAATACACAGGTATATGCAATGACTCAACAAGAAATGGCAGCAACCGACAATGCGGTAATGGGTACGTTTCTGTCTCTTGTGTGTGTTAAATTTGGAGGACCAAAGTTTCTAAGGAGCGGGGTATACTCCAGGCCCAGTTATAGGGGCCAGATTATTTTCAGGTATTTTATATTTAATTTTCTTGATTTTTCTTAGAATTATTGGGATCCATAGTTTGATGGAGGATTTTGAGTGGGACTTAGTGTTGGTTATACCATAGACTCCTAGTAATGTTAGGAATAGGATTGGCATGTGAGAAGGAAATAATAAAATTAATTAGGAAGAGGAAATTGGGAAGGATTCTAACTCTAGCTTTTATATATATTGATTTGACCCCAAGCCTATCTCACGCCATTCTCTCTCTTTTCCACTTTCTTTTCCATCAAGCCAAGGCCTAGTTTAGTATTAGCCTTGAAGAAAATAGGAGGAAGAACCAGTTCTAGTTAGCCATAACAGGTGAGTAGAGATTCTGATCTAATTGTATGGTTTTGAATTTCTGGCTTTGCTCTTGTGCATCTTTAATACCTCTATTTTATTTGAGTAGAATCCTGCATCTTCTTGAAACTGATGTTACGATTGATAATCTTGGCTTCCAATCTATAATTTTTCCTGTAATGGTTCTTCAAATTTCAAACTATGTATTTGAGGATTTGATACATTTGAGTCTTTGACTGTCCTGGAATGTTTTGATACATATCGACACCTTTGAAACAATCGTATGGATTGAAATTCATGTAAATCATGTAACAGGAGATACGTTGTTGTTAGGGAACTCTTCAGTAAAAATTCCTCTTAGGTGGATAAGAGATCAGGTCTGAAATCCTGACTTTTAGAGAGTAAGGCGTCACAGGGGTGAATGCCGTTTGGGGATTGTGGAACCCCATGGCCCACTTGATGATTAATCTGATCCATGGATATTTTTGTCGACCCCTGGGCGACCTCTAGAGTGGTGGACCTATGTGGAGTGGGTCCCATCTGGGCCCTCATCCAGTTTCCCAGAAGGAAGAGAGGCGGCAGTTGCGATTTTTGAGCTGAATGTCGACATGCCCTAGTGGGATCCCCTGCCCCACCTGATCAGAGATCTGGTCCATTCAATGGGTAGAGGATTGATGGGCAACCATGGTGTTTAGGTCCATCTTAGGTTTGGACCAGTGGGCCCACTAACCAAACAGTCAGAATATACCAAGCATGAGGCCTTTGTATACAGAAAATAGAGTTCTGTTAAGGATCCTTTCGTGGCTATATGAGTTTCTAAAATTTGGAATAGGCCCTGGTAGTTTCTAATAAACTCAGATTAGGCCCTTATGATTTTATTTTTTTTTGGGAATTCATTAAGATAGGGTTTTGGGTAGGGATTTCCAGCCTTATATAAAGTCTGAATTTGCAAGGAGGTCCTTCCAGTCTTAAGAAATTATGATTAGACCCTTTGGCTTATTTTTATTTAAATAAAGTTTTGAGTGTGGAGAATGCTATGGATGGGGTCCTAAGTTTTCTGAGATTGCTAACAAAGGCTTGTTATTCATTGTTATTATTTGCAAATTGTTTAAATTGTTTCCTTTAGTTCTTGATTTGTCAAATCTGCACTTTTGGACCCTGTTATTTGAATTAACGGTGACTCGAAATATATGTGGATTAATATGCATATGTCTTTGTTATTTGGGGATCTCACATGGTAGATTGTGTGGTTTGTAAATGTATATGTTGTGGTTAAGTTGGTAATTCAATAATTCCCTCAAAGCTGTACAGGTTAGTTATGTAATTGACCTCTCTCATCTGGTGCACCAATTTTGATTCGGACTGGGGCAGATTAAATCCACATAAATTGAGTAGGGGTTGATTATGGAATTTGAAAATTACAAATGTTGAGGACATGCTAAATACCAGATTTTTGACGACACATATATTTGCTATTTGAATTGGAAAACTAAGATAAGATGACTTTGTTTGTTTGGAGGAACCTTTTGGACACCCCTAGACCACTAGCACTATATGGGATGACGTCCCCGTACAAATGGCCAATTTTGTGAGGATTGTTGATGTTGGACCTTTTTGGGAAAGGTTGATTTTTGTAGTACCAGTTTGCTAGTTTTGGACCTTGGTGATCGATTTTGTTTTGGGACAGAAAAGAATGATTTTGAGATGTGCAGGAATCGATTTTGTTTTGGGACAGAAAAGAATGATTTTGAGATGTGCAGGAATGAGTTTTGGGACAGAAAAGAATGATTTTGAGATGTGCAGGAATGAGTTTTGGGAACTCTTTGTACATGTGATATCTTTGTGGAACATGAACTTTGGGCTTGTGCTATCAGGTGGTTAGGAGGTTGTCGTTTATTTGACCCGATTCCAACCTTGACTTGAGTGAGACTCTGGGATGTTACTTTAATTTGTTGTATAATCTTATCTAAGTATATGTTTAAAATGCACAAATAGATTAGAATATCTATTCAACTCAGTTGTACTGATATTTTGTGGATTTGCCCCAATCCAAGTAACCAGAACTTAGCGACTCAGGAAAATCTTGGTGACCAGGAGATATAGTTTGGGATGCGTACTTGAGCGTGGAAGCCACATAGATGAAGAAGAATTAGATTTAATAGATTGTTTAGATTATTTCATTTTAAAGACATTGCAATTATTCTTTTTATTGGACAATGTTACATTTGTTTATTAGATTCGGGTTTTAAATACAAGTTGGTTTAAGTTGGTAAATGCCTGAATCTTTATGTGATCTTTGATTTAACCTATGTGAGTCTCAGCTTACGAGTCTCAGCACAGAATTCGAAGGGCCCCGGATTCCAGGTCATTACAAAGGACATCCCGCTCTGATACCAAGTTGACAACCACTTACTCTGAAAGCTTAAGTTGATAGAGAATGACATCACAATGTATTTTATCCACACACACACACAAAAAAAAAAAAAAAAAAGGAACATAACAATGTATATCAAAGGGCACAACATAGTCTACCAATGTAACCATTGTTGCCGTTAGCTATTTGCATTTACTTCATATTATGGAGGATTGTCTATACCAGCCGATCCTTCTTCGTTAGCTTTTTAGGCCATAAATTGGGCAAAATTTTGATCCAAGCTGGTCACCCTCTCACATAACTCAAAAAGAACTTGATCTCTCCCACCACCATTGAGCTTTAAACTATACTGACTGCAACTTCGGGTTGTCATGGTGATTAAACCAAAAATAAGGAAGGTATACGAACAGTAGGGACTGATGTGAAAAACTGAACTAGAGGATTGTTAGATGTAATGGCATAGGAAAAACAGTGTAACATAAGCGAGCGGAAAAAAATGGGACTGGATGAAGATTGTGTATGTTGCAGTAACAATCACAAAGACTGATATATGCTGTTATATTAATTGGTACCGATTTGGGACTGATCTTGAGGGCTGAGCATTGTAATAATTGACGTGATATGCTAAACCCACAAATCCGTCAAGGGACAACAAGTTAGAAAGTCCAAACGGATTGGAAAGAGGAGAGAATATTGTTGTCGTGTCAATGTTGGATAAGAGCAACTTGATGCTTGATGTTGGGTGGATTCTGGGATTGTTTAAGGTTCAATGAGATATTGAAACAGTGTTGGCTGATTATGGTACAACACAGGTTTAAGAGATAAGTTTGGAAATAAGAGGGGTGGTACTGTTTTCAGACTGCGACAGTGATGCAGGCCAGATGCATGACCCATGGGTCCACCAGGCCCCACTGGATCCAGCATGCGGCCCAATAGAACTGACCAACATTTGATTGAAGTTTAAGTTAATTACGAGTGCTAATTAGGAATTTTGGGTCAATTAGAAAGTGCCTATGCAAGACCCTCCTATTCCAAACCTGCAAGTATGGACATACCCCTTTGGCTATGATACCTTTTATGACATCAACAAAGAACTATGGTATTTACCAAAAAAACAAAGAATTATGGTATCTCTTTGGTTGTGAGTGCTGCTCTTTGATTGAGACTACCTGTGTGTGGAATCCCATGGGGATCCGGCCAATCCCTATCGGGAACTAGGACTATCTCGCTTGGAATACCTCAAGGATTGAGCCAACTCCGTTGTAGAGTCCATCTCTTTCACTCACAGATTTGTGACTACATCAAACAGCAATCAGAATGTCGTTGTATCGGTCTAAACAGCTGCTATATCGAGTCTTAAACTGAACTGAACCCAACACTTGACCTAAAACCTATTGAGCCTGACTAATTATTTGGTAAACTTGGTCAAACTCACCCAACTTGGTTGCATCAACAATATGTATAGTTGAGTTGGACCTGTTCAAGTCCTTTCGTGGCTAAAAAACAATATCTATGTTATCCAAACACTTCATAATTCATGTTATACCCGTCTACAGCACCTAACTTCAGTGTAAATGCCATAATGAATGCATACCAGATAAAATAAGGAAGGAGACCCAGACAATGCACTTAATGTGGATGCCAATGACATATCATCTCAATATCAATACTATTATACTAATACCTTCAAATTGAAATAAAATTATCAATACTAATAACAAGTAAAACCTGAATAATTGTGGATACACATCAAAGTTCTATATGTTCAATGTACAAAATGAACTGTGCCATATTTTTCGCTAAATTATATATCCAGCCATCCGTCTATAACAATCATAATAACATGGCATTATAGGCTTGATGGAAGTTTTGTCTGGCCATATCAAGGAGGTATTGGAGGTGTTATAAGGGATTTTAGTAAGACTGTGTTGAGGAGTTTTTCAGGGCCTATGTTTTGCTTAGATGCTAATGAAGCAGAGGTTTATGCTCTTCGAGTTACGAAGCTTGGGAGGATGTAAAGCAATTATTGAAGGTGATTCTTTTTCAGCTATTCAGTGGGGTTTGGGGAAGATTTCTCATCCTTGGAGATTGGCGGATTGGGTGGAGAAGATTCAAAATATTTCCAGACAGTTAGAGGCTACTTTTCGTCATGTTCTAAGATAAGCAAATATAGAGGCGGATGTCCTAGCGAAGGAGGGAGTTTTTCGATCTTCTATTATTTTTTATGTTTAATCTGTTTGAATATTAGTTGTTGCATTTTTTTTTATTTCCTTCGTGTTTGTAAGCTGGTTTTGGCTTTGTTTTTGTTTCTCTTTTTTGTAGTAATAAAATTTACCATTCTCAAAAAAAAATAAAAAAAATAAAAAAAAAAAAAAAAATTGGCATTATAGGCTTGTACTTAAAAACAGAAATCGCAAAGTTGAGCCTTAAATGTCAAATCTTTATTTTCAGGATTTTTTAATATATTCAAAGAAAGCACAATCGCTCAGAAATTGAAAGGAAAACAAAACAACACAAAAACAAATGAGATGGTTAAGAAATATAGAAATGAGACTTTGCAGAGCATGGATATACATAATCCAACTATCTGAGTGGTAACTAAAAACTGCTTTTCTCAAACCTGAGAATGGGTTCAAGCGATAACTTCGCTTGCATTTTCAATCTACATAGAAGTTTTGAAATTATTGCTTCTTTGTGCAGCAAAATTTGAGGCAACGTTTGCACCCATGGCATCATCTCTTCATAAAATGAAATGAAGTCTTCAGCAGTATTCAATTCCTGGATTTAGAACAAATTGAAAATATAAGAAATATTCTTTATAATAAATAAACTCTTTATAGTAAAAATTATTGAAGGCAAGAAAAAATGCAAACCATAAAGGATGGAGCGACAAGTTCTATACAGAGGTTTTTTTTTTTTTTTTTACTTTAGTTGTGCCTTAACATTTGATGAATTCCTCTTTCCATTTTTAGTATTTAAGAAAGCAAAGAAGAATACTGAAGATTTATTAAGAACTAAATAAGTAGTTTCAGAGAATTAGAACAAGAAAATGTCATCAGGCAACAAATTCTGAAAAATCCAATCCTAGCAATTAATATATATTAAGGGAGTGCGATTTGATTGCAAAATTGACTCTCAATTTTACAATCTATTTCAAATTTAACTAGAGTCCTTTGTTTTTAACAAAACTCCCAACATGGTTTCCTTTCAATTTAGGTCTCTTTGTGAATTCAAATTCAAATTCAAAGAAAGGAAACTTTCTAACAATCCCAACTGTTTAACCCTCCATCTCTTTCGTGGGCCCACCTAATCAAACTCGAATTATATATTAAATTGACTTCTTCATAATGCCACCTCATCCTCCACTTGACAAGCCTTTATTGGAGAACTGCGTCATTGGGCCCATTAAGGTGCGCTGGGATGATTTTCTGCTCCGCACCCACGGACTACATACTGCACATCTGTGCAGTTCATCATGCGGGACCCAGTTAAACTCGGGGGGTCCCACCTTTGGTGACGGACTGGATCTGCGCTCCCATGGGCATGCACAAAAGAAGATTTTCCCTACATGGAGTTGCAAAAATTTTTTCTTTTTGATTCTCAGTACATATTTTTAAACACATAAAGAATACTTTTTTCCTTTTGATTTCGATTTTTGACAACTTTCACCTTACGATTGTATTAATTTCTTATTTCAGATAAGATTTAACGTTGCTACATTAAAAATTTTAAATATTGATGCCTATGAAAGTTTAATTACTATCACTTAATAGAAGTAATTATATTTTTAAAAGATCGACCCCCTATCAATAGTATTAATGCCTAATTTGTTTTAATACATATTCATACCCGGGCTTTAAGCACGGGTGATCAAGCTAGAAAAGTATGATACAAGAGAATTCTGAAAGAAAGAAAGAAAGAAAGGGCATGTTTGGGTACAAGGTAGAAAATCCTCTCTTCCATTGATTCCTCAATCTCCACTTCCCTCATCGAATTTTGCAAATCCACTTAAGCAAAGAAGCACTTGAGTTACAAGGAATGACTCTAGCGTGTTTCCAAAACCTGGAATGCAGTGACTCCTCCCACTCAGAAATCCTCAGAGAGGATAGCATGGTTCCAAGGGAATGAAGAAATTTCCTCTCTGTTTACCAAACATGCCCAAAGAGTTTTTTCTTTTTTTTTTCCTTTTTTTGGGTGCGTTTGGCTCCTCCAAAAGGTGTTGGAGTTTTGCCAAATGGCTTTCTTCGGGAGAGATTATGACCATAAATAATCTATGCCACCATAATAAAAATCTTCTACTTGTCAAAAAAAGTGTGTTTAGAGATTAAGAGTCTATTTCTCATTCATTGAGATGTGGAGTCTATTTCTCACTCATTTTCTATCCCTTCGCTGGAGCAGCTTGAAATCATTTGCTCCAAGTACTTGGAAGGAAGTCGGTTATGCCTAACTCGATCAAAGATCTTATGGAACAATTGCAACATATTTCCCTCTCAGAGGAGAAATTTTGATACCATTGTTCCTTGATCAATATGGCTAAAAGAAATAGGACTTTTTAGAGTGACGATTCCTCGGCGCTCAATACTCTGATACTCCTCATCAAGCTGTAGTAGTAGTAAATGAAGTATCATCATCGTCATCATAAAAGCCTTATCCCCCGTCAGCTACATGAATTCTATTTCGCAAATCTAGTCTATCCCGGGCCAAATCCTCATATGGGTTGTACTTTTTTATATCCATCCTTACCGCTTCCATCCATGCCCTCTTTGGCCTACCTCTTTTCCTTTAGGAGGGCATCAACCAACATACAAAAACTTTTCCACACTAGCGCGTCATTGACTTGCATGGGACATGTTCAAACCATCTCAAACTCACCAATTGATGCTACCCCTAATGCTCCCGAATGCACTCATTTTTTACTCCATCTTTCCTAGTTTTACCACATCCATCTCAATGTTCTCATCTCTAGTCTCTACTGCACTCCTTTTTTCCATTTGTTGTTTCCTATCCGGCCAACATTTTATTTCATAGGTCACAATCGGTCTAATCATTGTCTTGTAAAAACTTTACCTTCAATCTTGTTATTATGCAACGATCACAAAGTATTCTAAAAGCAAGTTTTCAGTTCAACCATCCAGCTCATATCCAATATTCCACATCCTCCTCAATCTGTCCATCCTTACTAATTATATTGCGGAAGAATTGAAAGAAATCCTTTTTTGATCTCTCTTCATCTTCGATTTTCACAAGAGTTACATTTCTTTGCACATCTCCACTGAAGTTGCAATCCATATTTTCAATCTTCGCACGAGTTATTTTAAAGCCCTTGGATTCTAAAACCTCCGATCATATCTCAAATTTCAAATTCATGCCTTCTCTCGATTCATCCAGCAACATTATATCATCTACAAATAACATTCATCAAGGTAACTCCTCATGAATATGAGTAATCAACTCGTCCATAATCAATGCAAAAAAATAAGGACTTAAAGCTGACCCCTGATGCAAACCTATGGTCATAGGAAACTCCCCTATTTCTCCACAAGTAGTTCTATACATGCACGAAAAGGGAGCTGCAAATAATGTGATTCGAGCACTGAAACTCTCATGCAAATTCAGGTACTCCCATCTACTCCATTGTAGTATGACTACCCACCATCCGATTGGCCACCCTTAAGAGATGGACAAAAGAAACACATAAAATAAATATTCAAGTCCCAGATTTTCAAAAAATGAAAATCAGTTGGCATTGATCCTTTTTTTCTTACCAAATAATCAAGTTGTTCTAGATGAGTCCCCTTCCGCAACAAACTACAAGGTGAAAACTCCTGCGGACCGTCTTGCCAAGGAGGGTGCCTCTCTTCCTACTCTTTCTGTTATCATGTTTCCCTTGTAGTTTGGCTAGTTTGCATTGGGATGGGGCATGTGTCCTTTTGTGTTTTTGGGGCTTGGCCGCTTGCCTTTTTGTTACAGTATACATCTCCTATACTGTATGGTTTTCTATTTTAATACAGTCACCTTCTCAAAAAAAAAAAAAACACTCCGGGATAGGTTGGCACTTTACTTTTAAAATCAAGTGGAGTGGAGTGAAATAAAAAGTATGAATAAAATATGTAGTGGGTTATGATGGTATTTTGTTTTTAGTTGTTTGGGATGGAATATTGTTGACTTTTGGTATGGGAAATGGAGTTTTTTTGTTTGTGTCTTTTAGTTAATATATGTAGTTGCTCTTTGACTTTTTGTTGGAAAAGTTGGAGGGAGTTTTGGTAAAAAGTGCTTTTGATGTGATGTTTAACTTGACTTCACTCCACTTAACTTTACAAGAGGAATTACCAAACTAGGCCTAAAGAATCAAAGTGCTTCCCAAAAGCCAAACCATTTCGCCCATTAAACTCCCACTTGCTCGAAAGGTAACTTAATACCCCGTAACTCATCTCAAAGATTCACAACAAAACTCGTCAAAACAAATATTTCAATTTGCTAACCTCATTGACACTAAGCTTTAAGAAGTCATTAAGCAATATGCCCAACTTTTCAATCATTTGTAACATCATTGAACTCCGGTCTCTAACAATCTATATAATATGGCAGCTCATTGTTTGAATCCTGAGACATTTTGAGCCCTTGGATCTATGTATATAAATCCAAGGGATATTTTGAACCCTTGGATTTAAGAAGGGAATGCAAAAGGGGGCAGCAAGTTAGAATTATTTACAGGTATTGCCATCCCTTTTTCATTTAAAAGAAACAGGGCTAAAAGTTGGATGAATTTACAAGTTTTTGCCATCCCCATCAAAAGCAAAAAGGTCAGCAAGTTTGAGTTATTTACATGTATTGCCATCCCTTCTTCATTTTTTTTTTTTTTAAAAAAGCACTACTTCATTGATGATGAGATGGGACCAAGATAAGAAGATGAGATGAGCAAATTGGGTTAAAGATTTCATGAATGAATGGAATTATATCATTTGGCAATCAATTGGATTTTTTTTTTTTGGTGGAATCCATTTTATGGTTGGACTTGCTTTCGAGACGCATGGAACCTAGGTTTGGTCGGTCTGAGGCATATCCAGGTCAGGTGGTGCGTCGTGCCTTCAGGCACGGGAAATTTCTAGTGTCATCTATAGTGTCGGTCAAACTTCCCTTTTTGGCTTCTAACCATCATGGCACCCTATCTAGTATAATATAAATCAACACTTAGACGAAACTCTTTTTTGTTCTCCAATTTCATTAGTTTCTTAATTGCAAATGCACCTAATTGCTGTGGACTTCCATTAAGGGATGGTTTGAGCATTGTGGGATGCTTCCTAAGACATTATGGCAGTAGTATAAGCCTTGGACGATGGGAGTGGGGTTCCTAAGAGGAAGGATAATGTGGAAGCTTTCGTTCCTGGCTGTAACGTGGACCATATGGAGGGAAAGAAACTTGGCAAGTCTTCTAAGGACCTCCAATTAGTGGACAAATTTAACTTCGTTGTGGCATCGTGGATTGTATCCTTTCCACAATTTAAAGACATCCTTCTGTACAATCTTTTGCGAAGAAGGAAAGATGTGACCTTCTCAAAGCTATGCCGTGTATTACTCCTAGGTGGATTCCCTCTCCATTGAGTGCAGTGAAATTAAATTTTGATGGAAGTGCAGTAGGTAATCCTGGTTTAGCTGGCGTTGGGCAGATTAGTGCTTGACCGGGACAATTCTACCCTCTTTTATTTTTCCGGTCCAGCTAGCTAATGTTCAGGCAACAAAGCAAAGTTACTAGCAACTTTGATTGGCCTTCAAGAAGTTTATTGATGCCTATCCATCCGTTGGTACAAGACTCATGGTCCAATTGTGGTACCCAAGGAAGTTTCGGAATTCTTTATTAATTGTTATCAGTTTCTAATTTTTATTTAATAAGTTGTATTTAGAATTAGTTTCTAATTTGGATAGGATTTTGTTTCCTAGTTTGATTAGGGTTGTTTCTTAGGGAAGTATCATTTATTATAAATAGAGCATTGTAGAGATCAATGATCTCAGATTAGATTTGGAGTCAATAAAGTTTTCCTTTTCGTAGGTTATCGTTGGAGAGATTGTCTTCAACGAGTGATTGTTTGATGGGGACACAATGTTGTAAAAATCGCTAGGCGGACGCTAGGCGGTGGGCATGGACTAGGGATTAATTCCCAATTAATCCCCGCCTAGCCCAATTAATCCCCTCCTAGTCCGATTAATCCCCGCCTAGCGCCTAGGCGGCCGCCTAGGCCGATTTTTACAACAGTGTGGGGACATCATGCCTAATTCCCCCAATTCCTTCAAGGTCTACCAAAGGAGGAAGCGTAGGGTGGCGGATCAAGCTATGATGTGGATGGATGATGTGTATCATGACTTTTCTCGCCAAGATGGCATAAATCCACCGTTGGATTACCATTACGATGATATCCGACGGTTCGATTTTGATGGATCTACCATTTCAAGGAGAGAAGGCCCCATGTGTGCAATCACATAGAAGGCTCCACTTTGGGAAGTGCCACATGGGTTGAAATAAAAGGGTTTTTAAAGTTGAGAGGGGCCCAAGTTATTTAATGAATAATAAGTCATAAAAAGGGGCCCATCTTCATTAAAGAACTGCACAACCGGAAATCCGGTCCGTGTCTAAAATGAAGGACCGGACCGAACCACTTAAACCGGTTTCATTTTTTTTTTCCTAAGCTTTTATTTTTTTTTAGGATTTCCTAGCTTTCATTTGGTTTTCTAGGAAGAACTCAATGCAAGCAAGATTTTTTATTCTACCAATCAAAAAAAAAAAAAAGTCACCCATAAACTCTAATGTCACCTACATGTAAAACAAGTTAACCGAACTCAAAAACCCTGATTTAGCATAAACAGATGTGAAGATCCAAACAGGCTAAAGGATCCCATTCTGCCCAGCAATCAAACTGATACGAAAACACCAGCCTATGCACTATATGAATTCAGGCAAGATGCACGCACGCTCCACTACATACACGCCCAGAAACACAGCAGTGCATAATAGAGAAACATGAACAAAAAAGATAAAAGGGGAGAAAGAGAGAGAGAGAGCCCTACTGGCTAGTGGCTACAAGCCTACAATTGCCCAGCAGCTACTACTGCTTCTTCTTCTCTTGTTTCTTTTTCTTCCTTCTCTTGCTCGATTGCTCCACTCTGTTTCTAACAATCAGTCCGGAAATAAACCCTAACTTTCTAAGTTTTATAAATGAGTTCGGATCCTCTGAAGTGCAGGGCTTACTAAAGTGTTGTGTATTAAAAAAATTAATAAATATATTATTTATATTAATAAATCCGGTCCAGGCCAGACCGGACCCCAAAAGGCCTGGACCAGACCGGACCGGATATAACCGGTTTTCCAAATCCGGTCCGGATTTGTACCACTAAAACCACAAATCCGTTCCGGTTTTGTGGTCCGATCCAGTCTGCAGTCCGGTTTTGTTCAGCCCTACCAACCCCAACCCAAACCTCACTCCGACCTCCATAACACCCTCACCTCCATAACCTAATTACCCTTCTATCTCTCCTTTCTCCTTGAATATAGGGCTTTGAAAGTTGTGTAATGATATGAAATAAGAGAAGAAAGGAAGAGACTAGAGTTTGGAGAGAAACTTGATGCCTCAATGGGAGGATCGTTTGTATATTTATAATTACATTATACCCTAATCAAGGGCAATCAGAATAATGAATAATCAATCTCCTAATCTATACAATGAAGTAGATAAATCTCCTAATCTATACAAAGAAGTAAATAAGAGATAAATCAGCAACATAATCTAAGATGATCCCATACGTGGGATCTGATATACAGCTGTGTACAAGCCCTTGATGGGCTGGGCTGGGCCTAGTGGGCCTAAGCCACATTATCTTCTACACTCCCCCTCAAATTGATGTGGTAATGCAGAAAACAGCAATTTGCGAGTGAGTTCATGATGGCGCGGCTTGGGAGTGCTTTGGTGAAGATATCCGCCAACTGGTCATGAGTAGAGACATGAGGCAAGGTTATCTTCTCAGTGACAACATGCTGACGGATGAAGTGACAATCAATCTCAATGTGCTTCGTCCGTTCATGAAAGACTGGATTAGTAACAATTCTGGTAGCACTGGTATTGTCCCCATGAAAAGGTGTAGAACTACCAACAATGACACCGAATTCACAGACGTTGGAACCAGATGATTTCAGCACTTGCGGACGACATTGCCAGATATTCAGCCTCAGCGGAAGACTTGGACACAGTGGTTTGCGTTTTGCACTTCCACGAAATCAGAGAGTCGCCAAAAAACATACACCAGCCAATGGTAGAACCAGCCCAGTCGGCATCGGCATACGCTGATAAGCGCAGAGAAGTATCAGAAGGATAGAAAAGACCATGAATAAGAGTGCCTCTAACATAGCGGAGTATGCGCAAAGCAGCAGTAAGATGGGGTTTGTGAGGATTGCTCACAAACTGGCTAACCGTATGAACTACATGAGAGATATCAGGTCGAGTCATAGTTAAGTAGAGTAAACTACCAACTATCCGCCGGAAAATGGAGGGATCATCCAGGGGAAGGCCATCCTCCGCACTAAGTTTGTTGTTTAATTCCATCGGCGAAAAGTGTGAGCATCATCAAGTCTTGCTGAGGTGATCAAATCGGTAGCATATTTAAGCTGATGGACCCGAATGCCTGATTTGGTACGCGAAAACTCAAGCCCCAGGAAGTATGTGAGAGGACCAAGATCCTTCATTCTGAAGTGGCGAGTGAGATGGTGCTTGAGATCCGTAATGCCGGAAATATCATTGCCACTAATAATCATATCATCAACATAGACTAAAAGGAATTTGTAACCCTTCGGTGTCCATCTAAGAAATAGTGAACTATCAGAATGACTCTGACGAAACCCAGCTTGAAGAATTGTTGCCCGGAATTTATCAAACCAAGCCCTGGGAGCCTGCTTAAGTCCATAAAGAGATTTTCGCAACTTGCAAGCATATTGAGGACAAGCATATCCCAGAGGAGGTTTTAAGTAGACATTCCCTTTCAAGTCACCATGAAGAAAAGCATTTTTGACATCCATTTGCCATAGAGGCCAGCTGCGGGCTGCAGCGACACAAAGAAGAACACGAAC
Organism: Litsea cubeba; assembly: GCA_012931725.1. Lineage (NCBI taxonomy): Eukaryota > Viridiplantae > Streptophyta > Magnoliopsida > Laurales > Lauraceae > Litsea > Litsea cubeba. The sequence goes on from CM022945.1 coordinate 75,179,236, forward strand.
GGTGGTCATTTTAGCCACTAGTGCAAAGGTCTCCTCATAGTCAATGCCATACTCCTGCTTGTAACCCTGCGCAACCAATCGGGCATTATAGCAATCAAGACTCCCATCATAGTTAACCTTTACGGAGTAGATCCATTTACTGCCAATCACAAAGGCGCGTTCAGGAGTCGGTACTAAGTCCCATGTGTTGTTTGCTTCAAGAGCAAGCAACTCCTCAGTCATAGCATCCTGACAGTATGCAATCTTCAAAGCCTGTGAATAAGAGGTGAGTATAGGAGCACTATCCAAAGAAGTGAAAATAGCAGGAAAGCCATATCTGTCAGGAGCAATAGAAGGACGTCTAGAGCGTCGCAAGGGTATGACACTATCAGTAGAGGAAGTATTAATACCTGAGGGTGCAGGAGGCAACATTGGGATAGGATCAAAAGAAGGAGGCCCCACAGGAGGAACCGTGTTACGCCGGACATAGACATTGGTAATAGGTGGTGGTGGAGAAGTAGTCAAAGGGAATTGTGGCAGATAAGATACAGCAACAGGATGAGTATCCAAACGCAAAGAAAAGAAAGGAATGTGTTCCAAGAAGATCACATTACGAGATATTCGCATGCGTTTCTCGGATTGGTCATAACCCTTGTGTTCGGTACTGTAACCTAGGAAGAGACATTTGGCAGCCTGAGGTGACAACTTAGTGTGCTCTATAGGTGGAAGATGGACAAAGCATAAGCAACCAAAATCACGCAAGTGAGAATATGAAGGGAATGACTAAAGAGGACTTTATATGGAGTAGTCTTTCCTAGAACGGAGCTAGGATGACAATTGAGGAGATACACAGCAGTCTGTGCAGCATCACACCAAAAATTTGGAGGAACTAAGGATTCAAGTAGGAGAGTACGAATAGTTTCAAGAATATGCATGTTTTTCCTCTCCGCCAAACCATTTTGCTGCAGAGTATGTGGACAGGATTTGTGGTGAAGAATGCCTTTATCAGAAAGAAAGGCAGAAAAATCATGGAACATGTATTCTCCGCCAGAGTCAGACCTAAGAATTTTTATATTTTTCTGAAATTGTGTGTGAACCATATTGTAAAACTTTTGGAAAAGAGAAAATACTTCAGATTTGAAGCGCATGAAATAAATCCAAGTAAATCGAGTATGATCATCAATAAATGCCACATAATACTTAAACCCTGTCCTACTCAATGTGGGTGCAATTCCCCAAACATCAGTGTGAATGATATCAAAATATGATAATGCATGAGAACGATGAATAGGAAATGGCAAAATATGACTCTTACTCAAACAACACGTTTCACACTTTGATTGAAGTAAAGAAGACATCATTTTATTATCAATAGTGGGTTCTAAACAATCAATATTAAATAAAGAAAGTAAAGAAGCATTATTCACATAACCAAGACGACTATGCCACAGTCCACAATTTATTGAAATTAGGAGAAGAAGAAGAAAATTGGGAATGATGTCCAATGTCCAGCAGAAACAGTCGACCATGTTTACTCCCCGTCACGATTACCTTCCCAATTTGCCGCTTCTGTATGACACAACCAGGGGAAGAAAGTTAATATGGTACCCATCATCAATAAGCTGTCCGACAGAAAGTAAATTGGCTGATAATTTGGGAACAAAGTAGACATTGGAAAGGTGGAGGGACTAGCCAGAGACACTAGATAAAGTAATGGTACCAATTCCAGAAATGAGTAATTGGTCTCCATTAGCAGTGGTGATTTTGTCTTTGCCAAGGTAAGGGTGGGAGGCTGTAAAGCTACTTTCCACAGAAGTCATGTGGTTTGATGCGCCTGAATCTAGAAACCAGGTAGATGGGGTAATGGAGGAAGACCCATTGAAGAATGAAAAGCAGGAAATGCTAGATGAGAATGAGTTTGATACCGACCACCATTAAACCCCATGGATGCATATGCAGAGGTCACCAAGTTCTGAATCAGTTCTTAAATCTGGGCTGGAGTCATGAATACAGCCACGGAAGAAGTGCTTCCCGTATCAGGGAGAGGTGCTTGAACTTGGAGCGCAGCTAGAGCATTTTGTCTGGGCATGGTGGAAGGATTTTGCTTCTGCTGGGGTCCATTCTTTCGCTGTAAGCTGCGACAATCATCAATAAGATGACCAGAGCATTTGCAATATCTGCAAACCAATTTCTTTCAACGGTTCTTGGCTAGATGACCGAAGCCTTTGCACTCATAGCATTGAGTAGGCTTCTTATTGGGGGCTGTCAGAAGAGCAGAATCAGCCGGAAGAGGAGCTAGGTAGGCCTTCGGTTCTTCAAAAATGGCACCCTGAAAGTTGAAGCGAAGTTTTTTTCGAAGGACTTCTTGGAAGCAGGTATCCAGGTTCTCAGAGACTTCTCTATTCATGAGAGCAGATTCGAATTCGGGTCTGAGATTCATAGGAACTGGCTGATGTGGGTTTCCTCTTGTAATTTAAGAGCCTCGGACAAAAACCCAACAAAAACAGTCTGAATAATCATAGCATCCCTCTCAGTCCATAAGGTGAGAAATCCATTGAAGTACATATGCACAGATTTATCGCTTTGACTGAATTTTGCAATTTCACTATCAAATTGAAATTTGCGAGCTTTATTTGTTTAATGATAAACATTCTTGAGATGACCCCACATATCAGATGCGGCAGAATATGCTTGAAGAGCAATAGCAAGAGAAAGGTCAATGGAGTTAAGAATCCAAGTGATGACCTTAGCATTTTCTTTAGACCAGGTAGGTAATGCTTTTGTGTCAGCAGTATTTGTAGTAGGTTTAATTATCGATCCATCGAGATAACCAAACAATCCTTGGCCTTCTACAAAGTTCTTAAGATGAAACGACCAGGCCATATAATTATTCCCATCGAATTTAACAGGAATAACATCATACTTGTCCATAGTGAAAAAAAAATAAAGCAGCAACGGTACTTAACAGCAACCAAGGACAGCAAACAACCACAGCAACAGCAAATATGCACACAGTCAGCAGCAACAGTACCAAAGAAAGCAAATAAACAGTCAAGCAAAAGGCAGCAGACGTGATGAAGTCTGCTAATACAGCAAGAAAATCTGCGGGAAGTCAGCTCAAATGGTTAGAAAAAAATCCATAAAAATCCTTAGAAAGATCCTTAAGAATGGTCGATCACAACTGTAGAGGTCTCTTGGAGATACGAAGGTGATCCGTGGTGGGCCACTGTTGATCAGTGACACTAACAAAGAAGTTTTCACACCAGGGAGAAGATCCACGCCAGGGAGACTGAGTGGATCAATGAGAGAAGAAGATTGATCAATGATAAAAGATGATTGATCATAACATACGCTCTGATACCATGTAATGATATGAAATAAGAGAAGAAAGGAAGAGACGAGAGTTTGGAGAGAAACTTGATGCCTCAATGGGAGGATTGTTTGTATATTTATAATTACATTATACCCTAATCAAGGGCAATCAGAATAATGAATAATCAATCTCCTAATCTATACAAGGAAGTAGATAAATCTCCTAATCTATACAAGGAAGTAAATAAGAGATAAATCAGCAACATAATCTAAGATGATCCCACACGTGGGATCTGATATACAGCTGTGTACAAGCCCTTGATGGGCTGCGCTGGGCCTAGTGGGCCTAAGCCACATTATCTTCTACAAGTTGAAACCCTTTATTGGGAGTCGGCCGAGTCATCTTCGGAGCAACACAGACATGGCCAAGTCCGAGTCGAGTTGTCCAAGTTATAAAACTCTGGTCCCAACTATGTTGGAGATGGCTACATGAATTCTATTTCACCATTCCAATTTATCATAAGCCAAGTCCTCAGCTAGGTTGCATTACTTCAAATCTATCATTACTACTTCCATCCATGTCCTCTTCAACCTGACCCTTTTCCTTGAGGGGCCATCAACCTCCAAAGAAAAACTTTTCCTCCTGGGCACCCTTGTTGGCCTGCATTGAATACGCCCAATCACCTCAGGTCTCAACTGAGTCTTTCTTAATTTGTCACCTATTGATGCTACACCCACCCTTAATGCGCCCAAATACGCTCATTTCTAATTAACTAACATTCTCACCACTGCTACACGCATTTGTTTCATGTGTTGTTTCCTAATTGGCTAACATTCTGCTCCATAGGACATTGTTGATTTAATCGTGACCAAGTAAAATTTTTCCTTCAATCTTATTGACTTCGCTCCCACACATCCACCAATGCCACTACTCAAATGACTTCGCTAACAGTTGAACAGTGAAGAATACTTCTGATATAAAAAAGGATGGATTCGGAGGGTTCGTTATATGTCCAAATCCAAACTAGACTCTAATGAACCCACTAAAACACGGCTCTAGGCACGTCTCAAGATGTAAATATATGCAAAATTTTAGTTTATAATGTATATGTCGGCAACAGGATTTGAACCTAAGACTTGCATATTGGCATAGGTGAACCTTTGCACAAATCTCTGCTTGAACACTGAGCCAATGTTATTCACAGTAGCACAAATAGCGCAGTCTAAATTCACGAAAACTAAGCCCAAAGTTCTAATTTTTTTTTCCAATGAGAGTTCGTTTTATCCTTACCCGCCACTGCAGAAGACTCTCTAGAAAAAAGGAAGAAGCAGCCGTAGGCTCGGGCTTAGTCGTATCGAGACTGCGATAGACATTTATGTCAATCTCTTCTACTCTCTGAGCAAAAGTCTTGAACTGAACCAAAAAAAAAAAAAGAAGAAGAACGTGAATCAAATGATAGACATGAATACAAAGTAAAAGATTTAAAGCTGGTTGTTGAAAACAGAAGGAGAAGGAGAAGGACAAGTAGGGTTTTTGGGCTGCTTGAGAGCTTACTACGAAGCGACGACGGCCAGAGCCTTTGTTGAGAGATTTAACTGGCTGTGACTGTGAGGGCGCCATTAGATCTTCTTCAAAACTAGGGTTTCTAATTCTTCTTCTTCTTCTTCTTCTTCGCAGAAGCTCTGTTCTGCGACTTGTCGGGTTTTTTTGCAAATTGCGAGTCACAACCGCCTAGGGCTTTCTGATTCTATGTACTTTATAGAGCCGTTAAGCTGTGGATCTGGTTCGGATGCACATGGTCTCGATCCGCGCCCGATAAGATTTCAGGGCCCAACTCCGAGTGAACTTGGACCAGGCAAGGTCGAGCCTGTGACTCGTGTCTATACAATGCAGAGTCCCGATCCTTTGTGGCTCTCGGCTGACTGCCGGGGCTACACAAAAAATTCGGTATCACTAATAAATGGGATCGAACTGATCGAACAGGACGATTCAAATTGGTTTTATAGTAGATCGGTTCGGTCTATGGTTTGAAAATCGTAGAAACCGCTTAGATCGGTCGGTTATTAGTTTGAGCCCCCAGCTCACCGCGTAAACCGAACCTATCGGTATATTATGTAATTTGAGTGGTTAGTTAATTAAAAAATTGATAGGTTTGGTTTGGTGGTTAGTTTTAGTGCTAAACTAATCCGAACCTCCCATGTGCGGCCCTAATGACTACATACTGTGTGTATGAGAAAGAACTCTACGGTGGAACTCACTTGTTAAAAAAATTTTAACTCGGGATGAACATCCTCGTTCTAAATGGAATTGGAGTGGCGTTATTTTACTGAAATAAGAGTTGGTTCGGCTGTATGAGCATATGATTGATAGCATCAAAGGGATGTAAATTTTATGATATTTTATTAAGTGTCTTATATGTGCTGAAACTTTTGGTGCTCCAGCTATTTAATAAGTGGCAGGCTGTTTGGCTGATTACTTATTGGCTAGTTTTGAATCATTTATAGGGCTGGCATTTTCGTGTTGGGCTGAATCAACCCTCTAATGCATGGTTCAGCTTGACAGTTTTTATCCAATTATAAAAATGAGTTGGGTTCAGATTTAAGTCAATTTTATTTTTCAATCCTTCAATCCTAGCTGAATCTAATGCAGCTCCCTACTAACTGCACTATGACCTTTCAACCCAATTTATTAATTAATGGTCGAGGTGATGACATTTTCAATAATAAATGGGTTGGGTTTGGGTTGGGCTGCAATATATTCACATAGTGCTCAACCCGAGACCCATGACTGCCCGCAGACCAGGGGCGGACCTATGTTTTTTTCCTTTTTAGCTATCGGTGGGTTCCCAACCCTTTGGGCTGGACTAACCCCTATGAGCTCAGAGGGAAGCCGGGTAAACTCTCTTGTAGCCCCAGTGTGATAGTACAGTTTCGAACCCACAACCTCCAAGTGCAATCCGTGATCCTAGGCCAACTGAGCTACCACTTGGGGTTAGGGGCAGCCCTATGTGAAAGGGTCTTGGGGCTTCAGACCCCACCCAACTTGAAAAGGCCTACATGGGCTATAATACTTGTTTGGCCCAGCCCCACTTCAAAAATCCAATAGTCATCCCCCCCCCCCCCCCCCCCCCCCCCCCCCCCCCCAAACTTGAAAAGGCCTACGTGGGCTATAATACTGTTTGGCCAGCCCCACTTCAAAAATCCAATAGTCAACCCGCACAACGCCCCCAAGCCGCCCCCCCCCCCCCCCCCAACCCGCACACATCTCTCATTTTTGAGTTTAGGCGAACTCTCCTGTAGCTCCAGTGTGGTAGTATAGTTTCGAACCCACAACCTCCAAGTGCAATCCGTAATCCTAGGCCAACTGAGCTACCACTTGGGGTTAGGGCAGACCTATGTGAAAGGGTCTAGGGGCTTCAGACCCCACCCAACTTGAAAAGTCCTACATGGGCTATAATACTTGTTTGGCCCAGCCCCACTTCAAAAATCCAATAGTCATCCCGCCCCGCCCCGCCCCGCCCAACTTGAAAAGGCCTACATGGGCTATAATACTTGTTTGGCCAGCCCCCACTTCAAAAATCCAATAGTCCACCCGCCCACATCTCTCATTTTTGTGTTTGTGATGATTGGGATTTTGGGTATGAAATTCATATGTTAGGAGTAGTGGTCTATTTAATTTTGTAGTTGTTTTTTATATTTCTTGGCTTTCATTTTTCCCATGATCTGATTTGAATTAACGGTTAAGTTGAATGGAAATGGATTTCAAGAGTAATGAAAATGGATGTAAGAAGAATGATATGATCCTCAAGATAGGATTTGTACTCCTGTTGGGTGATCTAAATCATTGATTATTTTATGATGAAAGCCCTTATCAAACAAAATCCTGGGTCCGCCACTGACGCAGATCATCACCTTATGGGGACAGATCGATCAACAAAGGTGATGGTCGTGTCATAGAATGGAATACTCAAGATTTTTGTTTTTTTCATTGTGAAAATCTTCAAAACTTCCATATTCTCGACACTGGCTAAAGAAATTTAATTAATTAGTAGGCATGTTTGAGTTATTTACCGAGAGAAAGAGGTGAAAATGTAAAATAAATGTCAAAGCAGTAGAAAAGATAATGGTTGTATAGGAGATAGTGAAAGGGTTGGGCCCAAGCCAGGCCAGGGTTTATCTTTATCCTACCCGCGCATATGTGGGCCAGGCCTCGTTTGGCATCTCTACTCTTTTTTTGATAGACCCGTCAAAATAGAGCCATTAAAAAAATAGTTACAAAAAATGAGGTTAAAATCAAAAGAAGTGTTTGGCAATGCAAGGATCCATGTTAAATAGACTTTTTTTTTTATATCAGTGATTAAAAGTTTTTTACAAATTTCTCGTGATCCACAAGGTATCGAGCCTTGAAAATTGACTATGTGCCCGTGTTCAGCCTTCCAAAGAGATCTAACGGTTTCGATATATTGTTTGGGGCAAGATAATCCAGAAAATTACATCCGATGGCTCACTTTTTGCACATATCTCGAGATTGGTGATGATCCAATGGCTGAAAATTGGTTTCATAGTTGTGTTTAATCTTGTAAACATTTCCAACGGTTTGGATCTTGATTTACACTCCTATAAATAATATTAAAAAATAGAAAAATATTACTGCTCATGGACAAATCCAATATTGTGCATATACATCAACGGCTGATATTGTTTTGTAAATATCTCGAGATACGTAACAAAAGTATCAAGACTTAAAAATTGACTACATAACGATTTGGAACATTGATGCACGGCGCAACACAGAAATGGAAATTGAAACCTAAATATTCCAATTTTGTGGCGTCTATTGCAATGAAAAGAATTATCAGGATTCAGGGCAGAACTAGTAAACATGACATCTTATTAAAAGTACAGCCCCCCTATTAATCTCAAGTGTAGGGTGAATTTCCAAACTGTTTAAAAGATCTAACACTTATTGTATCGAAAAGATCAAAAGTCTTCAATTCAGACACAGCAGGGTCTCCAGTAGATTAATTACAAGCTTTTGCATGTGATAAACTTCGCCTCGTTTCTTCAGGAAATAAAATGAGAAAAGCACAAGGAGTCAACCACATGTTGGACATTAATCAATAAGACAGTGGTTCTCAAGCTTATTTTATCAAAATTTTATTTAATGTCATTACAAGAATGTTCAATGTTGTAAACAGTTTGAAATTTTGAAACATGCACTGCACTAAAATAAAATGCACCATTGCTGCATTCTAGTTCTGCCAGAATTACCATTTACTAGTATCAAGTTCTGTAATTTTATGTACCAGCATTTGGCAGTGGTTGGAACAACACTGAGCACGATAATTCACATGATCTATAATATAAGAATATAAGAATCCTATTTGTTATACAAAGCAAAACAAATTGTGGGCTATGAATTCTATTCCCAGTCTGGTACATGACTTCATCAATGAAACAAAGATATCTCACAATCACCATAAATAGTGGGCAATAAGCTATGATCCATCTACTCTAGCTAATCAATGATCCATATCAAATGGCAAACACAAATTTAATGCACAATTAACTCCAATTACTAATTTAATTCCGAAAGATAAGAACTCTTCCTTTCAAGTAACTTTCATCAATTACACAGATGAAGGAAATGGCTACGCTGTTTTGCTCAATGATTTCATTTTCTTGCAAAGATGGTGATGCTGCCACAAAATGCAAACACGTGGGATGGCTCCTAGCAGATGATTCACAGATTCACATCCAATAAATCATAGTTTACATACCCATGATAATTAAACAAATGTCTTAGTGTCACAGAAAGCATTTAAAAAGACTAACATACATTAAGTAGGAACCAGATTAAAGTAATCCTCTTGATTATCAACCAGCATTGTGGAAAAGAATGCGACTGGAAGAATCAAGGAAACACCAAAAACCAAACTAAGAGCAGCCTTCTTGAAGCTTTGCCTTCTCAGGATTGCTTTATCAATCGCGTTCTTCACAATGCTACCCACTTCATATGATGTTTCTCTGTTAGCAACTACAAGGTCGTCACCAGTTGATGACATAGACTCATAACCATCAGTTTCCGGCTCAGCATCTACTACATTGCTCTCTTGGTACACTTCGCTCCCACTCTGCAAACTTCTTTTGCATTCATCCTCCTGGTTTGGATACTGAGAAAGACCATTCTCATTTAATTGTCTTCTTGGGCTCCATCCGACTTCAGGTGAAGTCAGGCTGCTTATTTTCCTTGTTTGTTTCTCAGAGAGTCCAATGTTGACTTCATCTGAATCTTGAAGAGAACAAATGAGCTTCCTTGGAGTTTTGAAGATTGTGATATCGTCAATATTAAGGCGCGGTTGTGTTTTCTGAAATACAAAGAAATGTAATCAGTTTGTTCTCTATCCATATCATGCAACAACATGTGTTTTCTAACGGGCACTTGGAGCCAAGGTGCTAGATGTGCATCAAGTCATCAACATGGATAACCAATCCAATGGTAGGTTATGAAACACCTAGATAGTACCTAAAGGTCACAGTTTTTATGTACCATTACCATCAACTGTTACAAGAGTATCAGTTTGTACCAATGTGAATTGAAAAGGAAAAAACAATACAAGCCCAGAATTTGTCCTAAATATAGTTTTTCAGACTTCAGAATACATGCTTGATGCTGTTTGATTATGATCCATTAAATGGAGAATTCTACTTACTCAGGTTGACATTATTCAAGAAAGATTTGAATATATAGACTACTTTGCAAGTTCTACAACTAACGTGTTAATAGACAGCCTTAGCTTATCATAGATTCATAAAGCAATAACCATGGTAGAAACTATAGTCTCTAGTCGCATTAAGGGTTTCCTTGTGTAATGCAGCAATACCACTCGTACCGCCAATGCTCTTCCCGGAAAGGGTATTCCATAGAATCCAGAAAATTGGTTCAATATTTTCCTCTATACACAGAAAAGTGCTGCACCAAACCGTGGAAAAATTGCATGCAAACAAAATTGGCGCATTTCAGCAGCAACACATAATCATTGCACTAAATGAATGTGCCCTAAATGTGTCAACTACAGATGCATGTAACACAATATTCACCAACACGGATGTGAAGACACGTATTGGATAGGATTCATATGCTTTTTGTATGAAGTTTGTAAGGTATAAAATCAAAAAAAGGCTGCAGATGCCTTAATAGGATGTCAGGTCCTATCCCGAGGCAGAGTGCACTCTCGCTATAGCGAGAGTACACCTCGCTATAGCGAGGGTGGCGGACGCGCAGAGCCCAGTTGGATCCGGACTCTAACCAAAAGTTTGAGATGGACTTCTTTTCTAAGAGGATTATAATTAGGAGTCTTAAGTACGAATTTTGGGCTATATATTGGGTGTTTCTCACAACCTAAAGAGACAGAAATCATCTCTCAAGTTCTGAATTAGTGATTTAATTGAGAGAAATTTTCTCTAGAGATTTTTGAAGAGTTGTGCTGCCAAGTACTCTAGAGAGCCAAGTTTCTTCTGCATCCCTTGTAGAAGATCATCTTCTTGCGTAGAAGATTTGAGGAGTCAAGCGCGGGATCTGTTGCAATCAACGGTGTGATGTCATTAAAGCGTGATGCGACACAAGGTAACTTCAGTCTTTAGATAAGGGATATCTAAGGAACAAATCTGAGTTTCTTGTAATTGTGAGATTCATAGTGTTTGATTAGATCCAGTACAGATCGGTGGTTTTTTACCCGATTTGGGTTTTCCACCTTAAATTTGGTGTCCTTGTGGTGTGTGCTTGTGATTTTATTTCCGCTGCGTAGATTATTATTTTTTGCACACTTTTGGTTTGATTGATTAAGTGGACCAATCTAGAGATCTCGAACCCTAAACCCTCAATTGGTATCAGAGCGGGTTGCACTAATTTGCTGTGTTTGATCTAATAAAGAGATTTCTAGAATAGTGTTCAATCGAGAAGGGACATCAACTTCTAAGCCCCCTTTGCTAGATGGTTCTAATTATGCATATTGGAAGCAAAGGATGATTGGATTCTTTAAGTCCATTGATGATGATGTATGGGATATTGTTGATGAGGGCTACTCCAGACTAACGATTATGGTTAGTGGACAAACTGTTCCCAAACCTAAAGCTGAATGAACTAAGGATGAGAAACATGCCTCCAATTATAATAACAATGCAGTGAATAGTATATACAATGGAGTGTCTGCTGAAGAGTTCCGTAGGATTTCCACTTGCAAAACTGCAAAAGAAGCGTGGGAAGTCTTACATACAGTATATGAGGGTACAGATACGGTGAAGCAATCTAAATTGCAAAAACTGACTCAAGAATTTGAATCCATCGTGATGGAAGAAGATGAGACATTTGATCAATTTTATGCAAAACTGAATGATATTGTCAATTCTGTTTTTAATCAGGGTGAGGAAATTCAAGAAAATAAGATTGTCAAGAAAATTCTGAGGTCTCTACCTTCGAGGTTCGATTCTAAAGTTGATGCTATTGAAGAAAACAAGAATCTTGATACCCTCAAGGTAAACCAGCTGGTTGGAAATCTTCAAACCTTTGAAGCAAACCATTTGGATAAAGGAAAATCAAAAGAGAAAGGTATTGCTTTGAAAGCCAACTCAGAATCAAGAAAGAAACCTGAAAAGAAAACTGAGTCTGGTTCTGATTCTGAATCTGAGGCTGAAGATGTTATGGCTGAAATGTTTAATTGTTTCAAGAAGTACATAAAGTCAAAACAAGTCAAGTGGAAGAGTTCTAATTTTGCGAAAAAGGATTCTGCAAAAGGAACTAAGTGTTTTGAGTGCCACGGCTATGGTCACTATGCTAGTGAGTGTGCCAACAAGAAAAAGGGTGCATTAAAAAAGGTTCTCAACACAATTTGGGAAGAACAATCATCAGAAGAAGAACAAGATCATTCAATTGAAACTTCTGAAACTGTGAATGGCAAGTTTGTGACTTTCATGGCTAGGTCTTTGTCTGACAATCATACTGATTAAGATCATGACGATTAGATGACTAATCAAGAGAAAGATTATAAAGAGTTGTATCATGCTAGATATGCTGATTGTGTCAAGATGACAAAATATGGCAACAAGATTATTATCAAGCTTCAGGCTGCTCAAGAAGAAAATTCTGCAGTGAAAATTGATTTAGAGCAAGCACTTGAAAAAGTTCATCTCTTGGAAAGTCAGAAGATCTGCATGGCTGAAAATTTGACCACTGAGAGTCAAAAACTTGAAAAGGCTGAACAAGAGATTAAGAATATGAAGACGGAGTTGTAGAATGTAGACTGTAGTCAGAAGTCTCAGTTTGACAGAAGCGGTCTCGGTTATGATCTTGGTGCATCCACTTCAAATGCTAAAGGTAAAACAATTTTTGTTTCTCGTGTTGCACATGCTACTCCAGATACTGCAATTTCAAATAATGTGTCGAGTGGTATCAAGAAAAAAAATGTGTCACGCACTGCATGCACATCCACTTGTCACCATTGTGGAAAGAAAGGACACATTCGTCCCCATTGTAAGAAGCTGCAAAGTCTACTCAAGACCAAGCAATGGCGGAAGAATTTTTCTCCACCCAAGACAACTCAAATTTGGGTTAGAAAATCTGATTTGCCTAAGGAGTTTGCTCACACTCTGCTGAAAGTTTCAACTACAAAAGTGTGGGTGGCTAATCATAAAAAGCCCTGATCAAGGAGGTCAAGTCCCCAACCCCAGTGCTGATACGAAGATCATAGTGAGGGGGAGTCAAAATCGAGGGGGGGGGCTACTGCATCCAGATTGACGGAAGCTGCAAGATTTTTTGTTTGTCAATTATGGACAAATTCAGGGGGAGAAGAATGAAGCCAGGGAGAGTTCTACAAGCTAAGGCAATTCAAGATCTACAGTGTTGATTTTTTTAAAATTCATTGTATTTTGGGTTTTTCTTTTGAGTAGATCTTATTGTATTGTTTTAGGAGATTTGTCCAAGAATTGCCAAAAGGGGGAGATTGTAAGGTATAAAAGTAAAAAAAGGTTGCAGATGCCTTAATAGGATGTCAGGTCCTATCCCGAGCCAGAGTGCACTCTCGCTATAGCGAGGGTGGCGGACGCGCAGAGCCCAGTTGGATCCGGACTCTAACCAAAAGTTTGAGATGGACTTCTTTTCGGTGTTTCTCACAACCCAAAGAGACAGAAATCATCTCTCAAGTTCTGAATTAGTGATTTAATTGAGCGAAATTTTTTCTAGAGATTTTTGAAGAGTTGTTGATGAGTTCACAAAAGATACACTTTCATAGCATTATGAGTTTTTAAAGATAAAAGAACTCAAAATACTATTTTTAGCATAAAAATCATAAATTTCCTCCCCATCATATCTTGCCATTATAGATGGCCATTTGTATGCATTTATATGAGTTCCAATGGCTTCCATACAAAATATGTTAAAAAATACTCTCAATTATGTTAATTTCTCTTTGTAGGTGTTAATTGAAGATTAATTTGAAGATTAAAGTTGAGATTCAAGAGTTAAAGAGAGTAAGGATAAGTTTGGAAGACAATTGGATGAAGAGATGACAAAGTTAGGCCAACAATAAGAAGAAAAATGAAAGACCTGGGTTGGTATTTTGACCATATCTTTTTACTCGGGTGTCCGATTGAGGTGATCTCAGAAGCATTGGAAAGCTTGTTCTAAGATCTACAAATCATATTTCACGACATTTTTCCCAATTCGGACGTTTCGGGGGTCAAATAGCACATCAATCTGGGAACTGTTTTATAACTCGAGAATGACATTCATATGTTCATATTTCCATTCTTGTCTAGTCCCACATCGGAAAGAAATCAAAAGAGAGCAAGGCAAATGTTTCTATATAAGGAAGGGAGCTCTAGGCATCAAACACACAAGCAAGGAGAGCCTCCTACTCTTTACTTAAGCTTTTCATGTAATTGAGAGCAATTGTAGAGAGAAAGTGAGGAAAGCCTTGTAAAAATTTAAGATTTGGAATGGAATTGAAAGCTTTATCTTCTCCAATGGGTGGTTAATCCCTTTGATTGGATCTTCTAAGTGAAGCTAAGTTGATCCTATTCCTTTTGCTTATGCTCTTTATTTTAATTCCCTTGTTTATGTTCTTAATATGTTAAAGTAGATTTTTCTTCATTGCATTGTGCAACCTTCCATGCTTAGTTTCTATATTAGCATTCTTTTTACTATCTATACTTAGATTTGATAAATCATCCTTAGGAGTTAATATCTTTTGATGGTTTATGCTTACTTTTGATAGATAGTCATTAGGAATCTATTCTTTTATGAAGGGAAGAAAATCTTAGCTATTAGATTGTCAATTTCTATCTTAGAGCTTTAAAGTTATATTTTCCAAATCTAAGCATTGATTTGTAATTAGATTTGAGTATTCTTTTTTTGGAAAAGAGAAGAGCATTAGTGTTGGATTAGTGTCACTTAGTGGATTCTAGATGATTCAATCATCCATTAGTACTGCTTGTTTCTTGTTTTACTTACTTTAGTTTGATTCTATTCACTTTCTCACACACTTATTCACTTGTTTTGATTCTCTCACTCCATTTCTCTATTCACACCATCAATTCCACATTTGATTTCACACTACTTTAGCATATTTCTTTATCTTCATCCACTCATTTTCTATCTTTCACTTATTATTTTCACACACTTATTCATTTAATCTATCTAACATTTCTCCATTATTCTTGTATTAACCTTGTTATTATTATTATTTTTATTTTTATCATTAACTTTGTTACTTAGCTTGTTCTCACTTGAGTTTTTCTATTTTTACTAACATCTCTTAGTTTTCTAGTTCTTGTTTTCTTTTAGTTTGCATTTTGTTTATTTTCCTTGTTATTGTTTCCATTGTTTTTGTTATTTTCGTTTGCATTTGTTAGCTATATTTGAGTTGATACTCCTTTTCATTGATCATTATTAGTTTCCTTGTAACAATCCTCGTGGGAACGATATTCGGACTTCTATAGTCTATATTACTTGAGACAACCGTATACTTGCGGATATCGTCATCAGTTGTGCTGCCAAGTACTCTAGAGAGCCAAGTTTCTTCTACATCCCTTGTAGAAGATCATCTTCTTGCGTAAAAGATTTGAGGAGTCAAGCGCTGGATCTATTGCAATCAACGGTGTGATGTCGTTGAAGCGTGATGCGACACAAGGTAACTTCAGTATTTAGATAGGGGATATCTAGAGAAGAAATCTGAGTTTCTTATAATTGCGAGATTCATAGTGTTTGATTAGATCCAGTACGGATCGGCGGTTTTTTACCCGATTTGGGTTTTCCACCTTAAGTTTGGTGTCCTTGTGGTGTGTGCTTGTGATTTTATTTCCGCTGCGTAGATTATTATTTTTTGCACACTTTTGGTTTGATTGATTAAGTGGACCAATCTAGAGATCTCGAACCCTAAACCCTCAAAGTATGAATGAAACGATAAAATGAAAAAATAGTTCTTCTATTTTATCTTCAGAAATTTAAGACTAATGCAGTGTCTTTTTTTTTTCTATTGGTAGACTTCAGCTGGCAAAAATGGGGAACATTAAAAAAAATCACTTCTACAACCACTTTATTAGTGTAGCTATTGAAGCCATACGAGACTCTTACATATTGCATACCAGGCATATCACAGATTAGTTAATAAATTTTTAGGGGCCACAAATGATCATGGAAATATTCTATAAGTATTGATGAAACCCTAATGTCATGATACCATTATCGAGGCTTATGGTGTGCTCCACTCAAAACAGAGTGAGACAAGAACATGCACTGCCACTCTTCTCTCTTTTGATTCAGAGAATGAAGTATGAGACTATCCAGCTCAATGCAGTTTGCATCTCCAATCTCCATGTCTGCCTATTTGATTCAAAAGCTTTTCCATATACACACCACAAATGGAATGTTGAGGATCAAACCACAAGGAATGTTTTTGCAGAATTACAACAGAAAGTGAAATTTATGCATAAGTACAAATATTATACTGTTTTCAATGATAATGCACAGACTATGCTGTGTACACTTTAAGCTTTTTACACTGTAAATCCAGAAATAAACTCAAGGCACCCACCCATGAGAGGTTTAAATATAAGCACTATAAAATAATGAAAGATGCATCTATACATAAAAATAAAATAAAAAAGATTGGAAAAAACTTGCGCATAACACCACAAAACAAAGAAGTGGTAAATTTGCATCTGTAGGAGCTTTTGTTATTGAGTTATTCTTGTTACAAAGTGCAGAATATAAACCTAAAAAAGTAGTTAAGGTCACATACCTGAGGACTGGGGGTAGCACATTGAGTTACTGTGTTTCTAGGACTTGCCTTTACAAATCCAGAAAATCCCTCAAAGCCATCTCTTTCAGTGTCACTGAGTTCACCATCTCCAAACTGCTTGAAATAAGTTTCAGGGCAGTTAGCATCAGAACTGACTTCTGAATACAAGCCATCCTTCAAAGATACATCCACACCACAATTTTCATTATTCCACAACTTCCTATTTGGGGGTCTACGGTATCTAAAGTTACACGAAACCTGCCCAGTTGACAATGGTGATTCAGCAGAAGAATCACACCTGATGAAAGAATCTACACTCTGTGATTCAGGTGACCCGAATCTTGGAGATTGACAACCACCAGGATCCTGAAAATTCCTCTTGATACAATCTAATGTACTGAAATTTGAACCAGTCAGAGAGGCCATACTCTTCTGGAATTTTGATCCCTTATCTGAAGTTATGATCTTTGCAGTTTGCAATGCCTCAAAAGCTGCAGCTCTGACAAAGGGCATATGACCATCCGATGAGTAGCATTTCTCCATCATGTCAACAATTGCCGTCAGCTCCGATAAGATGCTCCTCAAATCAACAGACTTCATCAGGAAATCTACCATTTGAATGGCCGAAAAACGTTTCTGTGAATTCCCCACTGCAACATCAGTTGTGAGAATACGTAATCCAGAACGAATGAGTGACCGAGCATAAGGCTCTAAAATCAAACTGTTTTGCTTAGCCAAAGCAATGGCCAAGCCCATGTGAGAATTAGTTTGTGAGTGCTTTTCCTCCAAAGCACCTGCTACTCTCAGGCAGACATCATTAACTATATCATCCGATGCAAACCGCCAGTTATCAGTTTCCACCAATGCCTTCAGGCACAGTGCAGCCCCTGCCATGACCCTCTCTGGAGATCCCATCACAATATCAGACAAAGGCTTACAAAGGGAGTATATAATTTTGGCCTTCTCACCATCTGGCGTCAAAGGATCAATGCCATATCGTGCGATTGCAGGGACCACCTTTGAGCATGCCTGGTGGAGAGGGAATGATCCTGCACTTGTCATCAAGGTCTTGACAATGGTCGACATGATGTTGTCGATCTGTGGTACTATGTTGCGGCCATGGACTCGGGCAAGAACTTCATACAGTGAGATGGTGTACTCCCCTGAGGATGAGCCACTTTCTTTTGTTTCAGAGACTTGAGCTAGAAAGATTGGTATTCCCTTTGAGTCAAGATCTTTGACATAAGATTTCAATGTTTTCATGGCAGATATGCGGCTGTTCGCATCTTTGTCGAGATTCGCTAGCTCACGACGTACCATGGGGCTGAGATTTCTACCCATGTGAAAACCTGAAATGATAATAACATTAAAAGGATCACTTAACAGTCCTTAAAAGTAGTTCCTGTTTAGGGTCTTTATTTGTAGTTACAGGAGTTCCTGTTTAGAGTCTTGATTGTAGTTACTGGAATATTCTAAAATACAATAGATCACCAAAAACCAGGCAATGTAAATTGAACTGTTGAAGAAAATAAAACAGAAAAACATGTTGTCAAATTATTCCTTTTTTTACCAGTGAGATATAATAGACTCAAAAGGCCTTATTTCTACAGAAAAAGAAGAATCATTTCCCTCATCCCAAGAAAGAGGGACCAGGGGCCCTTTTTATTGCTTCTCCATGGGTTGATTTCCCCATCCAACAAGGTTTCATTTGTTCAAGAAAAACCCAAACAAGCTATAGGGTACTTTCCTAACTTAAGAAGCAGTAGGAATTAATAATTAAGAGAACCAAAACATTAGAGTCTTTCTTCTTGGGTTTCTTTTACTGGGTTTGGTTTGATGAGGAAAAGAACTAAGTTTGTGAGATAAACTTTTATATCTCTTCTCAAAACAGAATCGAGCAAGGCAAATGATTCTCTTTTCTTGCAGATACTAAAAAACCCATTTTTCTCTTTCCCCTACGGATGGACCTCGCCAAAAATTGAGACCCAAAGACAGGCATATCTTATTCCTCCAAGATGGACTTGTTCTAAGAAAAAGAAAAAAAAAATCTTGTTCCTGAACGGAAACCCATTTCTCTTTCACCTACCTGTTGATCTTGCCCCAAAAAAACGAAACCAAGAAATGGTTATCGATTATTTTCGATTGTGAGCATGATACAGATCGAAAATTCAAAAGAAACGAAAAATCACTGACCTGGTTTGCAGCTGGAGAACCTGCGATTTTTGCCCACTTCTTCTCACTTTCTGGTTATGAATTATAATAGAGAAAAGATCAGTGAAAATGGAATGGGTTTTTCGTCTTAAAAATATTGAAATGATTCGATCGAAAAGGGAGTAATCAACGAGAGATGAAATCGTGAGAATCCGAGATTTGGGAGACAAGGGTTTATGGGGTTTTAACAAGAGATTCTTATTTCTAGTTTACTTTTGTGGGGGGTACCCGGAAGTTTGAAATGGTAACTGGAAATTCCCCCGCCATCCCACGTGCTGAAATTTCTATTTCCCGCGATACGTTGAAATCCGGTTTATATTGTGCGTTTGCGATTATTTAGGGTAAGAAATTTATGAAGGGATATTCCTGTCAATTGATAGAATTAAGATAATAAATGTAACCAAACGAAGCAGTGATTTCTTTTCTTTTAAGGCTCTAAAGTATTAATTTCTTTTTTAGGGCTCTAAGAATCTAAGATTCATGATAGGATAATTATCCGAGTTGTCTCTTAACTCTCCCGAATTATTTCATTTTGAACAAGGACTGAGTCGGATTTTACCCAAAAAATCCTTTAAGACTTGTAAAAAGCCAAAAGCATCATCAATATTTTTTAAAGACCACAGTAGTCTCAAAGGCTCTATTTGGTATTTTTTTTAACTTTTTCTTTAAGTGGGGATATCCCTGCTTCTTTCCATTAAAACAAACCCGAAAACCCTTTCCCCCTTTTTCCTATTCAACTTCTTCTCTCTTCCTCTGTCTTTCTCCCTTTCTCTCCCAATCTGTCCGTACCAGCAGCGTTTTGTAGTTCTTCATCTCCTCTCCATCAACATCTTTTAAAGACCGCAGTGATCCTCTTCATCAACTGTCTCCTCTTCAGGTATCTGCATTTCGATTCTCGATTCGAGGTGATTGTCAGGGTTTCTGCATTTCCTTACTCCTCTAATCTCTTTCGAATGCACTCACTTTTTCTTACATTTGTCCCCTCGTTTTTGGATTCCCCTCATTTCGAGATCAGAGGAAAAAAGAGTTCTTCTCATTCTCAATCATGGTTAGGGTTTTGGACTGGGACTTTCTCTTTCAATTTCTGATTCAGAAACTCTAGTTGTTTTTTTTTTTTTATAATATCGTTTTGCGTTTTGATTCTCTTCTTTCAAGATGAGAAAAAAAGATCTTGTTTTTCTTGTTCCTGATTCTTGGGTTCTTTTTCTGATGGTTGTATATAGAGAGAGAGTGCATTTTCTGTGATCTTTATCTAGGAAGGGACCAGACGCTGCCCCAGTTAGGGTTAGGGTTTTGGATGGGTCTTCGTTTGAATCGATCATTTGTTTATTATCGAAGTGGTTGATCTTTTAATTTTTCTTACATTAGGTTGTGTTTGGATTGATTTGTTTCGATATGAGAGGAAATCTTTGTATTTCGTTGATGGAAAGTTTGTTCTAAATGTCCATTGATTCTAAGATAGAGTACCAATTCGATTTTTAAGTGTGTTGTCTCTTATATTGATTTTGATTGTTGGATACTATAGGAGCAAACACCCCACCCCCACACCCAAAAAAAAAAAAGGCATTTAAGTGATATTGTTTTGGGGCCTACAGACTCACCCATCTACAGGAAAAAACAAGGTTCTAAAGCAGGTAGAATATTGGTTTGTTGGTAAGTTTTTGTGTTGGTGTTGTTTGCTTGCTTCCAATCACTTAATGGAACTAAAGATATGACATCTAATCTTAAGTGTGTTTGGATCTGTGTTAATAAGGCGCTGGTAATTCCATGTTCAAGTGTTTGGATGCCTATAGGTAAGTTTGGTTGTTGTGAAATCCTCATACTTAAATAACTTCTCAATTGCTAGGGATGGGGGTTAAAGCCTGTAATTCTAGGCAATCATATATACATTGCAGCCTTGGAGACCAATTGTTTGGTGACAATATTAGAGATGATATAGGAACTCATGCTGGGTCAAATGTAAATGGGATGCAGCTAATGTGGTAAGCAGATAGTTTAATTGTTTTCTAGTCTTTGATGTGCAGAGTAAACTTGTGTGTTCAAAACATCAGAAACTCCTATAAAGTACATAGTGCAATATCTATATGTTGTGCCATTTGCATCACAGTGATGAAATGCTTTTAGGAGACTTGGTTCATTATCATGCACTATATAACTGATGTTTCATACATGCAGATGGAAGAAAAAAGACCTCAAGGAGACGTGACCTACATATATGGTTTGCCGATCGAAGGTGAACCAGTCGTTGGATGGACTCACCCAAGTGAGAAGGTGGTGAGTTTATGTGAAGATCTCCTTAAAATGTCACCCCATCCAGAGGTGGACACACAAGGGTTGTGCATAAGATTAAAGTGGATAGAGGATAAGTTCTTGCCTCCGGAGAAGAAGGCAAAATGTATATTTAGTTGACACAGTATGACATGCTTTTGGAAAATTAAATGTGTATAAGGTTTCTAGTCAGAGACAAATATTATGTGTATAGACAGTTGTTAATTTGATTTACCTATACTATTTTGACAGAATATGAATGTAATTGGCAGGGAACTTGTTGTTAAATGTTAATTGATGGATGTGAATGTGAATGTGCATGTCTACCATTGATGGAGTTTTGTGTGATTGTCAAGGAACTTGTTGATTGATGTGAATGTGAAGGTGCATGTCTACTTTTGATACAGTTTTTCTTTATATCTTCATATGCTGTAGAGATGCATTTCTTTTATGGACTAGACAGGGATATCCACGCAATGGATGTCTTGTAGGCGGAGATATCCCCACCAATGACAATGTTTTGGAAGGGGATATCCCTGACCGTGTTAGTGCTGTGAGCGGGGATATCCCCACCCACCAGAGTACTGTCACTCAAGGTAGTTTCAGGTGGGACGGGGATATCTCCGCCCAAATTAGTGCTGTGAATAGGGATATCCCTGCCTCTGTTAGTGCTGTGAGCGGGGATATCCCCTCCCACCAGAGTACTGTGGGTGCTGTCTCTCAAGGTGGTCTCAGTTGGGACGGGGATATCCCCGCCCAAATTAGTGTTGTGAACAAGGATATCCCTGCCTCTGTTAGTGCTGTGAGCGGGGATATCCCCGCCCACCAGAGTACTGTGGGTGCTGTCTCTCAAGGTGGTCTCAGTTGGGACGGGGATATCCCCGCCCAAATTAGTGTTGTGAGGGGTTGTAGAGAGATTCGTCCGGATCCCAGAAAAGGCAAAGGGGAAAAGGGAGTTCGACAGTCTTTTAAGTTGTAATGAGCGATGAACGGGGATATCCCCGCTCATTTACTTAGCATGAACTGCGATATCCCCGCTCAGCGCTAAAAGTTAAAAAAAATACCAAACAAGGCCTTTGAGACTACTGTGGTCTTTATTAGATGTTGATGGTGCTTTTGGCTTTTGACAAGTCTTAAAGGCTTTTTCGGGTAAAATCCTCTAAAATAATTAATATTTATTTCTACGTAATTGCAAATGAGTTTGGAGTCAACGGTTTAAAAATGTTGAATTGAATGTAATTTAAAACTTATCTTTTACGTCGATATTTGGACTAACAAATAATGTAATATATAATATTTTTTTCTTTTATTCTTCTTGTTTGAGTACTTTTCTTACATATATAAATTCATTAATTTGAATTGATTCTCATGAATGCATGTAAATAAATGTGCTCCACAACTTTTGAGTCTTTGAACTTAAGGTCAGAATTGTTAAACGATCGCCATTTTTTCTCTTCTTTTTTTTTTTTTGTGTGTGTGTCAGATGGTTATTCTCTCTCCTCTTGTATGTCATGGTTTCCCCGGCTACACATGGCTGATTGTTTGGAAAGCAAATATAAGGAGATTCAATAGTAATTGAGAGTTTTTGGGCATGTTTGGCAAGTTTTATCTTTTTGAAATAGAGCCAATTGAAATAAAGTTATTTGAATTATACCTTTTATAAATAAATAATTTGGCATATGTCTAATTTAATTAATAAAATTAAACTCGTTGTACTATAAAAGTTACGCGGAAAAAGTTGTCTTTTAATAAAAGTAATACATGCTAATTGGTAGTCAACTAGTCAAGTAACAGCAGGACAGTCACACTAGTCATATTATAGAAGGTCGGGGCCATTTGTTTTCACGCATAGGTCAATGATGCACATGTGTGATGGTTCTACCAAGTTGTTTGTTTGTGTTCTTTTTTGCGCATGTGATGAGGAAACCAGTGGCCTATTTGACATCTTTCTCTGTGATGTTCGTAATTTTGTGTTCAGATCAGGTTGTGCTAAGGTCGGATTGTGCCGATACTATATTGCAGAACTTATTTGGCAATATTATATTAAATTACTCTATTGAGAATACGTTGTACGAAACTTATTTAGTAACATTATAAAAGACTTGCTCCAAGGAGCGGACATAAGATTTTCAACGTGGGACCCACCTTTTATTATTTACGACACTCTATTATTATTGTACATAGGACACACCTGTAGAAATTAAAACGTGATACCCACCTTTACAAGATTATAGAATCTATATTCATAGGAATGAAGGGCCGCCTTTTTTTTTTAATATAAATATAGGATCCACTTTTAAAAATTACAACATGGTACCACCTTTAGAAATTAGAATATGGAGCCAACAATTATAAGATTTACAATGTGAGTCCACCTTTTGTGATCGTGAATATGTGACCCACATTTATGAATTACAAAGTGGAGTCACTTTTTTTGTGATTGTGCACACATGACCCACCTTTAGAAATTACAATGTGATGCCCACCTTTCGAACTTAGAACATGGGGGCAACACATTCATAGGATTTACAACATGAGACCCTCTTTATAAGAATTATAATGTGGGGCCATAATTTTTGTTAATTGTAAACATGAGACCCACTTTTAGAAATCTGAACATGGGACAACATTCATATGATTCACTATGTGGGCCCACATTCATAGGATTTACAATGTGACTCCACATTTTGTGATTGTGACCATATGACCCACCTTTTTTGTAATTGTGGGCACATGACCCACCTTTAGAAATTTCAACGTGATGCCCACCTTTAGAAATTAGAAGATATAGCACACATTCAAAGGGTTTATAATGTGGTCCCACCATTATAGGAATTATAATATGGGCGCACCTTTTGTGATTATGACCATGTGACCCACTTATAGAATTATATAGTGGGACTACCTTCTTTGAGAATGTGAACATGGGGCCTACGTTAGGATAAGTGAGAGGATTTAGATTATTTAAATGACATTCTTTAAAAGGCAAGAGATTAATAAGAAAACTATGGCAGCAAGTTGTTTCGTAAAAACACAAAAGAAATTCGTTCCAACTTTCTTATGCCAGTCACCAGTGGGTTAAAATTTTGAGATTCCTTCCCGTGAGCTCAAAACTCGAAACAGCAATTTACACATACCAAATATGTTTTCTATACACTTATCTCATGTGAATATGAGGACATCGAATGGTACGATGCCAAACGCACCCTAG
This sequence comes from Litsea cubeba, assembly GCA_012931725.1. Lineage (NCBI taxonomy): Eukaryota > Viridiplantae > Streptophyta > Magnoliopsida > Laurales > Lauraceae > Litsea > Litsea cubeba. The sequence continues at coordinate 75,203,512 of CM022945.1, forward strand.
GCGTGAAAATTGTACACAAATGAGGCTATTTCCAACCTCTCGCTTACATACTTGAGGAGGTGGTAAAAATTTACAATGGCTATTGTAATTAGGCGATGGTACAAGTTGCAATGCCCCACCCAAACAGGTTACGGTTTGGTGGAAGAAACATCTTCCGAAAGGCTGAAAATAAAAAAAATAAAAAACTATTTTCTACAGTTGCTCGAAAGAGAACAAATTCTGGATTAAATAACATTTTATTTTTATGACCCGAGCATCCCTCACCAGCTCTCCTATCGGACCTTTGGCCTCTGTACGGGTTTACCTAATTCTCCTAAGCAAGGACTATTTCCTTAGAATACATATGGCCTCACACAGAGTAGCCGGGCCCGGATGACAAAAGGGTGCGGAGTCAAATTCGGAAGGAAAGCAAACCCAAGGCTCAAACCAACTGCACCGCCTTGAGAGAAACTCAAAAGCATTTCAAGGTCAGTTTAAAAAATGTGACCCATGATTTACCAATATGGGGTAATCCATACTCCAAATTGCGATTGGTCCAGTTTAAATTAGTGTGCCTAAAAAAACATTCCCAACATAAGATATCAGCAATCAGGAAGTATCAGTTTTCCATCCAGTGTGATGTCCATCATATTCATGAGTTGAATCTTCGAATACGGAATTCTTGTATGGAGTAGCATATTAGAATGACATTCAGGTCTGTACATACGAATTCTCACACTGGCCGACAATGTCAGAAAATGAAGAATGCTTTATTCAAATCTCCCAATCCCACGTAAAACTCTGAGTCCTGAGGGCCCATTTGGCACCTTGTAAGTTCATTAAAAGTCAAGTAAAGCTTTTATTTTCCAGACAAGATGTCACATTAAAAATATATCTATATTTTTTAAATTCCCTACTTTTTTTTAAAAAAAGTCAAAAACCAATCTTTTCTCGACTAAGAGAGAACAAAAAAAAATCACTTTTTATATAAAAAGTAAAAAAAATTACATAACAAACAACTAAAAATAAAATATCATCATAACCCACTTATATTTTATTCTCTCTTAATTTGATGCTTTACTTTTATCTTTATTTTACGATAAAATTACCAAACGGGACCAAGAATTCTAAGCCTACTTCCATAAAGTGCACCCACAACTGAAACGGACGATATTTATATTGCTATCAAAGCTTTAAACTCTCTCAAAAAAAATAAACAAAAAGAGAGCTCAATTTTTTCTGTCATATCTACAACATGCATTCTGAGACAATGTTATAATGATGATTTTTTTTTTGGGTAAAAGTTATAATGATGATTTGTATTGTTATCAAGAATATCCCTGTAAAACGAATGTCATTACATGCTCAAGCAACTCAAGGCCACTTTCAGTGGCTCACAAATGTAAAGATGCTTCAATGCAAAATAAAGTTTCTGGCAAATAGCTCTTTTATTTTTGAATGATAATTGATTTTATTGAAAATAACAAAAAAAGGAAACAAGACAGAAGACATCTAAGAGGAAGAGAGGAAAAGCCCAAAATCCAGCCAGTAGCTCTTACAATGGTAACATTTTCCCAGACAATTAAACATCAAGGTTTAGCTGCTGCTTAACCACAGAGCAAACAAGGAAATAATATATACTTTATTTACAGATATAACTTTAAGACTTCACCTGCTTCAAGAACCTAGGTGAGGAGAAATTGAAAAAGACATGCAATTATCTAAGAATAAAAGCAACTATAAATACATGCAGGTAACCTGCCTGTTTACACTCTCCTCAACAGCAGCAGCACTGAAATGTCTTGCAGCCATCCCAGTCAAAAGTGCTGCTTGGAAGAAATTTGATTATGATTGTAGTAGTTTACATGTTGGGCAATACCATTTACCCCTAAACCTTGTCTCTGGTGTGAGTCCAACGCATGCATAGTGAAACCATTCACCTCCTTCGCACTGTCATGTGAAGATTTCATTATATGAGTAATCCAAATATGAGAAACGGGTAAAAAAAATAAATCAAGCTGACAATGTTTAGCACATGTGGCAGTGGCATTGACCAACTATGAGGATCTGTTTCACTTAAGGCCTATTTGTTTGCATCGAATTGAATACATGAAAATTAATGGTCAAATGGGCTTCATCAAAGGATTCTTAAAGAGATGAGAGGTGAAGGATGTACGGTGGACATGTCGATGAGACCTTCACTTTCCTGGGATTTGAATTATTAGGCTGATGGCTGAGTATTCATTTCCCATCTATCTCCTCTTTGACTTAATTTCCGTTAAAGGGGAGATTATTTGATATCATTTTTGGATATTCAGCTTTGGTTCTTCAATTTGGGCCACTTTAGAATACAAGACTTAAAAAATTCTTTAGGAATTCACTTACATGAAACAGACATACCCTTATGGGCAAGTTTGGATGGGAAAGAGCTGAATCCTGCATCCTGGGCTGATTCAAAATGTTTCTAAGCAAGAGCCCTAGGGATAGTTAAACATCTGCCTGATAGAGTTCACTCATGTCCAAAAATAGAGGACAATCAACTTACTTCTATCAAAATCAGAAGTGATAGAGATTGAACATAACTGATAATTAGGCTTTTCTAAACCCAGACTAGATCCATGATTCGACCAATACAAAGTCAGTGTGTTCTGGTACCGTATATTGACTTGAGTGAATTTTTAGAGTACAATTAACAAAAGCATTTAGTTGATGTGGAGAAGGCATTTTGGAGACCTATTGCAAGAAACATCCACACTTTTAACAGTAAAACTAGATGTAATGGCATTAAAAGGAAGTATACTATGTTCAAGCATTTTTATAGCCCAACAAAATGTACACTCGGGGTCCATGTTTTAGAGCTCCAAGACAGAAGCTCAAAGCTATATGGCAGTACAAAAAAGCTCTCTTCCCTCAGATGAGCCTTAGCATCCAATGGATACCCATCAGATGTTGAGCACTCAATGTATTTTATCAGTATTAATAGGCAAATAAAATCATCTAATAGGTGACAAACTAGGGACATCATGCAATTCATGACAGGGCATACCAGATTAAAAGGTGGATTCCCTATCTCTCATTAATAGTACTTATCATCATCTTCATCAAAGCCTTATCCCAACTATGTTGGGCCAGCTACATGAATTTTCGTTGTTCCAGTCTATCCAAGGCCAAATCCTCAGAAAGACTGCACTTCATCATATCTATCATTCCTACTTCCCTCCATGTCCACTTCAGCCTATACCCCTTTTCCTTGGAAGGGTTGTCAACCTACATAGAAAAACTTTTCATTCTCTAAATGCGCTCATTTCTGATTTTATCTTTCCTAGTTTTACCATAAACCCATCTCAACATTTTCATCTTCGCTACATTCATTTTTTGCATGTCTTGTTTTCTAATTGGACAATATTTTGATTTGTAGGTCATAACTAGTCTAATCACTGTCCTGTAAACTCTTTCCTTCGATCTTGTTGGCATGCATCAATCACAAAGCACTCCACAAGCACGTCTCCACTTCAACCATCTAGCTCTTATCCAATGTTTGACATCCTCCTCAATCTCTCCATCCTTGCTAATTATAAAGCCAATGAATTGGAAGGAATCTCATTGTAATACCTACAACTTCAATTCTCACAGGAGTTCCATCTCTTTCCTCATGCCCATTGAAGTTTTAAATTCATATATTCCACCTTTATACAATTTATGTTAAAGCCCTTGGATTCTAAAGCCTTTTGCCATCTCTCAAGCTTGACATTCACATTCACGCCATCTTTCAATTCAATTCATCCATCAACATTATAGTATTTTCAAACGACATACATCAAGATCAAGGTACTTTTCGAATATGAACATAATCAGTGCAAAAGAATGAGGGCTTAAAGCTGGCCCACAATGGAAATATATGGTCACTAGAAACTCACATGTCTCTCCACAGGTAGTTCTCATACTAACAATTAACCTGTCCATAATCAGTGCAAAAAGATAAGGACTTAAAGTTGACTCATGATGAGAAACCTCTGGCTGCTAGAAACTCACCCGTTCTCATACTAGCTACCGCTCCCTCGTACATGCCTTAAAATGATGTCAATATAACTTCTTGGGACACTCCTTTTATCTAAAACCCACCAAATAAACCTCTAGGTACTCTGTCTTTGATTAAAGTATCCTATATATTAAACATTGCAGCGAGTGGGGAGGATGAAAGGGTGTGGACGGCCTCAAATGACGGATCATTCTCAGTTGCTTCATTCTCCTTGACTTTGTCTAGCATATTGAGGGAGAGAAACATCTTGCGCAGCATTTGGAAGATTAAGGCTCCTCCAAAGGTTGTAATCTTTGGGTGGATGGCCCTCCAAAAAAGAATCCTCACAATGGATAACTTAAGGAAGAAGGGGAGAATAGTGGTTAACGGCTGCCCAATGTGTTTCAGAGATGACGAATCAGTAGACCATCTATTGCTGAACTGCAAAACCATCTATTGCTGAACTGCAAAGTAGCTCAATTTATATGGAGATCGGTGGTGGAATGGTTTGACTGCTGCTAGGTCTTTCCAAAGTCCCTCCCAGATCTATTTCAGGCTTGGAAGGCTCCAATTGGGACACCTAGAGGAAAGGAACTGTGGAGATTTGTCCTTTCTAACAGTCCTCGGGACAATCTGGAAGGAATGAAATTCGAGATGCTTTGAGGGGGTGGGAACCAGTGAATGGTGTTTGGTGGAGAAATCGAAGTTTTTAGTCAATCTGTGGGTGTCCATTAGCCCATCCTTTCATCGATAAAAAAATCGGCCGCCACGCTATATCGGCCGTGGTGGGCGACACCGCCACGCCACGGCCAAAATATCGGCCGTCGCACCCGTGGCGGGGGGCGGGGGGTATAAAACCCCTTTTTGGACGGAAAAACCCATCTTCTCCTTCACAGGGCTTCACTTGCTGCTATGTTTTCTTCCTCTTTTCCATTTTCTTCCTCCTAAGTGGTCCCAAGTGTCTCCTAAGTGGATTTTCTCAAGATTTCTTGCCACCAAATCACCAACATTCAACTATTCAAAGGATTTTAAAGATTCTAAACAAGAATCTTCATCTAGGTATGTGACTTTTTTTCAACTTTTGAGATTATCACTCTCTAACTACTAGTCTACTATAAATCACAATATAATGGCATCATTGGCTTGTTTTATTGTAGATCCATGCATCCTTTTGATCTTGTATGCATATCTTTTGTTTTTTTTTTAAATATTGTTATTTTTATTTTCGGATTTAAGTTATTAAAAAAAAACCATTATCACTTATGGAAAACTCATGAAACAACTTGAAAATAGCTTCATATTGTTAGATCTATGTTTCCCATAGATCATTCCAACATATAATGCTTGTTTTTCAATTTTTTTCATTTTTTTATTTTCGGATTTCTTTTTTACTTGTAAAAAAAAATAATTTTAGTAATTGAATGCCAATCAAATGTCTTGAAAAGGGCTCCTAGATTATAGATCTATGTTTCCCATAGATCATTCCAACATATAATGCTTGTTTTTCAATTTTTTTCCTTTTATATTTTCAGATTTCTTTTATTTTTGTAAAAAAACTTATTTTTAGTAATTGTATGCCAATCAAATGTCTTGAAAAGGGCTTCTAAATTATAGATCTATGTTTCCCATAGATCATTCCAACATATAATACCTATTTTTCAATTTTTTCCTTTTTTTATTTTCGGATTTTTTATTTTTGTAAAAAAAAATATTTTTAGTAATTGAATGCCAATTAAATGTCAAGAGAATGATTCTTAAGTGTTAGATATATGTTTCCTCTAACATGTTTTTTTTGTTTTTATAATTTTTAACATACTACTTGTTCATTATTTTCGGATTTTTTTATTTTTGTAAAACAAAAATTATTTTTAGTAATGGAATGCCAATTAAATGTCAAGAGAATGATTCTTAAGTGTTAGATATATGTTTCCTCTAACATGTTTTGTTGTTTTTTTAATTTTTAACATACTACTTGTTCATATTTATAGGTATTCAGTCTTCTATTGTGCATTTGTGTTTGCCAATTAATTTTTGAAAATGCCTCGTGATATTGATCCCGCATGGAGCTTTGGTGAGGCAGTTGAGAACAACAGGTTAAAAATCAAATGCAAGTTTTGTGGGAAAGTGACCAATGAGGGCATTACAAGATTCAAGCACCATTTGGGCCACATTTCTGGTAATGTTGCTGGCTGTACCGAAGCACCAAGGGAAGTCAGGGAACAAATGAAAGCTTTAGTTAGCCAAAGCCAAACTGGAAAGGTAGAGATAAAAGAAAAGAGGCAGCAAGATGTTGATGCTGCCCGTTATGATGTATTTGGGGATGAAGGTTTTGATGATGAAGATGCACAGATGGAGGCTGCACGCCGAGAGTCCATCATGAGTCTCCAAGAAGAATATGAACGTCGTGCATTTGCTGGAAGCAGCAAAAATTATGATGCATGGGGCTCATCTGCTGTGCCAAGCAGGGGCAAGGGCATTGCGGGGGCAATGCGTAGGGCATTTAGCACCCGGGAACGGGATGTTGATGTAGAAATTATTTCTACTAGAAGAGCAGCTCCTCCCTCTGTTGATCCTCTAGCACATAGAAAAGAGGGAGCTAAACAACCAAATATAGCAAGTGTTATGAAAGGGGCAATGAAGTCTGCAAGAGATAGGTTAGCCAAAGCTACAACGAAATGGCTAATTCACAAGAACATACCACCTACAGCAATAGATTCCCCTTATTTCCAAACAATTCTTGATGTTGCCGCCGAAGCTGGGCGGGGAATACAGTCGCCCTCTGTTTATGATGTGGGCACTAAATATCTCGAAGAGGAATATAAAGAAATAAAGGCATGGGTAGAGACCTTTAGGCCCATGTGGCAACAGAATGGAGTCACCATTATGTGTGATGGGTGGACCAGCGGCACACAAACACAATTAATAAACTTTTTGGTACATTCAGTCTCTGGGTGTGTTTTTGTGAAGTCCGTGGATGCATCTGAGCATAGACGGACAGCTAAATATATATACACTCTTATGGACAAGGTTGTAGAGACTGTGGGAGAGGAGCATGTTGTACAGATGGTTACAGATAATGGCGCCAATTTCAAGGCAGCCGGTGTGATATTGAAGAAAAAGAGGCCTCATCTATTTTGGACTCCATGTGCAGCACACTGTATAGATCTCATTATGGAAGAGATTGGAAGGAAGAAGAAAATTGCTGAAGTTATCAAGGCATGTAGAAGCATTACCAGATTTATTTATGATCATTCATGGCTTTTGAGCTTGATGAAAAGATTCACAAATAATCATGCCTTGATTCGTTCGGGATCAACTAGGTTTGCTACCCATTTCATTGTGATGGAGAGCCTTGTAAGGTTTAGAACAGAGCTGATTCAGATGTTTGCATCAGAAGAATGGCTTCGTTCAAAGTGGGGCAATGCAACAAGTGGTCCGGAATTTGAGATTCCTAACTTGATGAGGGACAATAAGTTTTGGAAGAAAGTGTCTAATTTATTAAAGGTTTATGAGCCTTTAGTTAGAGTGTTGCGGCTTGTAGATGGTGATGACAAGCCAACAATGGGATATATATATATATGAAGCAATGGATCGGGCTAAGCAAGCTATCATGGAAAATGTTAGATATCATGAAGAATATATACAGATTATTGATAGACGGTGGGCTGACCAGCTGCACCATCCATTGCATGCTGCAGGTACTCAATAGTTATATCTATATTTGATGCTTTTAAAGCAAGCTATCATTCTTTGATTGATGTTTAATCATTTTGTATTTCAACTTGTTTTCAATGTAGGTTATTTCCTTAATCCCGAATTCTACTACCCCAATGCCCAACAACACAGCGATGTAATAGAGATCGGAGTTGAGGGTAGGATTAAGGCAAGTGTTGAGTAAATTATTGGGAATTGATGATTCCATCAACGCCATTCAAGAGGTGAGTTAGTGATTGAGATTTGAGATGACATATGTATATGCAGATATGCTTAAGATAGGTTCGTTAAACCTTTAATGATTTATTCCTAATTTTCACATTGTAGATATCTACATACACACAAAGGAAAGGAGGCTTTGCTGACCCAATCACACAAAGGGCAATTGGAAAAATGACACCTGGTATGAATATGATAACAAAAGACCCAATCACCCAACCTAATAGTCTTTTGTTATTTATCTCTCAATTGATTGGAAGGACTTAAGGAATATCTAATTTAATTTGTTTACTTTGAATCTCAGCTGATTGGTGGATGAATTTTGGAGAGGATACTCCAAATCTAAGGAAAGCGGCTTTTCGCATCCTTAGTCAAGTTACAACTTCATCAAACTGTGAAAGGAATTGGAGCACTTTCTCCTTGATCCACACAAAGTCCAGGAATCAGCTTACCATGCAAAAACTCAACAAGCTTGTGTATTGTCATTACAATTTAAAGTTGAGAAACAGAACGAGAGAAAGGAAGGCAAGGGATAGTCCGAACTATTGTCCTATTAGTTTGGATCACATATTCAGAGAGGACGATCCCTTGCTCCCATGGATAGCCGAGATAGAGGATCCATTGCTAGATTCAGATCCGGGCTTTCAGGAGGAGGTTAGAGATTTGCTTGATGAAGAAATGGATGAGGCAGGGGGTGCCCCACTTGGAGGAGAAGGCACAAGTGCACAGCCAGCACCCACAATCTAGAGGGAAAGAACCTGCTATTCCTGCTCATGTTGTGTCATCTTCTGAGAGGACGAGTACCACCGTCTCTTCGAGTAGCCATGGTGGAGGAGATGGGAGATGGAGCAGGAGACACTAGTGGGACAGGTGCTACTAGTGAATACTACCAACATGATCAGGAAGATGTACATTCCTGTAGAGGAGGTACAAGACTTTCCAGAAAGAATGGAAGGAAATCGTGGTTATCAACGGCGTCGGAGAGTCTCACCACCTGCTCCACATGCTCCTGGAGGTAGTAGTAAAGAACAAGGAAATATGGGTGGAGGTGTTGGAGGACAACAAGCAGCATCATGGACTAGTTCGTGGAACCCTAGTTACAGTGGACAAGGACCCTCGCAGTATTTTCCATATGGTCAACTGCAACAAGGAGACGAACAGTCTTCTATTTCAGGGTCCTACTCATATGGTGACTACGGTGAAACACAATATAATAGATATCCAGCTCCACCTCCTCCAAGTTATGATGATGCAGGCCATGCGGCTACCACCTTTTTTGGATTGGTGGATCCCAATTTTTATCAATATCAAATGCAATATGATGCCAATACAAATGATAACACAGATGGGGATAAGGATAACAGTGCCTTGAATCTTGGTAGACGATCCTTTTGGTGGTGACCAAGGTATTCCTACTTCCTTCACTTACTCTCTACTCTGTCATTTCTAAATTGGTGTTGACTGTTGATTGATGTTTATTTTGATCACTTCATAGTTCATTCACTTGATTGAATTTGAACTTTGAATGTTGAAGTATTGATATTTGATATTTTGATTGTTCAATATTCACTAATGAGTAATTGAGTAATGAGTAATGACCTAACTCTTAAGTCTTATGCAATTATGCCTTTATTTCATGTTCTACTTTTTTTGTTATGAGCTTTCCATTACTTTCTATGTTAGTATGACTAAGAAATATGAATACATGTGAAAAAACTAATAATTACTACTATTTTCTATTTATACAGCGATACAGGACTTCATATATTGAGGGCACCGCTACACCCACTTTCTTACTTACTTTTGCAAAAGAACCACATATTCTTTCATTTTACAATTTTCTGGATTTTCTGGAATTTTTTTAGATTTTTTGGGCGATTATTTCAAATCGCACCGCTACGCCGCTACGTATCCCCGCTACGCTACGTATCCCCCGCTTCGTAGCGTTTTGGCGGCGGGCCGCTACGCCCGCCGCTACCGCTATTTTCATCCTTGCATCCTTTAAAGGTTACTCTATAGATCAGATAATGCATCATTGGAAGGAGTTAGCATTTTCTTTTGCAAGGCCCATGCTATTTGTCCATAGGGGCCTTTCCTTTTCTTTCATCCTTTCCTGTGTTCCTGTTTTAGCTTGTCAGTACTACACATTTGTTGTACTGCTTGCCTTTTTTTAATGAAAGTAATCATTCAAAAAAAAAAAAGTATCCTATATAGGAATGAAATGGTGGGAAAAAATGATATGAGGGAAACTTGAAGAGAGATGACTCACATCAACATTGTCACATGCAATCATGTCTCCAAAAGATACCTGGAAAAAAATAAAGAGTAAAAAAATCAATCCCCTGATACATATGGGCAACAAGCAATGAAAACTTCAATTATCAAAGATGTAAATATTAAGATCTAGCTGACAATTGTAACTACTTCCAGCAATATCTGAACTTAACAGGAAATGAAAGCTTTGTAATGGATTCACAAAATCAGTCAAAAAAACCTCTTGACAAGTGGGAACTAAAGGGCATGAAGCATAAAACTTAATGCAAAATCTGATGCAACCACACTGTACAAGTGGGGTCCACAGTTTGGGGTCCAGACAGATGATCGGATGACATCCAGAAGGGAATGCTACAAATCTTCAAGATTGGAAGATGATATCCATCAACCTGTTCCTTTTTCTGGAAATTTTTCCTAAATGGTTTCTCTTTCTGGAATGTCACTTGACCATCTCTTTGCAGACCAAATATTGGAAAGCTGGGATCTGCAAATCTAGAACCTTTATTGGACTACCACCATCCAAACTGGAGTGCATCAGCTCAACAGTTTGGAACACTAAACATGGATGAAGCATCATGGAACTACAAATGTTCCGGTGCATCAGGACTTTGAGAATACAGAAATGATAATAGAACCTGATTGCAAACACAGTAGGTTGGTTCATTTGGATCACTTGGCTGATCAGCATCAACAGGTGCAGAAACACTTCTCTTATGGCTTCCTGGAGGAGGCATAAGCTCAAAATCACGATCCCAGTCCCTTTCTCCTCTATAATCAGGTCTCTTTGACTGAGGTGTTCCAAAATGTGGTCTCCGTTTTTCATCCTTGGGTACTAGAGGTAATGGGGGAAGGATTGCCGGCTCATCTTGTGAAATTTTTCCCTCTATAGAAGTTAAGGAGTTAGTGCTCATCTTGTGAAAATTTTCCCTCAATAAAACTTAAAGAGTTAGCTACCATATGAATCAACTCAAATTAGGTCAATCATATATCTACAAATACTCAGGATTCACCACATTTTCATCAGCATTGGAGAGCTACTCCAAGAATACTAAGAACAAAAAGTTGAAAATTGAGAAAAGAGATCAAGATAGAAAAGGAATTATGCACAATGTGATCATGAGGCAAATTGGCAATATTCTGCATAACTGGGGCTACTCCATATTAAGAACAAAATGTTGAAAATCGAGAAAAAATATCAATATAGAAAAGGAATTATACACAATGTGATCACGATGCATATTGACAATATGCTGCATAACCGGGACTGCTCCAAAAAATTAATGACAAATAGTTGAAAATCGAGACAAAATATTAAGATAGAAAAGGAAATATATCAGTCAACAAGTAAATAACTTCATTCGTCATATTTTATTGAACGGAAAGATGTAGGAATGTTAATACGTTCATACTGAAAAAAAAATTAGGGTGCTAATACAACATTACATTTTGCATTTGCATAAAAACAGAGAAATGGCATATCGGATTTGATGGAAGGAATTCCTCGCGCGTTATATCATAATAGAGGTGAGATGAAACATATTGGATAAAGAGAACCCAAAAAATCCACATTTTTCCTTTCGTGCATAAATGTATCGCATCATGCCCAGTACTGAAAGCAATATATTGTCTTCCTGTATTTTTAATCTCAGTGCAAATTGCATGTGTATCGAGATGCACAAATTAGAAGCATGGTATATGAAACAATACATCTTTTCCCTTTCACCAACATAAATCAATATAAGAGGAGATTTTCATTTGTGAAATTAAATAGACGTTCACTACGATGTTACTAAATTACTAAGATTGAAACCTTCCCACAAAATTTACACAGGAAAACCTGTGAAGGATGAAAGCAAGGCTTGTTCCTTACATGTTTCTGCCATCAGCAGTATAGTGCAAAACACTTAACAAATCAAACAGAATATAATTTTGGTCAAATTTAAAAAAAAAAAAAAATTGGCCCCCACTTAAACTGGAGCGTTTACAATAGACACATCATACCTTGCTTTAGATCTTCTGCAAATTGATTCAGGTCTTCATCAAGTCGTTTAATATGACTGTCTATCTGCAAGAATTTTCAACATGGTTTGATGCCAGGAAAAGACAAAAAAGACAATGGACAACCAAGAATGGTGACAATGTGGTCATGCTCTCCGTTGTTAGTACTTTTCATGAAGTTTCTGACATTGTATGAGGCCCATGTTTATAGGGATCACCATTGAAAGATATCAAGAGAAGTAGAAATTGAGCAAAGATAACTATGCATGAAAGCGTTACAATAAATGCAAACTAAGTTTCTAGAGTGCAGGTATTCAGGACTACAATGTCCAGATTCAGATATGGATATGAACACTGCATTTACTGAATATCTAGGGCACATTCACAATAGGTAGGTATCAAGGTCACAGCTTTACAGTTAAGAAAAGACAAATTTAGCATCCCACCTGATATAAGCTTTTAACCATGCAGAATTATGAGTCAACATGACAGGATACTGGTGACAAGTGTGCGTGTAGGGGTGGGTGTGTGTGTGTGCCCGTATGCATGTTGGGGTTAGCCCCTCATGTACGTCAATGCTACGACATATATTAGGTCTTCCTCGTGTGATACTTTACCATAGTACATATTTTGTAGATGGCTGAAGTCATTTCATTTGACATATTCGAGCATTTTTATCTTCTAAACTCCTTTTTGCTCAGATCTCTCTTTTGTGTTGCTTAGCAGCAAGGCACTTGAGGAGATGAAAAACAAATCCAAATCAAGGATATACACAATAATGAACTAAACTTTCACTAAAGCACTTTGAAAAACCTTTTTTCAACCAATACGAGGCCACCACCTCAAAAAGATGAGATCAAGTGCAACCACATGCAGCTCTATGATCATGATCCACTTGTCTATATGCAACTTAGAAGACAATAGAACACCTTTGATCGAGTTTCCATGTATTGTGCCTCAGCTCAAGCCCTTCAGCAAAAAGAAACTCCAACCTGTCATATATTGCAAAATACAAACCCTCACTTCCTAGTTTTTTTAGAACACCGTTTCATTAAATTTTGTATATTTTTAGCCCATTTTTTAGATCACGTCACAAACTTCATAATAACATTTAACTGCCTAGAAATAAGGCCCTGAAATCCGAGGTTCCTTGGGTGAAACAAAAATCTTGTAATTTGAAGGAAAAAGAAGAATAAGAAAGAGAATCAAAACCTATTTTCACTAACCTCAGATAACCTCAACTACCCGCTTCTACCTAAATTTCAATCACCCTTATAGAAAGTCTTATCCCACTCAAGGAGGTTAACTTGGTAGGGAAGAGCAGAATTGTCTTATCAGTAGTAAGAAATATTAGATTGTTATGTCACGGTTAGCTAAAAGATTAGATTGTTATGTCACGGTTAGCTACGACAGTGAAGGAGAGGGAGGAATTGCCCAAAGGACAGTCTCCAAGCCAAAAGGTTTAGGATAGCGGTCACAGTTAGGGAACACGTCTTAGGTTTCAATCAACACTAAGGCAATTAGGTTCCATTAAGTTCAAAAAATTGGAGTACATGTTTGAAGGGGCACAGTGGGCATCCACTTGAATTATTTTGTCAGTAGAAATGAAGATTAGATTGTTATGTCACGATTAGGTAAGACGCTGAAGAAGCGGGAGAGATTGGCTGAAGGGCAATTTCCAAGACAAAAGGTTTAGGATAGCAGTCGCAGTTAGGGAACACATCCACAGGTTTCAATCAACATCAATTCAGAGGCACAAGCAACCAGGCTCCATTAAGTTCAAAAAAATTGGTGGAATACATGTATACAAAGAGGTAAATTGTGTGTCCCCTTGAATCGTGCATGACTTGCAACAATATTGTCACACAAATGAATTGAGTTCTTCACTTTCTTAGACTAACTTTCTATTTCATTGAATCATTACAGCTAAGACTCCTATATCCGCTACTAAGACTACTATCAAATAAAGACTCCAAATAAAGCAACTGATTGGAAATATAAAATAGGAAAGACTCGTAAGGATCAATTGTAATTTTGTTCTGATACGTCACAAACTTGGAGAGATCATAAATTTTCTTTTAATCTATAGTTTTAGAGACTGGTTAACTAGATGAACACCTCAATATAACTATATTTTCTTCTTTTTAAACATTTGCCTATTATAAATAAGAAGAAATGTTCAAACATGAAGAAATTGTAAATTTAATTTTAATTTATAGATTAAAGACTGCTTAATTGATATAATAAAAAAAAACAAAATATAACTATATTTTCTTGTTTTTGAGCATTTGCCCAACACAATAAGAAGAAAATTTTGACAAGAGCCTGAAGCATAGTTGGAATGTGGTCAGTGTCGCAACTCGCAACTATTTGTTTGCACAAGATTGTGGGTTTGAGTAAAGTTACCATTAGAAAATCAAATAAATAAATACATTAATAAGAAGAAATGTATGCAAGATATGTGAAAACAGAAAAAAATGAAAATGGAAAAAAAAAAACTGAAAATGGAGGAAATAAGTAAAGCCCCCCAACAGATCATCATCCAAAATTTTCTAACCATCAATTTTCTCTTAGGCAGGGCTATCTATCTACCTATATGGTAACACATGATCTAGACAATTGACTTGATGAGCAACTTCCTGAATAAATGATAACCTCAAAATCACAAATGAAAATCATTTTAGTAATCCAATTTTGGCTTTATTTTTCATTGGATATGGATTGTTTTTGTACTTTCCTATTTTATCATTATTTTTCAGTTTGTTAGTCAATGGATTAAAACAGTTTAATAGATAATACATTTTAGGAATGACTCCTTCATTACGTTATCAGTGAAGAAAAACAAAGAACCCTCCCTCGGTTTCAAGATATTCCCATTTCAACCACCCTGAAAAGTTGGTATGAAGTGGACTTCTCCTCCTCAACTTCTCATATTGCTATTTCTAGATGTTCCTTCCCCTCTCCCTCATTTCTTTGAGCTCAATTTAGATGTGAGTATAACTAGCGAACCAGGGTTTGACGGGGATTGGAGGAGTTAATCAAGATGGATCTTTTCAATTATTCCCTCTTTCTCAAGCCCGGCTAGTCATTGCTTTGTCAGCAAGACAAAAAATGTTAACAAGACAAAGATGCATTAATCTTCTCAGATGAAGGTGGAAGGTGACTCAGTATGCGCTCTTGAGTAGGCTTTGTGTCAGTGCAAGGCCCCATAGTGAGTAGCTGACATTGAGGATAAGATGATGGACCTATCATGGAATCGATCCAGTCAAGAGGGTGAATGAGGCGGAACCGCAGAAGACAAACTAGCTAAGGAGTGAGTCATGTGACAGTTTGATTATTATTCACAATCGCCCATGACATTTACTTATTTATTTACTTTTTTGTGTGTGTGTGTGTGTTTTGGGGCTTTTATTTTGCTTATAGCTGATGAGTATATATCTCTTGTGCTCTGTAGCTATCTTTGTTAATGAAAGTTACCCTTCAAAAAAAAAAGACTAATAAACTTGTACCCCAATGTCTAAATCACTTGGTTTTCATTGTGTTAACATAAAAATAGTGCTCTCAATTATTTTTTCCATCATTATAATATTTTAAAACATAATTATTAATAAATGAATGTATAATTCAATGGTAGAGTTATCGTTCCCTTGGAATAGGACATGGGTTCAAACTTCAAACAGCTCATTTTCAAGGCGAACTAGAATGGGAGTATCACGAGAAATATTTTTTTCTTCCTTCTTTTGCCTTTATTAGTCCTTACTTTACTTACTGCTTCTCTCTTTGCAAGCACCCATATGCTCTACAATCTACATAGCCAGTTGCCTTACAACAGGCTGGATTAGATGTGGGCTCGATTTGATGGGCCTGATCTTTTGTTTTATAGTGGGTTTTTCCCCTCCTTTTGTGTTTGATATATATGTTTCTTATCTTTGAAGAAAAAAGTATAGTGATAAATTTTTATACTATTGTAAAATTTAAAAATAAAAGAACAAAACGTGAAATTTAGATTGAATAGTGATACGACCACGATATGTATAGACCAAATGTACCCTAAAATGATTCAAACACCTACGATAATAAATTACTCCTCTTTGACCTCAAGTATGAGCCCACTAATTGAAACATGCTTAAACAATAGTTAATGTGATGTCGGCCTCCTTTTCTAAACAATTGGACCTTTAAGCCCATGGCCTGCACCATCAAGGGGTTAAGAGCTATTTATTCCTTACATACAATATTTAATCAAATTTAGAACCTAACTACATGAACTCATAACCTATAATGCCCAAATACATGCCAGAAACAGCCAGGACCGGCCATGAATATGGTAGACATGGATTTTACTTCATTGGATAAGGTACGTAACATATGTTGCCTATTTTGAAGTCTCGGGGTATCAGAGTTCGTAACTATATCTCGTCGAACTTAGGGGTACTTTTGACACTGGCAAGATCTTATCAAAGTTGGAACCAATACAGCACACAAGTTCATAAGTTGTATCTTCTTTGCACCATTTAGCATATCTTCTTAATTTGAGGAGGTACCTTGTGTATATCATGTGCAAATGATCTAGTGTTAGAGGATAATCGAGTGATTGAGTAAATGCTAAACTTGAGAGATGGCGGGAGGCTTTAGAATCCAATTAGTCATACAAAAATAGAATATATGACTTGCAACTTCAGTGGGATGTGCAAACAGCCCCTATATGTGCCTTATATGCTTGAAATAAATCCACCAAAGCATTCCATGAGAAATACCTCACTACAACCAACCTTTGAACATTCTAATTAATCTACATGACACAAGAAATCTTAATAAAAGGGTTACTAATGAAAAGCCTACAAACTATGAAGACACATAAATAAAGCAAAAGGTCCATGGGCATGAATCAAAGGGGCCTAGCCCATGTAACTGTTTATACCTAGTCTCAAGGGCTGTTATAGATAGATAAGGGCTTAACACTATTGTACGCAAGGCTTATCAAGCCCTATGTAACGTAACACTTTGTATGGTTCATTCAGTCTCATAAGACAACACTTTCCCAATTCTTCTATGATACTTTCCTCCTCTGTCACACATGGTATCAAAGCCACAGCTTTGTGGCTGTTTCAATTAGGGATTGGGGAGTTTCCTTGCTCCCAGATTCTGCTTCTCCCAATCACTGGTGACTCTCCGCAACCCATCAGCGTGCGTGTGGCTGCATCTCTGGCAGGGCCCACTTGGGCTTGTCTGACCCATTATCTACCTCTGAATTTTAATTCCTCCCTCTCATTTGAGCATATCTGCACAACTTGTCCAATTATGCAGTCTACCTCAAATCAAATCACAGTTCATCTGTATCAGTTGAATTCTGGTTTGGATGGTGGGGCCCATTACTGATCACAGTTCTCCAAAGTGACTGAACTGTCTTCACACAGACAATATAACAAATGATCCATAATCATATTCATTTTATTTTAGCCACATTACTTATGAAATTCTACTCATGGGTCAGCATTCACTATAACTTAGGTCAGGCCCCCAACCTCAATCTAACTCACCCAACCCGACCTTTTGCCAACTAGAGTCGTGCAAATTTGGGTTTGAGTTGGGCTTTGGTTAAAAAAATGACAACCAACTGAAATTCTGGTTGAGCTTGGGCAACCCAATCTTATGCGCTATTAGAAGAAGTCATTTCATTCTCTGTTTAATGAGGGTATGATTCTCTCTCTATATATATTTATATATATATAGGGAGATGCTCCTATGAGAGATAGGGTGGGGGCCCTCACATCCATATCCAACGCCAACAGCTTAAATGTGAGGGCCCCCACCCCTATCTCTCATATAAGGTGAGAGATATCTCTCATAGGAGTATCTCCCATCTATATATATAATATAAGAATATATTTCATCGAGGGGTGTATGATTGATGACTCATTATAAAGAAAGTGCTTGCCAATGCCACCTCACATACCCCCCCCCCCCCCCCCCCAAATATATTTCATCGAGGGGTGTATGATTGATGACTCAATATAAAGAAAGTGCTTGCCAATGCCACCTCACATAACACCCCCCCCCCCCCCCCCCCCCCCAACACACACACACACAAAAAAAAAAAAAAAGTCCCAAGAGATAATCCAAGAAGCCGCATTTCCAAGTAGTGATCTTGAAAGTTAGTTCAAAAGAGCCATGCCAAGAGATACAGAGCAAAAAAAAAAAAAAAAAACCACCAGCTGCATCTGCTTAAAGACTATTCTCTTTTCCTCCCAGAACTTGGGAATCAATATCTAGAATCTAAAAATTAATTTGGGGATTCAGTTATACATTGAGAGCTCTTGATTCAGGAATTTGGTGTCTAAGAATTTAGAGATATTGAAATTTCAGCATTGATGTAGGAATTTGGGTACTAATATAGAGTTTTTATTTTGGGATGCTGATCTGTGTATTCAAATGGACTTTTGATTTGGGTTTTGTTATTTGTTACTTTGTTTATATAATGGTTTATTAATTTGTTTTGTTGGTGATGAAAATTAGAAAAGTTCATTTCTTACCCCTTTTTCAGGTTTCGGCTTCTTTAAATCTATTTAGGGATTTTGGTCTGAACGGGTTATATTCAAGTTGATCAGGTCAGCTCAGGCTAGAGGGATTGTAGTTAGGAAGCCAGGTTCAAGTTGAGAGGACGCGTTAAAATCTGGGTTGAGGTTGTGTATGTGCGTTCAGGTCATGCTCGAGTTAGCCTCAACCAGAACAAAGTTGCATCCTTTGTTCAGGTCATTGCTTGAAGTTAAAAGGGGACAAAATTATTTTAAAAAAAAAAAAATCATCTTACAAGGTCATATGCCTGCCTTGCAAGTAAGACCTTCTCAGTACATAGGCTCAAGGCATTTTCTTGGTTGGTTTCTATCTCTTTCCCCATCTTCTCAAATGCTGCATCGTCTTCTTCAGGATTTCCTTTCTTTGAGCTCTGAGAAGGCAACCCCAAGCAATATTTGGTCTGATCCCTTGTCTGGTTGATCATGGCTGCCAAAAATAAAAATGAAAAAAAAAGAAATAAAAACTTAAAGAATAAGAATCACCAACTTCCACTAAATTTCTAAAATCACTAAAATTGCTCTGTTTACTGAAGCTGCCACCAAAAAGAAAAAAGAAAACAAACTTTTGCCTACAAATGAAGATGGAAAAATCAACTAACTGATCATTATTCCACTATACAGAAAATAGACAGAGTAAAAGAAAGTCTTCTATAGATAGGGCCTGTTTGATTGCAGGAATTCTAAGAATTCCTGTTTGGATATATATATATATATATTCTTCAAATGTTGTCTCCTAGTAGGATTCCCAAATGCTCATCAAATACAACCCAGCATTTAGAAAGCTGGAATAAGGAGAATTCCAGAGGCAAAAGTGACATTTCAAAAGGTTGGATGAGTGGATTCCCACTTATCAAAAAGAGAATTTCAAATGCCCCATAGACAGCTAAGCTACTGACAATGCTGTCAGAAATACCCAACACATGGAATTCCAGTAAAAAAATCCTCCTAACAAAAAGGCCAAGGGAAAAATGAAAAATAAAAAAGAATAGACAAACTTAGTGTTCTTCTTGACCCTTGATGAATTTGTCAAATGTAAAAAAAGCGGGTGTCTAAAAACATAAACAGACAACAATGGCATTGTCCAAATGGCATGAGATGGAAGTACCAAAGTACTTCTATGCAAGAGTAAAGTTATAATAACCAATAGATTTGATACCGAGATTGCCACAGTTGCAATAAAAATCATCATTGTGGATTGATTCTCAAAGTAAAACTCAGATTATGTATGATTCCTGCAAGTATAATGACAAGGTTCTGTGGTTAACATGGTGACGGTTAAATCAGACCACATGGCATGGACCAATGGTCCAGTGGCTCTACCGAAAAAAGATTTTTTTTTTTTATATCATCTTTTTTTATGACATGGGTATCTCTGAGGTCTTTGACCCAACAAGTCTAATCCCCGGGTGGCACCCACTAAACCCACACAAATGCACAATGGGCAAATCTGGGGTGGTTTCAAACACAAGACGTGGGGTTGCTCCCCACGCCTAATGCCATTCCACCAACTCCCAGGTGGGTCTTTTTTTATATCATCTATCTATAAATAGAACAAGCAAATCATCTCCTTCAAACTGTTACCAACCATCCCATCAAAGAAAATGAAGTAGACAGTACATAAGGAAGAAGCGAGCATTTGAAAAAAATTACCTTTTATAAATAGCTATCCACCTAACCCTCTTTTATATGTTGTATCAATGGGTCCCAGAACTGCAACGATGGCTTCTTACATTAGCATTCCAGTTAAAGTACACAAATTTTCTCTAGCTATCTGTAGCCTTGACACAACCCTCCTCCCAGGTAACATAGTATTGACAAGTGGCAGAGTTTGCCAAAAAAACAGATAAACCCAAACTCAAACTTTTCCAATAAATTTCACGAGCCAATGAAACTAATGAACTGCAATTGTTCAAATTGTAGAATAACGCATCCAAGTACGAATTTTCCCGACTTTTTATCAGAGCCTAATGAAATCAGCGAATTGGGTGTTGTTCTAATCGATCATATCCGCTAGAACTAGAAGAAGTGCATAAAACACATCGAATTTCAAAATACAATTTAAGACATACGAGATTCGGCAATGCAAGAAGGGATTTTGGGAATAAAGATCGCACCTTGGGACCTTTCATCGAGTTCTCTCATGGTATTTAAAAGCCTCTGAAGCTCTGCTGGCAATGTACTTGAATCTGCAATTCCCAATTCGATCGATCGATCAGAGAGAGAGCGGAAGATCAATATAAGCAGAAACTTTTCGGATCAAGGAAGAAGAATCGACTTACACTCCAAATAATCGTCGACAAAAACTCCTGTTCTTGCAATTGCCATCTTTCTCCGTTGCTAGGGTTTTTTTTCCCCCTCCTCTCTCTTTTCCCTTGTTTGGCCTCTGAGGAGGAGGGAAAATGGAGTTTGTGAGAGTGAGGGAATTTTTGTCATTTGGTGTGTTTATCAAGGATCCGTTCAAATGTGGGTCTTGATGAGAAGTGGGCCCCGTGTGGAGATCTGTAGACCATGGTCGGCTGCATGTAGGGGTGCTCATGGGCTGGGCCAGCCCGAGCCCGATTGGACCCATCATTCTTTGGGCCTGGCCTGAATATGCAATTTGGGCCTATTTTATATTTTGGCCAGCATTGGATAGGGATGCAAAAGGGTATCTATCCGATTACCCGAAATTTTCGACCCGAAAAAAAACCGAGTATGAAACCTATTTTAAATTCTGTTCATATACCGGTTTAGGTCCGAAATCCAATTTAGGTTCCGATTGATAAACGTGTCCGGTTCTAAGTCTATATAGGTTCCGACCAGTGGACCCGGGACCCGGCATATGAGTCATTGATATTGCAAATTGTACCTAAAAAAATGGACATTTTTATGTACAATACTGGAGGTAGTAGACTTTTTCCTTTTTTTTTTCTATCGGAGAGTTCCCAACCCTTTGGGCTGGACTAATCCCTCTGTGCCCAAAGGGAAGCCGGGTGAACTCCCCTGTAGCCCTAGTGTAGTAGTGCAGTTTCAAACTTGTCCGGGTGCAAACCGTGGTCCTAGACCAACTGAGATACCCCTTGTGGGGTTATGGAGATAGTATACTTGATGCACAGTTATAAGTGAAATGATGTACTTATTTTAAGGAAAAAATAAAAATAAAGCGATTTGGAACCAGTTTTTTTAACTAGACCCAGTCGTCTAGGTGGACCTAGTTCCGGAACCGAATCCAGATTTTCCTATCGGAACCGGGTCTGAAACCAACAAAACAAGTTCTGAGTCAAAACCGGAACCGTAACCGTTATCTAGAAACGGGTTTGAATACGGGTCCAGTATGGTTTCGACCCCGGAACCATTCCGTTTGCAACCCTAATGTTAAATTGTATGATGATAGAAAACCCAAAGCTCAACTTGGGCCGCCCTGAGTTACGAGTGTATCAGTGTATGTATTTGTAATTTGCAGACAATTGCTAGAAAATCCTAAAAAGCCTGAATCGGCCAAGACCACTTGACTAAATGGGCGGACCTGAGCCTAACACTCACGGCTCGAAATGAGTTCAGGCCTAATACAAGCCAGTGTTTCTATAGTCGGGCCGAGCTTGCATATGCCTTATGCACCTCACCTGGCCCAACTCAGCTAATGAACACTCCAACTCTATGAATTTGTTTTGGTCTATGGATTTAGGGGTGATCATGGGCATGGTCAGTCCTACCTGATCCAGGATTAGCCCACTTTATGCCAGATTTGGCCATTAGTTATAGTTTTGGAGCCATGCTTGGATATGAAATTTAGGCCCATTTGATATTTGGGGTTTATCCTGAGTCAAGTGATTAAAGGTCGGAAAGCCCAACCTGAACAATAGTGCTTATAGTTTAGTACCTGACTAGTAGTCTAAGTGATGGAAAGCCCGGCCCCAGTTGACTAAAATAGTTGCGCTCAAGTCTTGGATGTTTCGGACAGTAGGGCTAGGAACTTACTATCTATTTTTAGGGATGTCAATGGGTCTCCGATTTTTTTATTATTCGGAGGTTTAGACCGGTTAAAAATTAGGTCTGGATCCTTATTTATACCCCAATAAATAAATGGGTCCGAGACTCGATATATTACATCAATTTTCGAAAATCTCTTCTAAAAACCATGTATTTTTTTTAAATATCATTATCTATTTAGACCCAGACCCGTCCCATCTATAGTTCTAGTTTTGGTTCTGATTCCGGAGCCAAGAAATTGGTTCCGAAACGGGTCCGGATCCAGTTCCACCTTCTCCTTAACGGTTCTGGGTCCACCATGGACCTGGACCGTAACCGACCCGTTTACAGCCCTACCTATGTTGGGCATGGGCTGAACATGGGCATATATTTCAAAAATTGAGTTGAGCTGGATATGTCCTATCCTAGCCTGATTCAGCCATTAATATCCTATTTGAACTTAGGAGTCAAAATCATTTGAGTAGCTGACTCAAAAGGTCTAATAATCGAACTCCGCAGTGGACCCACTTATTAAAAATATAAGCCACTAAAAATAAATTTAATCATCGTGTATGCAATTAGTGTTTTAATCATATTTATTAATCACGTTATTCAGAATATGGTCAATCTCACGGTGAAGCCAATTCTTATTAGACTGTAATTTAGTAATTTTATGCATTGTGAGGAGTGAGGACATTCATTTTGAGTAGCTCGGATTTCCAATAAGTGAGCCCATTGTGATTTCCACTCATTCGATTCGGGTAATTCTTCAAGTAAGAGCCTCGTATAAGATTCTAACTTTGAAAAGCAAAATGCCATGGATGGCAAATGGATGAAACGATCCTAGCCATCAAAAGGGTGGCCCCGATAATCAAATTGAAATGCCCAATCAAGTGACCAGTGGTTTGCAAAATGAATCTAATGGTGACAAGAAGAGTTACTAGTCGATTAAAACTAGGGATAGCAACAAGTCAGCCCAAACTCGAACTCGAGCGACTCATGCCCAATGCCAAGTCTAACCTGAGTGTCGATGGATATGTGGTTTATGTAACACCTCGAAAATCTGGAGCTCTTCAGGTTTCGGAACATTACTTAAATCATGTTAAATCACCACATAAATCAAATATGCCAAATAATTGAACAATGCTTCTAATTATTTGATATATCAATTAAATATTTCAAACCAATAAATTTCCTAATTTATAAAGAAAGAAACAAGTTCCACATTATTGAAAATAATGAAATCCATCTCTAAAGTTTAAATTCCAAATCCAATATTCATGACGCTCTCTTATCAGCCACGCAAGTTGAAATCCAATGGCTGATCCCCATCGTTGCCAGGTTTTTCCAAATGACCCGTACCTGAAGTGGGGCAAACCACTTATCAGAAAACTGGTGAGCAATAATTACAATACACAAGTCACTTACTAACATAATGCGGTACAAAACTAATAAGAGGAAGATATGAAATGTTAACAATTATCCTATAGCATTTCTTATGATTCAATGAGATTTCGCATCCATCTCTTTCACACTAGTATATTCAATCTTCCCATTTATGGGTCCTTATAATTCAAAAGAACTCTATTTTAAGAGTTTCAGAGTTTCAATCCATTCCCATAAGGAAGTCCTTTCCATATATTATTCAAAACTATCTCCTAGGAGCTTGGTTCAATAGTCATTTATTCAATCCCTGTCCACCTTATCACTCCATACCCAAAAAGGGTTCGATGTCTCATATAACAAAAGAGAACCTTTAGGAAATATTCAATAGTGTGTTCACCAATTCATGCAATACAACTATCATAGACCATATACACCAATTAATTTCATAAAGAATTAGTCCCACATAATCGGGCTTATTTATGTGCCCCACTTAAATTCAAAATTCAAGTACCCGCTTATGTGGCACTAATGGTTAATTTCTGTACAATAGGTGGGTCTAAAATTTCCATACACCCCACATCACCGTATTAAGATATACAACATAGCATATATAAAAGAGGAGTTAACACTGTACTAGTCATTAAGTCATTAATATCAAGAGGATTCCCACGCTTAGCATTATGAAGTAAAGAAAAATGGTGGGTCCCAAGTGATCAATTTCACATGGGACCTGATTCATCTTGGTTGCCCATCAGGGACCAATCAGATGGCTGGTCCTGATTATTTATCAGGTGCATCAGTGTGTATCAGTGGGTATCAGTGGGTCCCACTAGTTTGGTGATTTTGTAATATATAATCATTGCCGTCAGAAATTTCTTCTTCTTCCTTCTTTTTATTCACCTATCTACAAGTCTGTTAAAAGATAAGGTCTACAGCAACATAGATTTCCTTATTCTAACATATCTCATCTAAAGAAATATATTTCAGATTTCCAGCACTACAAAGAACCATAACAGGCCTGCTACAGAACATCCAGAATGAGTCACGCCTTCAAGAAAAAGGTTGATCAGAAGGTGGGCCCTCCATGGTCAGATCACCATAGGACCTGATCCACCTTGGTCGACCAACAGGGGCCTAATAACTGGCTGGCCTTGATGTCTGATCAGGTGCCCTAGTGGGTTCCACAACTCCATCAACGAAAAATCCCAAGACACCCAGAAAAGACGTCATAGAGGCTGTCATCTATTGATCAACGGTCAGATGGGACCCATTTTAAAAAAAGGCCACCTACACATTGGTCGACCAACAGGGACCCAACCTATGTCTGGCCTTGATCTCTGATCAAGTGCCCCAGTGGGTTCTACAACTCCATCAACGAAAAATCCCAAGACACCCAGAAAAGACGTCACAGAGGCTGTCATCTATTGATCAACGGTCAGATGGGACCCATTTCAAAAAAAGGCCACCTACACCTTGGTCGACCGACAGGGACCCAACCTATGTCTGGCCTTGATCTCTGATCAAGTGCCCCAATGGGTCCCACAACCTAATCTACGAAATTCACAGTTTCAACCAAAACTGACGCCCTAGACACATCAGGCTTTAGATCAATGGTCAGATGGGACCCATTTCTAAAAAGGGCCACCTACACCATGGTCGACCAGATGCTGGCTTCCAAATCCATGGATGTGATTATTGATCATATGGATCAGTGGGTCCCACTACCTGATCTACGAAATTCACAGTTTCCTGCCATACTTATCTGAAATTTACAGGATAAAGATGAAGACTGCTGAGACCCAATCCAAGTAGATCCTCCATCACTGAGATCACCATGTGTCTACCCTCAAATCTCTGGGTTAGATTTAGAATCAAGTGGGGCCCATGATCATACTACCCAAATCGTCAGACACCGTGTCTGACGATTTGGTATGTAATCAAGCCCCTACTTTGGGGTTTCATTACTGCCTTCCCTAATATCAATCTTTTATCAATTTGATATAGAGATCACATAGCAATATCTGATCAATAAAATACACAATCAATCCTATGAATTTATTTCTCAGTACACTTGAAAATATTACTTACCTCCTCGTATAGAAGATTGTGGCTCGATCAATGTGAGACTTTGAGTATTGCATCCACTAGATCATCTAGTTCCTGCTTCTCTGAGATCCTTCTTGGTTGCTTTCCAAGATCAGTTCTTCTGTACCCTCTTCTCTTCCTTTTTCTATAACCCAAGAATGAAAAATGAAACTATTCGTAAGAAGGGAGATAAAGCATTCCAAAGTTATGGGATAGGGTGAAATCTCTAACATTCGGAGATTTCCCTGGGTACCAAACAAATTCTCCTCACAAGGAGATATTGTTTCAACTACTTAACAAACAACTAGGGCTAATGGGCTGAGACCAGGTACAAATATAACTAGTGAAATCCAACCCATCCCAAAACCCAATGGGTCAAACGAATCTGGGCCCAACCTGGCCCAGGCTGTTACAGTTTATGATGTCAAAATCGCTCAATGATGGATTCCGATTTGTTAAGGTTGATGCTAGCAAACCAATGAGTGGTAGCTCAGTTGGCCAAAGACTTTATGCTTCAGAAAGCTTAGAGGTCTTGTGTTTGACACTTACCTCGTTGGTAGGGATGGCAACGGGGCTGGGTGGGGGCGGGTATGCCCTTCCCATCCCCGTCTCCGAACCCCATCCCCACCCCCATCCCCGCTATTTGGGGTTCGGGGAATCTCCGACCCCGACCCCGACTGGGACAGGTAACACCCATACCCGACCCTATCCCCGCACATTACATGTATTTATTACTTTATTTTACCATTAAATGTATTTATATTTTATAAATCATAATCTTAATGTCTTAGTAATTGAGAGTTTAGGGTTTAGGGGATGGTGAAATATTATTAACAATTATGATATTGAGATAATGAATTTAACATGTTCTAAGTAACTTAGCAAAAAATTAAAATTAAAACTATAAATCATATAATTGAGGGTATTTAGGGTTTAGTTTTTACTAATGACATATAACTATAACACTATATAATATATATATACACACTTGCAAAAAAGGACTCAAGTCCGAATTAGTCAATTCTTAAAAGAGCTATTCTATATATCATACATGTATTGTGTTTCTAAAACATATATTGAGATAATGAATTTAACATGTTTTAGGTAACTTAGCAAAAAATTAAAACTAAAACTATAGATCATATGATTGAGGGTATTTAGGATTTAGAGTTTAGAGCATTTAGGGTTTACATACTAATGACACATAACTATAATACTCTATAATATATATACATGTATAATGTATTATATATATATGCAAAACATGACTCAAGTCTCGGTTCTCAAAAGAGTTATTATATATATCATACATGTATTATGTTTCTAAGACATATATTTATTTATACATATATATAAAATTACATAATATTTTCGGGTCGGGTTCGGGGCTGGGTATGGCACTACCATACCCTACCCGCCCTCGGGCTAGGGGGTTCGGGTGCCCCATACCCGAATTTCGAGTCGGGTCCCCGCGGGGATTTTTGCCATCCCTACTCATTGGCCACCTCCTATAGTTCTATCCGGTGGATTTGGAAAGGAGGGTTTGTATGTGTCCTTAAAAATTAGTTCTCAGTTATCCAGAATCGAGTGTCTCTCGGGTTCAGGGCCCAAAGAGATACCCTAAGCTATAAAAAAAACAGTTTGATGCTGGCAAAAGAAGCCCATTTGGCACGGCTAAGCAATTAACAACATTTGCAATACAAAATTTCTAGAAAGAGATGGAATATTGGATTACTTTAATGCATACTTCTGATACAACGCAAATTATAAGTGTAGGTGCAAAAAATAACGACCCACAATAATGGAGGGTGCCTTAGAGGACTTACCCAAGTGAGATTAGGAACACCGATGCCTGCGCCTGGAGCCTGAGAAAAGGATGGAGAAACGCAGGTCAAAGGACCCTGGCCTGGGCGGCGCAGGGCTCTCCGATGCCTAAGTTAGTATGTGAACTAAGCAGAGGGAGGAGATTTTTGGGGAAGAAGATGGCATACCAGAGTGGTAATGGCGTCCTCTCTTTCCTCTGGAGGGGTAGCTGTGTTTATATAGAGGATGAGGAGGCAAAGGGGTTGTTGGCTGTCTTGTCATAGCCCACTTCGTCAGGTACTAGGGAGGCGCGGTCTCATCGTAGCATGTCTGGTCCCGTCGTAGCTGTCTTGTCCCGTTAGGCCATATCCTGGCGCCTTGGGAGCTGTGGACGGCGATCTGTCAGGAGATACGGGCTGTCCCCCTTGTCTTGTCGCACGGGCCATAGCGTGCTTGAGCGTCCATGGGAGGACAGCTGTCAGTGCTCACTACTTTCATCGATATGAGGCGCTTGGCCGGGATGGAGTGTCGTGCCGGGTGAGATCTGGCGGAGATGTAGGGTCAGGGCACTGTTGCCGAAGTGGAAAGGATGGCACTGTCGCCGAGCTGGGCAGCCGAAGTGGGATGCTTTGCCAAAGTGGAGTGTCGTCTTGCTAAGGGGTGCATTGCCGAGGTGGGGGAGTTGCCGGGATGGACTTGCCGGGATGGATCTACTGATGCCCCCCCCCCCCCCCCCCCCCCGGGATGGAGCACCTTGCCCAGGATTCTCTTGGGAATTTCCCCACACAAAGCCCCCCAGCTTCTGAGCTCATTAGACTCCTCATTGAGGTCGGAAGCTAAGTACCATGGAGGACAACACTTGTGCCTTGGAGCTGCTCATAGTTTTGAGATGACTGGCTGGCAATGGACCGGAGTTGGAGGTTGGCATCACTGTGAAGCTGTAACAAGATGCCTCTGTCGAGCTGGAGAGTGCATTGTTGCTGAAAGCCAAGAGAGATGGCTCATTTATTTAGGAGTATCTTGCTACTGCTGCTGCTGAGGAAGCAAGCTGATGAGGAGGCTGCTAAACCGGAGACTGGCACTGCTGCCGAGCCGGAGGAAGGATTTCCTGCCGTACTGGAGTCTGGCGCTGCTGTGGAGCTGCGAACTGGCATGAGGCCGAAACCGGAGACAAGCACTGTTGCCGAGCCGGAGGAAGCATTTCCTGCCGTACTGGAAGCTGGCGCTGCTGTGGAGCTGCGAACTGGCATGAGGCCGAAACCGGAGACGCACTGCTGCCGAGCCGGAGGAAGGATTTCCTGCCGTGCTGGAGGCTGGCGCTGCTGTGGAGCTGCGAACTGGCATGAGGCCGAGGAGGTGATACGGAACAGTCTCTACTGCAATCTCGTCGAGCTGCCCTTAGCCGAAGTGGCCAGCTTTTGGCCGAGACGAACTGCCTTGCCTTTCGACACTGGATCGGAGATG
Source organism: Litsea cubeba (assembly GCA_012931725.1). Lineage (NCBI taxonomy): Eukaryota > Viridiplantae > Streptophyta > Magnoliopsida > Laurales > Lauraceae > Litsea > Litsea cubeba. The sequence continues at coordinate 75,232,975 of CM022945.1, forward strand.
AGCATGAGTTCGGCAACGGTCTTTGAGGGGTGTAAGAACCCTGATTTTAGGAATCCGGCCGAGTGTCCGAACTCGAGGCCTTTTCCAGGGCTGTTAACCCTTGAGTGTGTTCCAAACACGGGGACTTTAGGAAAGGCCGAGTGTAGGAACTCCAGGCCATTTCCAGGGCGTATATACCCGAAGTGTGTCCAAGACACGGGGGCTTTAGGAAAGGCTGAGTGTAGGAACTCCAGGCCATTTCCAGGGCGTAGAGCCTTGAGTGTGTCCAAGACACGGGGGCTTTAGGAAAGGCTGAGTGTAGGAACTCCAGGCCATTTCCAGGGCGTAAAGCCTTGTAGATGGGTGAAGACCCTGAGTTTAGGAATTGGCCGAGTGTCCGAACTCGAGGCCTTTTCCAGGGCTGTTAACCCTTGGAGATGGGTGAAGACCCTGAGTTTAGGAATTGGCTGAGTGTCCGAACTCGAGGCCTTTTCCAGGGCTGTTAACCCTTGGAGATGGGTGAAGACCCTGAGTTTAGGAATTGGCCGAGTGTCCGAACTCGAGGCCTTTTCCAGGGCTGTTAACCCTTGTGACTTGCTTTTCTGGCATTCGCCGAGATGGAGAAGCCCGGGTGTACGAACCCGAGGGCAGTCTCGATGGCACTGGCCGAGACCAACATGAGGCCGAACCTGTGAAGCGCGTAGCTAGCACGAGGGCGATACCAAAATGTGGTCGTCAGATGCGGTCGATACCAGCATGAGGCCGAAACCAGCGTGAGGTGGGAACCAGCACGTGGACGGACCTGCATGAGGTCGTTAAATGCTGTCGAGACCATCATGAGGCCGAAACCAGCGTGAGGTGGAGACCAGCACGTGGACGGACCTGCATGAGGTCGTTAGATGCTGTCGAGACCAGCATGAGGCCGAAACCAGCGTGAGGTGGAGACCAGCACGTGGACGGACCTGCATGAGGTCGTTAGATGCTGTCGAGACCAGCATGAGGCCGAAACCAGCGTGAGGTGGAGACCAGCACGTGGACGGACCTGCATGAGGTCGTTAGATGCTGTCGAGACCAGCATGAGGCCGAAACCAGCGTGAGGTGGAGACCAGCACGTGGACGGACCTGCATGAGGTCGTTAGATGCTGTCGAGACCAGCATGAGGCCGAAACCAGCATGAGGTGGAGACCAGCACGTGGACGGACCTGCATGAGGTCGTTTGGAGGCCAAGGAGCCTGGGTGCGCCTACCCGAGGACTTGGTTGCTCTGGCGCCGAAGGCGAGTCACGCCTGAGTGTATAAAACGACCATAGGGTGAGCTCGGTGGCACTGGATGACTGATGGCGGTAGAGGACCGTGCGATCAAGGCTGACAGCAGAGGACCGTGCCGTCGAAATGACGGTAGAGGGTCGTACGATCGAAGCCGACAGTAGAGGGTCGTGCCGGCGTCATCAAAGCTGACGGCGCCATCGAAGCTGACAGTAGAGGACTGTGCCGCCGAAATGACGGTAGAGGGTCGTGCGATCGAAGCTGACGGGCGGTCGAAGCTAAGTGACAGAAAAGGGGGTTCGCCTAACTGCTCCCCGTGTTGGAAGAGATTTCTGCGGAGCGGGGGACTGCTCGCGAGCTGGAGACGTCCGCCGAGCTGGAGGCGTCCGCCGAACTGGCAGAGTCGGCCGAGCTGGAAGCGTCGGTCGAGCTGGCAGGTTCGGCCGAGCTGGAAGCGATCTGGTCGCTGTCGCGGAGGTTGTACTGCTCCCGGGCTCGGGCTTCGTCCTCCTCTCGCCTGACGAATTGATTCACCCTAGTCATGAGTGCTGCCGTAGTGACCACGGGATACATGACCAAGTTGTTTCGGAGCTCGTTGCCTGGTACGAGGGCTTGCTGGAAAGACAGGACTGCTATTGCCTCTGAGGCGTTCTCGATCTGGCTGTAGACAGCCCAGAACCTTTTGGCGAACTGCGCGATGCTCTCGGTCTGTTTCATTCTGAGGGCCATCAGGTCGGCGGCTGACCTGGGGATGACCCCGTAAACTTGGAACTTCGTCAAGAATGAACTCCGGAGCTGCTGCCAACTTTTGATTGATCCCGGGGGAGTGCGCAGAACCACCTTAGGGGGAGGTCCCCGAGGCTGGAAGAGAAGACTCTGCAGTTGAGGTGGCCTGCACTGCCCCATATCGACATCCTCTGACTGAAGTGCCGGAGGTGTGCTGCTGGGTCCGAGGTTCCATCGTAAATGACGAACCTCGGGACTTTGAAATCTTCGGGAAGGGGGAAGCTTCTGATCTCTGGAGAGAAAGGAGATGCGCCGAAAACATTAGAGTCCATCCGAACTTGAGCGTAGTTGGCCATTTCCATGTGCTGTCGTACTGCTTGCTCTATGCGTTGATCGAGCCACGGTATCTTCTTCGAAGGGGTCCACATTCTCCTTCTGATCAGAAAAGTGAGGATCGGAGGAATGTGGCTCATAGGGTTCATAATCTGATTCATGCAGCGCACCATCATCCATATCCATAGGTGCACCCTTGGATACCCTCAGCGTATTTATGCAATCCATATCCGTCGGATTTTCAATGAGTGATGGATCATCATGTTGAAATTCTTTCTCACTGCCAAGGGTGTCGTTTACTTTCTTCATTTGAAGTGCAGTTAGACTAATTGAAGTCATTAGTCTTTCCATGGATTGTGCTTTGTTCTGAATGGATTCCATGGTGTTTTGCATGAACGTGATGAATCTGGCTAAAGTGTCTTCCAAGGATCCCTCCGGGGGTGGTGGTGGTGGTTCATATGACCATTCAGGCGGTGGGGTGTCATTAGGTGCATATGAACAAGGGGAAGAATGGGGTGCATATAAAATATCCTGTGAGGGGTAATCATACGACCCACCCGGAGTAAATTCTTGGAGATTAGAATTTTCCATATCAAACCCATCTTGCCAATTGTCAAGAGCCTCATTGTCCAGGCTACTCATGTTACTCATTTCATCGTGGCAAGGCCATCGATTTGCATTTAATTCTGTGTGCCATTGAATTCCCACATCCATATTTGAAGGAGCGAATGAGTGTGTGGGGTATGAGTAATCATGTGGGGCCCATGTTGGTTGATCATCTTCAATTATCATTCCATTGATACCCTCCATGCACTCCTCATTATAATCATGACCATAGTGATTGGCCCACTTCCGTCCATATGTGGTACCTCTTTCCAACGACCAAGTTATTTGATGTATATTTGCATTCCATTCTTGTTCACGCAACTCCCTTATGGATTTTTTATTATTTGAAGCATCATCGGAGTTGCTTTGATAAAATCCCCACTCATTCGTATATGAGTTATTGTAAGTGGACAGGTACGTATCTGTGGGGTGTAGGTACTCACGCCAGGACTTCTTTGGGCTATCACTATCAGTTTTAACCTCATTGGTTTGTCCAGAATTTGGTCTCCTCATGTTTGTGGATTTCCATTGGTCCATTTTTGGAATCACTTCATCTTGTTTTTTCGTTTTTTTTTTTTTTTTGTGTGTGTGTGAAGAATAAATGAGAAAAAACCTAGCCTACACAAGAAAACAACTGAGTTAATATCCTTTGGTTGAAAAGTTTCCCTAGGTTCACCAATCTGGCCCTATGAAACCAACCCGGCCAGTTCAGCACCCAGGTAAGGGTAGGATCACGAATGGACCCGTTTGAAGGACCATTGCCTAGAACAGTCTAACTGTCTCCATACTCCGGACAAGGCTTTGCTTCGGCACCGAGATGATCAAGGACAACGATTAGGTCACTTTCAGTTTACTTTCTTCCAAAAGGACTTAAAACAAGTTGGAAAATAAAGTAACTTTGCCAATTCTTAGAAAGTTTCTAAAAATTCAATGATGTGTATTTTCTAATTAGCAATCCATGCACTTTCCTAATCCAGTTTAGGGCGGTTTAACATTCCATGAATGCACCTCCTATATCTATAAAGATGCCAAAAATAGCACACCCATAAAGCAATGTAAATAAGGAAAGTTAGAAGAGTTACCTTATATGGCGCTCCCCGGCAACGGCGCCAAAAACTTGATCGGACCCCAAGTGTAGGGTGCGATTGTAGTAATAATCTGGTGAGACCAGGTCGATCCACAGGGAGCAATGTAAATTAAGGTTCCTTCTCAACTTGTACTTACCCTAAATTAAAAATTTAAATCTAGCCTAAAAACTAAAAAAATTACAACCATCATTCTTACTTTTCAAAAATTACATTAATTACAATCCAATGAAAAGAAAACTTCCTAAATCTAAAAATCCTAAACTAAAAACTAAAATTGCTACAAAAGAACAAACAAGTTAGAACATCATGAATAAAAAATACCAAAATTAAAAATAAGAAACTACACTAGAAACAAAAGAAACCTAAGTTAGAAAGTTAATAATGCAATGCATGCCATGCTATCTAGTTCCAAACATAAACTTTGCAAAAATAGACATAAAATTGAATTGATCATAAAAATAAAGACTATAAATAAAAGTTCAAGAATTTAAATGTGTGGTGAAAACAAGAATTTAAATGTTGTGGTTTTAACATAAATTTAAATGTGTGGATGAACATAAATTTAAATGTGTGGAAGTGTATTCTTCTCTTTCAAAATTCTTTTCTAAGCGGGGTCATAATTTGAATCATGCTCTTAGGGCCTTTGGGTCGTCAATCCAAATACCAACAAGAAAAGAAACATAAAACAAGCACCAATCACCCAAGGACAAGAAAGAAAATTGAAAAGAGAAAGTAACACTTTTACTAATATGCAAAGTCTTACATAAGATAAAAAAAATTAACCAAGACAATTACATACTAAGATGAGAAGCCTCTTCTAGATGAAAAATCCAAGGGTGTAGTGTGATTTCTGGGCCAAATCTCCTTGAGGACTTCAATGGAGAGAAAGAGAAAGGAAGAAGATGGAGTGTAGTAGTAATTCTAGAGAGAGCTGGTCTATCTTCCCATAGGAGGAGAGGGATGGTTATGCCTTCAATTTATAGATTTTTGCTCCATTTCTTTCCTTCTTTGTTCCAAGCTTGTAGCATGCAATCTTGTTTGTATGGCAAGTCCTTTCCTTGGCCAACAAGTCTTCAAAGAAATAGCAAGGTGAGTGAGAGATTCTTGGTGCTTTCCAAGTGCAAAAATGCAATCCCGAGTAGAAATTACAGCACTAACGTCCAGAGGCCATATCATCCTCATTTTAGCTCCGATTGACACAATCTTAGGTTCTAAAAATATCTACTCGAAAAGAGCTTTCCAACGGTGTATGTATTGCACCAATTCGACGGTTGGATTAAGAGTTATGACCATTTTAATCTTGCTGCCCTTGAAAAATCCGAGAATACTTGTACACATATGGAATGCTAGTTGTGCAATGGGGTGTGTGGGACCCATGTGGACGTCCAAAGGGATCTTGGGATCTTTCTTTCCTGTTTCTTGACTCTCCTTCCATCTTTAGTTTGCTTCCAAGGTTCTTTGATTGACTAGTCAACTCTTCTAGCACACTTTCCTTTCTTGATTTTTGAGTTTTCAAACTTAGTAAGAATCAGATCTTACCAAATCTGAAGTTTTCTTTCTTGATCTTGAGATCACAAATCTAGCTTTCATTGTTGACTTTTCAAACTCTCCAAAAATACCAAGATATGTGGATCCACTATGAAAGATGTCCTACCCTTGATCTCTCTCAAATTTCACCAATGTGGGTCCCATTCTTGATTTCTCCTACACAAATTAAAACAAATGGATTCAAGAATAATTCTATGTAAGGAATTTAAATGGACGATGCATGGGACCCTACTTGATGCACCCAAAATAACCGACTTTTCAAAATAAATCTCCAAAAACGACAGGTTTCATGAATTTATGCAAAAAGTGCGATTTTTTTAGCAAATTACGCATGAATGCACTACAATGACCCTAAATGCATAAAAAACATGATTTGGCACTAAATAAAGCTCTTTAATATTAATAAACCCTTAAATTGGTCCAAAATATGTATGAAAATGTGCGCTTTTGAGGACTCATCACACCCCCCAACTAAGCATTTTGCTAGTCCCTAGCAAAAACTGCGAAAAACATGAGGCTTTCATCCTTACTAAATCTAAAACTAATTTAACAATACTAACTAAAAATGAATGCAATGCCACTTTCGCTGGCACTCTCGACTGCATTTAGCGTATGCAGTAAGCCGTTTAAACCCCTAGGTTCCCCCTAGTGGACGAGTTGTGTCTCGTGAGGGTTTACAGTGAATTTACCCACAAAATTCTATTTTTTTTTCTTTTTCTTTTTTAATATCAATAAAGAATCCTAGTAGAAACCTAACAAAAACAAAGGATCTTTTTCAAAAGAAGATTTACAAACACCGGATATCCTTGATTATCGAAATTCTCAAAGCAAAGGCAAATTTGAAACTCGGTTCACAAATCCCATCTTTTGGTCCGAAATTCTCGAATTCATGCTAAATTGATCGTGCACGGTGAAATAGTGTGTATACGTAAAAACAAATAAGCTTCAAATGATCCGCCATGATTCCCATAAAAACAATTTTCAATCCAAAATTCTGGGTCACTTAACCTTAGCAAAGAAAAACAATGTTCCTCTCAAGGCAACCATGACGGCTTTCGCACTACTGTTTTTTTTTAACACACACATGTGACTGTGCAATGCCTAGGTTGCTTAAGCTTTCTAATTAACCCATGTAACGAGCTTTAGGCCAATGACTCCCAAAACAGATGTCTTTAGGGCACTAGGTGTAAATACCCCTACGGGCTTACTGGCTCGGGTTAAAAAGGCTATAAACCCAAACTAGTCACACAAATTTTTATTCTTTTCAAGACTAAACACTTTTTTTTTCTTTTTTTTTTTTTTTACGGTCCGCAACAATAGGCAGCCCTTTTCATGTGCCCGAATTAATTCACTAGCTCTGTGGCCAACAAAACCAGATGAACTAGGAAACTGTGAAACTAAGGGTCAGTTTTCCATCATATTTTCAATCCAATTGTTAAAGAAAAACGGAAATCATGGCTTGGCATTCAAAAACTTTGAAAACATATACAGACTGTGTGAAAGTGAGGGATCAAAATTCAGCACTTTTCCAAAAATCCTTTCCATAAACAAAACAGTAAACCATGGTTCTCTTTCTTTGCCCAAAGCACCAAAAATTCCAAAGTCCAAGATATCTTTGTTTCATAAAAATCCTCTCGAAATTTTTTTGTTTTTTTTTTGTTTTTCGAAACCTTAAAAATAAAAAAGCATTGTTTTTTTTTTTCTTTTCTTTTTTCATTTTTTTTTCTTTTTTTTTTCTTTTTTTTTTTTTTAAAAATCAACCAAAAAGAATGTAAAACTTTTGTCTAAAGATGAACAAGTGTGCTTGTTCCCACCCCCCAACCTAGCATGAACATTGTCCTCGATGTTATGCATGCGGTGCAAAAGTAAATATAACATGAGGAAAGTAAATCACAAGAGGGTAAAGGGGAAGAAGTCACCTGAAGATGCAGCTTTTTCGATCTCTGTCCATGGTGAGACAAAACAAAGAAAACAAAAGGGAAAGAAGCTACTCTACTAGAAAAAAAAAATCTACAATAAAAAGAAAGAAAAATCCTACACTACTTGATCCGAAACCATGAATCCACCCGATCCCAGATGAAATTTTCCTCCACACAATTCACATGAAGCACAAAAAGAGATGTTACCATGGAAACGTGAACCAAATTGAACACAAGGACCGCATGATGTGTGTTGTAAATGTGTGTAAAAAGGACCACCATGAAAAATGAATCATCCTCCCTTAAAAATGGGTCTTTGAATGGAAGGAGAGGAGGACGCAATGAACAACTGAGTGGCCCCATTTCCTCCCATGCCACAAATTCTTTTGAATTAACTTCCACAATGTCCTTAGGCACGGGCTCAAATGATTCCAACGTGTCAGACTCGAAGGTCTGAATGGGTCCAATCTCCTTTAATTCCAAAAGTTTCCCTGAATTACATTGAGGGCCAAGAAATGTGAGTGCAATTTCTGTAAGGGTCGGATCATCAGATTTCATGAAGAACTCAGTATATGATTCCAAGGATTCCACATTGTCCGAATCAGAAATCTGAAAAATGGGGTCATCCTCCCAATAGTAATTTTTCATTTGGGGCTCATTGGGCACATTCGCGGTTTCGTTAATCATGGGAAAATCAATTTCTAGGAAATCCGCAATGCGAAAATCATCAGAAGAATTGGACCCAAAGTAAGGATCAACATAGAAGGGCACGGTATCTTCTTCGAAGGGGTCCACATTCTCCTTCTGATCAGAAAAGTGAGGATCGGAGGAATGTGGCTCATAGGGTTCATAATCTGATTCATGCAGCGCACCATCATCCATATCCATAGGTGCACCCTTGGATACCCTCAGCGTATTTATGCAATCCATATCCGTCGGATTTTCAATGAGTGATGGATCATCATGTTGAAATTCTTTCTCACTGCCAAGGGTGTCGTTTACTTTCTTCATTTGAAGTGCAGTTAGACTAATTGAAGTCATTAGTCTTTCCATGGATTGTGCTTTGTTCTGAATGGATTCCTGGTGTTTTGCATGAACGTGATGAATCTGGCTAAGTGTCTTCCAAGGATCCCTCCGGGGTGGTGTGGTGGTTCATATGACCATTCAGGCGGGTGGGGTGTCATTAGGTGCATATGAACAGGGGAAGAATTGGGGTGCATATAAAATATCCTGTGAGGGGTAATCATACGACCCACCCGGAGTAAATTCTTGGAGATTAGAATTTTCCATATCAAACCCATCTTGCCAATTGTCAAGAGCCTCATTGTCCAGGCTACTCATGTTACTCATTTCTCGTGGCAAGGCCATCGATTTGCATTTAATTCTGTGTGCCATTGAATTCCCACATCCATATTTGAAGGAGCGAATGAGTGTGTGGGGTATGAGTAATCATGTGGGGCCCATGTTGGTTGATCATCTTCAATTATCATTCCATTGATACCCTCCATGCACTCCTCATTATAATCATGACCATAGTGATTGGCCCACTTCCGTCCATATGTGGTACCTCTTTCCAACGACCAAGTTATTTGATGTATATTTGCATTCCATTCTTGTTCACGCAACTCCCTTATGGATTTTTTATTATTTGAAGCATCATCGGAGTTGCTTTGATAAAATCCCCACTCATTCGTATATGAGTTATTGTAAGTGGACAGGTACGTATCTGTGGGGTGTAGGTACTCACGCCAGGACTTCTTTGGGCTATCACTATCAGTTTTAACCTCATTGGTTTGTCCAGAATTTGGTCTCCTCATGTTTGTGGATTTCCATTGGTCCATTTTTGGAATCACTTCATCTTGTTTTTCGTTTTTTTTTTTTTTTGTGTGTGTGTGAAGAATAAATGAGAAAAACCTAGCCTACACAAGAAACAACTGAGTTAATATCCTTTGGTTGAAAAGTTTCCCTAGGTTCACCAATCTGGCCCTATGAAACCAACCCGGCCAGTTCAGCCCCCAGGTAAGGGTAGGATCACGAATGGACCCGTTTGAAGGACCCTTGCCTAGAACAGTCTAACTGTCTCCATACTCCGGACAAGGCTTTGCTTCGGCACCGAGATGATCAAGGACAACGATTAGGTCACTTTCAGTTTACTTTCTTCCAAAAGGACTTAAAACAAGTTGGAAAATAAAGTAACTTTGCCAATTCTTAGAAAGTTTCTAAAAATTCAATGATGTGTATTTTCTAATTAGCAATCCATGCACTTTCCTAATCCAGTTTAGGGCGGTTTAACATTCCATGAATGCACCTCCTATATCTATAAAGATGCCAAAAATAGCACACCCATAAAGCAATGTAAATAAGGAAAGTTAGAAGAGTTACCTTATATGGCGCTCCCCGGCAACGGCGCCAAAAACTTGATCGGACCCCAAGTGTAGGGTGCGATTGTAGTAATAATCTGGTGAGACCAGGTCGATCCACAGGGAGCAATGTAAATTAAGGTTCCTTCTCAACTTGTACTTACCCTAAATTAAAAATTTAAATCTAGCCTAAAAACTAAAAAAATTACAACCATCATTCTTACTTTCCAAAAATTACATTAATTACAATCCAATGAAAAGAAAACTTCCTAAATCTAAAAATCCTAAACTAAAAACTAAAATTGCTACAAAAGAACAAACAAGTTAGAACATCATGAATAAAAAATACCAAAATTAAAAATAAGAAACTACACTAGAAACAAAAGAAACCTAAGTTAGAAAGTTAATAATGCAATGCATGCCATGCTATCTAGTTCCAAACATAAACTTTGCAAAAATAGACATAAAATTGAATTGATCATAAAAATAAAGACTATAAATAAAAGTTCAAGAATTTAAATGTGTGGTGAAAACAAGAATTTAAATGTGTGGTTTTAACATAAATTTAAATGTGTGGATGAACATAAATTTAAATGTGTGGAAGTGTATTCTTCTCTTTCAAAATTCTTTTCTAAGCGGGGTCATAATTTGAATCATGCTCTTAGGGCCTTTGGGTCGTCAATCCAAATACCAACAAGAAAAGAAACATAAAACAAGCACCAATCACCCAAGGACAAGAAAGAAAATTGAAAAGAGAAAGTAACACTTTTACTAATATGCAAAGTCTTACATAAGATAAAAAAATAAACCAAGACAATTACATACTAAGATGAGAAGCCTCTTCTAGATGAAAAACCCAAGGGTGTAGTGTGATTTCCGGGCCAAATCTCCTTAAGGACTTCAATGGAGAGAAAGAGAAAGGAAGAAGATGGAGTGTAGTAGTAATTCTAGAGAGAGCTGGTCTATCTTCCCATAGGAGGAGAGGGATGCTTATGCCTTCAATTTATAGATTTTTGCTCATTTTCTTTCCTTCTTTGTTCCAAGCTTGTAGCATGCAATCTTGTTTGTATGGCAAGTCCTTTCCTTGGCCAACAAGTCTTCAAAGAAATAGCAAGGTGAGTGAGAGATTCTTGGTGCTTTCCAAGTGCAAAAATGCAATCCCGAGTAGAAATTACAGCACTAACTTCCAGAGGCCATATCATCCTCATTTTAGCTCCGATTGACACAATCTTGGATTCTAAAGATATCTACTCGAAAAGAGCTTTCCAACGGTGTATGAATTGCACCAATCCGACGGTTGGATTAAGAGTTATGACCATTTTAATCTTGCTGCCCCTGAAAAATCCGAGAATACTTGTGCACATATGGAATGCTAGTTGTGCAATGGGGTGTGTGGGACCCATGTGGACGTCCAAAGGGATCTTGGGATCTTTCTTTCCTTGTTTCTTGACTCTCCTTCCATCTTTAGTTTGCTTCCAAGGTTCTTTGATTGACTAGTCAACTCTTCTAGCACACTTTCCTTTCTTGATTTTTGAGTTTTCAAACTTAGTAAGAATCAGATCTTACCAAATCTGAAGTTTTCTTTCTTGATCTTGAGATCACAAATCTAGCTTTCATTGTTGACTTTTCAAACTCTCCAAAAATACCAAGATATGTGGATCCACTATGAAAGATGTCCTACCCTTGATCTCTCTCAAATTTCACCAATGTGGGTCCCATTCTTGATTTCTCCTACACAAATTAAAACAAATGGATTCAAGAATAATTCTATGTAAGGAATTTAAATGGACGATGCATGGGACCCTACTTGATGCACCCAAAATAACCGACTTTTCAAAAATAAATCTCCAAAAACGACAGGTTTCATGAATTTATGCAAAAAGTGCGATTTTTTAGCAAATTACGCATGAATGCACTACAATGGACCCTAAATGCATAAAAACATGATTTGGCACTAAATAAAGCTCTTTAATATTAATAAACCCTTAAATTGGTCCAAAATATGTATGAAAATGTGCGCTTTTGAGGACTCATCACACCCCCCAACTAGCATTTTGCTAGTCCCTAGCAAAAACTGCGAAAAACATGAGGCTTTCATCCTTACTAAATCTAAAACTAATTTAACAATACTAACTAAAAATGAATGCAACGCCACTTTCGCTGGCACTCTCGACTGCATTTAGCGTATGCAGTAAGCCGTTAAACCCCTAGGTTCCCCCTAGTGGACGAGTTGTGTCTCGTGAGGGTTTGCAGTGAATTTACCCACAAAATTCTATTTTTTTTCTTTTTCTTTTTTTAATATCAATAAAGAATCCTAGTAGAAACCTAACAAAAACAAAGGATCTTTTTCAAAAGAAGATTTACAAACACCGGATATCCTTGATTATCGAAATTCTCAAAGCAAAGGCAAATTTGAAACTCGGTTCACAAATCCCATCTTTTGGTCCGAAATTCTCGAATTCATGCTAAATTGATCGTGCACGGTGAAATAGTGTGTATACGTAAAAACAAATAAGCTTCAAATGATCCGCCATGATTCCCATAAAAACAATTTTCAATCCAAAATTCTGGGTCACTTAACCTTAGCAAAGAAAAACAATGTTCCTCTCAAGGCAACCATGACGGCTTTCGCACTACTGTTTTTTTTTAACACACACATGTGACTGTGCAATGCCTAGGTTGCTTAAGCTTTCTAATTAACCCATGTAACGAGCTTTAGGCCAATGACTCCCAAAACAGATGTCTTTAGGGCACTAGGTGTAAATACCCCTACGGGCTTACTGGCTCGGGTTAAAAAGGCTATAAACCCAAACTAGTCACACAAATTTTTATTCTTTTCAAGACTAAACACTTTTTTTTTCTTTTTTTTTTTTTTTACGGTCCGCAACAATAGGCAGCCCTTTTCATGTGCCCGAATTAATTCACTAGCTCTGTGGCCAACAAAACCAGATGAACTAGGAAACTGTGAAACTAAGGGTCAGTTTTCCATCATATTTTCAATCCAATTGTTAAAGAAAAACGGAAATCATGGCTTGGCATTCAAAAACTTTGAAAACATATACAGACTGTGTGAAAGTGAGGGATCAAAATTCAGCACTTTTCCAAAAATCCTTTCCATAAACAAAACAGTAAACCATGGTTCTCTTTCTTTGCCCAAAGCACCAAAAATTCCAAAGTCCAAGATATCTTTGTTTCATAAAAATCCTCTCGAAATTTTTTTGTTTTTTTTTTTGTTTTTCGAAACCTAAAAATAAAAAAGCATTGTTTTTTTTTCTTTTCTTTTTTCATTTTTTTTTCTTTTTTTTTTCTTTTTTTTTTTTTAAAAATCAACCAAAAAGAATGTAAAACTTTTGTCTAAAGATGAACAAGTGTGCTTGTTCCCACCCCCCAACCTAGCATGAACATTGTCCTCGATGTTATGCATGCGGTGCAAAAGTAAATATAACATGAGGAAAGTAAATCACAAGAGGGTAAAGGGGAAGAAGTCACCTGAAGATGCAGCTTTTTCGATCTCTGTCCATGGTGAGACAAAACAAAGAAAACAAAAGGGAAAGAAGCTACTCTACTAGAAAAAAAAATCTACAAAAAAAGAAAGAAAAATCCTACACTACTTGATCCGAAACCATGAATCCACCCGGATCCCAGATGAAATTTTCCTCCACACAATTCACATGAAGCACAAAAAGAGATGTTACCATGGAAACGTGAACCACATTGAACACAAGGACCGCATGATGTGTGTTGTAAATGTGTGTAAAAAGGACCACCATGAAAAATGAATCCTCCTCCCTTAAAAATGGGTCTTTGAATGGAAGGAGAGGAGGACGCAATGAACAACTGAGTGGCCCCATTTCCTCCCATGCCACAAATTCTTTTGAATTAACTTCCACAATGTCCTTAGGCACGGGCTCAAATGATTCCAACGTGTCAGACTCGAAGGTCTGAATGGGTCCAATCTCCTTTAATTCCAAAAGTTTCCCTGAATTACATTGAGGGCCAAGAAATGTGAGTGCAATTTCTGTAAGGGTCGGATCATCAGATTTCATGAAGAACTCAGTACATGATTCCAAGGATTCCACATTGTCCGAATCAGAAATCTGAAAAATGGGGTCATCCTCCCAATAGTAATTTTTCATTTGGGGGCACATTCGCGGTTCCGTTAATCATGGGAAAATCAATTTCTAGGAAATCCGCAATGCGAAAATCATCAGAAGAATTGGACCCAAAGTAAGCATCAACATAGAAGGGCACGGTATTTTCTTCGAAGGGGTCCACATTCTCCTTCTGATCAGAAAAGTGAGGATCGGAGGAATGTGGCTCATAGGGTTCATAATCTGATTCATGCAGCGCACCATCATCCATATCCATAGGTGCACCCTTGGATACCCTCAGCGTATTTATGCAATCCATATCCGTCGGATTTTCAATGAGTGATGGATCATCATGTTGAAATTCTTTCTCACTGCCAAGGGTGTCGTTTACTTTCTTCATTTGAAGTGCAGTTAGACTAATTGAAGTCATTAGTCTTTCCATGGATTGTGCTTTGTTCTGAATGGATTCCATGGTGTTTTGCATGAACGTGATGAATCTGGCTAAAGTGTCTTCCAAGGATCCCTCCGGGGGTGGTGGTGGTGGTTCATATGACCATTCAGGCGGTGGGGTGTCATTAGGTGCATATGAACAAGGGGAAGAATGGGGTGCATATAAAATATCCTGTGAGGGGTAATCATACGACCCACCCGGAGTAAATTCTTGGAGATTAGAATTTCCATATCAAACCCATCTTGCCAATTGTCAAGAGCCTCATTGTCCAGGCTACTCATGTTACTCATTTCATCGTGGCAAGGCCATCGATTTGCATTTAATTCTGTGTGCCATTGAATTCCACATCCATATTTGAAGGAGCGAATGAGTGTGTGGGGTATGAGTAATCATGTGGGGCCCATGTTGGTTGATCATCTTCAATTATCATTCCATTGATACCCTCCATGCACTCCTCATTATAATCATGACCATAGTGATTGGCCCACTTCCGTCCATATGTGGTACCTCTTTCCAACGACCAAGTTATTTGATGTATATTTGCATTCCATTCTTGTTCACGCAACTCCCTTATGGATTTTTTATTATTTGAAGCATCATCGGAGTTGCTTTGATAAAATCCCCACTCATTCGTATATGAGTTATTGTAAGTGGACAGGTACGTATCTGTGGGGTGTAGGTACTCACGCCAGGACTTCTTTGGGCTATCACTATCAGTTTTAACCTCATTGGTTTGTCCAGAATTTGGTCTCCTCATGTTTGTGGATTTCCATTGGTCCATTTTTGGAATCACTTCATCTAGTTTTTCGTTTTTTTTTTTTTTGTGTGTGAAGAATAAATGAGAAAAACCTAGCCTACACAAGAAACAACTGAGTTAATATCCTTTGGTTGAAAAGTTTCCCTAGGTTCACCAATCTGGCCCTATGAAACCAACCCGGCCAGTTCAGCCCCCAGGTAAGGGTAGGATCACGAATGGACCCGTTTGAAGGACCCTTGCCTAGAACAGTCTAACTGTCTCCATACTCCGGACAAGGCTTTGCTTCGGCACCGAGATGATCAAGGACAACGATTAGGTCACTTTCAGTTTACTTTCTTCCAAAAGGACTTAAAACAAGTTGGAAAATAAAGTAACTTTGCCAATTCTTAGAAAGTTTCTAAAAATTCAATGATGTGTATTTTCTAATTAGCAATCCATGCACTTTCCTAATCCAGTTTAGGGCGGTTTAACATTCCATGAATGCACCTCCTATATCTATAAAGATGCCAAAAATAGCACACCCATAAAGCAATGTAAATAAGGAAAGTTAGAAGAGTTACCTTATATGGCGCTCCCCGGCAACGGCGCCAAAAACTTGATCGGACCCCAAGTGTAGGGTGCGATTGTAGTAATAATCTGGTGAGACCAGGTCGATCCACAGGGAGCAATGTAAATTAAGGTTCCTTCTCAACTTGTACTTACCCTAAATTAAAAATTTAAATCTAGCCTAAAAACTAAAAAAATTACAACCATCATTCTTACTTTCCAAAAATTACATTAATTACAATCCAATGAAAAGAAAACTTCCTAAATCTAAAAATCCTAAACTAAAAACTAAAATTGCTACAAAAGAACAAACAAGTTAGAACATCATGAATAAAAAGTACCAAAATTAAAAATAAGAAACTACACTAGAAACAAAAGAAACCTAAGTTAGAAAGTTAATAATGCAATGCATGCCATGCTATCTAGTTCCAAACATAAACTTTGCAAAAATAGACATAAAATTGAATTGATCATAAAAATAAAGACTATAAATAAAAGTTCAAGAATTTAAATGTGTGGTGAAAACAAGAATTTAAATGTGTGGTTTTAACATAAATTTAAATGTGTGGATGAACATAAATTTAAATGTGTGGAAGTGTATTCTTCTCTTTCAAAATTCTTTTCTAAGCGGGGTCATAATTTGAATCATGCTCTTAGGGCCTTTGGGTCGTCAATCCAAATACCAACAAGAAAAGAAACATAAAACAAGCACCAATCACCCAAGGACAAGAAAGAAAATTGAAAAGAGAAAGTAACACTTTTACTAATATGCAAAGTCTTACATAAGATAAAAAAATAAACCAAGACAATTACATACTAAGATGAGAAGCCTCTTCTAGATGAAAAACCCAAGGGTGTAGTGTGATTTCCGGGCCAAATCTCCTTAAGGACTTCAATGGAGAGAAAGAGAAAGGAAGAAGATGGAGTGTAGTAGTAATTCTAGAGAGAGCTGGTCTATCTTCCCATAGGAGGAGAGGGATGCTTATGCCTTCAATTTATAGATTTTTGCTCCATTTCTTTCCTTCTTTGTTCCAAGCTTGTAGCATGCAATCTTGTTTGTATGGCAAGTCCTTTCCTTGGCCAACAAGTCTTCAAAGAAATAGCAAGGTGAGTGAGAGATTCTTGGTGCTTTCCAAGTGCAAAAATGCAATCCCGAGTAGAAATTACAGCACTAACTTCCAGAGGCCATATCATCCTCATTTTAGCTCCGATTGACACAATCTTGGATTCTAAAGATATCTACTCGAAAAGAGCTTTCCAACGGTGTATGAATTGCACCAATCCGACGGTTGGATTAAGAGTTATGACCATTTTAATCTTGCTGCCCCTGAAAAATCCGAGAATACTTGTGCACATATGGAATGCTAGTTGTGCAATGGGGTGTGTGGGACCCATGTGGACGTCCAAAGGGATCTTGGGATCTTTCTTTCCTTGTTTCTTGACTCTCCTTCCATCTTTAGTTTGCTTCCAAGGTTCTTTGATTGACTAGTCAACTCTTCTAGCACACTTTCCTTTCTTGATTTTTGAGTTTTCAAACTTAGTAAGAATCAGATCTTACCAAATCTGAAGTTTTCTTTCTTGATCTTGAGATCACAAATCTAGCTTTCATTGTTGACTTTTCAAACTCTCCAAAAATACCAAGATATGTGGATCCACTATGAAAGATGTCCTACCCTTGATCTCTCTCAAATTTCACCAATGTGGGTCCCATTCTTGATTTCTCCTACACAAATTAAAACAAATGGATTCAAGAATAATTCTATGTAAGGAATTTAAATGGACGATGCATGGGACCCTACTTGATGCACCCAAAATAACCGACTTTTCAAAAATAAATCTCCAAAAACGACAGGTTTCATGAATTTATGCAAAAAGTGCGATTTTTTAGCAAATTACGCATGAATGCACTACAATGGACCCTAAATGCATAAAAACATGATTTGGCACTAAATAAAGCTCTTTAATATTAATAAACCCTTAAATTGGTCCAAAATATGTATGAAAATGTGCGCTTTTGAGGACTCATCACACCCCCCAACTAGCATTTTGCTAGTCCCTAGCAAAAACTGCGAAAAACATGAGGCTTTCATCCTTACTAAATCTAAAACTAATTTAACAATACTAACTAAAAATGAATGCAACGCCACTTTCGCTGGCACTCTCGACTGCATTTAGCGTATGCAGTAAGCCGTTAAACCCCTAGGTTCCCCCTAGTGGACGAGTTGTGTCTCGTGAGGGTTTGCAGTGAATTTACCCACAAAATTCTATTTTTTTTCTTTTTCTTTTTTTAATATCAATAAAGAATCCTAGTAGAAACCTAACAAAAACAAAGGATCTTTTTCAAAAGAAGATTTACAAACACCGGATATCCTTGATTATCGAAATTCTCAAAGCAAAGGCAAATTTGAAACTCGGTTCACAAATCCCATCTTTTGGTCCGAAATTCTCGAATTCATGCTAAATTGATCGTGCACGGTGAAATAGTGTGTATACGTAAAAACAAATAAGCTTCAAATGATCCGCCATGATTCCCATAAAAACAATTTTCAATCCAAAATTCTGGGTCACTTAACCTTAGCAAAGAAAAACAATGTTCCTCTCAAGGCAACCATGACGGCTTTCGCACTACTGTTTTTTTTTAACACACACATGTGACTGTGCAATGCCTAGGTTGCTTAAGCTTTCAAATTAACCCATGTAACGAGCTTTAGGCCAATGACTCCCAAAACAGATGTCTTTAGGGCACTAGGTGTAAATACCCCTACGGGCTTACTGGCTCGGGTTAAAAAGGCTATAAACCCAAACTAGTCACACAAATTTTTATTCTTTTCAAGACTAAACACTTTTTTTTCTTTTTTTTTTTTTTTACGGTCTCCAACAATAGGCAGCCCTTTTCATGTGCCCGAATTAATTCACTAGCTCTGTGGCCAACAAAACCAGATGAACTAGGAAACTGTGAAACTAAGGGTCAGTTTTCCATCATATTTTCAATCCAATTGTTAAAGAAAAACGGAAATCATGGCTTGGCATTCAAAAACTTTGAAAACATATACAGACTGTGTGAAAGTGAGGGATCAAAATTCAGCACTTTTCCAAAAATCCTTTCCATAAACAAAACAGTAAACCATGGTTCTCTTTCTTTGCCCAAAGCACCAAAAATTCCAAAGTCCAAGATATCTTTGTTTCATAAAAATCCTCTCGAAATTTTTTTGTTTTTTTTTTTGTTTTTCGAAACCTTAAAAATAAAAAAGCATTGTTTTTTTTTCTTTTCTTTTTTCATTTTTTTTCTTTTTTTTTCTTTTTTTTTTTTTAAAAATCAACCAAAAAGAATGTAAAACTTTTGTCTAAAGATGAACAAGTGTGCTTGTTCCCACCCCCCAACCTAGCATGAACATTGTCCTCGATGTTATGCATGCGGTGCAAAAGTAAATATAACATGAGGAAAGTAAATCACAAGAGGGTAAAGGGGAAGAAGTCACCTGAAGATGCAGCTTTTTCGATCTCTGTCCATGGTGAGACAAAACAAAGAAAACAAAAGGGAAAGAAGCTACTCTACTAGAAAAAAAAAATCTACAATAAAAAGAAAGAAAAATCCTACACTACTTGATCCGAAACCATGAATCCACCCGGATCCCAGATGAAATTTTCCTCCACACAATTCACATGAAGCACAAAAAGAGATGTTACCATGGAAACGTGAACCACATTGAACACAAGGACCGCATGATGTGTGTTGTAAATGTGTGTAAAAAGGACCACCATGAAAAATGAATCCTCCTCCCTTAAAAATGGGTCTTTGAATGGAAGGAGAGGAGGACGCAATGAACAACTGAGTGGCCCCATTTCCTCCCATGCCACAAATTCTTTTGAATTAACTTCCACAATGTCCTTAGGCACGGGCTCAAATGATTCCAACGTGTCAGACTCGAAGGTCTGAATGGGTCCAATCTCCTTTAATTCCAAAAGTTTCCCTGAATTACATTGAGGGCCAAGAAATGTGAGTGCAATTTCTGTAAGGGTCGGATCATCAGATTTCATGAAGAACTCAGTACATGATTCCAAGGATTCCACATTGTCCGAATCAGAAATCTGAAAAATGGGGTCATCCTCCCAATAGTAATTTTTCATTTGGGGCTCATTGGGCACATTCGCGGTTCCGTTAATCATGGGAAAATCAATTTCTAGGAAATCCGCAATGCGAAAATCATCAGAAGAATTGGACCCAAAGTAAGGATCAACATAGAAGGGCACGGTATCTTCTTCGAAGGGGTCCACATTCTCCTTCTGATCAGAAAAGTGAGGATCGGAGGAATGTGGCTCATAGGGTTCATAATCTGATTCATGCAGCGCACCATCATCCATATCCATAGGTGCACCCTTGGATACCCTCAGCGTATTTATGCAATCCATATCCGTCGGATTTTCAATGAGTGATGGATCATCATGTTGAAATTCTTTCTCACTGCCAAGGGTGTCGTTTACTTTCTTCATTTGAAGTGCAGTTAGACTAATTGAAGTCATTAGTCTTTCCATGGATTGTGCTTTGTTCTGAATGGATTCCATGGTGTTTTGCATGAACGTGATGAATCTGGCTAAAGTGTCTTCCAAGGATCCCTCCGGGGGTGGTGGTGGTGGTTCATATGACCATTCAGGCGGTGGGGTGTCATTAGGTGCATATGAACAAGGGGAAGAATGGGGTGCATATAAAATATCCTGTGAGGGGTAATCATACGACCCACCCGGAGTAAATTCTTGGAGATTAGAATTTTCCATATCAAACCCATCTTGCCAATTGTCAAGAGCCTCATTGTCCAGGCTACTCATGTTACTCATTTCATCGTGGCAAGGCCATCGATTTGCATTTAATTCTGTGTGCCATTGAATTCCCACATCCATATTTGAAGGAGCGAATGAGTGTGTGGGGTATGAGTAATCATGTGGGGCCCATGTTGGTTGATCATCTTCAATTATCATTCCATTGATACCCTCCATGCACTCCTCATTATAATCATGACCATAGTGATTGGCCCACTTCCGTCCATATGTGGTACCTCTTTCCAACGACCAAGTTATTTGATGTATATTTGCATTCCATTCTTGTTCACGCAACTCCCTTATGGATTTTTTATTATTTGAAGCATCATCGGAGTTGCTTTGATAAAATCCCCACTCATTCGTATATGAGTTATTGTAAGTGGACAGGTACGTATCTGTGGGGTGTAGGTACTCACGCCAGGACTTCTTTGGGCTATCACTATCAGTTTTAACCTCATTGGTTTGTCCAGAATTTGGTCTCCTCATGTTTGTGGATTTCCATTGGTCCATTTTTGGAATCACTTCATCTTGTTTTTCGTTTTTTTTTTTTTTTGTGTGTGTGTGAAGAATAAATGAGAAAAACCTAGCCTACACAAGAAACAACTGAGTTAATATCCTTTGGTTGAAAAGTTTCCCTAGGTTCACCAATCTGGCCCTATGAAACCAACCCGGCCAGTTCAGCCCCCAGGTAAGGGTAGGATCACGAATGGACCCGTTTGAAGGACCCTTGCCTAGAACAGTCTAACTGTCTCCATACTCCGGACAAGGCTTTGCTTCGGCACCGAGATGATCAAGGACAACGATTAGGTCACTTTCAGTTTACTTTCTTCCAAAAGGACTTAAAACAAGTTGGAAAATAAAGTAACTTTGCCAATTCTTAGAAAGTTTCTAAAAATTCAATGATGTGTATTTTCTAATTAGCAATCCATGCACTTTCCTAATCCAGTTTAGGGCGGTTTAACATTCCATGAATGCACCTCCTATATCTATAAAGATGCCAAAAATAGCACACCCATAAAGCAATGTAAATAAGGAAAGTTAGAAGAGTTACCTTATATGGCGCTCCCCGGCAACGGCGCCAAAAACTTGATCGGACCCCAAGTGTAGGGTGCGATTGTAGTAATAATCTGGTGAGACCAGGTCGATCCACAGGGAGCAATGTAAATTAAGGTTCCTTCTCAACTTGTACTTACCCTAAATTAAAAATTTAAATCTAGCCTAAAAACTAAAAAAATTACAACCATCATTCTTACTTTTCAAAAATTACATTAATTACAATCCAATGAAAAGAAAACTTCCTAAATCTAAAAATCCTAAACTAAAAACTAAAATTGCTACAAAAGAACAAACAAGTTAGAACATCATGAATAAAAAATACCAAAATTAAAAATAAGAAACTACACTAGAAACAAAAGAAACCTAAGTTAGAAAGTTAATAATGCAATGCATGCCATGCTATCTAGTTCCAAACATAAACTTTGCAAAAATAGACATAAAATTGAATTGATCATAAAAATAAAGACTATAAATAAAAGTTCAAGAATTTAAATGTGTGGTGAAAACAAGAATTTAAATGTGTGGTTTTAACATAAATTTAAATGTGTGGATGAACATAAATTTAAATGTGTGGAAGTGTATTCTTCTCTTTCAAAATTCTTTTCTAAGCGGGGTCATAATTTGAATCATGCTCTTAGGGCCTTTGGGTCGTCAATCCAAATACCAACAAGAAAAGAAACATAAAACAAGCACCAATCACCCAAGGACAAGAAAGAAAATTGAAAAGAGAAAGTAACACTTTTACTAATATGCAAAGTCTTACATAAGATAAAAAAAATTAACCAAGACAATTACATACTAAGATGAGAAGCCTCTTCTAGATGAAAAATCCAAGGGTGTAGTGTGATTTCTGGGCCAAATCTCCTTGAGGACTTCAATGGAGAGAAAGAGAAAGGAAGAAGATGGAGTGTAGTAGTAATTCTAGAGAGAGCTGGTCTATCTTCCCATAGGAGGAGAGGGATGCTTATGCCTTCAATTTATAGATTTTTGCTCCATTTCTTTCCTTCTTTGTTCCAAGCTTGTAGCATGCAATCTTGTTTGTATGGCAAGTCCTTTCCTTGGCCAACAAGTCTTCAAAGAAATAGCAAGGTGAGTGAGAGATTCTTGGTGCTTTCCAAGTGCAAAAATGCAATCCCGAGTAGAAATTACAGCACTAACTTCCAGAGGCCATATCATCCTCATTTTAGCTCCGATTGACACAATCTTGGATTCTAAAGATATCTACTCGAAAAGAGCTTTCCAACGGTGTATGAATTGCACCAATCCGACGGTTGGATTAAGAGTTATGACCATTTTAATCTTGCTGCCCCTGAAAAATCCGAGAATACTTGTGCACATATGGAATGCTAGTTGTGCAATGGGGTGTGTGGGACCCATGTGGACGTCCAAAGGGATCTTGGGATCTTTCTTTCCTTGTTTCTTGACTCTCCTTCCATCTTTAGTTTGCTTCCAAGGTTCTTTGATTGACTAGTCAACTCTTCTAGCACACTTTCCTTTCTTGATTTTTGAGTTTTCAAACTTAGTAAGAATCAGATCTTACCAAATCTGAAGTTTTCTTTCTTGATCTTGAGATCACAAATCTAGCTTTCATTGTTGACTTTTCAAACTCTCCAAAAATACCAAGATATGTGGATCCACTATGAAAGATGTCCTACCCTTGATCTCTCTCAAATTTCACCAATGTGGGTCCCATTCTTGATTTCTCCTACACAAATTAAAACAAATGGATTCAAGAATAATTCTATGTAAGGAATTTAAATGGACGATGCATGGGACCCTACTTGATGCACCCAAAATAACCGACTTTTCAAAAATAAATCTCCAAAAACGACAGGTTTCATGAATTTATGCAAAAAGTGCGATTTTTTAGCAAATTACGCATGAATGCACTACAATGGACCCTAAATGCATAAAAACATGATTTGGCACTAAATAAAGCTCTTTAATATTAATAAACCCTTAAATTGGTCCAAAATATGTATGAAAATGTGCGCTTTTGAGGACTCATCACACCCCCCAACTAGCATTTTGCTAGTCCCTAGCAAAACTGCGAAAAACATGAGGCTTTCATCCTTACTAAATCTAAAACTAATTTAACAATACTAACTAAAAATGAATGCAACGCCACTTTCGCTGGCACTCTCGACTGCATTTAGCGTATGCAGTAAGCCGTTAAACCCCTAGGTTCCCCCTAGTGGACGAGTTGTGTCTCGTGAGGGTTTGCAGTGAATTTACCCACAAAATTCTATTTTTTTTCTTTTTCTTTTTTTAATATCAATAAAGAATCCTAGTAGAAACCTAACAAAAACAAATGATCTTTTTCAAAAGAAGATTTACAAACACCGGATATCCTTGATTATCGAAATTCTCAAAGCAAAGGCAAATTTGAAACTCGGTTCACAAATCCCATCTTTTGGTCCGAAATTCTCGAATTCATGCTAAATTGATCGTGCACGGTGAAATAGTGTGTATACGTAAAAACAAATAAGCTTCAAATGATCCGCCATGATTCCCATAAAAAATAATTTTCAATCCAAAATTCTGGGTCACTTAACCTTAGCAAAGAAAAACAATGTTCCTCTCAAGGCAACCATGACGGCTTTCACACTACTGTTTTTTTTTTTAACACACACATGTGACTGTGCAATGCCTAGGTCGCTTAAGCTTTCTAATTAACCCATGTAACGAGCTTTAGGCCAATGACTCCCAAAACAGATGTCTTTAGGGCACTAGGTGTAAATACCCCTACGGGCTTACTGGCTCGGGTTAAAAAGGCTATAAACCCAAACTAGTCACACAAATTTTTATTCTTTTCAAGACTAAACACTTTTTTTTTCTTTTTTTTTTTTTTTACGGTCCGCAACAATAGGCAGCCCTTTTCATGTGCCCGAATTAATTCACTAGCTCTGTGGCCAACAAAACCAGATGAACTAGGAAACTGTGAAACTAAGGGTCAGTTTTCCATCATATTTTCAATCCAATTGTTAAAGAAAAACGGAAATCATGGCTTGGCATTCAAAAACTTTGAAAACATATACAGACTGTGTGAAAGTGAGGGATCAAAATTCAGCACTTTTCCAAAAATCCTTTCCATAAACAAAACAGTAAACCATGGTTCTCTTTCTTTGCCCAAAGCACCAAAAATTCCAAAGTCCAAGATATCTTTGTTTCATAAAAATCCTCTCGAAATTTTTTGTTTTTTTTTTTGTTTTTCGAAACCTTAAAAATAAAAAAGCATTGTTTTTTTTTCTTTTCTTTTTTCATTTTTTTTTCTTTTTTTTTTCTTTTTTTTTTTTTTAAAAATCAACCAAAAAGAATGTAAAACTTTTGTCTAAAGATGAACAAGTGTGCTTGTTCCCACCCCCCAACCTAGCATGAACATTGTCCTCGATGTTATGCATGCGGTGCAAAAGTAAATATAACATGAGGAAAGTAAATCACAAGAGGGTAAAGGGGAAGAAGTCACCTGAAGATGCAGCTTTTTCGATCTCTGTCCATGGTGAGACAAAACAAAGAAAACAAAAGGGAAAGAAGCTACTCTACTAGAAAAAAAAAATCTACAATAAAAAGAAAGAAAAATCCTACACTACTTGATCCGAAACCATGAATCCACCCGGATCCCAGATGAAATTTTCCTCCACACAATTCACATGAAGCACAAAAAGAGATGTTACCATGGAAATGTGAACCACATTGAACATAAGGACCGCATGATGTGTGTTGTAAATGTGTGTAAAAAGGACCACCATGAAAAATGAATCATCCTCCCTTAAAAATGGGTCTTTGAATGGAAGGAGAGGAGGACGCAATGAACAACTGAGTGGCCCCATTTCCTCCCATGCCACAAATTCTTTTGAATTAACTTCCACAATGTCCTTAGGCACGGGCTCAAATGATTCCAACGTGTCAGACTCGAAGGTCTGAATGGGTCCAATCTCCTTTAATTCCAAAAGTTTCCCTGAATTACATTGAGGGCCAAGAAATGTGAGTGCAATTTCTGTAAGGGTCGGATCATCAGATTTCATGAAGAACTCAGTACATGATTCCAAGGATTCCACATTGTCCGAATCAGAAATCTGAAAAATGGGGTCATCCTCCCAATAGTAATTTTTCATTTGGGGCTCATTGGGCACATTCGCGGTTTCGTTAATCATGGGAAAATCAATTTCTAGGAAATCCGCAATGCGAAAATCATCAGAAGAATTGGACCCAAAGTAAGGATCAACATAGAAGGGCACGGTATCTTCTTCGAAGGGGTCCACATTCTCCTTCTGATCAGAAAAGTGAGGATCGGAGGAATGTGGCTCATAGGGTTCATAATCTGATTCATGCAGCGCACCATCATCCATATCCATAGGTGCACCCTTGGATACCCTCAGCGTATTTATGCAATCCATATCCGTCGGATTTTCAATGAGTGATGGATCATCATGTTGAAATTCTTTCTCACTGCCAAGGGTGTCGTTTACTTTCTTCATTTGAAGTGCAGTTAGACTAATTGAAGTCATTAGTCTTTCCATGGATTGTGCTTTGTTCTGAATGGATTCCATGGTGTTTTGCATGAACGTGATGAATCTGGCTAAAGTGTCTTCCAAGGATCCCTCCGGGGGTGGTGGTGGTGGTTCATATGACCATTCAGGCGGTGGGGTGTCATTAGGTGCATATGAACAAGGGGAAGAATGGGGTGCATATAAAATATCCTGTGAGGGGTAATCATACGACCCACCCGGAGTAAATTCTTGGAGATTAGAATTTTCCATATCAAACCCATCTTGCCAATGTCAAGAGCCTCATTGTCCAGGCTACTCATGTTACTCATTTCATCGTGGCAAGGCCATCGATTTGCATTTAATTCTGTGTGCCATTGAATTCCCACATCCATATTTGAAGGAGCGAATGAGTGTGTGGGGTATGAGTAATCATGTGGGGCCCATGTTGGTTGATCATCTTCAATTATCATTCCATTGATACCCTCCATGCACTCCTCATTATAATCATGACCATAGTGATTGGCCCACTTCCGTCCATATGTGGTACCTCTTTCCAACGACCAAGTTATTTGATGTATATTTGCATTCCATTCTTGTTCACGCAACTCCCTTATGGATTTTTTATTATTTGAAGCATCATCGGAGTTGCTTTGATAAAATCCCCACTCATTCGTATATGAGTTATTGTAAGTGGACAGGTACGTATCTGTGGGGTGTAGGTACTCACGCCAGGACTTCTTTGGGCTATCACTATCAGTTTTAACCTCATTGGTTTGTCCAGAATTTGGTCTCCTCATGTTTGTGGATTTCCATTGGTCCATTTTTGGAATCACTTCATCTTGTTTTTCGTTTTTTTTTTTTTTTGTGTGTGTGTGAAGAATAAATGAGAAAAACCTAGCCTACACAAGAAACAACTGAGTTAATATCCTTTGGTTGAAAAGTTTCCCTAGGTTCACCAATCTGGCCCTATGAAACCAACCCGGCCAGTTCAGCCCCCAGGTAAGGGTAGGATCACGAATGGACCCGTTTGAAGGACCATTGCCTAGAACAGTCTAACTGTCTCCATACTCCGGACAAGGCTTTGCTTCGGCACCGAGATGATCAAGGACAACGATTAGGTCACTTTCAGTTTACTTTCTTCCAAAAGGACTTAAAACAAGTTGGAAAATAAAGTAACTTTGCCAATTCTTAGAAAGTTTCTAAAAATTCAATGATGTGTATTTTCTAATTAGCAATCCATGCACTTTCCTAATCCAGTTTAGGGCGGTTTAACATTCCATGAATGCACCTCCTATATCTATAAAGATGCCAAAAATAGCACACCCATAAAGCAATGTAAATAAGGAAAGTTAGAAGAGTTACCTTATATGGCGCTCCCCGGCAACGGCGCCAAAAACTTGATCGGACCCCAAGTGTAGGGTGCGATTGTAGTAATAATCTGGTGAGACCAGGTCGATCCACAGGGAGCAATGTAAATTAAGGTTCCTTCTCAACTTGTACTTACCCTAAATTAAAAATTTAAATCTAGCCTAAAACTAAAAAAATTACAACCATCATTCTTACTTTTCAAAAATTACATTAATTACAATCCAATGAAAAGAAAACTTCCTAAATCTAAAAATCCTAAACTAAAAACTAAAATTGCTACAAAAGAACAAACAAGTTAGAACATCATGAATAAAAAATACCAAAATTAAAAATAAGAAACTACACTAGAAACAAAAGAAACCTAAGTTAGAAAGTTAATAATGCAATGCATGCCATGCTATCTAGTTCCAAACATAAACTTTGCAAAAATAGACATAAAATTGAATTGATCATAAAAAATAAAGACTATAAATAAAAGTTCAAGAATTTAAATGTGTGGTGAAAACAAGAATTTAAATGTGTGGTTTTAACATAAATTTAAATGTGTGGATGAACATAAATTTAAATGTGTGGAAGTGTATTCTTCTCTTTCAAAATTCTTTTCTAAGCGGGGTCATAATTTGAATCATGCTCTTAGGGCCTTTGGGTCGTCAATCCAAATACCAACAAGAAAAGAAACATAAAACAAGCACCAATCACCCAAGGACAAGAAAGAAAATTGAAAAGAGAAAGTAACACTTTTACTAATATGCAAAGTCTTACATAAGATAAAAAAAATTAACCAAGACAATTACATACTAAGATGAGAAGCCTCTTCTAGATGAAAAATCCAAGGGTGTAGTGTGATTTCTGGGCCAAATCTCCTTGAGGACTTCAATGGAGAGAAAGAGAAAGGAAGAAGATGGAGTGTAGTAGTAATTCTAGAGAGAGCTGGTCTATCTTCCCATAGGAGGAGAGGGATGCTTATGCCTTCAATTTATAGATTTTTGCTCCATTTCTTTCCTTCTTTGTTCCAAGCTTGTAGCATGCAATCTTGTTTGTATGGCAAGTCCTTTCCTTGGCCAACAAGTCTTCAAAGAAATAGCAAGGTGAGTGAGAGATTCTTGGTGCTTTCCAAGTGCAAAAATGCAATCCCGAGTAGAAATTACAGCACTAACTTCCAGAGGCCATATCATCCTCATTTTAGCTCCGATTGACACAATCTTAGGTTCTAAAAATATCTACTCGAAAAGAGCTTTCCAACGGTGTATGTATTGCACCAATTCGACGGTTGGATTAAGAGTTATGACCATTTTAATCTTGCTGCCCTTGAAAAATCCGAGAATACTTGTGCACATATGGAATGCTAGTTGTGCAATGGGGTGTGTGGGACCCATGTGGACGTCCAAAGGGATCTTGGGATCTTTCTTTCCTTGTTTCTTGACTCTCCTTCCATCTTTAGTTTGCTTCCAAGGTTCTTTGATTGACTAGTCAACTCTTCTAGCACACTTTCCTTTCTTGATTTTTGAGTTTTCAAACTTAGTAAGAATCAGATCTTACCAAATCTGAAGTTTTCTTTCTTGATCTTGAGATCACAAATCTAGCTTTCATTGTTGACTTTTCAAACTCTCCAAAAATACCAAGATATGTGGATCCACTATGAAAGATGTCCTACCCTTGATCTCTCTCAAATTTCACCAATGTGGGTCCCATTCTTGATTTCTCCTACACAAATTAAAACAAATGGATTCAAGAATAATTCTATGTAAGGAATTTAAATGGACGATGCATGGGACCCTACTTGATGCACCCAAAATAACCGACTTTTCAAAAATAAATCTCCAAAAATGACAGGTATCATGAATTTATGCAAAAAGTGCGATTTTTAGCAAATTACGCATGAATGCACTATAATGGACCCTAAATGCATAAAAACATGATTTGGCACTAAATAAAGCTCTTTAATATTAATAAACCCTTAAATTGGTCCAAAATATGTATGAAAATGTGTGCTTTTGAGGACTCATCAGAGGCAAAGGGGTTGTTGGCTGTCTTGTCATAGCCCACTTCGTCAGGTACTAGGGAGGAGCGGTCTCATCGTAGCCTGTCTGGTCCCGTCGTAGCTGTCTTGTCCCGTTAGGCCATATCCTGGCGCCTTGGGAGCTGTGGACGGCGATCTGTCAGGAGATACGGGCTGTCCCCCTTGTCTTGTCGCACGGGCCATAGCGTGCTTGAGCGTCCATGGGAGGACAGCTGTCAGTGCCTTCACTACTTTCATCGATATTGAGGCGCTTGGCCGGGATGGAGTGTCGTGCCGGGTGAGATCTGGCGGAGATGTAGGGTCAGGGCACTGTTGCCGAAGTGGAAAGGATGGCAACTGTCGCCGAGCTGGGCAGCCGAAGTGGGTGCTTTGCCGAAGTGGAGTGTCTGGTCTTGCTAAGGCGTGCATTGCCGAGGTGGGGGAGTTGCCCGGGATGGATCTGCTGATGCCCCCCCCCCCCCCCCCCCCCCCCCCCCCCCCGGGATGGAGCACCTTGCCCAGGATTCTCTTGGGAATTTCCCCACACAATAAGTAAATCGATAACTACCCACACCTAAAAATGAGATAGACATTAAGAAAAGTCTAATGAATTGTTATGCAATAATCTGTAATTTGAGATATATTCCTTGTGATTAAGATCCTTCCTACTCCAATATATGGAGGTAAGTTGCCCCATTCGTTTTTCAAATACTCTTATGTTCTACAAATATGAGCTAAGAGATTAAAAACTATAAGGAGACCCAAAATTATAAGAAAACAATATCCATCCAGTTAATGGCTAAAATCTCCCACGGTGCCACAACCCCTGTGGGACAGAGACCCAAGTCTCGAATGTGCAATTTATGTCGAACCGAATTGCTCACACAATCTAAGTTAAATCCGGCTCATAACAGCCCTAATAATGAAAAGTCACATCTCCATACACCATGAAATCAAAGGCCAAAGACGCAGCTCCTTCCACTTATGCCCTGATTTCTTTTTTAACTTACTAATAAAGTAAGGTTAAAATAATGTGAAATCGAAAAAATCTCAAAATCTTGCTTTTGGAGAAGATTCAAATGCCCAATAACGCTGAATGCTAGCTCAATCGGCCTAGGACCATGGTTTGCTCCCGGAGATTGAGGGTTCGAAACCGCAAGACCACACTAAGGCCACGAGGGATTTACCTGGCTCCCCTGAGACCCAAAGGGATGAGTCCGGCCCAAAGGGCGGGGACACTCTCCTATATTCAAAAGGAAAAAAAGTGGGCTTCTAAATACACAACGATTTTAGCCCTTTACACACAAATTCTATCCACACTTAGCATAAAAAATTTAAAATTCTGGCTTTATTTTCCACACACTCAAAACATATCTAAAATAGCCACATCCCCTTTCTCTCTACACACAACTTACCACCATCATTGAGCCTTCCTTCCAATCGGTGAAAACCCTCCTCCTCATTTTCTTCTTGTTCCCCTCTATCCGTCATATGGTGAGTGTACTCAAGATCATCATCTTCTTCTCCTCTATCTATTTTCCCAGCCATCAATCCATCTATTATTACCATTCTCTCTTGCCTCCGTTCAATCAAGTAATGTTTGCTACATTTTCTCCATTTATTGTTCATCTCTAAATGTGTATTTGAGCTTCATCATAGATTGGGTATTTGAGCTTCATCATAGATAGGGTCATCATAGACTATGATATGCCATGTCTAATATGGATTTTAGCACTTACAGCCAATCCACAATAAAACCCATAGTAAACTCGTTGTTGATTGCAAGGAAAATGAGAGAAAGGAATCGATATGTTCAGCCCTATGTGGCTCGACATAATTTTTTTGTTCAGCGGTAGCCAGATACGGCTGAACAAAATTGATATGTTCAGATATAAGAGGCTGTGATTCAACATAAACTTTTTGTTCAGCCATATACGACTGAACAAAATTGATATGTTCAGCTATAAGAGGCTGAACATTGGTAGTTTGTTTTGTACTAAAACTCCGGACGTTTCACTACAAAATAAATTTAAAAAAGGCTTTACAAGCTTTGAGAAATGACAGAAATCAAAATAAACAACACAACAATTCATCTTCTCAATGATGTTACGTTCGGAAACTACATTTTGCTTATTAGCTTGCTCATCCATTAGCCAAAAAAGTGATATTGAGAGTGAGGTTTTACTAAGAAGTAATATGTTTGACAATGATGGGATATGAAGGAAGAGTAGAATGTGATAAATGGAGATATGGTGATGAAGGGAAGAATGAGATTAGAGGAAGAAGGGAATGAGAGTGAATGGATGAATGAAACGGTGGAATGAAAGAAACAAGAGTAATGATAATGGAACGATGAAAGTGAAATTGGACAGTGTGCAAAGAGAAATCGGAGGTTCAGGTGTGATAGATAATTGTCCTTTTTTGATAATTTCATATAGAAAAATAAATGTAATAAAAAAGTTTTAAAAAATTTTGAGCGTAAAAGGCAAAAAATATTGTGTATTTAGAAGTTCTCTGAAAAAAAATTTGCCTAAGATATTTTTGTTCCAAACTGACTAAAGTGCCCCTATCCTAATCCATTTGATGATACACACAAGCAGCCCTGAAATGAAACCAGAAGACAGATATAGAAAAAAATGGAAGGAAGCTCTGCATTTAGTTTCTCCTCTCTGAAAACCCATTTCTCTTTCAATCTCTATAACTCATCTTCGTCTCCCAAACACACCCAAATGATCACTTTCCATTCCAAACACCCACAAATCACTGGATTTGAGGGGAAAAATCACATCTTTCTCTCGCCCCCGAGACGTTCTCTTCTTCTCACTCCCTCTTTTGCCATAGCAGAAGCCTTAAAACAATCAGCTTCTACGTCATTGAATAAGAAGGAAGCTTTATCCAAAGTAGACAATAATGGAAGGTTTTGCAGCCCAAGAGCTGCTAGAGAACTTGCTCTGTAAGTGGAAGATTTGGGAGCTTCTTGCATTCTTCTGTTCTTTTGTTGTTTTGGTTCCTCTTCTTCCTCTTCTTAAAAACATAATTTCTTTACCGTTTGGGGTCTTTTTGATTGACAGGTCGATTGTTTATGCTTCCTGTTTGGAAGGGACTGACCCAGTTCGGCTCTTTGACAAGCGTCTGAATGAGAAAAGATGTAGGAACTTTTGATTTTTTATTTATACAGTTTTACAGATCTTCTTTTAGTTTGCCTTATGTTTGTCTTGAATTCTGTACTGTTAGCCATCTTCTGTGTAGAAGAAAGCTTGATTTTTTAAGTCGAGTATGTCACAAAACAAAGTTATGATGCAATTTTATCCATGGAACACTTGAAATATTGTATATGTTCTTCAAGACTGACCCAATTGTGGATTAGAGTATATCCTGAAATTGTGCTATTGTCTGACTTTGTACATTCTAAATAATTTCCATTACATTGATAATTGTCTAAGCATTCAAATTCAAATGGCAAAGGATTGCTGGAATTGTCTAGCAATGCAACCCCATGATTTTGAAGGATATGGATTGGAATGCATTTGTATTTGTATGGTCGCACTACCATTTGGGTAAAAATTTTAAAATTTTGTATGAAGAGTTTTCTTGAGGTTCTGTTTTGTGAGGCAGTAACATGAGACACTACCCTGGTAGCAAAAACAGTTGGGACGTATTAGATGTTTTGCAGTTCCATCTACTTGGCCCATGAACATTATATTGGCCCACCTTATGATGGTCTTAATTAAATGATATGATGCTGCCTGTGGCGGGTGGAAGATTTCAATATTACCCTTATGGTAGTAGTTTTAAAGGATCCAAAGTTATCCACATTAAATTTGGTCTGTGGTTGTACTTCTCAATAATGAAATAGCCATAATTATCTGACCCATGGGAGTGATGGATATGATATATCTCATACCTGGGCACAGTAATATCAGCTTTGAATATTTTTTCCTTTTTTCTCTTTCTCTTTTTTACATGATTGACTTTTGCTTGTTTTTTAGAGTACGTGTTAGAGCTTTTAAGCCATCAATTATATGGCAAGGGTTGTAGACATTATGCTATTTCAATCACTTTAATTTCTTCCATGGTAGAATCCACCAGACTGGGTTTTCAATCCAACATCCTCTGCAATGCACATGTACAATGTTGCTGCTAGTATTGTATTTGGGCAGTCCATATCCAATTGGATGGTGGCATCTTTTCATGTTACTTTCATGCTTTTTAGTAATGCAAAGAACCATGTGTTAAATGATGCATGAATGGTTTGAAAGTCAAGTAGGGTGAGTCAGTTATCTTTTCAACATGCCCAAGTTTGAACAATTTGGACTAGAGTTGAGAATGTTAGGGCCCATTTTATGTAGGGTGTAGTGTAGTAATGCAATCATGATTCATGCATAGGTTTCTCATTTTACTTTATTAAATTTATGTTGCTATGATTAAAACATCTATAGATGGTTTAATGGTTAAGATTGTGATGTTCAGGGCTTATTTTATTGTTTAAGCAATTGAAGGGCTGAAAACCCATAACTGGTTGTGTTTAATTGTATTTTGGAAAAATAAAGCAATCCAAAGAATGGGAGTGTGAATGTGTATACCCATCTGGTTGTGATGGAACCTTAATTTCAACTTTCAAGTGTGGTTCAAGTTTTGTTTTGGTTTGTGTCGATTCTATTGGCTATTGTGTTAGTGTTGTGGATTTGATGAGAGATTTGAGCAGCAACAACACTC
This sequence comes from Litsea cubeba, assembly GCA_012931725.1. Lineage (NCBI taxonomy): Eukaryota > Viridiplantae > Streptophyta > Magnoliopsida > Laurales > Lauraceae > Litsea > Litsea cubeba. Next base: position 75,267,088 of record CM022945.1, read on the forward strand.
AATTTGTAGTCTGGGCTATGCAAGTCAGTTTTGGCTGCATCGGGGCCTCCATAGTAGTATTCACATAGCAGACTTCCAATCCATCAAAATGCTCTCTCTGTGTGCGTTCTCCAGATTTTGAACTTTGAAAAAAAACTTTTTCTGGGAAGTAGGGATCAAGTTCGTTAAATCTTAATGGTTTCTTATGGTTGACTTGTCTTTCCATCTTCAGTCCCTGGATATGTTTTCAACAAGGCATCATTATTAGAGTATGATCATATGAGCTTCGGCGGGGCACCCATTGCACTGGAGACAGAAGAAGAAGCAGAGGAGCTGTTGCATAATAACGAGAAGGAGTCTCTGATTGGTAGTTAGCTAATCCCTCTTCTATGTGGCTCATCATGCAATGCCAAGTGGATGTTTTAATTTTTGGCTTCAGAACTAAAATGATATATTTCACTAGCAGAAGTTCTCTTTCTCCCAATGTTCCTTTTTCAATTGGATGTTAGTCATTATATATTATATTCAGATTAACAATAAATCATTACAAAAACATTAATTGTTGGCTGCTGCTGATCAAGCCAACTTTAATGCTTCAAACTTTTTTAGATTCAGATTGTCCATAGATAGGGTGCTTCTTCGTTTTGTTATCTTGTCCTGCACGGTATTTTTTTTTTTCACTTTGAGGGCACATTTTGCTGCACATAGTTTTCTTAGGAAAAATGTTCTCACGAAATATATCACTGGGAGTTCATTTCTCAAAGGATTGGGTTTTGATGTATTTTTTGCAATTATCTTACTCTCCTAGGAAAATGATTTGATGTTTATACAATTAGCTTTTCTATAAATATAGCATTTCTTAATAAAAGAATCATCATTCCAATCATAGCATAAGGTTGAAATTAAGTTTTTTAAAATGGTGGTTGAAGTTAATAGATTATCCATGATGATTAACATCCTCACATCGTGTTTATCTAATTAACAACAATTAAATTATCTAACTATTAGATGATTTAATAGGATAAGGCTTCATGGATGATGATGATGATGACGAACCATCCAATGGTCTAATTTCTAATGAACTGCTAAAAGAATATTTAGAGTTTATAGTATGTGAAGACTAAAAAAAAATTGGCCAATCCTGCTAATATGAGTCCGTGCATGACGGCATATGTTCATGTGCTACAAGTTTTCTAGTCTAGAAATAAAGTCTGAAACTAAGCATGTGTCATGTCTAGAGCCTGTTGAGCTGTGAAAGGTGCACATTCTTGCAACCACATGGCTGTTGGTTCTAGCCACCTTAAGAGAGATAAAATAAGCAAAATCAGATGTCTTTTTATTTTTATAACTCATGTGGCCACAATCACTGCTTGCTTGGCACTTATCAGCATTTGTTACTGCTCGCAACATTCTAATCAACACGCACCCAAAAAAAAAAAATAGAAGTAAAATTTCCCTGGAATAAATGAGATATTCATAGGCAAACAAAAACTGCACAGACTGCATCAGTTACTGCAGTTTGGCTCAACACGACTCATGAAAATGTTTAGCAGTTCACTGAAAGGATCCAGAAACTCGATTGAACATAATATCTGGCCAGTTCATAGTCATTGGATGGGTAAAACAGAAAGATGTCATTTCAGCCTTCGGGCCTTGCAATAAAGTAAGCCCATTACATTACCAACAGTGGGGCTCCCTTTTTCAAGCATTACTGTAAAACATAAAACTTGCTGCAAAAAATGGCAGGCGAATGGAAATATTATGGTCATTCAATTCAATTAAATATTTCAAAAGGTCCTAACATGTTGTGCCACACTTCTGACAACACTTAAAATTATGGTTCATTATTTATTTATTTATTTTGCTACATGGAGGACTTGAACTCATGCAACCTCACACTCACAAGTCACACCCATGTCCATAACTAGCTGAGCTATACAGCCGGGGACCATGTTTTATTATTTTTATTTGGATCTGATTTCTATAAACCAAGGCTTGAATAACGAAAAACTGAACCATTCCTTAATAAAAAAAAATGAAGCGCTTTTCTCCATTTTGGTATTTTTCTTTCCAGTATGGAGCACCTCCTAATGAGCACTTCTCATTTACTCACTCCCCTAATGGATTCAAAATTTTATGGTATCTTTACTTTCTATTTTTGTCTCCTGTTTCTTCATTATCAATTATTTCCTTTTGGAGTGTTTTCTATTTGCGTTCCTCGACCTCACTTACTTGCATTCCTTTCCTCGTAGTCATAAATCAACCCCTTGCAAACTCACGGACACACATACCTCTTTCATGCACCCTAGTTAGGAAATTGGGATATTAGGGTGTGGCTTTTTTAGCTAGTTAGTAGAATCCATTAAACTGAGCCCAGATTGATTGCATGAGGTTTAGATGACGATGACGATGATAATTAATGGTATTTATTTTTTGTTTCTTCTTTTTATTCTTTTCTTTTCTTTTTTATTGCTGCCATTGGCATGAAATTATATCTACTTCATTGGCATGATAATTAATAGTATCTACTTCATTGGCATGAAATTATATCTTTTTGTTTTTGTGTGCTTCAGAAGAAGAGGTCCTCTCAGCTCCTCCGAAGTTGGTGTACAACAAATTTGTACTGCGGTATCTCCCTCTTTCTTATAATTTAGTTCTGTGAATTGTATTAAACAATGTCATGGATTGAGTTAGGGTAATTCTGGGAAGCCATTGTGAGGTCCCGCACTGCCGCAAATATACACATGCTTTACTGCACCTCTTCTTCCGTGCTTGTGGTTTGACCTGCATGTTGGAACAAGGTTTAAAAAACCGGACTTGGGACCCGACTCGTTCATGGCCGAGTCCCCACTTCAGTTGGAGGGCCGAGTCCTATCTCATGGCCGAGTCCCATGGGACTCAACCGAGTCGCATTAGGACTTGGCCGAGTCACATGATTTGAGTCCGAGTGTTCCATGCTACCCAATTCGGTACTTGGACTCAGCCGATTTTTTAAACCATGGTTGGAACTCACGGGGATGAGGGGTGCTTAGATATTTCTCCCAGATGGTAAAAATCTTAGCCATTCATTATTTAACCTTTCTTATTACTATTACTTCATGCTGTCCTTAACTGTATATACAGGATATTGGATGAAGTTGGGATCTTCCTATCAGGAAGATGTTTAAGGCATCCTACTGTCCTAGAGTGTGGGTTATCACATTAAAGGCCCCTAGCACGAAACCGTGGGTCCCATTGCTGCAGTACTGAATAGGAAGGCAGTGCAGACTGTAAAGTTACTGCAACATGGGATCCAAAATTAGTTTGTTTCAGTCTTTTTTTTTTACTTTGAAATTGTCAAAAAATCTCGCTGCAGGTAAACCTGTTTCTATATTCTTTTTATTTGTTTATCTATTCATTTTTTCAGTTTGACAAGGGACATTTTGGAAGCAGTGGTAGATAAATGGGATCAACATGTCCATGTAATTGATAAAATAACCCCTCCAAACTGGAAGGTGTGTATATATTATTTCCTAGTAAAATTATTAGCTGAATGGAACATATTTACATGATTTGACAGGAATATAATTCACTCCTAAACCCATTCATGCACGCATATATATATATATATATATTTAAATCAATTCACTAGGCAGACTTTTGCATCCAGAGAACCATCATTGAATCTAGCAGTATAGGAGGATTTAGATTCTTCATGTGAACATTATGGCAAACCATCTTCCGTTGGATGGCTGGATTGGTTATTGCTTCAATTGGAAACTGACTTAGCTCATATCTTGAATCTTATGGTTGCATTTTGTTGTATTTTCATCTGCACTAATTTATCTTTGGGTCTTCTCTCCTTGCACCGGACAAATCCACTGTTCCAGTCAGCAGAATTATCAATAGAGCTGTATCTACCATCTATCTTAATTGAACATTAGGACACCAACATTTGCTACAGAATCTTACGCATATGCATATTTAATTGCTTTTCACTATAGGATTATCTTTTATTCCACCAATTATTTTGCATTTTTTTCAATCAAAATTGGGTATGATAATCATCTCTATCTGGAGAATACTTGTAACAAGGAACTGTTTTTCGTTGCTTACTATTACTAATCACCCATTGATCTTTTTCATCACTTATTCATAAATATTACAATTCATTGAGGCCTAATTTACATTCTCTTACTCTCCCCAGCTGATAAATTGTCACAAATAATGGTTGGGAACATTATTATTTTCTCCTCATTCTGCCAATTATTCACCAATTCATTGGTAGCATGTGAAAAATTGTTGCAAGTTCATGTTGGTCACAGTTGAGTTCAGGTTGGGCCGCTAGACCCAAGTTGCACGGCATCCCTTCATCATTCTTCTATATGAAAAATTGAGTGATGAATCTGATATAGCTTTTATTATACGTCTTCCTTTTTTCGTTATATAGCTTTTATTGTATTTGGACTTTTTTTTCCCTTTCTTTTTGGCTTTTCAGGAAATTCCCATATGACATCTTTACAAGAAGTTGGATTTCATTGCATACCTGTACTTGTATTTGTAATCAGGGTTTTTTTGTTGGCAAGCTCCAATTACAGACTTAACAGGCACAAGAATGTCACACTGCATTATTTGAAATCTAGGACATAGGTGTAAGCTCTGATTACATGTACAACTTGGGCAACACTGAATTGCCACTTCTTCGGTTCAATCGCAGGGCAACTGACCTATAGTACAGTAACATGTCTAAATCTGACATGGATGTTATAAAGAATTGTAAATTTGTAATTAATACGGTGGGGTGACAGATTTTACAAAGAAACACGAAGCATTGGATAGGATTGCAGATACATTTTCTATTTTGAAGGCAACTTAAGTATTATAGCTTTAAAATATTGATTTCCAGTATCAGTACCACATCTTGTAAATTTTGCTATTTTAGGCATGAAAACATGTTTGGGTATCATAGGGTCCATGTCCATCTTTAGCATCGGCTGCTTTCTTGTGTACCCAGTTTGAATTTCATGTTGATGGTGGGGAATATAAATGCTGAGCATGGTTACTTTGTGCAAATAGTTTAGGCAGAAAACTTTTTATGCATGCATCAGTATAGAGGGAATCCTAATCGAAAAAGAGGAGAAAATCCAAATCCAAAGGACATCCCAGTTTTTGGGTGGGGAAACTCACTCCCACTGCCTGTGAATTCTGGCAGTGCACTGTGGGTCGAGGATTGGATAGAGAAATAAAAGTCACATTTAAACAACAGGGCCACGTTCAGTGATTCAAAAGTTGGTCTATTAAAATTTCTTCACAAGACATGCATCTAATCTTTCAATTATTGGTTGCCTGAATGAAATGCTCGTGCTTCCATTTGTGGGGCTGGTGACATACTTCCATCCTTCTTCATTTCATCTTATTTTTACAGAATGAGCCGGCAAGCAAGATATTGGAGCTCTGTCTTCTGCACCTGGCAATGTCTGAAATAACAGCTGTAGGAACACGATATCAGATTGTCATAAATGAGGTCAGTATTTACACTCTGTCAACACAATATTCTAGCTTCTCATATCATTTCATTCATAACATGGAATTATGGACCTTAATGAAGACTGTCGATCTCGCAAAACGGTTCTGTGATGGCACGGCCCCACGCATAATCAATGGATGTCTGAGGACTTTTGTCAAGAATTACAGTGAAACGGAGATCGCTCAGCCCTCTGAAGGTAAATCATGAAGTTGGTGCATATAGGATGAGACATGGAACTCGCGACTATGCTAGTTGAAGAAAATCAGGTAGTGCCTTTTCTTTCGACATGACAGCCAAATCATTGTTGAGAAGATTGTTTTGATTCTGAGGTTGGGTAAGTCTCAAATGCCAAGCTACCTGAACATCTTACCTCTTTGCACTCGTGCAGTGCAAAAGAGGGCAATATTCAGCATGATGTACTGTTGTAATATAATGCATCCATGTATGTTGATGGCTAATATATCTTGGAACATTAGAACAGAATGAGCTTAAATTTAAGCATGAAATTGTTTAATTTTTAGTATTAAACCCCTGTTTTAGTACGATACCTTGATTGCACCAAGGCATTTAGCTTGCTGGGAAAACACAGTCGGTCGGTTGCAGACAGATTCCTGTTTTCTGCTTTGTTGTTTGCCCTTTGGAAGGTAAGTGATTTTAATTTAAAGAATACGAGGAGTCTGACAGGGGCGGGCCCAGACACAATCACGCGGCCGCACCCATTAAACTATGGTGCGTTTAAAAAATTCCATTAAAAATTATGGGCCCACCCTCAAAATCCACAGTTTTCTCCCCAAATCAAACTACCTATTAAGGTTCGCACCCATCAAATGAAAATCTTGGGTCCGCCACTAGGAGGAGACACCCATTTATACAATATAAAAAGCAACTAACCTTGTCTCTATGCTATGGTATGGCAACCAGCTATGCAAAGCATATGACTTCTTGACTGAGCAGAAGATGGAGGGATGGGCTTGGAGAATAATTCAAACCAATGGAGAAAGCAACCAAGAATTAAACTGGGCTTGGTTTAGTCTGGATCTATACCCAAAATTAGTTAAATAGCAAATATGCGTCTCAGGTTTAGGCCCAACCTTTAGGACCCAGAGGATAAATTAGAGATGTCATGTCTGACTCTTATAATTTGATATGGCCCTGTATTAGTCCATCTGAATCAATTTTGGGGTTTGGTCCAGAATTATGGACCAATCATGTGTCAGGTCCAGCTGTGTCTCCACCATACGCCATGCCATGCCATGCCATGCCAGTTTAAATTATGGATAATGCAGAGTTCTATCTACATGACCATGATGACTCCATTGTATTACAGTTTTTCGCATTGGGTCCAGTGTATTACAGTTAACTGCATGTTTGGCTGCCTAGTTTTTTCCTAGAAGGTTTGAATTTTATTTGGATTCGCTTAAGCCATTTGGTTCTCCATATAATTTTTTTTTATTTGGTTCTCCATATAATGAGTAAATGTAACCCCCTTTACAATAAATAATGGGCTTGACTGAAAACTTTGAACTCGTGAAACAGGGCTGTTTCAGTTGGACTGCTCCACATCTAAATGATATATTTTGATTCAATTAAAAAAATTGCTATATAATATGGGCAAACTTATCATATAAAAAAAAGGAGTACATATCAATTTGTTTTACAGTAAAAGTTAAATAGACAAACTTCTTGATCGAAAGTGTTTATATTTTTGCTATGTTAGGTTAGGATTAGGAGTGATACTTTCACTTGAGAACCCAGAGATCGATCTTTCGACATGTATAAGACTGAAGTGCTATTGTCCTAATTGCTTTATACCTTGATGTTTAATTTAAAAAGCTGACATTCTTTTTTAATTTTTAGAAAATATATAGAGTTTGAATGCTAACCAATCGGAAATTCACATAAATCTTTTTAGACGATGTAAATCTTTAATAAGAAATTAATATAAACTTTTTCAAACAATCTAAACTATCAAATATTTGTTTGAAGTAGAACTTAGACTTGTCAAATGGCACCTAACGTCATGCAATTTGATAGCCGAGCTATGATCACTATAACACTGCCAAGGCAAGAAATCTCAACCTATGAGATCAAGTGCTCAAATATGTTAGGCCTGTTTCTTTACCAAAATTCCTGACAATAATTTGCTATGTTGGGGGTTCTTTTGGACATGAATTGTCACTTTGTCCCCTTGGCATTTGAAATACAATGTTTCTTTCATCAAAATTACAAATTCTAACCACTTAAAAGGTCTCAAATGACCTTTTGTAATTCCTTGAACTCCATTCTCTATACATTTTGTTAGAATTTCGAATGCTCCACCAAAAGGAGGGATTTAGAATTCCACCTCAAAGAGATAGTTTGAATTCTTGGAATTATGATAAAGAGGTGGCCCTTAATGTACATTTGATGGAGATTTCAACACTAAAAAGATGTAGGAACCAATTTATTGACATAAGATGAAATGGAATCATTGAACGAACGTTAGATGAGTCGAGAAGCATTTTAAATCAAAGGTTTACATCAAACACTCCAAACATTGATCCCCCAATCTCTGGATGTGATATTTATATTCTTTCATAAGAAATAAAAGAATTGAAGGTGCAAATTGTTAATGTAATGTCTTTTATGACATCGTATTACTTATTTTTGTCTTTTCTTTACTTTATTATTATTATTATTATTATTTTGCATTTGTAACTACAAGGTAACTCCTCTTGAATATAAGTAGTTATTTTGTTCATAATCAGCACAAAAAAAAAATAAAGACATAAGGCGGACCTCCAATGCAAACCCTACATTAGTTATTGCTTTCCTTGCATGTCTTTAATGATGTAAATATAGGCCATGTTTGGTAGGTCTACTAATTTTTTTATAGACCATCTAAAATAGAGTCTTTAAAAATAGAGATATTTAAAATAGATGCTAGAATAAAAAAAATGTGTTTGGTAATGCATATATCTAAGTTAAATAGACTATTTCTTTTTAGAAGGGTTTGGCTCTTATTTACAAGGGTAGTTATGTCATTACATGAAAAAGAAACTCATTCATATGTTTCCACCCTACATATATCTTTCAAGAGCACATGCAACATAGACTCATAAAAATTACATTCAACATGGACTCATTTAAGAACAAATACATTATCTACACACATGCCATCATCATAACAACCTGTTCATTAGAAAAATAACACAATTTATATTAAACTATAGCCTGTAGCTTATAAATATTTTAAAAATTAAGACATCACACACCTTCATACAAAGATAATACAAAACACCCTCATTGTCAATACTTTACCTTCCAATAATAATCCATCAAGCCATTATATCAATCACAAATATTCATTCACTTTAAGACAATAAAAAACTAGTAGCATTACATAAGATGAGGAAATCAATGCTTAGGAAGATGCATCTCGCCAGATGACATCTGTAATTGAATTCCTCTTGGCATCCATCTGTGTCCTATCTGTGATATCAAAAGTAGAGGTGTTTTCCATATCTTTCACAACATTAATGTCACACTCTACTTGGACGTCTTCACTAGAATATTCCAAAAATAATTGATCCTCTATATCTTCTTTTCTAATGAAATTATGCATCGCCATCGCTGCAATTACAATGCTCCGTTGTATTGGAAATGGGTAAGGAGCTATCCGCTTGAGGATAGGAAATCGAGCCTCCAATACCCCAAAGCTCCGCTCGATCACATTCCTCAATGATGAATGTAATCTATTAAAATGTTCCTCCCTAGTACGAGGAATGGCAAGACTTTGAAAATCTGGAAGCCAATAACGAACGTTTTAAAATGGAGAAAGAAAGCCTCACATGTTTGTGCAACCAGTATCAACCAAGTAATATTTACCTAAAGATAATGAAATGCAAATGTTAAAAAGTTAACACGCGAGAAGAATGTCGCAAAACATATTTGATAAGATATCAAGCACTTATAAATGCTTTCTTACCAGGTGGAGCATGTGGAAACTTTAGCCTTTCATCAGATATGGTGTCCAAGAGAATTCGTTGATCATGAGCAGTACCTTCCCATCCACATACCACATATGTAAAGAGCATGTCAAATGTGCATACTGCCATAACTTGTTGCATGCAATCACCCTTTCGACCTCTATATGGAATTTGTTTATCTGTTTGGATAATGGCATGCACAATGGTTCCATTTATTGCACCAATACAATCCTATAAAAAATTATGAACAATAAGATAAATTTATCTTTACATTAGAGAAAAGAAAATAAAAAAGCCGTCAATAATATGGAAAAAGAGTAATACATTAAAATATGACTCAAAACGTGGATTCAAAAGTATCCCTTATGTACTATATCCAATGAAGGCGGCTTTATCATGTCTTTAGCAAATAACATCATTGCTTTCAAAACTTGACAAAAGTGTCTGTGAATAGTTTCCCCCGAGTGTTGAAATCTATCTTGTATCACTCTATTTGTATGGGCATGTGCAATGATGGTCATGAACATGACTATTTGCTCCTCAACAGGTATATATTTGTTGTCTTTCAATAAGTTCTTTTTTCTAAAATATATGCATAAATGCCGAAACACATGTTGTTCCACGCGTAGTAACTGATGACAGATAATAGGATTACTATTCAAAATCATTTGGACATGACCATGTCCGGTCATGATTGAGTTCCTACATGGTTCCTTAATTAAGCATCGTTCCCGCCTCTTGTACAATAATAAGATGATAAGTGTTATATTTCGACGTAAAATTGAATCCATGTGCTCTGTAGTATGTCAGAGAAAAATATAACTAATCAATCATTCATAATAGCACAAGATAACATCCATTAGACAAATAACTATTCAACTAAATAACTGCCAAAACATTCATTCATATCTAGTTCAAGATAACATCCATGTTTGTCAATTAAAAAAATAAAAGAGAGTGACCCAACATCCATGTTTGTCAATTACAAAAACAAAAGAGAGTGACCTAACATCCATGTTTAAGATAACATCCATGTTTGTCAATTACAAAAACAAAAGAGAGTGGCCTAACACTCATTCAAAAAACAAACACCAATCTATTAGCTAGACACCACTAGAATCTCCAGTCACATTCCCATTCTCTTGGGACATTTGAGATTTTAGCCAAGTCATCATTCCCTCATCTGACCTTAGTCGCATCCAGAGAATTCTTTTATCCTTAACCATAAAAGAATTAAGAGCGGTCGCATATATTGGGCTACCATGAGTAATTTGGGGCATGGAATGTCATAGGTCAATGCATTCAGCAATGGCATCGGTTTCAGTTTGAACAGGAGTAGTAGCTACTGAAATTGTTGCCTTCATTGATGCTGCGAGGTCCATTATGCATGTATCTATCGCACTATTACTCGCCATTGATTGGTTCTTTGAAGGCCTTGGTCTCTTTCGCCTAATATTTTCCATTAAAACAGCTGTCCTAGCCTCACTAGCAACTGAGTCTTCTCGCATTGTTGACCGGGGTGTTATTGGGTCCGGGGATGGAGTATCTTCATAATGAGCCAAGTTGGCGAAACTTGAATTCATATCCATTGTAATATCTTCCGGTAAACCATCCATTGCCGGAGCTCATTTATCATCCCCTCTTGCGGAGGTACCATCAAACAAAGTAGCCATATCTTTAGGGAAAGGAAGAGGCTTGGACTTAAATATTTTTGCATCTTTATGTGTCTGTAATAAAGTTCAATGATAATTGTCAAAGGCTATAATCCTAGTTTGTAAATACCAAAATAATTACAACTTTGATATACCTTCAGGTACTCTATCCATCGGTCCTGTGCTATCTCCACGCAACCGGTATGTGGATTGAATCCTATGCCAGTTTGGCTCTTCAAGTGTAGCCAAGCATTGTATAGTTTCTTTAGATAATCCACTTGATTCTTCAACTGCTTTTGGTTAAAACTATGTCATGTTCTTTGATTAAAATTTTCTATTATCACCTTCCAAGCTTTTGAGCTAAATTGCACTCCTGGTTGACCTCCAGATTTTACTTGATCCAAACATACATCAATGAGACATTTTCTCATGCTATCTGACCATTGGGCATGATCGATGTCATCTATTTCCTTTGTCTTTCCCTTATCGGTCATTATTACTACTGAACTGATCTGTATATTCCAGCAAAATTCACAAAGTAGACACCTGTACAAAATCAGAGAATACATACACTTACAAAAGGCCCTAGAATGCGAGGAGTTGTGAGAAAAGGGGGGAGTTATTTCACTCATTTGTTTAATTTTGACAATTAGTTCTAAGAAACTTTCTATATTCAAGTAAATAAAAAAAGAAGTGACATCCCATATGAAGACAAAAAAAAAAAAAAGCATTACCTAAATTCAAAGAACATTAGAGATTCTATGAATTACCTACGTTCTTTGTTATCATTGTAACCGGGCAATGATGGCACATTCATCTATGGTTTAAAAACAAAAATGAAATATAGAGGGATAGGATCAAGTGATGAGTGTGATTTTGAACAGTAGCACATCAATAGATTGAAAAAAAAAAAAAAAACTGTAAAAATCTTCTTCATAAACCTCCTTTGCCCCTGAAGAAAGGAAAACCCCAAATGGCTAAATGAACAAAATCTGTCCTAGGTAAAAATCATGGCTGCAACAGTAGCAACAGCTACAAACATCATAACCTTGTTATCAAACAGGAACTGTCCTGCTATGGTAGATCACATCATCAACTCAATCCAAACATCATCCATCAAAGAAATATATATTGATTGATCCATTGATTGAAAGAAGAAGCGTGACATACCAGGCTGCTTCTTCTTCTTCTTTTCTCCTCCTCCGATTTTTATTTTCTTTTCCTCTTTTTCTTCCAATCTCCTCTCTCCCCCAAATCCTTATCGACGACCCAATAGAATGAAATTGGAGGCTGCCCTAGAAATAGATACACAAGGGGATTTGGCGATATAAATAACATGAAAAACCCACTTACCATTTTAGTTTGACTAGGGCTCTACCTATTACTACTGTTACCAATCATTTCCCACTGCACATCTCACTAAATTTCTTTTAAACTTCATGAATCCAAACAACCCCATCATCATCTTTGTGAAATCAGAACGAATCCCACCAACCAAGCAACCCCTGCAACTCCCCATCATTTGTCTCCATTTTCAAATCACACAACCGATCCCATCCTCCATCCTTATGTAATACCATCCCAAACTAAAACTCATCCCCAACCCTTTCCATCATCATTCAAACCCAAAAAAAAAAAAAAAACAAATCGATTGAACATGGACAAAGATAGACAGTAGAAAGCAACTGTTCTGCATAGAGAAAGAAACAAGAAGAGAAAAAAAAGAAAGAAACAAGAAGAAAAACAAAAAAATAGAAGACACGTACCGGCTGTTTCTTCTTCTCCGGTTTGCTCCTTCAAGCGTCTTTCACGTTGAGAAAGAATGAGAACGGAAGGGTTTCAAGCTGACAAAAAAAGAGAAAGAGGGTTTTATGAAAGGACTTTCGTTGCCATTAAATTTCCGTTAGGGGCATTTTTGTCATAAAAATGGGCTCCGCCTCTGCTTGAAAAAGTGGCATTGCCTCTAATTTCTAGATGCAAAATTTTGGGCCATTTCATTTTTAGAGGCTTTGCCTCTTTTGCTCTAAAGTGTGTAGAGGCAATAAACCACTGCCAAACAGCTCTAAATTTCAAAAGCTCTATCTGCTTTAGAGAAATAGATGTTTAGAGATAAAAAATAGACATGCCAAACATGGGCTTAATCTTTTGGGATACTTCTTTTATCTAAAATCTACTAAATCAAACTTTTAGGTACTCTATCGTCGACCTTTTGAAGACCATGTAAAGATTCTTTTCTTATCTCTCAGTATTATTCAATTAATTATTTTGGTGGGAAGATACTATATTAAAAATAATTATTATTTATATTATTTTTACATAATAAATATTTCCTACTCTGCAAGTCTGCAACTAGCCAATCAGCAGAAAGAGAGAGAGAGAGAGAGTATAAATAAAAAAATAACTATGACATATTTCTTATTGTATTGAATTGCCAATTCCAAGCCCGGACAAAAGAGGAGGATTAACATCAAACTCACTTGGTGTTTGGTACATAATGTTAAAATGAATTAGAAATTAATTTCTTCTTTTCAGAGTCAGTCAAATAGAGCATCAATATTGTATATAGGTTATTCTCCAGGCTAACCTGTAGGGTTACAAATGAGTATCCGATTATCTGATTACTTGGAAGTTTTGACCTGTAAAAAATCGATTTTGGAACCTATTTTAGGTTACGATTCATAAATGGGACCGGGTTCAAAACCCAATTTAGGTTTCAATTGGTAAACGGGCCTGGTTCCGGGTCCATATAGATTCAAACTCGCGGATCTGGAACCCAACATATGAGTCATTGATATTGCAAATTGTATCTCGAAATTAACTTTTTTAGAAAATTTTATGTATGATATTGGAGGTCGTAGAGTTGATGTAACGTTATAAGTTGAATGATATACTTAGTTTAAAAAGAAATTAAAAAAATAAAGAGAAATTAGAATAAATTTTGGAACTAGATTCCAGTCCTCTAGCTGGACTTGATTCTGAAATCAGATTTGGGTTTTCCTATCGAAACCAAATATGAAATCAACAAAATATGTTCTGATTTAAAATCGGACCCGGAATTGGAATCATTATTTAGAAACGAGTCCGGATCCCTGGTTCCGACTTCGAACCGTTCCATTTGCAACCCTACTAGCCTGCAGATATGTTAGGGCAAAATTTTATGAGTCCCATCTAGTTTTCAAATTATGGTTATTTGTCATTCTCCCTTGAGTGGTACATGTCTAATTAGGGATAAAGTTTTAAAAATCAATAAAAATACACCTCATTAGATTACCCAAAGTCCTAACCCTTGATTTAATCGTCTCAAAAGTTTTACAATTTCAAACAATATATTTCTTTGAGATCCAGCCATTGGATTTTAACTGATCACAGGTGGGCCCCATCATGTTGTGAGGCCCAAATATAGGAACCTTGTGGTTTCGGTCCAAGAGGCCCATGTGGAGCGGCCGCAAGTTCTAGGGTTTGATATCACAGCGAGTAAAATTAGGGTTTCCGATAAGTTTCACTTCTCTCGTCTATAAATTCAGTTCCAAAGCAGAGTTGCAGTTTAGGGTTTTCTAGGGTTTTTTTGGGAGAACTTGTTCTTCTCCATTTAGGGTTCTTATAATAGGTAAAAATTTGAGATCTCTCTCTTTTTAATGCTTGTTTCTCAACTGCCTCTTAGTTTTTTTTCACAAATCCCTGGTCTGAAACCTTATTAGCCTTCTTGTGGATTTCTGAAACAACTCCAAAATCCAGGGTCTAATCAATCCATGCAAGAAGAAAGGTGTGTTCATTTAGAACCTGTACTTCTCTATTTTTCAATTCCAAAAGAACCCCATTTCTCTTATCAGAAAGGTGGGATTTTTCTTGCTTTTTTAGCTGTTGTTAGATCTTTCTTGATCTGGGTTTTCATATCTGTGTAGTGTTTTCATTTCTCATTACATGAAACTGCAATGATCTTGCTATATTAAATTTTGGTATTTTTTTGGGTGATGCCTAATATTGCAAGTCCTTTCTCTGGATTTGGTTAAGAGTTTGAGGAATCTATCGTTAGGCAATATTGTTCTACCTTTAGCTCTGATAATCCTTTTTCCTTGTAGGATCTTTCGGTGACAAGGTAGATATATTTCATCAAAACTCATCTTTTACATTTTTTTTCATGTGTGGGTATTATACATTTCTTCATTTTTGGGTGTTTTTGGGTGGTGGGGTTGTGTGATTTTGGATGATGAAAAAAATCAGACGGATTCCCACTGATTTTTCTTAAGGTGATTACTTACCAGCTACTTCTGACATATCATTCAGACCCCAATCATATGCCCAATAACATGTAGGAAAATATCTATCAGTTTATTTTGATATCTTTGGATTGGTAGAGTTGTACTTTTGTTTCTTTTCCCTTTGTTATTGTGTTTTGTATGGATATTACAATTTGCCTGGGAGAAGATGGTATTTGATTTTTTTTTTTTTTGACAAAATAGCCTTTTATGTGTTACCCTTCTTTAGCTTTATAATTTTTTTTTAGTTATAGAGGGCCAGTGATGTAAGATAATATTTGCTACTCTTGATGGGAAATCTCATGTGATGAACATTATCCACCAAGATCTCTGAGGCCTTTTAAAATTGTAGATGCTTTTATGGTTTTTTATTTGTTTAGATCAAAAGACAATTTTTCATCAAACAAAAAATTACAAGACCAACTTAGAATTGACTTAAAAAATTCATTCATTTTCATACTTAATCATGGTAAATGACCCATCAATTCCACCTTCATCTTACTTTACATCTTCAATGAAGACCGATTAAGGGTTAGGATGATGGAAGGCGTGGGGTTGAATGGTGTGAGGGTCAAAGGTTTATTAATGGTTAAGGATGATGGGATTAGGATGGATTTTGTTCATTCTGTTGGGTTCTATTTTTAGAAATCTTTATTCGTAGATCCATATTATTTATTGGATTATAATGGAAAGTGAGTTATGTTTTTTCTTTGTAACAGGTGAGAAGTTGTGTTTTTTATTAAGTATAAAGCTACCTCATTGGGGGGCTTTTTGGGCAATTTACATAGAATGTGAAAAGGAGAGTAAGGTAAAATAAAAAGAGAATAAAAGTAGAGTGGGTTCTTAAGGTACGCCTTTTATTGTATTTTTTAATTTTTTTATAAATAAAAAGACTTTTTGTCATTTAGTGGCATGAGAATGTAATTTTAATTTTTTTTATATGAGAGTAAAAAAAATTAATTTTTTCATGTCATTAAATGATTAAAAGTTTTTTTTAATAAAAAAAATTAAAATACAATTATCTTATTAATAGATAATAAAAAGTTTGAGCCTATTTTTTTTTTCTCATTTATATCTTTTTAAATTCTGTTCTCTTAAATTGATTCTTCATTTATCTGATAAAGTAAGTTTACTAATAGAGTTAGACCTTTTGGATGATAAAAAATGACCCAAAAATTTCTCTCATGTTTTGTTTGATCGTGTATTGTGGGTTTTAGTTTTTCTTTTTCTTTTTTTTTAACGAAGAGATTGGATAGAGTCCAAAGAGGCATGAAGAATTGGTTTTCTTTCCTTTTTGAAGAGTAGGTGTTTTTCAGTTTCTCTATCTTTTACATATTATAAAAGAGGAGAGATTGTAAATTTTTTTCAATACACTATTGTGGGGTCATTCCTAAATATTATAATACCTTAAAATATTATAATATAATATAATAATGGGACAGGTTCTCCTAAGCTGCAGCTTAGGGGTATTCTAAGCTGCAGTAGTGTAAAAATGAATCACACATGTGCTCACACATGTGCGGTTTACACACTGCAGCTTAGGATACCCCTAAACTGCAGCCTTAAGAGAACCTGCCCCTATAATAATATATTATATTATTATAAAAAATTATAAAGTTTTCATTATACCATTGTGGGGCTCACCTCCAAATATTATAAAATAAATTTTTTTACTACACCATTGTAGGGTCCACTCCAAAATAATAGAAGATTTGAAGATAGATAATAATAATGTATAGATTATATTATTATTATATAGGTGGGGCCCATATAAGTTCTTGAAAGAGAAGTGTAATAATAATATATATATATAGATGAGAAGTATTCAATTGCATCCATCCCTCATCATATTTGGTGACGGACACCCCCATTTGGAAAGTGTCAAGTACAAAAGGGGAGTGTGAAGTAGATAGGACTCCCCTTTTTGTACTTGACACTTTCTAAAGGGGGTGTCCTTCATCAAAAATGGTGAGGGATGGATGCACTTGAATATTTTTCTATATAGATTATCTTATTATTATTTTAAGTGGGGCTTATATTTTGTATTTGATTGGGCAAGTGTGTAATGAAAAAAAAAACTTGACCACTCCATGGTTTAAGGGTCACATCATCTAATATTTTAGATGATGTGACCCTTGAACCATGAAGTTTGTCTATAGAGTGGTCCATGGGAGTTTGTCCATATCTAGACTTTTCGATATACATATAGATATAGATAGATATTTGGGGGTGGATTCCACAATAGTGTAGTGAAAAAGTTTGTATTATAATATTTAGGGCTTTTTTTTCATAATAATAATAATAATTATTATTATATTATATTATAATATTTGAGATGGGTTCCATAAATATAATGGTGTAGTGAAAAAGTTTATATTATAATATTTTGGGGTGGTCCTATAAAGGTGTAATAAAAAAGCTTATAATTTCTAATAATAATATATTATAATATTTGGGGGTATTATAATATTATGGGGGTTTGAAAAAAGTTTGCTATCTCTCATCTTTTATAATAATAGAAGATAAAAGATATTATAAAAGAGAGCAATATGTACAACTTTTTATTTTTTTCACTACATACTTTGCCCAATTAAATGTAAGATGTGGCATCATTTAAGATAACAATAATATAATTTATATATTATTATTAAACTTGGGCCCCACTTGTATAGTTATAATAAAATTATAAAAGAGATGAACTTGTGTGGTCCCCACTTATATAATAATAATATAATTTATATATTATTATTATTTCTTTATATATATATCTATACCCTTATATAAAGTGTAAAGTGTAGTAATTTTTCACTACACACTTGTCTAATAAAATGTAAGATGTGGGCCATACTTTCTATTTCTCTATCTATATCTATACTCTTATAAGCCTACTTAGTATTCTCTACCTCTCTATCTATATCTATACTGTTATAAAAGAATAAAAGAGAATAAAACGACAATGCTTTTCACTACACACCATGGCCAACTTATAATCTCTACTCTTATTAAAAAGAATAAAATGACAATGCTTTTTACTACACACCATGGCCCACTTATAATATCTACTCTTATAAGAGTATAAAATGACAAAGCTTTTAACTACACACCATGGCCCACTTATAATCTCTACTCTTATGAAAGAAAACAAATTGACAATGATTTTCACTATATATTTGATGTTTATTCAGTTGTATATTATTTATTATGCCATTTGAAAAATGTATGGGGACCTCCAAAACTTGTAAGCACATTTTATATATACAAGTACCGCATTTGCATTATTGTTTTATGTTTATTTATTTTATTATTTTAGAAAAAAGTAGCAACTGACAAAATATCATAAATAAGAAAGTGAAATGTACAAGCTTAAACTTATTTTATGTTCGCAATCTAACATAATAGTTGTATTGATCTTGATTTTTATCCCTATTTGGAGAATAATCACAAGTTGGATAAAGTGATAACAACTACTACTAAATATTGGTTCTCTTCTTATATTAGTGATTACTAAAGATAATTTCATAAATATAATTTAGTGGTAGGTCTTATAGATTATTATCGTAAAATTATTGTTGTTCTGCATAATTTTTAATTTCTTAATATACAGCTTTTGTGAATCTTTTTATTATAAAAGGGCATTTCAAGGGCATGAATATATTCATTTATTATCGCTCTTACTCATGAGGTTTAAATTGAAAGACTTTGATCATTTTCTAACATATTTTTTTTTTTTATCATTGCAAGCTTCTTCTTGTTCTTGTTGTTCTTCTTCTTTTCATATATTTTAATGAAGCGTCATGCATTTCCTTAAAAGAAAAACGAGAATCTCATAGAAACTGCTTGTTATGCTAGCATTACTGTTAACTTCAGAGTCAGTTAATAAAGCAATCGTTTTAAGTGTAAACAACTAAAATAAGTTTATATGATGCTGAGCTGCAACAAATTCAGTTTGCCTTTATTCGTTTCGGATTTTTCTTACTTTGATCAGCACTCCCATCCTCTATACAGTATAGAGCAAAAGAGTTGATCTAGAATACCTAGGTTACATTCTTATGTATTTTTTAAGAGGAATGTCCAATTTTTTTGCCAGATTTGTATTTGTAGTTTTTTATTTTTTTTGGTATTTTTTCTCTATGGATATCTCTATTTGTGAGCTTCCATTTAACTAAACTTTCATGATTACTTTGTATTATCCTTTTTTACTTTGTATCAAGTAAAAGAAGATGCTGACTCTTGAGAGGTATTACCTCTTTTTACATGATAGTGGTTTGTCTTATAAAATAAAACAAAGCACATGTTAAATGCTAATATTGATCAATAGGTACTCTGCAAATCTTATCCGTCAGAATTCATATCATAGTTTCACCATTATTGATCCCTGTCGCTTGAGGACAAGCCGGATTACTTCATTATTCTTGACGATCAGTATGATGTTATTCTTCTTTGTAAGTTAAGACTAAAACTACGATCTCAGTTTTTTTTTATTTTGATGTCAGTAGGTAGGATATAATTAATTTTTTGCCTTAATAGAATATGATTTTGTATTGAACGTATAATGTTCATAGTAATTTGTTAGAACAGTAAGCTCATCCGGTTCTTAGTTTTTATTTTTATTTTTTATAAAACTGCATGTTTTTAATTTGACTATGCTTTCGACTGGACTCCAACTTTAGCAGGTCAAGTCTATCGGGAAACTGATAAGTCAACCTGACAAGTTAAATAAAGTAAATTTAAATTTCTTTGTACACATTTATGATAAAATATCTAGAAATATGTGATTTATATCCTCAAAAGGTTATATAATTTTCATATCGATTGTCTTTTGAGATTTCATTTTTCTCACTATATCATCGTTTTATTGTTTTCAAATGTGTAGGAAAGAAGTAGTGTCAGCTGTATTTGGACATTGCATAGGCCTTTCAATTTACAAATACTCATTTTCTGTTGAAATTTGATTTTTAAATGTATTGAAGCTTCTACTAAATTTTTTAAGAGTTATTTTTAAAAATTTCTTAGTAAAACAGTGTGTTCGGTGCACGTGCAGGGCTCCACTAGTAATTCTAAAAGAATAAAGGAGAGAGTTAAGAGGATTTTGATATTTCAAAGGTTTAGAGCTTCTCCTCCTTCAAATATGACATGGATATGTTACCTTGGACATCTTGTATGGAGTACAACACCAACGTTCATGCCATTTTTGGTATTTTAAGTGAAATGCCAAAATTAACATATTTGGAAGGTCACATGCCAAATATTATGTTGGGTTATTTTATTTCAAAAGACATATTTACTCCACCTTAGAGCATCTCGCGCACAGTTGCATATAGAGAAGTCACCTTAGAGCGTCTCTAAGAGAGATGCCAAAACCAAGGTGGAGTGGACATGCCACAAGGGATTTTTGGCATGGATTATTATTCTAACAGCTATGCCAAAAATGAGGTAGTATTTGGCATATGAGATGCCAAAGCCAAATTTGGTATGTAAAAAGGTGAAATGCCAAATTATATTAAAAAGAGTTGGAGTTGTTAGTTTTGGATATGTGAAAACATCTCCACTAGCGATGCTAAATCCAAGGCATATGTTTTCACTCCAATAGCCAATCCAAAAATGACATTCTATTTGACATATGCGAGTGAAATTCCAAATTTAATATAGGGCTGAAAGGGGAGATATCAATTCATATGTAGGTTTATTTTATTTTAAACTGAACCATTTGAGATGAGTTTGTTTGATGTAAAATTTGAAATAATAATATAATATTATATTTGGTAATTTGGCATATGGAGTCTAGTCTCCACTTTTAGATCTTACGGCAGAAGTCAAATTTAGAAAATTGTTTTTGAAAAAGAAGGCTTATGTGGTAAAATTTAGTATATGTAATTTAGAATGTCAGCTCTCAACGTCTATAAATGACATGTGGCCTCGTCTTCAAGAGATTTGTCTAATTATATTTTGCATTTGTCAGTTGTGATGGTATGCTAAATTTGGCATAACATAGAACATATGTCAAATTTTTATTGCGAATAAAATAATCCTAGCGAATAAAATTAATGCAAGTCTTTCGTATGTAATAAGGGAAATGAGGGTAAAATAAAAAAATAATAATTTGACATCTCTTTTGAAGTTATCAAGTAAGGATGTCAAATTACGTAGCTTAAATTTTGCCATATAAGCTTTTATTTTCAAGAAGGTATTTTTAAATTTGGCATTTCTTTTGGAGATGCTCTTACTTGAGCTACTCTAAGAGAGAGATCAGATTATTATTTTACGACGTTATCCTAATTTGATAACTTATTTAGACGATCTTCTATATCGAAATTGACACCTCGAACAACAATATTTTTCTTTGTGCCCATGGTGTGATTGAGGAAAAAATCGACTTCAAACACTCCTAAAAAAGGGCTCACCCGGTGCACAAAGTGCTCCCCCGCTAAGCGGGGGTAGGGGGAGGGTGGGCGCATGTGTACGCAGCCTTACCCTTGCATTTTTGCAAAGAGGCTGTTTCCACGCCTCGAACCCGTGACCTCTCACCGTGACCTCGCTTCAAACACTCCTAATTTATAGATATTCGAGATCCAAGAGTTTCTCAAATTATCACAATTTAAAATTTTAAATTAAAATTAAAAAAAGTCTTTGAAAAAAATTAAAAATCCAAGTCTGAATTGAGAGGTTACTGGACCGAAATTCAGGCAAAAGTCCAACGGACCTGGATTGATCTTGGATCTGATCCCCTGCAAATAGAGTTTTGGTTTATCCAATGTGGTGTTTGTCCAACGACTAGGTGTAGAAAACTTAACATGCTAGTTTTTTCAATGTCCATGTTTTATTCATAATAAAGACTTGACATTTGTTTTATGATATGCAAATTTGGCATACTATCACAAATGTCAAATGAGATGTTGAATTAGACGGTTCTCTTGGAGACAAGGTTACATATTTTTTATAGCAGTTGGGGGCTAGACATGAATTTGTCCATTTGAGGTTCCATGTGGGATTTGAAGGAGCTCTTGGAAATGCTCTTAAGAGTTGAAAAGTGTAATTTTTTTTTTTTGTTATTCAGTAAATTTTACTTCAACTCCTTTCACTTTGTTTTTACATGTGAGATTGTGCTCTACATCTCAACTTTTAAGCAGGAAGGATTTAAAGTCGGCAAATTTTAAAGGATATTTCGTGTGGTTCCTAAATCAATTAGAGCCTAATTTTATGATCTAATTTTCAGCCCGATTTTAGCTAGAGTCCAGTTGGACTCTGAGTTGGATCTCATGTTTTCAAAGCCTGCTAGAGACTTCCGTTTTTAGGGCATTTGTATTTGGTTTTTTTTTTCATGAATGAAACATGCTTTGGTGGGCTTAAAAAAAATGAAGTCCATTTCAGAGTCTACCTAAATTACAGCTAGGATCGGGCTGAAAATCGTGCCATAAAATCGAGCTGTCTAGACTTATTGTTCCTATATTTAGGTCCCATGTATAAAAACCGTACAATGCATTCAGCATGGAATTTGAGACGGATCTAAAAGGCCTTTTAAACCTCTGTTCTTCGATTTTATCTCCACGTCGGTTCATTCACTTGAGACAGATTTATAGAAAATATAATAATACAAGGGCGAGATGCTCAATAATAGTCGAATTTTCACAGACCCAATGGGACCCTTTGTGCTTGGGCACAAGATTTATATGTAATTAGTTAAACCATGTTTTTGGGTAAAAATCTAAACCAAGTTTGTTACACTCAGTTTATGACTACCCAATTGGGCCCTTAGAAAGGTGTAACGACCTTTGAGTGTGCAAATCCATTTACCAGTAAGCTAATTAACTTGCACCAAACTAGACAAATAAGAAAGTAGTTGCTAATGACTGAAGAAATTGCAATGTATACTAGCCTGTTGTTTTGCGTAATTGAATTTCCGTAAGTTCTCAAAAATGAAGAATTAGAAGTGAATATTCAAAACTGACCATTAAATAATCTCCCTTTAAGTGAATGTCCAGTACCACTCTAGTAATCCAGCTCTCTTGTGCCTTTTGTAATTTAAATGTTTTCGATTTTGTCCTCACTTATTTAATGCAAACTACCTATTTTATCTCTTTGTGGAAACCACTCTCGTCTGGTCCCTACTTTTTAAAGTCTCATACTTCCTTCCACATTTCCTTCGTTCTTCCTAAATTCTACCATTACCTTTCCACTCCGATTTTCCTCTTTCCTTTCTTTGTTGATAGCTATTAGATTAGATTACATAAATAGGTACTCTCATGATCTTATTCTTCTTTTGCTTTTTTTCTTATAGAGCAATGTTGTCCATACCTATGCTGATCATGGGTTATTGTCCTAGTAATGTATTATCTGCAAACAAGCATGCCCAAGAATAGAATTCATTAAGCTCCGCTTTTTTTTTTTTTTTTAAGAACACGAAAAACTTCAGTTCAAGAAATAACAGAACAACAAGAAATAAAAATGGAGGGAATTAGAAATCCACTTCAGAAAAGCATCCAATCATGCAACATTACTTAAACATGATTTACCAAAGTTGGGTGCTATAAAATTCGGTCGGGTAGCGATGAACAGAATAGGAGAGTGGTCAGAACCACCTGCCGACAGGGTAACAAAAATAACCTTTGGGTACATCTTCCTCCATTCAATATTGCTAAAAGGATTTATCCAATCTCTCTTTTGAGATAACTCTAAGGGGAGTTGCCCTGGGACCATGGTTTGCATCCTCCTGAGGTTATGTATGAGTTCGGAATTTTGGAAAGTTGGGTAAACTACCCTCTATGACCGGAGGGATTAGTCCAGTGTAAAGGGTTGGGAACCCTCCGATAGCAAAAAAAAAAAAAAAAAACTATCTTTTGAGATGGATTAATCCATTATGTTTATTAGTCCATGCGAAAGTCGGGCGAACAGAGCCCAGATCAATAAGATTGGAGTTTTCTATAAATTTTGTGCATGCTATCTATTTCAATAATTTGGAGATTGTTACAATCTTGCCATAGAAGGCGGTAGGCCAGGATGCTGGACCTAATCAAATTTCAGTTTTCTCCAGGCCCAGGACCAGCACAGATAACCTTAACCAGAATCTGCTTCGAATTCCATAGTTCTTCTTCAAGCACCAAAATCCCAACAGAACTCGGATTTCAGGATAACCTTCATTCTCAATTTGGCTTCCAGGGATACCAGAGTGCATAAAATACAGTTTTGAAAAGAACCACCTCAATAAGTAAACCCACAACCCTTGCAGAAAAATGCATCACTGACTGTCAGTTGGAGAAGAGCCATCCAAATAACAGTATCCTTGGAATTCATTACAATCTTTTTCAAGATAAAAACTACTGGGATTGTTGAAATCCTAATCATAAAGGTACCTAGAAGTCCTGAACACCGTTAAACAAGCAATCACTACCCCTCCAGGACAAGTCAATCAATACTGTTACAAATTACTGAAACAACCAAACCAATGAGATGATGACAATCATTTATAGCAAACTTAGAACAATAAGCAGAATCACTACCACTATCTGAAGAGAGATGTATCCTATTATTTTATCAGTAATGTAAATAATCCATAACAACATCTGCAGTGACAAATTTATTTATTTATCTATTTTATCAATGGCAATATGATATTTACCGAAACATCTGTCTGCTTATTTCACAAAGTTCAAATCACACGCAACCTCAGGAATCTGAAAGATGGGGGCATTGAACTGATTTTTGCAACCTGACAAGAGACCAAAAACAAATTAGCTAACGCCACTTGCTTTCTCTCTACAGGTTTCTCTCTCAGATTAGGTAACATAAAATGGTATGTACTGAAACATACATAAGAGATGCCAGTAACAATTTACCCCCATTCTATCATCTCAATAGCTAAACATCAGATCTTTTCAATCTTTTCTGCCTTAACAACAGGATTTGCCTTGGCGATAGCATCTCGGCCAGCAGTCCGATAGTCGAAAGAGCATTCATGCTTCTCAGAGTAACGATGAACGGAGCAAAAGGTTCCACCGCATCTGCACTTGAACCCAGTCAACCCAACACGTTTCCTGCAAGACGTGCAACGATTTGGGGGCTGTTTACCCATATCCTCAGATGTATTCCCGTTGACATTTAGATCATGCCCTTCTCCCACCTCATCTAACCTTTCCACTGAAGAATCAAATTGTATGGAGCTAGATGCAGGGGACACCTTTTCCATGACTGAGAGAACTGGAGACACCTTGGGCTGCTTCTTCATGTAGTGGTCTCTATAGCACTTGGAACAAAGGTTATTAGTAGCAGCACTTCCAAAGAAGCCACAATTATTCGCACACAATATTGGCCCTTCAGGTGTCTGGCATTCAGTCTCATCGGTTTCCTTTTTCCAGCTCTCTTGTGCCATTTGATTACCTTTATTCGTAATTCTAGGAGAGAACTTCCCAACAAAAGACCCAACAATTCTGTGCTAAGAAATTCAGAACCCTGCAAGGCAACCAAATGAACTGAGATTTGAAAGCATCAACCTTCAACAAACATTTTGCTTCTCTGAAATCTCTCTCCCACTTTGTAACTTGGTCCTGGGAAATTCAACCTCGAAAATGTCCACTAGGACAACAGCAACTCAGATGCAAATCTCTGCCCCGTTCAAGAAAACTGGAATCCACAAAAGAAACTTTTCTTTTACATTGGAAATGTTTTGCTGAAATTTGAAACAAATAATAGTCAGGTCACTAGGATTAAATTTCTCTGTAGAATCAAAGGTTTATCTCAAATAGTTTGTCCTCCTTCAGGACAGATCAAAGACAAACCTTGCGACTCCAGCACAGATCAAAGACAAAAGTTGACCTCAATACAGCTTCAAGCAGAGAATCCCCATCTTCAGGACCTAAATTCACAGTAAGAAGTGAAATAAATAAACTACCAAGTGACAAACTGTATTAAAAAATCTCAAATACAATGTTGAGATTCAACAATAGAGTATAGATAGAAGCTGAAAGTGCATTTGACAGGCAACTATGTTGGGGTCGGCTACATGAATTCTGTTTCTCCATTCCGATCTATCCTGAGCCAAATCTTTAGATGATGATCACCATTTGTATACACAATAATCAAAACCTTATATCCCATCAATCTGAGCTCATCTCTCTCCCCCTCCATTCTCTTTTAAGTACAATCTTTTAAGCGATGGTTATATTACCCTAAGACTCGTCAATTCTCCACATAGGACCAATCACTATCATTGCCATTGCCACCACATCGCCTCTTGAGTCCACTCAATCCTATTTCGGTTTTGAAGCCATGCTCTCAGTAACTCAACATATTGACATGCTTTACTTTACTACTTCACCTAAGGCCTCCATTGGTTTACCGTCTTCAAATTTTACTGTTTTCTGAAGGTTCCAAAACCACCTTGACAGTCATTCCTTGTTTTATGTTCCATTGGAACTACCCAAGCTTTCCTCTTAGGGGTCGTTTGTTTGCAACATTTTACATATGCAATAATTACACATTGAAAAAAATTGAACGTGTACATTTGTTTCATGGAATTTATGTATGTAAAAGAATCACAAGCAAAAGTTTCATGTAAAAATTTCTAATCTCCTCGATGAAATCCTCTACAGATGTAAATGATGTGACCTTTCCGAGGATTAGGCCTAAATAAGATTGAAATCGTGAAAACAGAATTCATGTAGCTGATCCAAACATAGTTGGGACAAAGCTTTGATGATGATGATGTAAATGACGTGACTATTACAGATCCACGAAAGGCAACAAGTTGGCATTCATTACTATTTCTGACAACATGATTTGAGGTTCAAATCCTGTCAGTTTATTTATACAGATTAACAGCACAAATATCCTACCCATTTTTCAATATATATTTTGAACCTTGTGGGCCCACAATTTGTGACCCAATCCATGCAGCATTTTCATAGAACTAATAAACCCTGAGGAATAAATTTTCATATCTTAAATCCTCATGGATTTTAAATAATATGGGAAAACTCAAGAACAACCTAATCCTATTATTCTATATTTTTCTGCACTTATTCATCATCATCAAAGCCTTATCGCAGCCATTTTGGGGTTGGCTACATGAATGCTATTTCCTTTTTCTTTTTTTTTTAATGGTTAGCTACATGAATGCTATTTCTCCATTTTCGTCTATCCAAATCATTGGATAGGTTGTAGTGTTGCACTATCTATCCTCACTACCCCCATCTACGTCCTCTCCGGTCTACCCCTTTTTCTTGGTCTTGGTGGGCAATCAACATGCATAAATTTCTTCCTACGTGGGATATGTCCAAACCATCTCAAATGAGTCTATCTTAATATTGCCCCTAATTCATGATCAAAACCATTCAATATTCAATATTCTTATATCCTCATGGACTTTGGGGAACATGTGAAAAACATAAAAAAATAAAAAATAAAAAATAAAAATAAAAAAACTAAATCAGAAAGTTTTTTCCACTCTGGTGGGCCCCAATTCATGAGCTGAACCATTCGATATTTTCATAGAAATGACAAACTAAACTCCAATGCATGAAGTTTCATATCTTAGATCCTCATGAATTTTGATAAATATGAGAAACTAAAATTTTGTGATGCTTCAATTCATGATCCAGACTGTTCATTGTGTTTAGGATCCACTATTTCATTTGTAGAGAAGTTTTGGGATCCTAAAGCCCACTATATTGTACGAAAACCGAGATGGATCTCTTTTCATCCCCATACATTGATTTCTTAATTTTTGTATACTTATACATCTAGTTAAAGCAAACATGGTAAAATGAATTGTGCATAAAAATGGTGTTTGCAAACATGCGTTGTAATATGTTCAACATGTGCAAAGTTTCCATATGCAAAACTTACATATATAAATATGATTTACTTATCTCATGCATATAAACAGACGACCATTTGTAAACTGATTTGTAATCCACACATCATGCTTAACATTAGCATTTCACTAAGTAACATAACTCCTTTCCCTTTTTTCACGGCCCGACACTTAGCTTAGCTCCACACAACAAACACCAAAGTAGATCTAATCTCATAAAAAATTCCCCTCTAACTGGAGTGAAGCTCCAAGGCCAAATAGCGCTCCACTAGCTCCGTCTCCACTATGCAAAACATGTGATAATCTTCTTAGTTATGCTGGGTTGAAACTCTTCAATTTGTCCTACAATTGCTCAATGTACAAAATCTTTTGCATAAAGATTTTAAGTTGTTTTTAGTTTTTGATAATCTCAACTTCTCTATAATCCACTCTCCAAATATTCTGTGGATTTGCTAATTTTCAATTGATACAGAACATCTTTCTCCAAAGTTCTAACCTATCACCAATTTGCTTTCTTGTCTAACTAATTGTATTACATCATCTACTGGAGCTTGATCTTCGATGCAAACTTACAAGTTGTCCACGATCAATGCTTTTGGTGCCTCTGGTGTTGTTGGTGACTCAGTGATCATCACTTTGTCTTGACCTGAGCTCCACAAGTGGAAAGTTAAATATCCTCTCATATGGAGCATGGATTACTCTACATATGGGCTATTCATGAATAAGTTTCTAAATATTCTCATGGTTCATTCCGGAGCTGGGAGATTCAATAAAACAACTATCAAATCAGAAAATTCACACTTTAATCCTAAGATTCACCTCTAATTGGGATTCGTTACGTAGATAGGAATCTTTTTTCCTTGGATTGGATATGAATCATAGGACTCGGGATATGAATAAAAGAATGGGCATTACATTCAGTCTAGATGTTTCACTGATCATACTTTGATTTTTTTAAGGTGGGTTTTGCTTTAACTCATAATTGACTTTACTAACATATTTCATTGATCATACCTTATATTCACCTCCTCTTCTTTCACAAGGCCCTGCTCCAGATTTCCTTTCTCTGACCTTGGCAAGCTTAAGAATACCCTTATCTGCCTGCCTCCTTAGTCCCAATTGTGTCAACAATTGTCATAAATATCGTACTTAGCTTCACTAACCGTTTTCTTAGCAGTATTTTCATATCTTAACTCTTTAATTGGTGATAGTAAAACATAGTTTAGAATCATCATTAACAAGACACTTTCAAAAAATCAATTGTAACCACGCGAACCACGTAAGCAGCAGCCAATCTCCAATGACAAGGCACCAAAACAAAATGAAGCAAAGAAGCACCATGTATTCGACTCAATAACCAAAATTAGACTGTGCTATTAGTTTTGTGTTCCTCAGGTGCACTGAAAGGGCACAACATATACACTTAAACCTTCTTGTTGAAATTACCCATATTTTAGTAGAAAATCTTTCTACTAATAGTAGCAAGAACAAATATCATCAAGGGATTTATATTTGTTAAAAAAATATGAGTTATATGCAACAGTGGTTAACCAAATGCCTAAAACTTGGAACAACTCATTTTAGAGGGCAGATTGGTAATCACAATACTAAAGTGATGACACAGCAAACCAGATGGGGCCTTATGTTAAGGACATGAATGCAACAACTATTTTTAGAGAACGGCTCCTTACTTGAGTGGTAAGGAGTGGCAGTTCTCACCTGGGCTTACCCGAGTGGTAAGGAGTGACAGTTCTCACCTGGCTTCTCAGGGTTCAAACCCTGGGTATGCAACCTCTTCCCGTGTGTGCTGCCGGCTCCCTTCCCACCTGTATGGGCTTTCTTCCCGCGTGTGCGGGCTCCTTTCCCACTTGAGTGGGCTGTCTTCCCATGTGTGTGCAGGCTCTCAATTGGGCCCCAGCCCCCTTGGCTGGGTTACCAAAAAGAAAAAAAACAACTATTTCTAAGTCTCTAGGTATGAAATGGAAAGCTACAACATGACTAGAGCCTATAACAGAACACCTACCAACTTTTCAAAATCCATAAACAACAAAAATAAAACAAAATCGTGAAATAGGAGACGGAAAAACGCTGCAAATCTAGAATCAAGCGTCCCTCAGGCTCAGGGCCAAAGGCTCCTGGGCTGGGCTAGTCGGGAGATACCATGGGTTATAAAAAAAAAAAAAAGCTGCAAATCTGACATGAATGTGTGAGGACAGGGTGTGTATGCATTTTTAATGGGTCACCACTGTGATCAACTCATTATACTGTAAAGTGGCTGCAAAACCAAATACCAATATCTGCCACTTTAATTACAAGGGACACATTTTCCGCAACCAGTGCCAAATCGAAGTACAATAGATGTTAACCAAAGAGAAGAGTGTATGCAGACCTTCTCTCACATATGACTATTGATTATGCCGATTACCAAAAAACACACACATGACTATTGAGCACAAGAACAGGATTTTCAGCAGAGACAGACTAGTTTTCCTAGTAATTAATCAGAAAACATAGGAGTTCATGCTGCAGATGGCGGATCGAGATGCAGGTTGGGTAGAGATGAAGAGATGGTGGGGTAGGTTTGTCTTTCGCCTGAAAATCATGGCCTCATGCCAAACTCCCTGTCATAGGTGAAGAGAAGAGAGAACTCGGGGAACCAAGAAGCACTCCATTTTTTTTCACTAATCAATGTCTTCAACTAAATAGCCAAGGAGAATGAGGCCTTACATCACTTAAATAGGAGAAAACATAACCCTCTAACTAATATGGACCATCCAAACACAGTGATGGCCAGGATTAAAATATTTAATATAAAAACACTTAAAATATAAATAAAAAACTATAAATATGAGAGAATATGTGGGTCGGGCCCAAAATGATAAGTCGAGATGGATGGCCTGTCCTGTATCAATATAGGCCTTGTCTACTTTATGCAGGTGTAAGCTACAAGGGCCAAGGCATTTTTGCATCCAGTAAATGACATGATCACATCCATTAAATTATCCACACTTATAGTGATCCAAATGGAAAAAAAAATGTTTGATGATAGACTAATAGTTTTTGTTTGCTCCCATGCTTTCTTTTAGATGTTTAATTCCAAGGCCTTGTAATACAGTTTTTAGGCATTCCTAAATCACTGATTCCATGGTTTTATAGAACACAGCTCCTACTCCAATGCACAAATTGGCAGAAGAAAATTCGGATACAAGTTGGGAATGTATAAATGTGGCAGATCGTGTCCAATTCCAGAAGGAACTAAACCAGTGAATGAACTTGCAGACACTATAAATGCTAATGTCGTGGCCTTGTAGCTGGTTTACACTAACATACATGGTTCAGTCAAATCGTGAATCGTATCACGAATCGTTCAAGGGGTTGAATCACAAATCGAATCGCGAATTGTAGGATATTTTCTACTTTTCTTAATATAGATGAAAAAAACTAAAAATATATTGAAAAAATAGAAAAAATTATAGATATCCATAATTTATCTATTTTCCATCCATATCAACATCGATACATGACACATAATAGCGTCTCAATATACTATTAGTTGAATCGCTGAACATGATTGAGATATCAAAAAGAAGTAACATATCTATAATATCAAAATAAAAAATAAGCATTCATTTTCTTTGATGGTGCCATAACTTTAAAATACCCATCCAATAAAAATCTCCAAGGTGATCATAGTCAATTAACAGAGTCCATGCAAAAAAAAAAAGAAGTGTAAATTAAACAATTAAAGTCTGTTGCAACAGTTAAGATATTCCATCCATCGGTGAGGCCCACTATTGAAATATACTTAATGTGCAGGCCCCACTATTTGATCCACATGACTACATCCATGAGACAAAAAACAGCTAGCAAATTAGCATTTGATCCACAGCACTACATCCATGAGACAAAAAACAGCTAGCAAATTAGCAGCCAGCAGGTGGGAATCAAACAGTTGGGAAACTTCATCCAATAAAGGGCCCCACTAATTGATCTAATCCATTGAAAAAAAAAAAACAGCCAGCAGGAGGGGCTCCCTCAATCAGTGGGGCCCACTCTTGTAAAAAAGAAGGACCGAAGAACCAAGATTAGGATTTCATCCACCAGTGGGGACTGGGGTCCACTCTTAAAATATATTTAAGATATGGGATCTGGGACCCATTGATGGATCTACATCCATAAAAAAAGGAAAGGAGAGAATAAAGGGAGCAGCAGTTTGGATTTCATCTATCAGTGGGATCCACAAATAGATTTAATATGTGAGACCCACTATGGATCTACATCCAAGCAAAAAAAAGGGAGACCGGAAGGATTTACATCCATCAAAAAGAACATAAAAAAAGGATAGAATAGAGAAGAAGTTGGATTATGATCCATCAGTGGGGCCCAACATGCACAAATTGATTAAACGTGTGGGACCCACTGATGGATCTACATCCAAAGAATGGGAAAAAGAGAGAGAGAGAGAGAGACCCGAAGGTAAGAAGAAAGCAGAACAAATATTTCATCCATCAGTGAGGCCCACACAATCTGTAATTTTAGGATGGTGGAACCGTTGGGCCCCACTGATGATTGAAAAAAAAGAAATGTGAGGGAGGGAGACGAACACATGTAAGATAAGAAAAAATCTATATTAAAAGCATACCTGAATTCGGGCGTCAGCTATAGTGGAGTGCTCATCTTCCTCCACCTCTTCAAGTAGTAGCAGCGAAGACGGACTTGGAGTGCAGTGATACTAGAAGTTGAAGCGATGAAAGAAGAAATGCAAAGGAGGAGTTGTTTTCTTTGGATTGCAACAAAGAAGAAATACATGCAAAGACGAGACTCGCAAGTGAGAGACTACACCAGCAATAAAGAAAAAAGATGATGATGATCAATTTTCATTGATAACATCCATTAAATACAAAACATGCAGAATCAACAACTACATTTCCTTAGGCGGTATTACCAAACTACCTATGACACACAACATCCTCTTATTCAAAGGAACACCCCGTAAAAAAAAAACCTATTACGTGACCCAGCACCTTTGCATGGTGCATGTAAGGTGGACAAGTGTCAATCCATTCCTCTTAGACGAACCTTGTCCTCGAGGCTGATGCCAGAGAGTTTTTCTTCAAGGGACCTGTAATTTTCACATGTAGCATCAGATTTTGGAGCTCCTTGCCATTACACGAGAACCTCTACGCCTGTAGCCTTGCCTTAACTCATCTTCGTGCCAAAATGGCCTTTGGATTTGGCTGCAAATAACCATCATCAGGTAATTGAGGAAGTGTGGGTTGTGGTCGTAGATAATTTTCCGAAGAACGATTCATAGCCTCCATCTGTTTGTGGATGGTATGATGAACTCATTTGTAGCCGGAACCCTTGTAATTTAAATAATTCCTTCCAAAATGTACTAGTAAAAACTAAGTTGCGATTGAACAAAATGGTTAGGGGCATCTTCGTGCAATTTAAAAACATTTTTAAAAAATAGTTTGGATTGGGGAAGGTAAGGATGGGATAGAAAATACAAACCTTTAGTAATTCTTATCCCATCCTTATACTGCCCAATCAATCACCAAAATGTTTTTTTTAAATGTTTTTAAATTGCCTGGGGATGCCAGCGACCATGACCTCTACGCCTGTAGCCTTGCCTTAACTCATCTTCATGCCAAAATGGCCTTTGGATTTGGCTGCAAATAACCATCATCAGTTAATTGAGGAAGTGTGGGTTGTGGTCGTAGATAATTTTCCGAAGAACGATTCATAGCCTCCATCTGTTTGTGGATATGGTATGATGAACTCATTTGTAGCCGGAACCCTTGTAATTTAAATAATTCCTTCCAAAATGTACTAGTAAAAACTAAGTTGCAATTGAACAAAATGGTTAGGGGCATCTTCGTGCAATTTAAAAACATTTTTAAAAAATAGTTTGGATTGGGGAAGGTAAGGATGGGATAGAAAATACAAACCTTTAGTAATTCTTATCCCATCCTTATACTGCCCAATCAATCACCAAAATGTTTTTTTTAAATGTTTTTAAATTGCCTGGGGATGCCAGCGACCATGATGTCCGAGTTTTTACTAGTACATTTTGGAAGAAATTATTTAAATTACTGGAGGTCCAGCTAAAAATGAGTTCATCATATGATTTGCAAACTGATGGGCAAATTGAGGTTCTGAATCGTTCCTTAAAAAATTATCTCGGATGCTATGGCAATGAACAACCTAAGTCATAGTTGTAATGAGCTAGTCCGCTGAATGGTGGTACAATACCACATTCCACATGGCCACACAAACTACACCATATCAGGTGTTCTATGGGGTAGCTCCTCCTACATTGATTTCATATGTCCCTAAGGTCCAAGCTGTTGATGATGAGATGTGGGAGTTCGCCTTAGGGGGGACTGGGTATATCTTCGCCTCCAACCCTAAATGCAATGTTCCATGTCTGCAAGGAGATCATGAAAGATTGCTCGTTATTATGGACCATTTCAAAATTTTGAAATAATTGGACCCATCACATATCGTTTGGATCTCCGTGCAGCGAGCAAAATACATCCAATGGTCCACGTCTCCAAATTGAAAAAGAAAAGTGGAAAGCATGACACTCCACAGCCCACACTTCCTCAGTTAGCTATGATTCTTTGCAGCCAAACCCAAAAGCCAGTTTGGCATGGAGATTAGTCAAGAAAGGAAATACAACAAACATAAAGGTTCTCGTGCAATGGTAAGGAGCACCAGAAGAAACTGATGCTACGTGGGAAAATTACAGGTCTCTTGAAGAAAAATTCCCTAGCATCAACCTTGAGGACAAGGTTTGTGTCTCAAGGGTATGGACTGATACTCGTCAACCTTGCATGCACCATGCAAATGTTTTGGGTCACATCTGTTGAGTGGTTCCTGGATAATAGGGGTTTTCAACTTGGTGATTCTTTGAGTAAGTAAATGCTGAGTCTCATAGGTAGTTCGTCACAACCCCCAAGATCATGTGATCATGTGATTAGGAAAATGTAGCCGTTGAATATGCATGTCTTGTATTTGATGGATGTTATCAATAAAAAATTGATCATCATTGTCTTTTTTCTCCAAACTACCTGTTGGTGCAATCTACTGCTCGAGATTCTTTGTTTTCTTCCAACTTTTTCTCTATGAGCAGTGAGTGACCTTTATCGCATCACCATAGCTCGAGGAAGCAAAAAACACAGTAACACAACATGAAGACCGTGAAAATGGAAATTCCTGGAGCGTTGGGTCCCAGCTTCACACAAACATGTGCTAACAGTTTTGTTTAGATGAGGATAGTAGATGGAGATGACTGTCCACAATTCAATTTGTAATGTAGACACTGTTTTCTAGTTGTTACCTCCAATTGTTGTTCTCTAGTTGTTATCTCCACTGGTTCTCTCCGCATCCAAACAACTGCTAACTGTATGTTTAAACAAGATTATAAGGTGGACAAAATTAAGATAATGAAAATAATACATCCTCCACAGCTCAAATTTGTACCGTTGGCAGTTTAGTCCATCTATTCTCTCCACATCTAAAACAAAACTACGATAGAGAATATAGTACATCCTCCGCAACTCAAATTTGTACTGTTGGCAGTTTAGTCCATCGATTCTCTCCGCATCTAAACCACATCTGGAGGACACTAAATAACTAACCACTAATTCCTTACAAGAGAGAGAGAGAGCCAAAAGGAAGAACCTTTGGAATAAATTTCCCTACTCTAATGTAACGGGGTAATCAGAACTCAGAAGCATTAAGCAACATTTAAATGGGGCCAAAGAAGAAAGTTTTCAGATTTTTCCAATACTAAAGCTTGCGATTTTCACTCATAACTGTAGTCTGATTACAGTTAAATCATTTTTTTATAATTACATACTCTCTCATCAACTGCATCAACCGAAATCAGCAATTGAAAAAAAAAAAAAACACCTTTTCGAAGTCAAAGCTTGCCCAAGGTGCTTGGAGGATGAGGAAACTGTTGATCATCTCCTATTAAGATGCAAATATGCTGTGAAAATATGGAATTCAGTCATAGGCTGGTTTGGATGCAAATGGGTTTTGCCGAAACTCCTTCAACACCTTTTCGAAGTGTGGAAGTCTCTCATTGGGTCTCCGAAAGGGAAGGAGCTGTGGAACCTTTCGTTTGCATCGGCAATTTCGCACATTTGGAAGGATAGAAATGCTAGGTGCTTTGAGGGAACAAATAGTTCTGAAGAGATGTTATGTGATAAGATCAAATTTTCAGTCGCACAATGGGTGAAGACTGATACCTTATTTAAAGACTATCCTGTTGACCAAATAATGTACAATTAGAAGGATATAGCTTTCTCTTAAGTTGGGGAATGGGTGGGTGTTGTAGCTTTGGGGGTTTTTCTTTGTCTTTGGACTGTCTCTAGTGTTTGTGGTCTCTTGTTTTGGGTCTTTGTTTGTTCTGTGCTTTTCCCATTAGTATAAGCCTTTTGTACTGATGTGATTTAATGAAAGTTATCATTCAGAAAAAAAAAAAAGAAAAAGGAGGAGGGGTGGGGGGGTCTCAGCAAATAAAACACAAGTCCAAATTCCTGGATTTCCAATCATCAGTGAGTAATCAAGTACTCCAGGGCAAAAATAACAAAAAAACCCAACAATCTTCGATAAGAAGATATAGAACCGGAATCCCAAACATCAGAAATCGGATCATACCACACAACCACCGAAATCTCCAGAACCAGAACTTGATTTCAGCCAAATCAAAATCAAGAAGCTGAGAAACATCATCAGAATTCAGAACACACACATATATGAACGATTCTCAGTGAATTGCGATAAGATCCACCAAAAATATCAAATCCTTATAAGCAAATCGGAACTATCGACCACAGATTCTTTCATTAATCACCGGAAACAAACAAACAAAAAAACCCTAAAAACCTTTATCTTTGGAGGAAACAAAAACTATGAAAAAAATCAGGCTTCAAGTAATGGGGAAAAAATACAGAAATCAAAGCAAAAAAAAAAAAAATTCGAGATCGAGAGCAAGAGCAAGAGCAAGAGCAAGCTAACCGAAATTTGCAGAGACGAATTCTCGTGGGGAGAGGGATTTTTCTTCTCTTCTTTGTTTCTGTAAGGTTAGGGTTTAAAAGGATTTGATTTGTGGGTGACCAAGGAATCTGCCCGTTGCCCCAACCATACTCTTGGTCAGCTGCTCTCCAATTAGGTGAGCCCGTTATAAACAGGACCCACTGCCCGCTGACCTAATAATTGGAGAGAGAATATAAGAAATGGCATGATTACCATTTGTGTCCCTTTTTTTTTTTTTAACACAATATCCACTTTATTATATTATGTTTATAAAGTTGGTATAATATAACCATAAAGTTTGCAATGGAATTTTGGCAGGCTGACAGTCAGGATTCCATACTATTTTATGGTTTGAGTGACAGCTCTTCCAATTGAAAGTGTGGCCCACTTTTCAGATGGAGATATTAAGGGCATGTTTGTTAGGAAGAATTGTAATAATTTTCATCAATTTTGAGAATTTGGAATGCCGCCTTCTAAAGTAGATTTATAAATGCTTAACCTCTATCAGTTTGAAATGTTGAGAATATGAGAATTTATAAGAGTAAAATTGTCTTTTCATGTGGGTTGAAAATCGAAATTTTTACACCAATCATGACATTTGGAATGCACAGGGAAATACGTGTCAAGCCCATCGTGTTATAAACTTCCAACAAGGCCAATTCATTGTTAGATATGTCTTTAGCCAAATAGGGTCTATTCTTTTTAATAATCAGAGAGCTCTTCTGCATAGAATTTGAATTCTCCGAATTTGTCATCCGAGTGAAATCCTAAATGCTTCGTTGCTCATCTAACATTCAAAGTGCTAGAATTACGAGACTTATACAAGGCTAAAAGTGGCTCTTTTAGAGTATTATTTGAGATTCTAATAACAAAACATAGTATTTGAGGAGTTTGCAATTTTATGTTTGATTAGGTTTGGATGGTTGGAATTTATCAATTTATCCAAGTAAAAATTCACTTTTACACAAATGAATTCTCTGAATTCTAAATTTTAGAATACTCTTTTGCTATTAATATTTTAAAATTCTACTTCTTATACGGTAACATTTGGAATTCTCGAAACCCTCCAGACAATATATCACCAAATGGTTGCAACCAAATAACCATGTTTCTTTACTGGAATTTATGGGATTTCTGCCTAGAGAAATATGAAATTCTCATGACCTGGAGGAATTCCTGAATGCTTACTTGTATATAAGCATTCAAAATTTCCACAAAAAAGTAAAGTTGCTAAAATTCTTGAATCCCAAAAGGTCATTTGAGACCTTTTAGGTGGCTAAAATTTTAAGATGTTTGTGAATAAACATGACATTTGCAATTGCTAGGGTTGAAGATGTTACATCGTGTTAAAAAAAAGACCACAGCATAACAAATTATTGTCATAAATTATAAAAAAAGAAAAAGACCCTACTAAAAGGGACTATTTCTTTGCTAGAATTCAATAATTTCCTGTCCGAGAAATCAGATAAGGTGGAATTCCTAGATGCTCCCTTGGACTCGAGCATCTGGAAATTCCACAAAATGCAAAGGGATTGAAATTTATGAATTTTCAAAGGTCATTTGAAACCTTTTCAAGTGACTGAAATTTTAAAATACTTGACAAGAAATAAGGAATTTGCAAATGCCAAAGATTAAGAGGTCAATATAGCAGCCCATTTCTTCTCCAATCGCAGGTGGCCCACCTTTTCTTCTCCGATCCAATAGCCTCTTTCTCCGAATTTTCAGCTTGTTTTACCCACTTTCACTATATTTATAAAAAAAAAAACACTCTTTTTTTTTTATGTTTTTACATTCTAAGGAAGCAATACAATCAATTGAAAGGGTGCAATGCTGACATTGCATTTTGTACCGATGGCAAGAGGGGATGGGCTGAAACCGCAGAGACTCCCCTCCAATAAATAAATAATAAATTGAGAGATCCTCTGAGTGGCCTTACACACTAGACTAGTGTACCACTCAAGATCCGCTGTGTTATCCACGGGCAGCCCCTGCACAAATATATGGGAATCTGCCCTCGTGCATGACAATTGACAACGGATACATGGCAGGAGGACCTCACGGTCGCCGTGAGATTTTCCCTCACCAGATGCGGACTCCCCCTACCATTGATGTACTCATCTAAGTAGGGCCATGGCCATGAGCCATATAAGCAATGTTCTCCTAGGCGGCTAGACCTATCGTTCTGTGGAAGCTTTGGAAATCAACTTTGTGATTTTGGTCTCTCTTCTTCCCGCCATGTCCTTTTCTACAGAACTGAAGGCAAAATCCTCCTTCCTCGCCAATGCAATTCAA
Organism: Litsea cubeba; assembly: GCA_012931725.1. Lineage (NCBI taxonomy): Eukaryota > Viridiplantae > Streptophyta > Magnoliopsida > Laurales > Lauraceae > Litsea > Litsea cubeba. The sequence continues at coordinate 75,306,597 of CM022945.1, forward strand.
TAACCGAATCCATGACTCCAACACAATCTTCCCTTATTGGGTCTTTCTCAAACTCCCTTATTTCGTGCTTCTCGCGGAAAATTGCAGTAAAAACAGCTCGGAGACCATCCACCAATCTCTTCAATGTAAGACCCATCTCTCACTTCTTCTACCTTCTTCGTTTCTCATGTCATTTTCATGTTTCAATGAACCACTTTCTTTTTTTTTTTGGAACATACAGTTGTTTGCTGGGAAATTTGGGAGAGAGGGTTCTGCCAGTTTTAGCAACTTTACAGCTTGCTGTGTTGCTGATGAGTTTTCTGATGGAGAAATGGTGGAATGTTTAAGGGAAGGAAAACCCAATAAAAATGGTTTTGATTTTCTTTATTTAATGGAAGAACGCGGGCTTTACGCTGACTGTAACACCTACTTTTGGCTCTTGGAAGGATGTTTGAAATATGGGTCATTGGCAGATGCTAAAAGAGTCCACGGGAGGATTTTGAAATCAGGTTTCGGTGGAGATAGTGGGTTGGCTAATAGGTTAGTTGATGCTTATATTGGTTTTGGTAATTTGGATGATGCCGTCCGCGTGGTCGATGAAATGTCTCAGAGAAATGTAACTTCTTGGAATTGTATAATTGCTGCATTCCTTGCGAAGAAGATGAATCACCGAGTATTGGGTTTTTTCCGTAGGATGTTAGAGTGCACCCAGCTTGATGGGCATGCTTTTGCCTGCGCTCTGAGGGCATGCGATGGCAGCAATGCGTCTTTCTCCTGCATCGAACAGATTCATGCTCAGATTTTTCGTCGTGGTTTCTTTACTGAACCAATCATCGGTAATCCTTTGATTTATTTGTATTCGAAATATGGAGATGTTGATTCAGCCGCGTTGGTCTTTGGAGAATTACGTTCAAGGGATAGCGTGTCATGGGTTGCTATGATTTCTGGTCTTTCTCAAAATAGCCATGGAGAAAAAGCGCTTCTTCTCTATTGCAAAATGCAAAGATTGGGAATCATCCCGACACCTTATGTGTTCTCTAGTGTTCTCAGTGCGTGCACTAAAACTGAGCTTTTTGAGAATGGGAAGCAGCTCCATGCCCAAGTCTTCAAGTGGGGATTTCAGTCTGAAACTTTCGTTGGCAATGCTCTCGTCACCTTGTATTCACGGTGTGGAAACTTGGGCTTGGCAGAAAAAGTCTTTGCTGAAATGCATCGTCATGATAAAGTAACATATAATTCATTAATATCTGGACATGCTCAATGTGGAAACAGTCATACAGCATTTCATTTCTACAGGAAGATGCAACTTGCAGGACTGAAACCTGATGCCGTAACCATTGCGAGTCTCTTTAGTGCTTGTGCCTCTGCAGGAGATCTTGACAAAGGGAGACAGCTCCATTCGCATGTAACAAAAGCCGGGCATTCTTCCGATATCATCATTGAAGGTTCTTTGCTTGATCTTTATGTAAAATGTGCCGACATTGAAACTGCACATGAATTTTTCAATACGACAAACAGAGAAAATGTGGTCCTATGGAATGTGATGCTTGTAGCTTATGGGCAAATGGGTAATCTCAGAGAGTCTTTTGAGTTGTTTTCCCAAATGCAAGTTGCAGGCATGAGACCCAACCAGTATACATATCCCAGTATATTGAGAACATGTACTTCGTTAGGAGCTCTTGATCTTGGAGAACAAATCCACAGCCAAATCGTAAAGACAGGTTTCGAACAAAACATCTATGTTTGTAGTGTCTTGATAGATATGTATGCGAAATGTGGGAGATTAAGCATTGCAAGAGAAATTCTTGAGAGACTCACAGAGGAGGATGTGGTCTCATGGACTGCCATGATTGCAGGCTATGCGCAGCATGAGTATTTTGTTGAAGCTTTACGACTCTTTGAAGAAATGCAGAGTATAGGCATCCGACCAGATAATATAGGATTCTCCAGTGCTCTCAGTGCATGTGCTGGAATTCAAGCGCTAGAACAAGGATTGCAAATCCATGCTCAGGCTGTTGTTGCTGGATATTCTATGGACCTTTCAATTGGGAATTCACTTGTCTCTCTTTACGCTAGATGTGGTAGAATTAAAGAAGCGTATTCAGCATTTGAGATGATAGAAGCCAAAGATGAGATATCATGGAATGGATTGATATCAGGATTTGCACAGAGTGGTCACTGTGAAGAAGCTTTGCAAGTGTTTGCAGAGATGAATCGAGAGTGCGTGAGAGCTAATCTATTCACCTTTGGCTCTGCAATTAGTGCTTCCGCAAATATTGCAGAAATAAAACAAGGGAAGCAGATTCATGGTAGGATGATAAAAACTAGTTATGATTCAGAAATTGAGGCTAGTAATGTTCTAATTACATTGTATTCTAAGTGTGGTAATATTGATGATGCAAAGAGAGAATTCTATGAGATGCCTGAAAGAAATGAGGTATCATGGAATGCAATGATCACTGGCTATTCTCAACATGGATTTGGAATTGAAGCTCTGAAGCTCTTTGAGCAGATGAAGCAACAGGGCTTTAAGCCAAACCATGTCACCTTTGTGGGTGTTCTATCAGCTTGCAGTCATGTCGGTTTGGTAAATGAAGGACTCAACTACTTCAAGTCCATGAGCGAAGAGCATAGTGTTCTTCCAAGGCCAGAACACTACGTTTGTGTTGTGGATATTTTGGGACGAGCTGGATTGCTAGACCATGCAAGAAATTTCATTGAGGCGATGCCGATAAAACCAGATGCTATGGTTTGGAGAACCCTTCTTAGTGCTTGTACAATTCACAAGAACATGATGATTGGAGAGTTTGCAGCCCAACATCTTCTAGAATTGGAGCCGTTCGATTCAGCAACTTATGTTCTTCTATCAAATATATATGCAGTGGCTAGAAAATGGGATCTCAGGGATAAGGTTAGGCAAATGATGAAAGAAAGAGGAGTGAAGAAGGAGCCTGGAAGGAGCTGGATTGAGATCAAGAACTCAGTGCATGCATTCTTCGTTGGTGATCGGTTGCATCCACTGGCAGATAAGATATACGAATTTTTAGAGGATTTGAACAAAAGGGCTGCTGAAATCGGATATGTCCAAGATCGGTATAGCCTTCTGCATGATATTGAGCAAGATCAGAAGGACCCAACTGTTTTTATTCACAGCGAGAAGCTGGCTGTTTCTTTCGGTCTCATTAGCTTGTCTCCTGAGATTCCCATCCGCGTAATAAAGAATTTGCGCGTCTGTAATGATTGTCATAATTGGATGAAGTTTATCTCAAGGATTACATGCCGATCTGTTGTTGTGAGAGATGCCCACCGCTTTCATCATTTTGAAGGTGGCGTTTGCTCCTGTGGGGATTACTGGTGAAGTCAAATCACATGAACATGATGAGCCTGCTGTACGGGTCTTGAACTAAAGGATCGTGTATGTACCATATTTTAATTTATTTGGTCCTGTAAGATACTAATTTTCTTGCTTGGTCATTTACATTAGACGAAACACCCGTTCATCTTTTTTATACTTACGTGAATACCATGTAATTACATTCTTTTGTACATTGCTAAATTTCCCTGTGTTCTCTAAACCAGGCAAATTGAATTTATTCTACAACTTGAGGATTGATTTATCATCATGCATTTTGCAAAGTGACAACTCCCAGATTCACCCAAATATGCTTTTTAGTTCATCCTAGCTCATGATTCTTGTTCCATGTAAATCCGGCAAAATTGATGGATTTGTAGGCTGTGACTCATACAAACTTAAAGCATGCTATTATATTATATGAAAGACGCTGATTTCAATTGAAATCAGGCGATTGATCTTGACCTTGCCCAATTTATTATGACCCTCTCGATCCCGATTCTAACTTCCCCTGCATTCCACCCCCCGCCCCCTCCCCTCTGTCTTCACGTAACCAAATCCTTAACTCCTTAAAATGTTTCCACAATCATTTGGATTTCCCAAGTCCTAACTCCTCCTCTCCCCTCACGTTCTCTATCACAGAGAATCCACTCCGTTTATACAAATCTGAGGAAATGAGTTAGTCAAAGACACTGTGGAGATTGAAAGTTGTTTCTCCAGTGCCAGCAGTTATCGGCATTGCAAATGCGGTCTAACCGTAACACATCTCTTATATTGCAAAGAATCTCAATCTCAGTCCCAAACACTATGACCTCCATGGAAAATACATCAAGGTATCCAAATTAGACCTCGCTTTCTCTGTATGCTTGATTAATTGGGAAAGGCTTATAATTTTATGGATGGCTTGTTGATATGGGTGTCAGGTTTTAGCTGCTTTTGTCGGTGTTTGATGAGCTTGAAGGGTCTGGAGATGGTATTTTGCCGTGGTTGGTGAATAGATGCATTGTAGATATAAGGGTTGGACTACATTGTTTATTTTCAAGTTGATGTCTAGGAGTAGAACACTTAAGTCATGTTCACAACAATTTTTTTACAATGTTTAATATGTTGTGATTTGCTATTTGTTGTGTCTTACTTTTGTTGGAAATAGGGTGGGCCTCTAGGATAGGTTTCAAAAACTTTTGACCCACTTGACGCAGGGATCAACTATCCAGAAGGCTATAAAACCCAATCCAAGATCTATGTCTCCTCAATCAGCCATCATGATCAGTATGACAATCTATCTAGAAGATAGAAACAACAATTAACAAGCATCCATAATAATCTACAACATGCAAGGAAGTGGATTATACCTTTGGAGCTCGGTTGTGCTCTAATGGAGGAGTTGCGTCTTTCTTTGATGATGAAACGCTTTCACTAATCAAATAGGGATCTCTAAGACCTCTTGATCTTCCACGCTATGACCCGTATTAGATTCTCCTTTTTCTCAAGAAGATGGTGGGATCTCCAAGAGAATACCACTAGGAACTCTAGGGAGGAACTAGAAGAGGTGGAGGAGGAAGAGCATGTGCAACTATTGCACAAAAGGTCCTTGGGCGTGAATCCCTAGGTGGTTGTATGCATAGGACGTCCAAGGCCTCTTCTCCTCTTATTTATAGCTTTTGCAAGCCCAACTTACTAATTTCCATTAGAAGTCTTACTTCCAAAAATTAGTAACTATCTCTTCTTAATTAAAATAGAAGTCTTACTTCCATTAATTAATTAGTAACTTACCATATCATAATTAGAAGTCTCACTTCAAATATGATTAGTAACTTTCCAATTCCTTTCTAATTAAAATAGAAGTCTCACTTCTACTAAAATTAGTAAGTCTACTATTACCACTATTAGAAGTCTCACTTCAAATAGAAATAGTAACTTTCCTTTTAGAGTTCAACTAGAATTAGATACTTTCTAATAATTGGGCTAGCGTGGGGACCACTAGGGATTCCTTAGAAAGCTGGCTCCAACTGGGACACGCGACCCCACATCTCATGTGTAATCCGGGCCCACAGTTAATTGCAAATAACTCCACTGTATAAATGCAATTGAACTCCAGTCTTAGGAATATTACATAGAAGACCCTAAACTTCCACATTACCACAAGTAGACCCCTCTATCAATATCCATGGATCAATTGGACCTGTCTTCCAAACTAGATCCATATCTTATTATCCTTGAGTCCAAATTAATTATAATGATCATAGGTACCTTTCCAATTAACTCTTAATCGGAATGGGTGCGCACTTACCAATGATAAATCCATTAATTAGCACAAGGGGATATTAGAGATAGATTCCATCTTGACCATTGAATGTTCCCACAGCTCTACTACCACGTACCCAAATCACCGAGGTGTTGACCTACAGTTGGCCTCACTCATTGGTGACTCAAACCAAATGAATAGATAGAAACTTGAGTTCATTAATGTCTCAGGATTGAGAGCCTATTGCTAGGGAATTATGAGAGCAGACCTTAAAATAAAGACAGTGTTTATAAGGTGCTTCTCATGGTCCTTCAATACATCCAATGTACCAGCACTATGATCCAGAATCTTCCATTCTGATGATCGAGACAAATCAACACTATCTCATAGTGATCAAAGTGCTGCAAACCTTGTCAGTATGAGATGTCCAGTCTCATCACTGGTTGTGAATATATTTTAAGTATAAGATTTGTCATACATGTCTCCCGTATGTGAATCTCATCCATACACATGTATTATATCTAATATACTTGTGGACTCCGGTTCATCTCATGAACCATCATGTCATTCGTATTGGTTATGTGCAAGTATATAATAAATCACCATTCATCTCATGAAGGAAAGCATGAATATACTGATAAATAAGAAATTAATCAATTTATTATATCATCTACGGGATTGAGTCCATAAAACTAACAATTAGCCATCCATCTTGTTCCATTTCTCTTGGATTTTGAAGCCACCTTCATCTTAAGAATATATTTGTTGGAAATAGAGTAGGGGGTGTTGGATCAACTTGTCGACAATGTCAGAAGATAAACCATTGAGGCTGGTAATTTGGATGGTCTGAGATAGTATATGTAGGGATTTAGAACATTTCATAACATGGTTTCAAAACAAGGTTTTAGACGTACATGTGTAACTCTTTCTTTTTATTGGTTTAATCTTATGAAGTTTTTCTTGCTTTGACTATATGAGGTGGGAGAGCATGTGCAAACATTTGATTAGCATTTTAGATATATAAGAATGGAAAAAAAGGAAGACTTGTAATTCTTACCTGGAACAACACAAAGGATGATTTACATGTATTGTACAACCATTGTATAGTTGGCATAGTGTAAATAGGATATGATGTAAACCAATAAATTCTGTTTGATGGAAGCAGTAGCGCATGTAGATCATGAAGAAGAGATCTGGCTTCTGCATTTTTTTTTTCATCTGTTAGATTATCGTGTGGATTGAGGGAATGTACAGAGAGTTGTGCATTTTTTTTCGGTTTCCTCACTCTGCTAAATTCAAAATATAGTAATGAAAAATCTGTTTTCTTTAATAACACTATTCCATATAATTATGGTTTTGAATTCGCGTTGCATGAATTCAAAGAATAGAGAGCTCTATCTTGATTTTTATTTAATAATACTATTCCATATTATTGTGGATTCTAATTTGTGTTGCATGAATGCAAAGAACAACAGCCAATCGGGTTTTTTACTTTCACCGAGTCCTTAGTAGGTACATGTATAAAGAAGGCAAACATTTCATGAATTCATTTCAGAATTCCTCACATCTACACAAGCCCTCACTTGACTCTATTATAGGTATGTTGCATCAGAGTCTTGCAGCTTGCAACGCAATCCTCAAATGCCTTATACCTTGGTTTGGTTCATCGCAGGTTCCTTAATTTTGTATTGTTGCAGCAATATTAGGTGGAAACTAGAACTTTCCAATTAATGAATTCTACTGTCTATTTATCTTATGAAATTTATTGGTTATTTGTTGTTTCTAGCATAGTGGGATCCACCTGTTGTGCATGGCTGGAATTGAGCATGTGTTACACAATCTCTCCTGACCACATGTGGAGCTGTGTCACCTTTTACATCCTGTGATATATATATATTATATTATATATGAAACAATGAAAAAGACTAGTGTTCAAATGATTTTGATGGTCTTTTAGGAAGGTCAAATGTTGGGAAGTCATCCTTGCTAAATGCTCTTACAAGACAGTGGGGTGTGGTATGGACATCAGATAAGCCCAGACTTAGTCAGGTAGGTGTGATTTCCAAATTTCCAACCATGCAGATTGCAGGATCTGTGGGATCCATTTGGTGATTATGAACATTCTTTTGTAGACAATTAATTTCTTCAAGCTTGCGTCAAAGCTCTGCTTGGTCAATTTACCTGGATATGGTTTTGCATATGCAAAAGAAGAAGTTAAGGATGCTTGCGAAGAACTTGTGAGTATGCATAGAAAATTTATAGTACATCTAAATTTTTCTATACTGCTGATGTTTTTCCCATCAGAATTTATCCTCTTGATGTTTATATAGCCCCTTATTCTGCAAAAGTGACTGTGTTCTCATATGCTCAAGACAGTTTTCTTTGTACCAATCTCTACCTTGGCACAATGGTTTAAACCAATTGTTTGAATCATTAGGTCAGGTGTTTGAGACATGGCACCTGCAAGGACAGTTTTGCTTGTATCATGTCCCTGGAACACATTTTGCTGTATAGTGTTCTTCTTCTTCTTCTTCTTCTTCTTTCTCTGGGGTACATACTCACACCCCCCACACACTCATGCTGGGTGCATACTCACACACCCCACACACTCACTGCTACCCACCAAAATCCTCAGCCAACAGGCCCAGGGATCAATACCCGGTTGCATCTGTGGATAGGTAGATGCCACACCACTGGGCTACCAGCAGATTGGCAGCTGTACTAATAGTATTTCAATTGAGTAAATTTTCAGTTAATAGAGGAGTCACGGGCTTCAGCAAATATTTAGTTGACTAGAATGCTCAGTTCTATAACTGTCAGCCCCATGTTTAGGCAATCCAGACTATTAATCTGTCGTGCCCCTATGGTTGAAGGTGCTCTAAAAATCTCCTAGTCAGAAGGCCTGAACCTCTGATTAATCGTACTTTTCTGTAATCTTTTACAGCTGTCTATTTGGCTCAACCAATTGAAAAGTAAGGATCCCAAATCTGGAAGATATTTTGGACATCCCTTGCATGTTTGAAGTTGATCGGTTCAGTGGTTTCACCAGCGCTTGGCACCTCTTACTAAATTTGGTGGCGGGTAACCCTTCCAATTAATGCAGGTTGTTGATACCAGATGGAGATTGACCCTTTCTGTATGCTAATATATCATAAAAATATTGTTACACTTCAGCTAATTTTGAACTATAGCAGGAATATGTGATTGAACAATGATAAAATAGATGCTGTGGTTCATATCATTTTGCATTCAGCTCATGGTGCCACACCACCATCCCGTATTTTATTTTATTATTATTATTATCAGTAATGGTACCACCACCCATATGATAGAGGAATGACGAAGTCAAATCACAAGAATGAGCAGCTATGCTACAATATATTCTAACTTGTTCGGGGCCTTTCATCTTTCCAGGAGAAATTATGTAATTCATCTACCATAATTGATATCTATATATGATTTTTGAGGGATGATGGTTTGGTGATACAGAATGTTTATCTATGTGGGTCCCATAGTGGATAGTTCAATTGTCAAATAAATCTGGACCACAAAGCCATTGGTCCAAATGTCCATGCACATACTCAAGGCCTGAGGACAGTATTGCATGTTGTTGGGATTGGGATCAAATGATTCCTCTTTCCATTGTCACTGTATAGCATAACTGCAGGCCTCTGCCCTTTACCCCTTCTTTAATTAAAGAGCTATGTCAGTTTTTTTTTTTTCCTCTTTGAATCGTGAGTTAGGCCAGATCTGTCGGATGGTTCCTATAGCTTGGGATTTCTTTTATGAAGAGATAAATACACCGTTTCTGCTGAAAACTGAAAATGAGTTAAAGATATGTTTTGGCAAGATTGGTGTCTCTGGCTTCTTACTAAGCTTTGAAGGCTGTCTCCATACATCATTAGCTTTTAGTTAGTTCCTTCATATTTTTGATTGAAGGCAATATCATCAGTTTTTATACTGTATATTAATTTCCATTGTCCTATAGTATGCAAACTTCTTTGCCCTCTTTGATGCTAATATTGACAGACCAGATTCTTCATATTTTGTGAAAGTTGAAATGTCGATTGTAGTAATAGGATCATAAATCATGACTCAGAGAAGAGAGAGAAAAAAAGAGAGAGAATATGTGGGTTTCTAGAGAGAGAAGTGGTATGTTGGTCATTGTGACCAGCATAACCTTCTTATTGACATATTAGAATAACAGCAGTGCATGAGAGTCTCCACATGACTATGGAAAAGGAAAACTGAATGAAATCAAAATGCCCATTGCATTTCTACAGCGAATATGTTTTTACCTTTTCTTACTTCTACATTATTTTCTAAAAGATCCTTGAATACGTCTGGGGACATTTAATAGACAATTGCATCCCATGCTGTATAAATTGATGAAATATATTTTATTATTGTTGCTGTTGTTGTTTTGTGTAGGCCTTTTGTCCTGTAGGAATATTCACCTCATCAGATGCTCTCTAATATGCAAACCTTCATGATAAGCCTATTGCTTTAGGGTGCATAGTCTGTACCCCAATTCACAATTGGTTCGTATCTTGGCAGAATTACCATTACAAAAAAGAAAAAAGAAAAGAAAAGAAAAATCTTTTGGCAGAATTGACAGTCTGTACTATGCTTTTGGGGGCAGTGCCAAATTCCAACCATTCGCTGTGCCAAATACTTAAAGCGGAATGAGTAACCATCCATATCATGTCAAAATATTCAAACCTCTTCTCACTCAGGGCAAGCTCAGATGCTGCTTCAATTTTACTGTCTGAAAAAGGTTGCACCCACAATTCCCATTATGGCATCTGTTCCATAATTATATGATCTAGGATTCTAGTGTACACTTTAACAAATTTTCAATGCCATGTGTAAAGGAATATGTGTCCACACGAGTTGGTTTGAAAAGAGTCTGCCTTCTGATTGACACCAAATGGGGTATGAAGCCAAGAGATCATGAACTCATCGACTTGATGGAAAGGTAGATTGACATCCATGGTTTATGTGCTAGCTGGACCCTTTACATGTCAATTGATTTTTCAAGTATTACTCTGCTATCTGCTAGTTTAGTAACCAACACTATAGAAGATGTAATGTACACTGCTTGGCCACAATGGACTCTGCTTTCTTGTTTGGCCAATGAACAGTACAGCTGTGCTCTCGGTGGGCCTAATAATTTTTTTTATCATGTTTCCATCTCATCTAGGAGATGTTCCTAGCCATCTGAATGTGTATTTCCTCAATGAAGGACATGCTAATTGTATTTCCGAGGAGACATGTAATCTATATGTCACATATTTGCTAACTTCATGATGTCACTTACTTCTTGGCTCTGACTTTTGAGCTTGTGCAGATAAATGGAACCACTAAAGTTATGTGATTCTAACAAGATTCCCATATTCCATCCTATTTCAGATCTCAAACAAAATACAAAATTGTATTGACTAAGACAGATACAGTTTTTCCTATAAATGTGGCACGTCGTGCTATGCAAATTCAAGAGGTTAATATTGTGCATATTGTTTGTCAATTTCCCTTGAATTCCCTTGAATTTTTTTTGCCAATTTCCCTTAAAGAGCTCGCTTAGGAATGACCCCACTAATTTCACACTTAACAGAGCCTCGAGACAAATAAGTCCGTGGTTAACCCCGTTAAGTCGGTGTTTCTAATTTCATGTATTGAAAATTTCCTTTGTACAGTGATTTAATAACTGGTGATTTTTAAGTGCCATATATTTGTCAGTATCAACCCTTAAAGCCACTAATTGGCCTAATTTTTGTGATTGACGTGGACTTTGCAATTAATAGACTATTGAAGTCACAATTCTTAAACCCCACCATGTAACTTGCACTTTTGACCTGCTGCCTGTTTTGGATGGTAACAATTTTTGTTTTGTTTTTTAAAGTATACATCTCTCAAACCATATTATTGCTTTGAACTCTTCCCTCAATGAAATTTTTTTACTGATCAAATCAGAAAAAGGAAAGTTAAGAGCAAACGTCCAGGAGAAATTTATCATGAGAAAAAAGAAAAAAGTTGCAGGGTAAGTCAGCTTGTCACTGCAACTTGTTACCATTGGCCAATCCATGTGATGTGCTGTTAGTGCTTGGTCTAGAAGCCAGATTGATTGCACATCCACCAGTCACGTGTTTTAGGATTGATACCAATAAGTTGATACTGCACTCTGGACCTGCCTCTTGTAAGAAGAACCTAACAAGAAAATTTCTCATTTATGGTCCTAGATGATGGTAAGCTCCAAGTCTGGTACTGGCATCCGTAGCCTAAGATCTGTGCTTGCCAGCATCGTCCGTTTTGCAAAGTAAAAGGTAACAGCTACATTTTTTCTTTGATTTTGATTGTCATTACTGGTTCATATTTTTTATTTTGTAACACTAATTTTTTTTTCTTATGCTTAGCTGAACCCATTATATTAACAGGTGTTACATGGAAATGACTGGTTTTATGCCCTCTAGGTGAGTCTTCTTGTTTGTATCTATGGGCATTTTTCTATGTTGGACAAACGATGTGGTAAATAACTAACCCTTATATGCTTAGTAATTGTCCCAAGTGTACCATGCTTCTCTTTTTATCTCTGGTGCATGGGAAATGATTTTTGAGGATGATTTTCAAGGAACATCAATGCGCTAGGTTGGGCTGCACTTTTGGTTAATGGTTTACTAGGCTTGAATATTGGTGGGCAAGCATTGGCAGTACTAATTTGCTAGAAGCCTAGAATTGTAGCCCGTTGACACTCTGGCCTAGGCTTTGTGTGTAGCATGAGCTCACTTGGCAGGGTTGGATCCTTATCTGGTCTAAGCAAAACCCCAGATGGTTCTAGCCTCTAGCCTTTTTGTACCTGACCAAGAATCATATCGACTATTTTATTTTACTTCTGATGTTGTACCATTGACACCTGCCACTGAGAATATCTTCTACTGCATGTCTTTTTTTTTTTTGGTATCCCAGCTTAGTGGGGCTGGGGTCCCTAGCCCTCTGGTGAGGGAGCCCTTGGGTGGGGGAGTAAACCTCGGGTGATGTGAGGGAACCCTCTGGTGAGGGGAGTTGACCTTTGGTGAGGTAACTGCAGCCTCGAGTGAGGAAAGGTGACCTGGGCAGGCAGGTAAGAACTGGCGCTTCTTACCACTAGGGTAAGAGGCCTTTCTTCTTCTACTGTATGTTAGAGTTGATCAATTAAGACCTTTTATTTACCTTTTTTTTAACAGGCAATGTGGCTTAAACCTCTCTCCTCAGGGTTATGACAATGAGCAGTTGAGCACCTTCCAACTGTGTAAAAGTCTCTCACCTTTCCTCCTCTCTCTTCCTCTCTTTCTCTCATTCCTTATTCTTCGCCCCGTCTCCTTACCTCTCGAGTATCAACCATTTATTGTTGTCTTCTATCATCATTCCTTCATGTTTGTCCTGTTTCAGTTATATATATATTTTTGTTCTCTCTGCTGCTCCAACAGGTATGGTTTTCGCCTCTCCATCTGCCCATCTGGTATGGTAATTGTTTGATGAAATGACTGGCATACATTGTTTGTAGAACTGGGCAGATGTTAACTTCCCTCTTTCAATGTGTTTGGTTTGAATCTTCCCTTTTGCATATTATCATGTTATTCATATAGCTGGTAGTCATCTTCATGGAGTGGTATGAATTTGAATGAACTTACTAGTGTATTATTTTATCCTTTTTGGATATGAGTTATGTGTTTTTTATGTTGATTTTATTCATGCTGAATTCGGATCTTTTTTTATAGGGTTCTTAGATACATGTAGAAAATGAATGAAAGAGAGTAATAATTACATTTGAATGTTATGTCCTTTATATTTGATGCTTATGCTGAAATCTTTATGCCTCTGTCTCATTTTCCTGATTAGTGTTGCAATGTCTGTCATTGGTTTGTATGGGACTTGCAGTGTATTGTACTGCAACAATTGGAGCAACTGCATGGGAAAATTTTAAATCCAGCCATTTCTACTTTACCAAGACTGTAAGAAGCTGTAACAATCATTTTCTACCTTTTGAAATCCTGGCCCTTCATCACAGAGGCAATTGTGAGATCCTGGCCCTTCATCACAAAACTGTCTATCATATACGTATTTGTTTATTCATATATGGTAATTTCTTTATTTATAATATGCATAGATAAAAAGGTGAAGAAATACTAACTGTCATTTCTATGTATTGCTCTAAACATAGACTTATGAGGCTAGTGTTCTTTTTTTGTTGTTTTTATCATTTTCAAAACATGGAGTTGCATAATGGATCAGAAGATGTGGTTTTGGTTCCTGTATTATGATGGATCAAATGATCTTTCTTTTTGGATAGAACCTCAGTATTGCTTTTTTTCAATGTTGTGTAGTATTTTATCAATCTAAGAAAAGGTTATGTAGCATTCATTGAATCAAACTTTACTATTATTTACAGGCAGAGTTTAAGGACATGGAAGGTGTATGGATTGTTGTGATGCTTTTGGCTCTTTTGTTCCAGGACCCAACTGTGGTCCTACCCCTGCCAACATACAGAAAATACCTTCATTATGATGGTTCTCGAGCAGCAAAGAAGGTGGAGCACAAGCAAGCTCCGAGAACTTTGTTGCTGTGCCAGCTATTAAGGAGCATACAAATCCAGTATCAGTGCCTGGATTCTGCAGACTCTTCATCAGGTCCATGTGAATGTAAATGCAAGTCCATTGAGGGTCAGCCTTGACGCAAGATTCAAGCTATAGAGACAGGTACTAGCTGTGGGTCCAAGCAAGCGGTGGTGTGGGTTCGATGTGAGAGATAGTAAAATAATTGCGGATTACCTGTTCCATGGGAAAGCCATCGGGCTGACTCTTACGACTGTGTTTTTTTTTATTAGTGAAGAAGTGCATGAAAGCTAATGGCAATGCCAATTGAATAGATGTAAGGGTGGGACTACTTTGTTTATTTTCAAGTTGATGTCTAAGAGTGGAACACTTCGGTCATGTTCACAGCGAATTTTTTTTATTTTTACAATGTATTGTTAGAGATAGTTGGTGGCCATCTAGGGTTGTGTGATTTATTTTCTCCACTTTGTTCTTATTTGTTGCGTTTTACTTGAGCCTTCCGTCTTGTTCCACTTCTCTTGGATTGTGAGCCACTTTCATCTGGAGAATCTGCTTGTTGGAAATAGAGTAAGGGGGTTGAGATCAACTTGTCAACAATGTTATAAGATAAACCAATGAGGCTTGTAATTTGGATGGTCTGAGATAGTATCTGTAGTGATTTCGAAATTTTCATTTCATGGTTTCAAAACAAGGTTTAGATGTACATGTGAAACCTGCTTTTTCTTTTTCTTCATTTAATGTTATGAACTTTTTCTTGCTTGACTATAGTAGGTGGGAGAGCATGTACAAATATTTGATTAACATTTTAGATATATAAGAATGGAAAAAAAGGATGACTTAAATGTATTGTACAGCCTTTGTATGGTTGGCATAGTGTAAATAGGATATGAAGTAAACCAATATATTCTGTTTGATGGAAACAGTAGCACATGTAGATCATGAAGAAGAGATCTGGCTTTTGTGATTTTTTTTTTCCGTCTGTTAGATTATCGTGTAGATTGAGGGAATATACAGAGAGTTGTGCATTTTTTTTCTTTGGTTTCCTCACTCTGCTAAATTCAAAATATAGTAATTGAAAATCTGTTTTCTTTAATAACACTATTCCATATAGTTTTTGTTTTGAATTTATGTTGCATGAATGCAAAGAATATAGAACTCTATCTTGATTTTTTTTAATAATACTATTCCATATCATTGTGGTTTCTAATTTATGTAGCATGAATGCAAAGAGCAGAGAACCATTCATTCTATCAATGAACTTTTTTTTTTTTTTGGTAGAAAAGTTCATTCTGTTGAGCTTAAATTAAACCAATTGATGATCTAGGTGCATTTTAGTAGAAGATTTCTAATTTCTCAATCACCCAAATTGTGCAAAAGAACAGGCAACTGTCTATTTTATTAAATATACTAAGGCCAGTTGACATATTACAAATTCAGCATGCATATTACAAAAGAAACAACAACCAGCCAATGGACAAATAGCACACATGAGAGGGCTGTGTGGAGTCCATTTGTATCTTATGCTTCCATTCCTGGTGCTTTTCTAAGTGACTGCTGCAACAACACTGTCTTCTTGATTCATGATCATTTCTTCAATCATCACCAGGGTGCTTTCTAAAATTTCTGGAGGGGCCTTAAAATGTATGGAGTGGGGTCCACATTTCTTTGGTGAATTTTTATTACTTTATGTGAGCATGAGATTATTTTCCAATGCCCCATCCTGGTTGCTCCAAACACCAATACATTAGAATCATCAAGGAATCTTTTGTTGCATCAAATAACAACTCAAATAGAATTGGGCCTCTTTTCTTAGCTGTGCCAATTGCAGAAAGAAATGTTGTCAAAATCAGCTCATACTTGGAAGGGGGTATTTGGCAACTCAAAAAAAAAAAAAAGTTTGGGCTTGAGAAAGGGAATGATTTCAAAGTATAGATCCTGTAACCTGGACCTGATTGAGGTCTAGGTTTGGGTACAGGTCCTTTCTAGTATGGTTTAAAATCTCGGTATCGGTCGCGGTATCGGTCGGGCTGAAAAATTGATATCGTCGTGGATATCGGTCCGTCGCGGTCGTCGCGGTGTGAATTTTTTTTAATCCAAAAAAAATCGCAAAAATATTCAAAAAATCCAGAATATTAGAAAATGTTGGAAAACAATATTTTTTTTTTCCATTAGTAACAACAATAAATCAAAATCTCGGTTACCTTAAGTTATGAGTCCCGTCTGTGTCGTTGTTCGCTTTATTCTCCAGTATTTTATATAATGCAACCATTATTGATGCTCATGATCAATAAGATGAAATATCATAAATTTGACATAATGCAACCACAATTTTTGGCAAAAACTCATACTTTTTTGTTCCAAAAGTATAGATCTATTTTAAACTAACACATTATCAATGCATTTGAACACTGATGTGAAAAAATGTAATTGATTTCAATAAAAGCCCCAAATTTTGGAAATAAAAAAATTTAGATCTACACTTTAAAATACTAGATCTAGGGAAAAATAAGTGAGTAACATCGAATCTAACTCAATATAAAGCCTTTTGGTTCATGAATTAGTGTATTACACAATCTTTACTACTATATCATTCCAAACATAATTAAATAGGTTTAATATCATATCTAGCAGCTTATGATAATAATAGACATCCAAGCAAAAAAAAAAAGAAAGATAATTAACAAATGAGTCCTAGCTATCATGGTCAAGTAGGATCCTTTTTGTCTTCTTGATTGCCACTTCTCTAAAATATGCGCTTCGCAAAGGGGGTCCGGGGTATCCCCGGCGGGGGTCGAGATATCGTCACGGCCGATATGAACATCATATCGGCCGATATCTCGTGATATTTTGGCGAGTTATAAATCGGTATCGGCCGGTTTTTAAAACCATACAGTTTCTAGTAATTTGAGTGGTCCTGGCCTGGACACAATGTGGTATATTGTATGCACCCTTGCAATTGAGGCTAAAATGGTCTATACTCTATGTCATTTTGAACTTTAACTCGGCTTCATGAATTCGTCAGTGATATAAATTGGGCCCATGTGTACAAAGACTAGTTTCATATCTATGACACGTGTGATGTGTGTCTAGTCAACTGTGATTATTTGATGGTGCTCGCATCATTTGATGGCTTTCCTAAGTCACTAAATGACAAAATATTATTTTTTAATATTTAAAAATAAAGAAAAAATTAAATTCTCATTTCACTAAATGGCAAAAAATCATTACTTTTTTATTCGAATCTCCTATTTTTTATTTTTTTTTACCTCACTTCATTTTATTAATGACTATTAAAAAGTAGAAAAAAATATTACCACATAGTACTATTTTGACAGCTTTAAGGGCCTAGAAAAATGGAGCTCCAACAATTTCAGCTAGGTCAGATTCCTCTCTTCATATAAGAGCCTAATTATTGCTAATCAAAGAAGTTTTTTTTTTTTTTTTTTTACTGACGCAGGGGTTGTCCCAGCCTTCGGGCCGGACTAAATCCCTGCGGGCCCAGGAGGCAAAGCCGGGTTAAAAACCCCCTGTGCCCCAGTGTGGCAGCGCAGCGAGTTTCGAACCCTCAACCTCCAGGAGCAAACGTGGTACTAGGCCAACTGAGCTACCCCTTGGGTTAAATCGAAGAAGTGATAATCATAAGTATGAATGTAAATGGATTGGTTCTGGTTTGGGTCCAGAGCGGACTTGAAACCGAAACTATTTCAGAATTGGTTTTCTTGATTTTGAAATTGAAATTAGAATCGAAACCATGAATGAGAAGATGTAACTAAAACATGAACCGTAACCGAAACTGTTTCTGAATTGGTTTCTTTTGAAATCAAAATCGAAACCATTAATTAAAAGATGGAACTAGAACATGAACCGTAACCAAAACTGTTTCGGAATTGGTTTATTGGTTTCAAAATCGGAATCAAAATCATTAATGAGAAGATGGAACTGAAACATGAACCGTATATGAGACATGTCCAAGTTTAGATGGAGAATGATAAAGAAAAAATTTTAATTTTTAAAAGAGATTCTAAAAAATCAAGGTAGTAAGTTGAATTCCGAATCCACGTGTTGGAATTAAGATGGAATCGAAATCAAATCCGTTTAAAGTCATGGATTCAAAAAGGGCTCAGACCTATTTATTATATTAGGATATAAACAATCGATCAAATTCGATTTTTAATTGGTCAGAACTTCCTTGCATCCCTATAAATCCTACTAATCAGAAGCCATCTTTGGACTCGGAGGGATCCGACGTTGTTGAGCATTTTCGGGTATAAGTAGCGTCAGATGACAAAAATCAAAAGACAAACCCATTTTGACAATATGGGTCCATTGAACGAAAATTTTGGAGGGATTGTCGGCCCATGTCATCCTTACCACCGGCTACTTCCGGTTGCAACCGGTTATCCATATTACAGCCTCATGCTTCCCGACTGCCCCTTATATCTTTCCCTTCCCCTCTCTCTCTCTCCCCAAAGTCCAAACATCCAATTCCTCGTCTCTCCTCTTCGTATATAACCATCGAACGAAACCCTAAAAACCCCTTTTTTGGCTCCAGATCTTACCCTCATCCGTATAAAAGACACCTATTTCAAAACTCTCTGCTCTACTCAACCATTTCCCCCAAAATCCCACTCAAATCTCCAACTTTTCTTCGTCGGATCGATTGAGAACAAACAGATCTGGTCCGATTTCGTGCGGAAGAGGCAGAAAATCGCTGCAATCGATAGATCGTCTCTTGGAAACACCTGGTCTCGATTTCTTCTTATTTGAATCGGTGTTGTGTTTCATTTCTAACGGAAGATCAAGGGTTTCGGTATAGAAATCGAAGTTAAGGTGGGGAAACACCGTGGGTTGTTAGATCCTGCCTTTTTGTTGTTGAAAGATTCGAACTTTGAGATTTTCTTCTTCAGATTTGATCTCTGTTTGTTTGTTTGTCCATTAACTTTATTTTATTTTATTTTTGTGATGTGTTTTAGGTGTTTTTGCTTTGACCTTTTGGAAATCCAATCATAGGTACAGAGATTGCATGATTTCAAAAGAGGGGGGGATTGCTTAGTGATGAGAAGATTGCATTTTTATTTAGTTATTAGAAGATTGCATTTGTTTTAGTTAGAAAAACCTAGTGAAGGAACACGGATTGAATGGTTTTAAATGAGGAAGAGTTGCTGAGTGATAATGACCATTACATTTTTCACGATATACACATGCACATGTATCATTCATTTTCAGAAACTTTAGAAGATGAAGAAAGCTTGTTTTTTTTAGTTGGTTCGATAGACTGTTTAGCTGGGAATCATCATTGTTGAATCGACCCCATTCCTTTTCTGTTATGTCGCTCTTTTTTTTTTTTTTTTTGTGTGTGAAGGCCTTTGATTTGGATAGAATTAGAATGTGCAGATGAAAAGGCCTGATATTCTGGTGTGGTGTGATTTTTTTTTTTTTAAATATCTTTGGGGAACAGGAGAAGGTCTGAAGTGGAAAATGGCTGATCAGGGCTTGGAAGGGAGCCAACCAGTTGATCTTTCCAAGCACCCTTCTGGCATTGTTCCTACTTTACAGTAAGTTATTTTTGCCCACATGCTTTTCTCACTGGGTTTATTGTTTAGGTATTGAAATTGCAGATGGCTTACAAATGCTGGATTGAATTTGTCTGCGGAGTTAATTTGTTTGGGTTGTGTAGTACGATTTGGAGATTCTTATTTTCTAAACACAATGCCACCCGAATGATCTCGATTGCACCACATGAAAACTCATTTTTCTGACATTCCTTGACAGCTTTTGAAGCATCAAAGTTTTCTTTTACCTCTCTTGGGCAACAGAGGAGGCATGCTGATATCTCAAAAAGCTTCATAGATAAGACACCTGATAATTGTCCCATTACCAAAGCCCAACCATTTCCATCTGTCCATTAATTAAACAAGCTCCAGTTCAAGGAGAAATGTGGCAGAGTTCGTGTGCGTCTAGATATGTGAGGTTTCGATTCATTCCAGGTGGGAGATGTCACGAGGGTCCAATGGGCTTTTGAGATCCATGATTTTGCTCTTGGCTATTCAAGTTTTTGATTCTATGTTCGTGAGGGCGACCTAGATCTATGTTCTAGGCTGCATTAGTTGTTTTTCAGAGCCCGTTCAGTTTCGCCAGAAATAGGCCCATTGGCAACCTTTCTCATACCATGCAACTGCAAAGATGTAATTTACTGTCTGGATTTTCATCATTAACTACAAAAACAATAATAATGGATCTGAGAGACATCTTTATAGAGCCTAACTAGTCTCAGTAATGTAAAAACAAACTAGTTTATAAAATCCTATATTTCATGCACAATGTGTATCAAGTATTTGAAACACTGTTAAAAATATCATACTATTCAAAAACAAATCTTCTTAAGATCTTAATCGTACAGTTTTCACAAATCCCATGATTTTTATCTAACCAAATACTATCAATTTAAGTTGACCCACCCACCCACCCCCGGGCGCCGCCGCGTATTTTCTCTAATGCCTTGGAGACCTTCTTCCGTTATATGTTCTTATTTTTCTATTAATAAGCAAAGTTTTAAATCCTGGTGCTGGTCTTTGTGACCGGGACAAGAAAGTAATGGAAGAGGGTCCCCAAGGCGCCCTTAAAAGGCATTAGAGTATATAGAAAAAAAAAAGGTATAGGTTTTGACTTGAATTTGATAGTTTTCGGTTAGATAAAAATCATGGGGTTTGCAAAAATCATACAAATTATATCTTAAAATGTAGGACTTGTTTTTGAATTGTTTGATATATTTATAATAACAACTAAAATACTTGATACAAGTTATACCGGTATTGGCACTTTGATATCACAAAACAATTTCAACAACTCATGGAAAACTAATAAATAGTATAAAAATGCTTCACATATATAATTTGATAATTCAGTTTTATCTTAAACCAATTGTGGATATTTTTTAGTTTTTCTCAGGGCAGTCCGATTTTCGTATATTATCATGAGATCTTTATCTTTTCTTGTAGCTAATGGAAAGATCATTTAACCTATACAAAGTACCAATTTACCAATATTCAATAAGTGTTTATCACTTATCACTCATTGTTGCATTAAAATAACAAACCACAAAGAGTAATATTAACTAAGTGGTGGGAGCTTGGGGCGGGGGGCGTTAAATCTTTAATACGGCTCTAGGTTTAAAGCTAGCTCGAGCATATCTTCGCCAGCAGTAGCATAATCATCATCATTATCATCATCATCAAAGCCTTGTCCCAACTATGTTGGGGTCGGCTACACAAATTTTGTTTCTCCATTCTGATCTATATCTTCGTCATCAGTAGCATAATCATGATACTTATTGGATAAATGGAATACTGTTGGTTCGTGCGCTGGTCACGTTCTCGTGTTGATCCAATTCGATCGAGTTGGACCTTTTTTGGGATCTTGGTATCCAACTTGTTCCTGTACTGATCAGTACCAAGGGCGAGTCGACTTGATGCTGGGCGAAATCTCAATCTGCAAACCATGCTTTTAGAGATATAGGTAAGAAAAGAGGGATTTGTGTTTTATGAGGCCTGAACCTTGTGAGAAAGACCAGAGACATGTCTTTGTTATTTAACAAAGATTTTTGAACTGATAGAGGCATCATTTCTCCAAAAGAAAAGCGTTTTTTGAGGTCTTATATTAGTTGACGATTATTATTATTATTTGACGATGGTGCATACTTATGATCTACAGACTATATGATATAATGTTATTTGACCCCCAAAATTATTTATTTTCATCATATAATCATCAAAGCCTTGTCTCAACGATGTTGGGGTCGGCTACATGAATTTCTTATCCTATGCTCAACACCTTCCTCAATGGATTCATCCCTACTAATTACTGAGTTGTTTTATCTCTTGATCTTCAATTCTCATAAGAGTTTCGACTCTTCGCACATTGCTACTGAAGTTGCAATTCATATATTCTGTCTTTGTACTATTTATTTTAAATCCCATGGATTCTAAATCCTCCCTCTATCTCTCAAGTTCCGCATTCGTGCCATTTCAATTCATCGGTCAACACTATGTCACCTGCGAACATTATAAACCAAAGTACTCATCTTGAATTTGAGTGGTTGGCTTGTCTATAATCAATGGAAAGAGATAAAAGGGAAAGTGGACCCTTGATGCAAACTTATTGTACTGTAAACTCATTTGTCTTTCCACAGGAAGTTCTAACACTCGCTATTGCTCGCTCAAACATATTTTTAATGATGTCAATGTAACCTTTTGGTACATTCCTTTTATCTAAGACCCACCAAATCAAATCTCTAGGCACCTTATTGTAAATCTTCTCTAGATTGATGAAGATCGTATGAGGATTTATCCTCTGTTCTTGTTATTTTTTCCATTCATTTCCTTAAGGGTCTGCTTGTTTACATAAGAGGATTGAGTAAAGATTAGGCGTCAAGTCATGAATACCCCACTTTATGTCAAATCAGAAGTTTACTCTACCTCCTTTTTTTTCCATCCGAACATCCTTGAAGTAAGACTTTATGTCATATCAATTTAACTCTCCTTTTACTTCTTCCTTCAACCTATGAAGTAAAACTTTATGTCACATTAGTCACTTACTCTCTTTCCACTATGCTTCTGCTAAAACAAGTAGGCCCGATGTGAGAAACGTGTGGCTCCGACAGAGTTGGTGCTTTGACAAAGTTCGCTCTTGAAAAGTCACAACTGTAGAGGCCAGCTGTGCATCTTGACTGGGCTGGCTGGGTTGGGTAAACATGACGTGGATAGTAGTAAGGTGGATTTAAAGAAGTGCAACCTATTCGATGATTTGGCTCAAGATAGATCGAAATGGAGAAGCAGTGTTCATATAGCTGGCCCCATCTTAGTTGGGACAAGTCTTTGATCTAAAAAAGGACTCATACTCAAGACATCTCAGATTGACAGCGGTCTTAAAATGGCACTAACCATTACACATTGTTCCCCATTCACATACCTTTAATGAGGATTCTTTGTTATGGCCATCCTATACACTCCATGAAATAAATTACAGGCAGGACACCCAACCAATCATCAAACCAAACATAGATATTCCTCCTATCCCTAACTCTGGAAGCCACAGCCTTTTAGAAGCTTCCACCTAGCACTGGACTCATCCCCAAAACTTCATATGATTCCCCATAAACCCTATATCCCGTATTTAGGGACTCTTCTAGGAACTCACCCCCATTTATCCTCTCCTTTTAGACACCCACCCCAACTCTCTCTCTCTCTCTCTCTCTCTGAAAACTCTCAGCTGATACCGCAGATAGTTGAAAATATGGGCTGATTTGAGCAGGTATAAAATATTGTCCCAGTATCAACCGGTACCCAGTATGTACTGGCTGATTTTAAACCATGGTTTGGAAAACTTCCTAAACTCTTGAAAAGAACCCATAGCATAGTTGAAACTTGCTCATTTCCCCATTAATGACGTTGTTGGTAAGTAAATTGCCCATTCCAGTGGGAAGCACGTGTTGCAACTGTATCCTTACTGGTTTACGAATCGAGTTTAGGAAATCAGATATCTGCCTGCTGCTGGCAATTTTGTGTTTAAGCCTACTTTGGGAGAAGCCAATTTTGTGTTTAAGCATGCATATAGACTTGCTAAAGATGGCGCGCTTTGCATATATCTTTTTGCATGATGTTTGATTTCTTGCATGTATTCTTTGTTGGTGATGATAAATGACTTCATTTACTGTTCTAAAAAATAAATTAACTTTCATCCAAAAAAGGAGTTCTAAGGAACGTTCACATATTCTTTGTATCCGTGACACTAGTAGCAAGCAAACCATTATGTGTTTTCTGTTTTCTAAATCTCTTTTACATATAAATGATTTCTGAGAATGCTGTTCGGCACTATGCAAAGGAGCTTTGCTTACAATAAAAAATCTTCCATTATTTTCTTTCCTACTTGTCTTTGAAGTATTTTAAAAATACTGTGATTGTACTTTGTTTGATTGATGCAATATAGACCTCATGACCACATGTGTAGGGCCCACATAGATTTAGGATTTTAATTATAGTTATTAGTTATTAGTTTTATTTAATGATTGTTATTAGGGAAGTTTCCATTATTAGATTGGGTTTTCTTAGGCATTAAGTTTGCTTTCTTATTTATATGGCATTGTAGTGAAGAATTGGAGAGAGACTTGGTTATTGAATAGAATTGTGGGTTTTTCCCTCAGAGAGGTGTGTCCTCATGTTGAAATCTCTGTGGAGATAATTTGAGGTGTTTGCAGACACGGTGCTTCGGCACTCCACGCAAGCCCTAACCTAGGACCTGCATCATTGATTTTGTATAATCTCATCTGTACATGAAAATGTGATTGGCATATGCTCTTACACAAAATTGGTTCAATTTGCAGAAATATTGTTTCAACAGTTAACTTGGACTGCAAGTTGGACCTTAAAGCCATAGCTCTACAGGCCCGTAATGCAGAGTATAACCCCAAGGTTTATATATCTGTTTCCATGTTGATTTCCATCCTTTTATTTGTATTGAACTTTTAATATTATATGTTTTTTTTTTTCATTTTATCCTCTTTTATATATCTGTCGCTGCTAATGCATGTATTTGTGGATTGTTCTGCGTACAGCGTTTTGCTGCTGTTATTATGAGGATAAGAGAACCAAAAACTACTGCATTGATATTTGCATCTGGAAAAATGGTGGGTTAGCATCATCTAATGTTTCTCTTCTGTCTGACATCTGCTATGTTTGTTGCTTTCTAATTTTCCCATTCTTGAATTCTACTATTGTCATTGAGTTCACTATTTTTCCCCTTGGGAGGTAATTCTTTATTATCAGTGCAATCAGCTTTCCACCTAATATTTTAAGAAGAATGCATTTTAAAAGAAAAATCTTTTGAAAAATATATATATTTTTAATTTTTCCCCTACAGATTTTCTCTTATTTCAATGCATCTGTTTTATTCTTCCTGAATAATTCATTATAGGGTTTTTGCCTATTCAGTTTGTGGTTGGCATTGCCAGCACTTTGTGTATGTTTTCTTGCTTTAGGTTTTTGTGTGCTCGAGAATGCTAGATTGTGAGCTGCGGCTGCTTAGGGATGCACGTGATTTAGTGTGCGCTGCCCATTGAAATGTGTTTTGTTACCAGTATGAAGAACATGGTATAAGATTGTGCAATGGTCAGTGGTACTGTGGTGGAACTGCTGTGTCGAGGGTGATATATGGTCTAAAGCGTTGTATCAGCCTATTTCATTCTTTTTCTTTGAACATTTCTTAAATCTAGGGCGTTTTAGATGTAAATAAAAGCTTGGAAATGTAATATTATGTATTAAGTTTGCCATTATAGTATACTTTCATGTTTTAGGCACATGATTTAGTGTGCGCTGTCTGTTGAAATGAGTTTTGTTATCAGTATGAAGAACATGGTTCTAAAACATGGTATAAGATTGTGTAATGGTCAGTGTTGGAGCTGCTACGTCAAGGGTGATATATGGTCCAAAGCGTTGTATCAGCCTATTTCATTTTTTTTTCTTTGAATCTTTCTTAAATTTAGGGCGTTTTAGATGTGAATGTAATCTTGGAAATGTAATATTTGGTATTAAGTTTGCAATTATAATATGCTTTCATGTTTTAGTTAGACTGTTAGATACACGTGATGGCTTATTTGCATGAGTTTCAGGCTAGAGGAAAGTTATAAAGGAAATTAGGGTGTTAATTATCTTGATTCCAAAGAGAGAAGATTCTGTATGGATCAAGGACTTCCTTTTCATAAGTATAGTGGAGGGTGTCTGCAAGATTTTGACTAAGTTTTGGCTAATAGATTGAGGAAATTTCTTCTGTGTATCGCCTCAGAAAGGCAAGGTGCTTTTATCAGAAGAAGTCAGATTCCTGACTCAATTTTTCTTGCCCATATGAGTGTTGATTCTAGACACAAGTGAAAAATCAAGGGTTCTTTGTAAGCTTTACTTCGAGAAAGCCTTCAATAAATATGGTGGATTAGGGTTTTCTTGCAGATGGGCTTTGGGGATGAATGGAGGTTGTGCATTTAGGGCATTTCTTGGCTCACTTATCCATTCTGTCTATGAACTATCTCAAAGGATTTTTCTAGAGTTGTGGTTTACAACAGTGTGATCTGCTATCTCTTCTATTGACAATTCTCATATCGTGATTACTTTTGCAGTTTGCTGGTCACACTATTATTTTCTGTTTGCGAACATTGAGGAAGTGGAAAATTTAAAGTGGTTTGTTCGCTGATTTGAGTTTGTCTCTAGGTTTGAGTTCAATTTTGATAAACGTTAACTTATAGGAGTGTGATTGCCCTTTGTGAATGTGGAATGTTTTACAGTAATTTTTGGGTGTTGTCCAAATAAGATTTCCTCTACTATAGGCAAAATATCCAATCACTGTTAGATCCAGTTATTGAGAGACTTGAGAAGAAACTTGTCTCTTGGTTGTTTATTACTTGAAGGATTATGTTGATGAAGTAGGCACTGGTCGCCAATCTACTTTATGTCTGAGTTTCAATGCCCAAGAGATTTAGCCAAATGCACAAACAAGAAGTTTATAGTTATTTTCGTTGGAATGATTTGGATGTTATTAAAAATATCATCTAGTGGGATGGAATGAGGTTTGTAAGCTGCTTCATGAAGGGTGCTAACTGGTTGTGGCATTGGGAATAGATGAAAATGGATTATGGAAGCAAGTAATTGGTAAAAACATAACATGTTGGCAATAGTGAGTGGGTTGTTCAGGAGTCTAATAGCTAGTCTCCTGCTATTTGGAGAGATGTTTCTTTAAATAGAGCTAAATTATTTTTGTAGATTTTATGTAAATCTTAGGGTGTCCTGTTTTAAAATGATCAATGGTCTCTAGACTCTCGCTTACACTCCCTTTGAGGTAACATTTAATCTACTGGCTCAAGTAGCTGTGGTTCTTTGGCTACAGTTTTGGATTATTGTGTTAGTGTAGGTGAAGGCCATTGTGTGGACCCCGATATTTAGGAGGAATCTTCAGAATCAGGAGATGAAGAGCAGCTGGTTCATCTTTTTATTGGTTTTTTGGGATGTTTATTCCTGATGAAGGAGAAGATTAGCGTTTGGTATCCACATTCAGGCGGTTAGTTTACCATGAAATCTTTTTATGTTTATTAGGTTAAAGACCCAATTCTTGTGGGCGAGTCTACAATTAGAGAACTATGTTGTGTCTTAGAGTTTTGTTGGACAGCAGCCTTGGATAATGCTTTTACCTTGAACAATATTTGGAAGAGAGAGCCCAAAGAGTTTCTTGCATAATGCTCGCTACTTGTATCATAAGCTGCGGAAGGCCTTATATCTTTTTAATTAACTTCTGTTCGGGGACAAGTATGAGATTTTCTCCTTTAAGGTTTGTTAATTCAAGTGGGTTAGATTCAGGATTTGATCTCCTTCAGCTTTGAGAATTTGGTTTCCCTAGGAGAAGAGGCAATAATTTTATGGAGTTGCGCTCTAGTGGCTGTCCTTTGGTTATATTGGCTGGACAAAACTGGAGAATTTTACAGAACAAGTCAGCACCCGAGTTGCGATATAGGCTCAAAGTCGTGCACATCTTTGACACTTGTCATAAAGGAGTTCGCTGGTTTTTTTTCTACATTTGATTTTTGGCATTGTCAATGTCTGATTTCCATGGGTTGTATCATCTGTTTTTCTTTTGCATGGTATTTCATTTGTTTTCACCTTTTTTTCTAAAAAAAAAAAGAAAAAGAAAAGAAGAAGTTACAATTTCAAAAATACCAAAAAAAGGAGAAAACTTCACAAAAAATCATATGTTACAGGGGGAACCATTTGTAATGGTCATGTTTCTTAAACTGTGACTTCTCTTAATTAAGGTCTGCTTCATTGAGTTGATTCACAGGAAGCATGGTTTTATAAACCTGTAATTAACAAGAAGCTTATCTCTGTCAATTCCAGAGGATAAGGTGCAGTTTCATAGACCAGGTGCATAAATAGTATGGATCTTGTCCAGTCTGCCTCTGCAATGGCTGTGCTGCACAACAGAAATTGTGTTTTTATCATTGTTGGCATAAGGGCGGAACCCAAAAAGGAAAAATGAGACTTGGTAATCAAAAGGATAAAACAAGGCTATTTTAGAAGTTGTAAAGCCTTAATTTTTGTCATCACTGTTACCATTCAATTTTTATTATTATTATTTTTTTAATTTTTTATTTTTTTTTGTCATCACTGAGTTTCTGCCACTGAGGTCATGATAATATCCTTGATTTGAGTTCCGATTCTTTTTATTCTTTATTTTTCTGTGCTCCAGCACAGCTTTGTTCAAATAACTATTTTAGGTATAAGGTACGGTAGTATTGGAGCACAAAATTATATCTTTCGTTTAGGAACAAATTGAAATCCATGGATAGACAACTTTTGTGTCCTGATTTGTGTACCTTGTGTTGTCAGGTTTGTACAGGAGCAAAGAGTGAAGCACAATCAAAACTAGCAGCAAGAAAGGTATGAATGATTATAAATTTATCCCAAAACTACTTGTTGTTGTGTCACATTGAATGATGACTAAAGAGCTCCTAAATCTTAGCTGTACAGAAAGTTTCTAGTCTGACAAACCTGGTTTTTCCCAGTATGCTCGGATTATTCAAAAACTTGGCTTTCCTGCTAAATTCAAGGTCTCTCTCTCTCTCTCTCTCTCTCACACACACACACACACACACACACACACACACAGAGACACAGATGCATTCCTTATTTACAGTGTAATTTATTTATTTATTTTAACATCATGACTGTGATCAATAGGATTTTAAGATTCAGAACATAGTGGGCTCTTGTGATGTCAAATTTCCTATAAGACTGGAAGGGCTTGCATATTCCCATGGTGCCTTTTCAAGTGTAAGTTATAAATATCAGTGCAAGACCTTGATCTGCTGAATGAACTGTTGGTTGCTCTTTATATATTGTTATACCTTGTATTATTATGAATATTTTCTTTTGCTGTGTTTTCGGAGCATGTTATTGTTTACTTGAACGCATCTTCCGTGTTGGTTCTTCTAACAGTATGAACCAGAACTATTCCCTGGTCTGATATATCGAATGAAACAACCGAAGATAGTGTTGCTTATATTTGTATCTGGCAAGATCGTTCTTACAGGAGCCAAGGTCACACATTCATAACTTATTGGTTTTTTTTTCTTTGGTCACATTGTCCTTTTCTTCTTCAAACTTTGATTGTTATCTTCAATTTTTTTAATCCTTCTTCAGGTAAGAGACGAGACTTACACGGCTTTTGAGAACATATATCCTGTCCTTACAGAGTTCAGGAAAAGCCAACAATGGTATGTGACTATACTTTAGATGGTGCTTATTAGTGAAATTTGGTATTCATATTAGTTTTAAGAATTACTTATTTGAAGGTTTTTTTTTTCCTCTCTGGATAACAAGAAGGATTCATTAAAGATGGAAACATGGAAGTTTGTGAAAGAGAAAAGGAATTAGTCTTTGTATATGAGCAGTATATCGATACAAATAAAAGCAAGAAAGAAAAAAAGAAGATTACAGCAATTGGACTAAGTATGTAGATTCATTATTATTCCTTGCTATGGAAGCAAATCTTCCTTTTTATCTCCTCCCCTCAATATATGATGAATCTCAATTTGTAAAGGTTTACATAATGATTTAATTTTGTTCAGGATCATTCAAAAAGAAGAAGAAGAAGAATATATTATACATTTATACTTCCGTAGGTTCTCCTGGTTTTTAAATCACTCGAAGAGTCCAGACATTGTTTACCTAGAGTCACTTTCCATGATCATCTCACCTGATGAAGGCTTCCTACAGATCCTTAATTCCTCTCTAACAGCCAGTGTGACTGGAGTCTTTCACCTGACTGGTTCTGAGAACACTACTGAAACAGTACTCTTTTCCATTGAACAAAACTCCACTAATAACTGGCTGCACCTATTTTCCATGTTGTCTCCCCATCCACATTGAATTACTGGAAGGGTGAGGTTAACACTTTGTCATTTTTTTACTTTAGGTTCTCACTGTTCATTCTATTTTTTAAACACATCAAGTAACCATTTGATTGCAGTTCTGGGAATTCCTTGCTAATTACAGCATATTTCTGTAACCTTATAATATTAGTAACTGAAGCATGCCTGAAGAGATCTGGATTCAGACCCATTGAAGTCCAATCCAGATTTAGATCCAGGACCAGAGTCCTAGCCAAAGCCAAGCTCAGATCTAAATTCAAGCCAAACTCAGTCGGGCCCATGTTCCAGATTTCAGTCATAGATTGTTCGACATGGTTCTGTTCCTATCACAAATGGGGGAGTTTTCAAATCATACATTTTCGTTTTTCCTCTAAAATGCAGCGAGGACATAACTCTAACATTCCAGTTTTCTATTTCAGTTTGTAGCTTTATTTAAAAACAGCTTATAGATTAAGTAGGATTTTTTATATCCTTCTTTTTATGTATGTGAATAATATACCTTTCCCCACCCTTAAACCCCCACCCCCACCCCCCCCCCCAAAAAAAAAATAAAAAAAAAATACACCATTAAAAAAACTTTCTTCAAAAAACAATTACTAAAAATCTTATTAAGCTAAATAAAAAGTAAAAGGGTGAGCAAAGCCTGTATACATGCTAGCTATTACATACAAGATACAAGACCCATAGAAGTCAAGAGATGGCAACTACAGTGCTTTCGCTCCAATATTGTCACAGATCAGAAGCCATCATCCGATGAACCCATGACCCTTTCATTGACTTAGCCACCTAATGACTTGAGCGCTGTCCTTGTGCACAGCTTCATCCGCTCTGTCAACATATTCTGGGAAGTTGAATAATTCAGCTCCAACCAAATTGATCACATCACGACAATTGATGAACAGCTCCTTAAAATAGACCCCCCTTTTAGTTTCCCAACTGAAGAACACTCTTTTAAACTCCACCAGGGCCTTAACCATCCTTGCATTTCCCAACTACCACCGAAGAGGCCCAAAAAAGATCCCATATTGCTGAAGAAAAAGAGCAATGGTATCAACAAATGGTTGATATCCTCTGCCCCTTGTTAAGACAAGATACAAGTAGCTACTAGAAAAACGTATCTTTAAGTTGCCTTAGTCGATGATCAATTGTCAAAATCTTATGAGAGCCAGAGTCCTAGCAAATGCTACTAGTCGGGAGGAGCATGCGTTTTTCACATGCACAAAAATCCTGTTAATAAAATTCCTTTGTTGGTGTTCTGTGGAACCTATTCTTTTGTGTTTCATTATTGTGGAACCTTCTTGTGCAGATGGTTTAGATCTTACATCTATATTTTATTGTTCATTCTGTTTATTAGACTTGATGTGCACCTTCTACATCATGCTTATGTTATGTATGTCATATTGACCGGAGTTGGGCATGAATATCAAACATTAGGATCAACCATCACCATCTAACAAATTTTATTCTCTGGTTGTGGGAGACTATATTTGCCAATCCTAGATTAGGCCTCTATTTGGGCACAAATATCTACCATTAGGATTGGCCATATCATCCAATGGATTTTATTCTCTGCTTGTGGGAAACTAATCGCACCAATCCCAGGTCAGGCTGTGTTTGATTTTGCTGCATAAGATCTTGGATACACTGCAGTACTGTGAGATGTATTCTGGCCTATCTTTTTACTATTCAGGCCGGGTGGACCAAATGGAGGAGTGCTTCGGGGGTCTTGTGTGATCGGAAAGTCCCCCTCAAGGATAAAGGAAAGTATTATAAGGTGGCGGTACGACCAGCGTTGTTATATGGATCAGAGTGTTGGGCAGTAAAACATGATCATGTCAAGAAGATGGAAGTTGCGGAGACGAGAATGCTAAGATGGATGTGCGGGATCACAAGGAGAGATATGATTAGGAATGAGGAGATTAGGGGCAAAGTAGGAATAGCACCGATTGGAGATAAAATGAGAGAAAATCGACTGAGATGGTTCGGCCATGTTAGAAGGCGTCCAACGGAGGCACCTGTTAAAAGGTGTGAAAGCATGGAGATTGCTAGGAGTAGGAGAGGGAGAGGGAGACCCGAGAGAAGTTGGAAAGGAACTATTAAACATGACCTTGCCTACATGGATCTAACGGAGGACATGGCCCTAAACAGATTTGATTGGCGTCGTCAAATCCATATAGTCGACTCCACCTAGTGGGAAAAGGCTTGGCTTGGTTTGGATTGTTTAAAGCCACGTGCCCTGTTCTTTTGGCTTTACTAGTCTTGCGAGGTCCCGGGTTATCGGGCCGGGTTTGACCCGACCCGGTAATTTTATAAACACAAGAAACCCGCCCGAATGCCCGGTAAACTATATCCGGGTTATCCGGGTTTGGGTTATCCGGGTCAACCGGGTCAGGTTACCTGGTCACCCGGTTAATTATAAAGTTTAAAATATTTTTTTTAGAACAACTAAAAGTTTCAATAATTGAGATAAAAAAATACTATAAATATATATATATACAGTAAACATATAGTAAATATAAAAATATATATTTTTAACGTTTATATATTGTATATATATACAAATAAATATATATATAAAAAAATGTATAACCCGATAACCCGATTAACCCCACTTTCTTAACCCGGAACCCGGTCCGGATAAGGACTTATCGGGCCGGGTGAGGCCCGACCCGGTAAAAGAGCCTATTCACCAGCCCGATTAGCTCCGGGTCGGACCGGGTCGCCGGGTCGGGCCGGGTTTTGTAACCCGGTGTACACCCCTATCTAGTATGGCTTGGGGTAAACCCTTACAACTGACTCACACCTGCCCCACTGTATTCTACTCGCGTGTGACTGGTTTAGGATTTGTGATACCAAGTGATTGATGTCAAAGGGCTGAGCCCAAGCCAGGCAGGGGTCTGCCCTTACCCTAACCCTAACTCATGTGGGCCAAATCCTAGCCCAACTGCCCAAGCCAAGCCCTTGTAGGGCTTGAGAACTAGCAATGCTCTTCCTCTTATCTTTTTAAGGCCATGGCTGAAGTAGGATATTTTTTTTCCTACACCACCACCAGCAGTCAACCTGACTCTAACCCAAGGGTGGAGCCAGGGGGAGTAGTTGCTTCTGCTTCAACTTTTTAAAGTTCCCTGTATGCCTTTGATTGGACGGATAAAGTGAAATTTGGAAATTTTAATTGATTGATTTCATGATTTGGATAAGGTGGGTCGATGATATTACAAAGAATATTTGGAAAATTTCATGATCATGAGATTTTGATTGTATATGGTACGACGGTGATATTAGCCAGATAACGTATGTAAAAATCAAATTTGGATGGATGGTGATGTTTTAGAGATTTCATGTATAAAATGAGATTTTGGGCTGTAGGGAAGGATCATCGATCACATGACATGATAAATGTATGCATCCAATCAAAGGCAGTAATGGAGCTTTATCTGGCCCAATTAGCATTGGATCAGAGTTAATTTAGGTGGGCTTGGACATGAATATGGATTGGATGCGGTGGACCTAGTGTATGTTTAGGGTTCAAAACTCCTATTAGGCCGTTTATATCTTTTTTTTTTTTTTTCCTTTTTTAATGATGCCATATATTGCGTAATTATGTATATGCCAAACACACGACGAATAAGATAATATTAACATAAAGCCCCAACCCAACCATTGCAAGTGATGAGCATTAGGGGTATACATGTCATGTGACTGTATATTTTATATATTAATGGATTCAATGAAAGGTTAGGTTGGGTCGAGCTAGGCTAGGTCAAGGTGGGGAGGCCTTTCAAGATCGGGCCCTTCCCACATGGGCTTTAGGAAAAGAAAAAAAGCCCTCGTTTTTTCGGGCTTTAGCGGTCCTGGCCAGGCTGGATACCCCATCCACAGGGCCAGACTGACAGGTTAGGAACATGTCGGGCCATGTTTATTACCTCATATCCTTTTGATATAAAATAAATATTAAATATTTAGAAAAATCTTTTTTTACATAATATTTTAATAAAATTGTAGAGCATAAAATTTTGCAGTTATCATTTCAACAACAATAATAATAATAATAAAGTGTAAATAGGTCGTTATTGTGGCAGCCCAAAACTGAACCTGCCCTTACCCTCTAGTTGGGTTGAAATCTATAAACACACACCCGTTGCCTTTTAAAACCACTGCCGATCCATTGTCGTCCCTATCAGAGCCACAGATACGACTAACAAAGACTGGATTTATCGATGTGGTATCTATAACATTGAAGCCTACTCACAACCCAACCGGTGATTGGTTTTAAAACTACAGCTTGATCAATGTGCATAAGAGCTTGGTCAGTCTGGCTGTGTAGTTGGAGACAGCAAATGTCATGTCTCATGTCTTGTTGAAATTTAAATAAATAAATTGCAAGGGATTGTATAACCTACGGTTGTTCTTTTGTTGCTTTGAAGGTAAACAGTGTTTATGTATTTATTTATTTTTATTTTTATTTTTTGCTCTGGCAAATATGCTCAACCGCCCCACCCACACTCACCCAAGACAAATAAAAAATAAAAAAAGTTGTGAGGACATGGATTTAAGTGATTGTAGTACTAAACGGGATGTGGCCTGATTTTGTGCTTAAATCCTTTGATGATAACTATTGAAATTTCTGAATTCTCCTGATGAGTTGTTAAAGGGCTGATCATTAGTAACTTGTGTTAATCTGATTAGTCTGATCAAAATGGGCTAACATGAGTTGAGGTCAAACTGGCTTGATTTGGTTTGTTATTCGATCAGCCCCTCTGATTTTTTTTTTAATACCAGTGTCCCTTAATTCCGTTGAAGCCAAATCCTAATCAAACAACATGCAGTAATTTTTTCTATTCCAGAGAGCCTGTAGGGTTCCATTCAATAATTTGCAAAGCATTCCAACTTTATTAAGTGAGGCCTGCTTTACCAACTGAATTAGCATCCCTGCTTATTTTAGGTATGCCTGTAGAATTGTGCACATTAGGAGCAGCATTCATCTTAACCATAGTGTTTTGTCTGACAGTTGTTTTTGTGTTCTCAGAGCTGTGTATGACAGGGCATATGGCAGTTGTGGTTTACCTGGGGAGCGTTGCTGCTAACTACTGCTCATGTTGTCAAGGATGCATAAGCTGTAAATAGATGAAGAAAACCTTGGGAAAGAACTGGGCAGCCTCTTTTTTTTCACTTGCTACACCTTTTTTTTTTTAATTATTTTTATTTTTATTTTTATTTTTGTGCTGTTGTTGCTGTCTTCTGTGGGGTTCATATTTTGTAATTCTGTTGTCTGCATGCAGCTGCCAAGCGAACGAAGTGTTGTGTCACATGAGAATTGTCATAGAACATTGAGTAGGAGGGAAGATGAAACTGTTATAATTTTTCTTACTGTATTAAGCTATGGAGAGACTTTAATAAGAATTATGTGGCTAGCCTTTTGAAACATCAGGACGTGTGTATGGTGGTTGAATGCGAATGGGGCCGCCTATCCTTTTATGACCAGACATCTCCCTGTTTTATTAGATGATTCTCTCCTAGATGGATAATCTTTTGAATCTTTGCCCAAAATAAAAATAAAACTAACTACACAGTATTGAACCATGATGGCAAGTGATGCGTTGAAAATATTCTTCTTAAACCTAGGATGGGTTTTATCCCAATGGAAATTTTGCAAAATTGACCAATTTTTTTAGTATTATACATCTATGTGATGTCGCACAATTTGATGAGGGCCCTGCTGGATACTTGGCAGGGAGGGGTTTTTGAGGTATTGGGCAAAATTAAGAAGGTAGGCTTAGAGGTAGCATTAGGATCCAAACTCCATAGTAAAAACATAAGTGACAGGTTCGTGTAGGATTGTGTAGCAAATTGTTGCTTAGTTGTGGTTTAAGAAAACAATGGTGTTTGTTGAAGTGATGGTGGTTTGCATGATGAAATGAAAAGAGATGATGTGATGGTAAATGTTACTGTGGAGAGTTGGAATGAGGTTGAATTAGTGGTGGAGGTAGAAAATCAAGGTCTCAAATTACACTTGTGAATGGTGTGGAATCTGAAGATTCTGATCTGCTTATAGCTGATAAGCTTGCTTAGTGTAGAGGAAGTCAAGAGGGGATTGTTCCGTGGGATATAATGAGGTAGTGGGGTTTGTGCGAGGTCGAATAGAAATGGGCACTTTAGTAAGTTGCACTGGTTTGAAAACCTGCCCACTCTAAACTTGAAAACTCGACATCTGCCTGATAAATTTAGGATTTAAGAACACCGGTGCAGAAAAACTTCTTGTTTTTATTTTTATTTTTTATCTAAGGGTAATATTCAGGTGAGAACTAGTTCTCACATATTATATGAGAGTTTTTTTTTTTTTTTTTTTTTTTTTTTTTTTTTTTGTAGGGCCTAATTGTGGGCCACATTTGGGGATGGGACCAGGAGGGATGGAAAGATTTAGGTGAGACCACCCCAAGAATCAAGTTTGAGTCCAAACCCATGCCCCTAACCCTTTCATCCGTGGCCTACAAGTTTAATGACTTTATATTAAAAAAAATACTCAACCCTCGAATCAATGGTTCAGTCCATTCGGATGTGAGCCAATCCTTGGGATTAGTGACTATCGGGGGTTTCCTATTGGTTGTTAGGTTTGAATGGGTTGTGAGTTGAGCTTCGCAAAAAAGTTCTCAATATAATAAGTGAGAACTGGTTCTCACTTGAATATTTCCCTTTATCTAATATATTGTGCTTGAATACCTTGGCTATAAATGTGACAAAAGACTTTTTCCAGCCATTTTTATACTTCATTTATAGAAGCTCTGTGTGATGTCTTCAAAAAACAAGTCTGGATCCTCCGAGACTTTTAGCTTGGGTCATTTTTGGCAATTACGTTAATGAGAACTCCTCACCATTTTTTCACAAGATTGTTGAAAAGCGACATTGTCGATTGTGGATCACTGAGGAATTGCGTAAGTGAAAATCTTCATTTTTTATGAATTTTTTGGTCTAACACCCTGCCATAGGATTTGATTGATGACAATGTTTCTTAGCTATTTGTATTGACATATTAATATCGATGTGAAATCCTTAGCTATAAAAATTCTTAGGGAGAGTTTTATTTTTAAGGGCAGTGAAAAATCTTCAAAACTGCAGATTCCTCACCTCTTACCAAACATGTTTAGAGGAATCCCAAGTTAAAGTAGTGGATATCGATACATAGCAGACAATACGTAGCGGTGTGAATAAAAAACTTGAATCTTGTTTAGTAGTTAATGTTGTATTGTTTTAGTGATTTCGAACGACATAAGAGTAGAGACAACCTTAGAAAAAGCTATTGAGGTGAAAAAATAAGAAAAAAACAGTGTTTTAAATTAAAACTGTTTGGCTATACTAGGTTTTAGACCGTATTGCTGTTATTTTCAAACTACAGTGGATAATGTGGGCGCTACGCTACGCAGCAGATGCTATTTTGAACTATAGTACACACAAACATAATATAGAGAATGGATGCGAAAGATATTGTCATCTAGGCTCCTTTTGTGTTTCACTATTGCCCGTTTAATAATTCACTCTTAGAACTGGTTTCTCAAGAGTTTTTTGTGTGTGTGTGAATTCAATTTCATTCAAAAAAAAGAGCCATTATTATAAATTAAAATGGCTTAAAATAAATTCCCTTCCTATATGAGACTTTGCAAATCAATCTAGGCTCTTATTTTGGTTGAACGAAGTCATAAGGGCCTTTTGGAAACTCTAAAAATAGCCTCTTATTATTACTTTTTATTTAGAGCTTGCTTACAAATTAGAGCATCTAGTAAACCTCCAGTTGTATTTTCCATTTTTAGAGCTTATTTACATATTAGAGCTTCTATCTTTGAAAAGAAATTAATAAAAAAGCTAAGGGGCTACTTTTTTTATTTTTTAGTTTCTTAGCAGAGCTTTTGCTAGTTAAAGTGGATGGAGTGGACAATACAAGATTTACAAGTCTTTTGGATAAAAATTACCACAGATAGATGCCGTGGTAATTTCTAAAAGGTGAGCCTCAATTACCACAATTCTCAAAAGTGGGTCCCATGTTCACAAACAATTTACAATAAAATAAGTCTTTTTTTACGATTTTTATAAAATTATAACTTAAATTAGCACTTAGAAGTTATAATTTTATTTTAAAACTCAATTTAATTAGTTCTTATTAATTAGACTAGAGTAACTAAATGGACCCCAGGTAAAGGCCACACAAAAGTGAGGCATTTTTCTTTTGGCTATTTGGGAGCTTTACTAATGGAGTTGAGTGGAGTAAATATTATTTTGAAAAAAGAATAAAATATAAATAGGTTATGGTGATATTTTATTTTTAGTTGTTTATTATGGAATCTTTTTGACCTTTTGTATTGATTGTGGTTTTTTTTTGTCTTGTAGTAAAGAAATAAGGTTACTTTTTTACTTTTTTTTTTAATATGGTGAGAAATTTGAATTAAAATGATTTTGATGCTATTTTTTTTAAAGGGACTTTGCCTTACTTGACTCTATTAATAGAGTTGCCAAACAAGTACAAATGAGCCCACAAAAGATAATCATCAACTATCAGAATTCTGGAGTGAGAACCTCTAACAAGACTTGTTTAGACATTTAGACAAATAGTGGCTGAAAAGAGAGGTGTCAAACATGAGCTTAATTTTTTAGTCCCTGGGGTTTGGATGAATTGGAATTTAAGTCAAGCCACTCACATGCTGACGGAACGGGATTTGTGTCGCTTAATTGCTTATCTTTTATGTTGTCTTTTTTTACTGTTCCATATTTTTTTGAGAAATAAAAAAAACTAACTTTATTCTTAAAAAAAAAGAAAAAGAAAGAGGGAGCTTTGTTGGATTGGGTGGTCCGAGAACTATTTAGTTTATTGGTACCGCTTGCTCTGTGGTCCTCCATCATCACACCTTTTCTTTGATTTTTCTTTTAAAGGTTAGGAACATTCCGGGATGGGATGATTAAGTTATTAAGTAGCCCTAAGGTCCTCCATAATTGATTGTGGGGCCGGAAATCTTGAGTTAAAGGAGGGGAACTTATTGTGGGGCCACTGATTAAAGACTCAAGCGGCTCAAAATAAATACCCACCAAAGGGAGTAAAAGTGTTCTCAAATTCTATCTTAATAAGAGTTGTTTCCACCATGAGATTGACAGTTTGGTTAAAAAAAAGTGATTAACGAATATGCATAGTTTTAAATGAAACCGTCAATCTGGCATGTGACCAACTAATCTTAGAGAAAAATATGGAGATGCCCATACACTAGAAGAGCGTTTATTTTGATTAATGATTATGATTTTTAATAGTGGGGCCTGAGTCCCACACCTTCAGCTTGGAATTTATCTAAGTCAAAACCTAAGAAAATCAAACTCCATGGCAAATACCCTTTTACAGAATATATGGTATCAAAATGTTATTGGTTTTTTACAAATAAGGAAAATCGTGAGGAGAACAAAATAAGTTTAGGTAAGTAAGATTCCCATTAAATAACAAATAAGTAATAGTAGAAAAATTGTTGTTAAATATTTTATAAATCTTACCCTTTTTTTTCTAAGGGCAGTGAAAAATCTTCAAAACTGCAGATTCCTCACCTCTTACCAAACATGTTTAGAGGAATCCCAAGTTAAAGTAGTGGATATCGATACACCTATGTGGAATACAGGTTGCATCCCCAAATTATATCCCAATAGGAATTGGTCACTTTGTATGATTGACCTTTGATTAAAAAAAATGTTATTAATGAATAAGCTTAAGCTCGTGCTAAACTTGTTTTTAATCAATAGTTATGAATTTAGATCGACTCATATTAAAGGGCCTATACTTTTAGTGGTTTGGGATTCACGTAGGCAGGAGCTCCACTCCTTTTGACTCAGGTTTCTGTATTTAAATAGGGGGGATTTCAAAGTAGGGTAATTTGGGTGGTTTAAAAAAAAGAGGAAAAAGTGATCCGAAAATAGTTTTAAATGGACGGATGTCCTTAATTGAAAATCATTTGAAAAACTTTAGGGATAAATTTAAAAGGTTTTAAAACTTGTGTACTCTTTTTAAATAAGAAATAAACTTAAGGCCTTATTTGAAATTTTTCCACAAAAGTTAGATGATCCTCATCCATGAATGCATGGACGCTGGTTCGTGATCTGCATTGTATTTTATGCAATTTATGGAACTGTACTCTTTCCAGCATCTTTCATACAAACTATAAACCAAAAACCATTTCACTTCTTGTGCGAAACTCATCAAGATAACACAAACTTGTCATAAAAATCGAGTTGTTAGCCATCACTGTGAAAATGGAGAAATCACATGTCATTAACAGTAACACAAGCACATAGAAGCATGACATAGATTACTAGTGAGAAATCTCAACAGATGAACAGTTTGAATGTCCCAAACAATCAACTCCCTCATTCTCAGAAGAAGAGAAGAAAGAGGAAGTTAAAAGGTCAAGTCGGTGTTCAACATTATTAATAGTCTCTTTCATGCTCTTCTTCTTCACTCAGAATACAACACAGAAGATTGAGAGAGAGAGAGAGAGAGAGAGAGAGAGAGAGAGAGAGAGAGAGAGAGAGAGAGAGAGAGAGAGTTTCTCTTTGTTCAGACATATCCCCCATTGCATCTGATAACCTGTGCATTGACCCACCCACCAGCATCACTTGCCAAGAACCCCACCAGAGGGGCCACATCCATAGGACACCCTATCCTCTCCATAGGACTCTCCTTCCTTTTATCCTCCACATCCTTCTCAGTCTTCCCTGCATAAAACATGGGGGTCGTCGTCGGCCCCGGCGCTATCGCATTCGCCGTTATCATCGTCCCTTTCAGCTCCCTGGCCAGCACCTTCGTCATCGTCTCCACCGCCCCCTTCGTCGCCGCATACGCTCCATACCCGGTCCTCAGCGACCCCACCGTCGACGAGGTGAACGTGATAATTCGGCCTCCTCCTCCTCTCACGATCCGGTTGGCGGCCTCCCGGCAGCAGAGGAAGGTCCCCTTGGCGTTGACGGAGAAGACCCAGTCCCACTTCTCGTCGGAAGTGTCGGCGAGTGTGGGGTAGGTGTCGTCGATGACGGCGGCGGTGGTGACAAGGATGTCGATCTTGCCGAAGGCGGACTCGGCCCTGTCG
Source organism: Litsea cubeba (assembly GCA_012931725.1). Taxonomy (NCBI): domain Eukaryota; kingdom Viridiplantae; phylum Streptophyta; class Magnoliopsida; order Laurales; family Lauraceae; genus Litsea; species Litsea cubeba. Next base: position 75,347,827 of record CM022945.1, read on the forward strand.
AATAGCGCTTTGACTTGGGCGGGATCGGAGACGTCGGCTTCGACGGCGATGGCTCGTGGGGTGGTGGTGGTGGCGGCGTTGATGGTGGAGAGGAGGTGGTCGGCGAGGGAGGGGTCGCCTATGTAGCCGATGACGACATGGGCTCCGAGAGAGGCGAGGTGGGACACTACGGCGCTTCCGATACCTCCCGTGCCGCCCGTTACAATCGCTACTCGACCTTCCAATGAAGTTGAGAGCTTCTCTGCTGCTGACGCTGATGCTGCCATATCTCTCTCTCTCTCAATAACTCTGGATGTGTAACAGATGCATATGACTTAATTTGTGATCTGGACTAACTCATCATAATATAGGAAATGGAACCCCGTGTTTGGTTCAAAAAGGAAACCATGTTTGGACCAATCAGGAGGCGCCACGTGGATAAAAATGTCACCATCCTACTCTAAAAAATTCCTCTCTTAAAAAAAAAAAAAAATCCTCTCTCCACATGGCACCCCTGATTGGATTTGGACCAAACAGGATTTTCCAGGATCCGGATCCCATCTAATCATACACTAGAATCCAAGGATGTCTGGTGATGCTCCTCAGTGAGCCCACTTTTGAAAACCTTTTTTTTTTGACCCCTCAATGTAAAGAGTCTTCACTCCAAATCTGCATCTGACAACTGCTGCCTCACTACTCGTACTAAAATTCTGAACACGTAAAAAAATTATGAAATAGCCCATGGGCCCTCTCATGTCATCCGCTTTGCCAGAGGCATGTGGCCGGGGCAGGCAATAGGATATCGCAGAGCATAGGAATTGGCGCACACTAATTATTGGGGGGGGGGGGGGGATGTTTTATTTTTTTGAATAAATGCACCCACTCTAGTTCGTACATCGTATATACATGCACCCACTCTAGTTCGTACATCGTATATACACCCACTCTACTTCATAGGTGAGGAACAGTCCGTGCCTTACTGACAAATGATGGTCTCAAGTACAATTATAATTCGAGAGGACAATTACCATACAGACGGCCCAAAATTCGATATTCACCCAATAAAAAATATAATTTATCGGATGAAAGATCGTACACCAAAAACGCCCAAAATAAGACGGTTTTACCCCTTTTCCAGAGATATCCTATGGCCGTAGGATATCGAAGGATTCGATATCCCAGGCGCTTAGGATATCGCACAGTTTGATATCCTAGGCCTGTAGGATATCGCACAGTTACCTACTCTCATTCTCCCGCCCAATGCTTTCATCTTCCCGCTTGACTTTTCGAGCGATGAAAAAACTCTGCTCCTCCCTATTTCTTACAGTCTTTCGTCCCCGTATCTTTCATTAAGTCTCATCTATTTCAAACTATCTTATCTCCCCAACCCTCTTTTTCTCCTGGTTTTATGTTGTGATAAACCTCACAAACCCCATGGATTCAAAAGAGCCATGGTTTCAACTTCAACTCCAGCTCCAGCCCCATCGCAACTGCCGATTCCATCACAAGTATATTAAAAAAAAAAAAACATAAGGAATGACCCACACCGAAAAAGAGTTTGTGTGGAAATTTATTCTCGCTAGCGAGACCTGTTCTCGCTATAGCGAGAATGGTCCCGCGTCTCCTTATAAAAAAAAAGTAGTTCATGGGGACTGGTGGTTCGTGTAGGTATGGCCATCATTCTGTTGAAGAAAGTGGTTCTCTAATCACATAAAATTTAGATACTTGAATGCATTCAAGTCTCACCAAGAAAATAATATATCTTTCTCCGACCCATTTGACCATTTTTATCACTCTCTCTATAATTTTCTGGATCACGCCTATTCTTCTACTGGTAACAACTCCCATATCCCGTCTTTCCTATTGTACCTTACTCTTTCTTATGTTCTTGCCATCTTCTTGATTTTTTATTGCGGAACCATACAAGACTAGAGTCTTATAGGTGATGCTTCTCCTTTGTATGTTAGGCCTTTTTGGACACACTCCTGATTTACATCTCCGTCTCACTGACTAAAATGTTTCATCTAGCTTTCTCTGTTCTACAAGACGTGTGACTTGTTTAAAGGAACCACCATTTTAGATCTCAAATATTCTTTGTCTGCAAATGCAAGGGTTAGATTGGAGATGGTCACTCATGCTTTAGAGCTTATTTAGGGGACACAGTATTTATTTGCATTAAGCCTTTCTTGTTTTGACTTGATTTTCTTTTTCTTTCTCTCTTCCTTTCTTCCCTTTTTTTTTTTGGCATAAGCACCTTCTCCTACCGGTGAGTGTGGTTTTGTTTAGGAAACAATTCTCCATCTTGGGAGTCAGAAGGCACACAACTGCACACTCTCCGAAATGAAAAGATAAAGACCACTTTTGTCTACTTATTTTACCATTTCTCCATGGAAGATATTGTTGTTAGTGGGAAATGAGGTTGAAGTGGGGACATGAAAATGGAAACAGAGCATAGTCTCGCTATAGCGAGGCATGTTCTCGCTATAGCAATAATACAAGTCTCGCTATAGCGAGTCCTGTGAAAACTTGAAAGACCAATATTGTTTCAAATTAAAAACTGTAGCAACCCCACCCCAATTCATATTAAGGGATTAAGAGAACAATTGCCTAAGGAGCTGTTTGCTGCAAGAACCTAGGAAATGTGTCTTGGTCCCAAAACTTGCCATTAAACCATGGTGCACTAACGAGAAATTGTGACATTTGTGACCTCATCCCATTGAAGGGTCTACAAGAAATAGTTATAAACAACCTAGGCTATTTCTTCAAAGTGGGTACTCTTTTTTGTTTTTCTAAATTGGCCTAGTGGCCAGGGAAGACTAAAGAGACCTACCCAACCAGCACTTTGTGATTCTCAAAGTGGGTCAGTTTATTGTGTGGTTTGATGCATAAATGAGTGGCGATCTGTAATTAACCCAATGAAGTTCAGTTTGAATAGATGGTTTCACTTGAGATGTAATAACAATCCACTGCTTCCTGACAATAAATTGATAATAATTCAGTATTACAAACTACTTTTCTGACTATCCTGTCCAAAATCAATTCTGATTATAAATTGATAGCAATGTAATGCTTACAAACTCATTGCACTTTTTTTTAGCATCATCAAATTTTAGAATGAAACTTGATGAAAGAAATGAAACCTGCTACATTGTGTAGAATACCACAACACAACCACAACACAATCAAACAGCCCACAATCTTTTTCAACATTAACAATGCAATGACATTCAACAATAAATTGTTCAGCATTTACACATGAAATCATTGATATTTTCCATCAATACAACGACTCAAACAGTCACTCAAATCATGCCGTTATAACATTTTTCCTTCTTGAACAATCACTCAAAGCACATCATGTCAACACCTACTAACATTGCTTAACCTGCACATAAAAAAAATATCATCAAAACAGATTTACAAGAAAACTACAAGTGAAGAAAATACCACTACTGCATACATTGTTTAACAGAATAAGAGGGTTGGATGGTGGGGACAGTACCATATAAATTGTTTCCCAAACACCATTAAAAAAAAAACCCCAAAATCCATAATTTCAAATCCATCATCGTAGAACCCCTGAAACCCCTAAATTGAAAACCCTAAAACCCCAGAACACTTTGGAATACCAAAAAATAATAAAAAAACATAGCAATGGCTATGGCCGAGAGAGAGAGAGAGAATGGGCTGGGCTAGTGAATGGCTATCGGCCAGTTAGCGAAACCCTCAAATCCCTACCCTAAACCCTCAAATCTCCATCACAAATCCTATAGTCCCAAACCCAAACCCTCAAATCGAACAAAACACAAATCATACACAGAAAGAAAAACCATGTAACAGGACATTGAACATCAGGCATGTGACCAAAAAATAGCAAACATTGAGAAGCAAGGAGGGAGGGAGGGAGGGAGGGCGGGAGGGCTCGATGTCTGTTGGATTTTACCAGGGAGGGAGGGAGGGAGGGCTCGATGTCTGTTGGATTTTACCAGGGAGGGAGAGAGGGAAAGGTGTTTATTAAGACCTTAAAACCCCAAATCCAATGGCTTCCTTGAAGATCCTGTTAATTTAGACGATGGTGATGTTCGTCTTGGCGAAGGCACCACTCGAGACGAGACGAGAGGGAGTTGTGCGAAGGAGAGACGAGTTGAGCGATAGGGAGGAGGCTCTGTTGTCTGACGAAGAGACGAGAGAGAGAAGAGAGGGCTTGAGACTTGAGAGAGGAGAGAGCATCGATTTTCCTCCTTTGAAATACTTTTGTTCCCAGATGAAAATCTTGGCGGGCTCCCAAAATCAAAAATCCTTAGTGAAAATGGAGAAGATGAATATGGACCTTTTGTGATGAAGGTACGCGATGAGATGAAAATAGGTGACTGTGCGACATCCTACAGGTATAGGATATCAAACTGTGCGATATCCTACCGTTCTAGGATATCGAACTGTGCGATATCTTAAGTTCTTGGGATGTTGAACTGTGCAATATCCTACCCCATAGGATATCACATGAAAAAGGGTATTTCGGTCTCATTTTGGGCATTTTTTGTATACGATCTTCTATCAGGTAAATTGTAATGTTTCATCTTTAATGGGATAATTGTCGGGTCTTAGGCCGTCCGTACGGTAATTGTCCCTAATTCGAGCAAAATCCCTTCAAGAACGTACGGACGACAGTAGACCAACAATTGATTGATGCACATCTTTTCCAATTCGATTGATGAACGGCTATGATCCTCTCTCCTCACATCCGTACCAATTCGATTAATAAGCAGACACATGATTCCTAAGTCATGAACTTATGAACACGTTAGTTCACACTTGAATACTTGACAACATAATGCGTCCCGTTCAGGTCAACGACGTTCTGACCAAATTGCCCCTTGCTCACCTGCCAAAGCCTCCCAGTCAGTGATCTCGCTGGACACACAGATGTGGGTCCCATGTGAAATTAATACTATAAGCATTTGTATTCTTATATTATATTCATGTCCAAACAGAGTAACATGATGGAAGGTCAAGATAGAATGATTTTGTGTTTTAAATGACAAAAAAAAAAGGTCTTGGATATTTAAAATAAATTAATTCAAACATATTAACACAGATTTGTGGTTAGCGACAAATGCATGGGAACCATTTTCTCTGTCACATACTCTTTTGTTAGTTGCATCGTATTTTTGAAGGTTTTTCATTCAACGGTCAAGATTATCCGATCTTATTCATCCGATCCACAAAATCTTTGGGGTATCCATTGTGATAGGTAGTGGCCCACCTCATCAACGGTTTGACTTGATTAATTCTAAATCTTCAATCAACCACTTCATTTTTTTCTTTGCGACATGAAACACATTAAGAGATATAGCAATTACATATTGCGATATCAAAATGACAATTTGACTACCTTTGAAAGGCACTAAATGACAAAAAAAAAGGTCTTGGATATTTAAAACAAATTTATTCAAATATATTAACACATGTTACATTCCTAATCTTCCAACACAATGGTTTCAGAATGAAACCTAGACCGCGTATACAGACTGAACACATTAATTCGCTCCGCATACGGGGTAGCCCATGCAGCTGCACAATCATGCCTGAAGTGAACCCATTGAGGCATAATGGGAGGCATAGGGTAACCATCTGTCAATGTAACCTGGACATAGTGATTATTATTTACAAACCCGATAGCGATAGCAACATGTTGATACGACGGTGGTGGAGTAGATCGAAGCAGTTAAGAGACCCATGTAAAATGTGTAATATCACATTGAACTTTGAAGCAATTAAGAGACCCATGTCTGGCATGGTCATCCAATGCTCAATTGGTGCTCCTCTATCTAATGCAAAAAAGTTTAGTGAGTTATAAACACGAATCCACTGGTCATCACTACCAAATATTGCAACATACTGTATCCTGAATGTGCGCAACTCTTCCATTAAGCTATACCGGAAGTTGCCCATGCATCTTCGTGAAGAACAGCTATCGCCCGAAATCCACAATTTCCATCAGGTTTTACATCTTGTACATGCATAATGTAAGGATGCAGTATAGGTGGAAACTGACGAATATAGGCATGTACAGAGTAGTTATAAATAGAGGAGCAACTGTGTCTCGCTGGTTCTTGAAACTGAAAAAATATCTGGCTGAACAAACTCAAATGTATCCGTATTAGCACGAGTTGATATGTCTTCCCTGTCCTTCGAGTTGGGGCCTCCAAACGAATAACTGTTTCTGCTTGGTTCCCGAAAATGAAGGGAATCAGACTCAACGAACACTAATGCAGACGGATTAACACGAGTATTTGTTGCAACTTTTTTTTTTTTTGAGGAGGGGCGTCCACGAGTGTTCATATAAACATCAGGTTCACGAATTGAAGTTGTTAATGATGTGATTATCTCCCTCAATTTCCTTAAAAGACTGAATTTACCATGCCTTTTTTGCTGCTTAAACTGTTCTGTGAACACTTATAGCTCGACGTCACAATCGATGTCATCGTCTTGAAGCGACACACACGGTGATAAATCAAGTTTTCTCCAAAATTTATCTATGAAATCAATTGGTATGGCAGGACGACCATCGTTCAAATATATTGCTTGCTCATGCGCACATGGCAGTCCATAGCTCGTACGAAGTCGACATCCGCATTTGTAGGAAACTTCTCTGACCTCCTTAGACCGCTCAAATTCCTTCAAAATCAAATGCAATGCGTGGCTTGAAACGAAACCACATAATTCCTGGAAGTGCGGTATATTGAATCGATGTTGGACGATAGTTTTGCTTTGCTCAATACTCGCTTTGATAGCTATATCATGTGATTGGATGACTTGGTGAATAAACAACAGCGATGTCTCCAAATCTGACTGTGATGACTCCAAGTATTTTTTCAATTTCGCATGCTGGCTCTCGAGTCTATTAGTTGTCCGGTTTTCAAAATGCAGATATCTGTCGGTCCAGGCGGATACAAACATCTCCTTATAAGGTGTCAACCATACATCCTTGAGATAATTAATCATACCTGGAAAGTTTTGTAACACTACCTCAAGGTCCGCGAATTTGTCCGCATACGCATTCCCAGTTTCAGATTCCGGCAACATATTCCACATTTTGTAGAATGCATTTCAAGATTTGTTGTCTGTTATTGATGGCCTACACTTGCTCAAAATACTCCTATAAATGTGCCACCTACAGAGTAATTTCTTAGCATCGGGAAATACCTGGGCAGACACATTCATCAAAGCCAACTCTCTGTCTGTGACAATAACTCATGGGCCAGTGCATCCATCCATTGTTGACTGCAGACACCTTAAAGCCCAAGTATAATCGAACACTTTTTCTGAGTGCATGAACACAAATGTTATGCAAAATGTCATATTAGTTGCAATCACGCCGACAATCTCAAGGAGAGGCATCCTGTACCTGTTTGTTTAAGACACAGATATGTTAAAACTTAAAGGTTTTTTAATTTTGCTAAATCAATATAGGACACAGATATCTAGAGTGGCATATCATGTACCTATTTGTTTTATATGTTGCATCCATCAATAACACGTGCGGGAATGCACGCCATCGCTTTAATGATCCTGGATGAGCGAAGAATAAATCTTCAAGCTCATTGGTTACAACATTTGTTCGACTCTCGAAAATATATCATTCACATTGTAGGAATGACATGACAACATGCATCCGGGTTTTACCGGCTTTCTTTGTAGTCCGAAATTTCTTACGTGCATTGTATATGGTCTAAATGGTAGACACGTTGTCCGGATTCTGATTCTTCAACGATGTCAAGATATCTCGTGGCTTCACATTTTTCGTAGACAGATGTTCCATCAACTGGATTTCGGATTCAGAGAGCCGACCGGGGTATGGATGTCCCTCCATATATGATGCAGGGGCATGGTTATGTGTTCCACATACCACCCTTGCCATCCAGTCATCACCTGTTCGCATTTTCACCCCTTTCACTCTGAAAGGACAATCAATTCTTTTGGTGCCTGTAATCGTTGTGGAAGTTTTCTTGCTTCTGTATGTGCCGCCGTGATCACATTGGAACAACAGTCTAGGACTCTTCCTGATTATGCTAGTCTCTGAAAATATATTAATTCTGTTAGAAATTAACAACTTCTTATTAGAAATTGACAAAATAAAACATAATTGGAATTGAGTTAATATCATACCATGTCCGTGGAAATTCGTTTGTAACATTTTCATCCACATTTTCGTCTTCTTGTATTATTTCGTTTCTGAGAATATCATCCTGACAATAATATACATTCACTTGGGCATCTGCAATTAATAAGAAATTATTAAAGAATTGTATATTTACCTGATCACTTGAACCACTTGACAATCGCAGATCATTGGCCCAAATCCTTAGTTGATCCAAATTCATATCTTCTGCTGGTATGTACACACAGATCTGATGGAACTAAAGAGACGCACTTCCTTGACCTCTTGTCATGCAAGAGCTTGGCACTAGGGAAGACGAAGACTAATGGAAGTTGAAAACAAACAGAAGAAATTGATTTGCTCTCAACGTCCTACATTTCCTAGGCCATTTTCCTGGAGGCTTTAATGCAAGTTGTTCTTTACAATTTCCAATATATGATCATTTAGTTCAGGGAATATATTCCCTATTCAGTGAATATATTCCCTGAATTAGATGATTCAGGGAATATATTTGGTCAAAAGTCATACATCCAATGGGATGGCAATGGCGTGCATCTCTGTGTACGGAAGAGAATAAAAATCAATGGGGAGTGGCAATGGCGTGCATCTCTGTGTACGGAAGGAAATAAAAATCTTTTGGTGATCAGATTTTCTGTAGCCGGAGGTTAGGCCAGCCTTGCATCAGTTTCCGTAATGAATATAGGCTGAAGTTATTTGACCCATTTTAGAAAATGGGTTGAATAATCCAATGAACCAATCCTTCACATTTTCAACAGACTCAGCTCGTTTGCCATGAACCCTCACTTTATATTTTTATTCCTTTGGTAGTCATACAATTTCTGTCATTCAATTCCCATAATAGAAAAATCAACAAAAATCTCGGTCCTTTCGTTACAATCAATTCGTCCCTCTACATACTCCGAGAAATTGCAAATAAATGTCATCATCTCCTCTAAATCCTTGTGCAACACAATTCATGTCGCCATTAGCCATCTGTCATTCAATTCATGTCGCCATCAGCCATCAGCCAAAAGCTTTTGAGCTTGTGACGTGACGTCTCTCCTCCAGTGCATGTGAGGTTGCTTTTTTTGGCTAAATTATATAGATAGGAACCGTAGGCCGTACACCCACTCTTTATAGAGTGGGTGCATAACCCACCACTCTATATGCACCCACTCTATACTCCATGGCTATCCCTATTGTTAACTATTTTGGCTTTGTATACTGCACACTTTGTAATCTCAGTTAAAAGAAATAATAAGAAAAATGGTCATTTCTCAGCATGGCACATCAATCACCATTCACCAACCATTGAATTTTGATAGAAAAGACTCTTGATAGTTGACAAAAAATAATCATCGTGGGGTGGGCCACATGTTGTAATTCTACTTAGAATCAACCACCTATGAGCTGGACCATACCACACCATTAGGGGCGGACCTAGGAGGGAGCTGGCAAGGGCCATGGCCCCCCATACTTCATAAGCTTCTCTAAGAAGCTTGCTTTTGGCCCCTCCATGGTGTGGCCATTTATTAATGGATGGCCTCCCCATTGCTTATGGTTCTTTTAACATGATTTGACTCTTAGAAAAAAAGAAAATAAAAAATAACTGATTTTAAGAAAAACTTGAAATGAAAAGAAAGGAAAGAAGAACAAATAAACAAGGCTTAATGGAGTTGGGGAAGAGATTTTTTTAATATTCATTCTCACCATCTAGACTTGCCCCAAATCTTATGATCCAAGAGAGGAAGAGGAGAAAGCACATCTTGCAGAGACTTTAAAGTTTTGTTTATGCAAGCGATGTTTCAGTGGAAAAGGGTTAAAATCTAGAGCTTTCTTCTCTTATTTGGTGCAGCGGAAAAAATCCAAAGAATGACTTTACATTATCTTTCCTTGCTAGAGAGGTTCCAAAACTCCCAACTACCCCTGTCGGAAACCAAAGCTGCAGAACATGAAACATGTAGCTTTGCACAGATAAGTTTGTCGTGGAAAGAGGAGGAGACAAAGCGCCGGTATGCGTTTGGTGCAACGACGAAATGTCTCGATTTTCCCCTCCGTTTGTGCTTTAATTCCATAATGGCGTGGATCCGCGCTTCCCTCCTAGGGTGGTAGGAAATCGATTCTGCAGATTGTTTCCTCTTCCATGGCATTTACCCACCTAACAAACCTTAAGGCATGAATCAAAAGAAGAATGACAAATCCACTTTCTCTTTTATAAATTATTTTACATTGCAATTTTGTTTATAGTCATTTTTTTTCTTTGCCCCCCTAAATAAAATTCCTGGTTCCACCCCTGCACACCATTAATGGTCTCTTCTTTATGCCTAAAACGTTCTCTACAGCTCCAAATATGAACATCATGAATGTAAAGATCTCTCTCCTATAAGTATATGCAATACACACAATATTTTATAGTAATTTGTGTAACAGATGTAGGTGAGACTGGTGAGTGTTTCTTTTCATTTCTATTGAGCCAATGCTCTCACATCAATCCAAAAGTATTCTATGTGTCTCTCTAAATATATATAAATTTAAATTTCATGAGAGTTATTATTACATAGCAACTGAAGGTCAGAGAAAATGTTGAAATCCTCATTCTATAGTACTACTAGCACTAATCTCATGAAGTTAGTCGAGTTTAAAATTCTCCACATGGGGCCCACATTTTGAGAGCCCAAACCACAAAGTTTGGTTGACGGGTTACATTGGGTCCCACAAATTAATGTTTACTAAAAAAAAAAAGAACTAGAGTATAGTATAGTAAAGTAATTCTAGAGACGTGGATGGGGTCATCTCTCCCTCTCAGTCTCTCTCATGCACTCATGTATGTGTGCCTATTGATGAGAGTTCAAATTGCAGGACTCATTTGGGATTTGTAACAATCTAAAAAACAATGTACAATGAATAGGGTGCCTGCAACCCCATCACATTTTGACTGTTGCCAATCCATCACACCAATAAGTGATAGGACCCCATAGATGCCTGACTGTCAACGACGATATTATTACAACTAATTCTATCTGTATCTGTTTCATGTACTATTTAAAAAGATTTTTATTCCCTTCCGTACACAGAGATTGACGCCATTGCCACTCCCGTTGGATGTACGACTCTTGACCGAATATATTCTCTGAAACGACCTCCCTCTTGGCCAGTACTAATGGGCTCGACTAGTGCTCACATCTGCTCACTTTAGTTTCAGGCCAAAGAACGTTGTTTTCTTAGTTTTGCTTGGTTCTTCTTGGCAATATACATACCAGCAGAAGATATGAATTTGGATCAATTGAGGATTTGGGCCAATGATCTACGATTGTCAAGTGGTTCAAGTGATCAGGTAAATATACAATTCTTTAATTATTTCAGAAAATATTTTTTATTAATTACAGATGCCCAAGTGAATGTATATTGTTGTCAGGATGATATTCTCATAAACGAAATAATACAAGAAGACGAAAATGTGGATGAAAATGTTACAAACGAATTTTCCACCGACATGGTATGATATTAACTCAATTCCAATTATGTTTTATTTTGTCAATTTTTAATAAAAAATTGTTAATTTTCTAACAAAATTAATACATTTTCAGGTATTCAATTCACGCCAATCTCTAATTGATTGGATTCAAAATACTGGACGCAATTTAGGATATATCATTGTCATTAAAAGGTCAGAGACTAGCATAATCGGTAAGAGTTCTAGACTGTTGTTCCAATGTGATCGCGGTGGCACATACATAAGCAAGAAGACTTCTACAACGATTACAGGGACCAAAAAAAATTGATTGTTCTTTCAGACTGAAAGGGGTGAAAATGAGAACAGGTGATGACTGGATGACAATGGTGGTATGTAGAACACATAACCATGCCCTTGCATCATATATGGAGGGACATCCATACCCCGGTCAGCTCTCTGAATTCAAAATCTAGTTGATGGACCATCTGTCTACGAAAAATGTGAAGCCACGAGATATCTTGACATCGTTGAAGAAGTAGAATCCGGACAACGTGTCTACCATTAGGACCATATACAATGCACGCCAGAAATTTCGAACTGCAAAGAAAGCTGGTAAAACCTAGATGCAAGTTGTCATGTCATTCCTATAACGTGAAGGATACATTTTCGAGAGTCGGACAAATGTTGTAACCAATGAGCTTGAAGATTTATTCTTCGCACATCCAGGATCATTAGGCGTGTATTCCCGCATGTGTTATTGATGGATGCAACATATAAAACAAACAGGTACATGATATGCCACTCCAAATCTGAAACTGAGAATGTGTATGTGTGCAAATTGGCGGACCTTGAGCTAGTGTTACAAACTCAAATCTATTCATATTTGTTTGGATAGGGAAGACATATCAACTCGTGCTAATATGGATAGATTTGAGTTTATTCACCCAGATATTTTCCAGTTTTAGGAATCAGCGAGACACAGTTGCTCCTCCATTTACAACTACTCTGTAGATGCCTATGTTCGTCAGTTTCCACCTATGCTGCTTCCTTACATTATGCGTGTACAAGATGTAAAACCTGATGGAAATTGCGGATTTCGAGCAATAGCTGTCTGTCTTGGTCTTGACGAAGATGCATGGGCAACTATCCGGTATAGCTTAATAGAAGAGTTGCACACATTCATGACACAGTATGTTGCAATATTTGATTATGATGATCAGTGGACTCGTGTTTACAACTCACTGAACTTTTTTTCATTAGATCGAGGAGCACCGATTGAGCATTGGATGACTATGCCAGACATGTGTCTCTTAATTGCTTCGAAGTTCAATGTGATATTACACGTTTTAAGTGCTGCATAGAGCTTTACGTATTTGCCACTTTGATCTACTCCACCACCGAAGTATCAACACGTTGCTATCGCTATTGGGTACGTAAATAATAATCACTACGTCCTAGTTGCATTGACAAATGGTTACCCGATGCCTCCCATTATGCCTCAATGGGTTCACTTCAGGCATGATTGTGCAGCTGCATGGGCTACCCCGTTTGCTGAGCGAATTAATGTGTTCAGTCTGTATATGCGTTCAGGTTTCATTCTGAAACCATTGTGTTGGAAAATTAGGAATGTAACATGTGTTAATATGTTTGAATAAATTTGTTTTAAATATCTAAGACCTTTTTTTTTCTCATTTAGTGCCTTTCAAAGGTAGTCAAATTGTCATTTTGATGTCGCAATATGTAGTTGCTATATCTCTTAATGTGTTTGATGTCGCAAAGAAAAAAAATGAAGTGGTTGATTGAAGATTTAAAATTAATCAAGTCCAACCGTTGATGAGGTGGGCCACTATCTATCACAATGGATACCCCAAAGATTTTGTGGATCGGATGAATAAGATCGAATAATCTTGACCGTTGAATGAGAAACCTTCGAAAATGCGATGCAACTAACAAAAGAGTTCGTGACAAAGAAAATGGGTCTCATACATTTGTCGCCAACCACACAAAAATAGTGCTGATCACCGTACATCAAGGGTGTTTTTGACCGTACAAAATAAAACTATCGGATTTGGATGTGGGGGTTTGGTTTTTGTGTTTCTTGATTTCATGGTCCACTCCAATGGATCAAGTAAGTGGAAACCCTTCTACCAAAAAAAACATAAAAAAAAGGAAGTGGAATCCCCTCCATGCCGGTACCAACTAGGCTTAACATGGGCCCATCAAATATATGTCCCAATCCCATTGTGGGACCCACAAAAGCTGTGGATGATTTTAGGCTGAAGCTTAAGGCCATTAGCTACGCTTACCAAAAAAGAAAGGCCATTAACTACATGTCATGGCTACTGCATGTGGCCCCTTTAAATCCCTTTTAGGTTAAGTGTCTTGGTGGTCCACTTGCAGCAGGTGCATACATATGTACTAGTAGTTTTTGTCGCTTTTTGAGTTGAAATGACCATGTTGACTATAGTCGTTTCACTGCATGTGACCTTGATTGAGTTAAAATGACCATGTTGACCACTTCACCATCCTGCCGGCGGAAATGTTGAGGAGTGAAAAGACTGATGTGTAGTCTATATTTTTAAAAGTAATTAGCATGGGTGCATTTAGAATGATCCTAAGGTGTAAGGACCCAAACCCTAAGTCTTTATTATGATGATGATGATTATTATTATTGTTATGTAATTTTCATCACAAGCTAGATTACGCTTGGACTCCACCTATTCATTGAACTAAATTAGTTATTTGTGTAATTTTATCATATTTTAGGTGGGACCCAACATTGATGATGGAGATTAAATCTCAATATACTTGATTTCATTAAGGGAACTAGACTCCAGTCAATTGGAATCCCACATTGTGTATACTGTCAGTTAGATCACTCTCTCCAACTTCATGATCCTCTCTCCCACTAGTACTCTATCTCTTCCTTATTTAGAGGGATCTTACTTGCAATCTATTTACCACCTCCACCTTTCAATCTCTCTTCCTCTCATACATCTCTCTCTAGTTATGTCCCCCAAGATTCTACTGCAAATAGTTCTCTTCCAGGTAATTCCTCACCCCTCTTTCTATGTTATTTTCTTCTATTTACTGTAGTTACTTTCTGGAGGATTTTACCCGAAAAACCCTTTAAGACTTGTAAAAAGCTAAAAGCACCATCAAATTTTTATAAAGACCACATTAGTCTCAAAGGCCCTGTTTGGTATTTTTTTTTAACTTTAAGCGTTGAGCGGGGATATCGCAGTTCATTCTAAGTAAATGAGCGGGGATATCCCCTTTCATCGTTCATTACAACTTAAAGACTGTCGAACTCCCTTTTCCCCCTTGCGTTTTCTGGGATACGGATGATTCTCTCTGCAACCCCTCTTCCACATTACCTTGCTTTGTGGGAGAATCCTATTCTTTTATCTTTTAAGCATAAAGGTTTGGGCTCCATTAAAGAGGTTGGTAGTCTAGATTTACCTTTTTTTGACATTTGATTAAACCTAGAAGCACCATCTCCACATGTGTTTTTCTTTTACCCAAAAAGTTGATGTTTGGAAGTACTCATTAAAGCTTCCATCTCCTTGATGGATAATTAATATTTACTTCATGGGTAGTCCACATTAATTTTCTTATGATAAAAAGACCATATTTCAGTAAGACAAATGGGCATTGGCTTTGAATGTAATAGAAGATGATAGAATTAGGCATCATCAGCTTTGGCTGACATAGAAGTGGTGATGCGTTGATGTTCTTGAAAAACTTGAGATTTGTATACACAATTGTTATTGCTACTTAACATATATTTTGGTGTTGATGGATATTTCGAAGAATGTCAACTGTGGTGTTGATGGATGTTTCTTATACATATTTTTTAGATTAATGGATATTTCTGATAGATAACATTGATGTAGTACCTAATGTGTCTGTTGAAACTCCATTTGGAGTAATAATATCTCAGCCACTACTATCAAGTGGGTGGGGATATCCCCGCTCACAGCACTAAGAGAGGCAGGGATATCTGTAAGTTCTATGACCTTACTGGGTCAGTTGGGCCCAAAACCCGGCCCGTTGACCCGTTTAATTTGTTATTATTTTATTTAATTATATTTTAAATATTTAAGTGGGTTTAGATCATGAGCGAGTTTCTTTTAGCATTAGAATAGTATCTGTGTAGTTTCGTTCGATTTCGAGTTCGATAGATCATAACAGGGGGTAGTTTGCAATTTAGGGAAAATTGAGTGTTTTTTTCGAAATATCTCAAACGCCGTGACTTTTTTCGAAATATCTCAAACGCCGTGACTTTTGGGTTCGTTGGAAAGGTCTCATCGTTATGATGATTTTTGTCTCTTCACTAGTCGCGATCCGATGATCAGAAACCTTTCAAGTGGTCCATTCTTTCTCCAGACCCACTTAAAGAGTAAATTGGTCTTTTCCTCTCTGTCGTCTTTTTAAACGAAGGTTTGCCCTAATTTTCATTTCGTTCTCTGCAACGAAAGCAACCGCAACTTTTCTTCTTCTTCTTTCTTTCTCAAGCCAGAACTCTGCCCGAGAAGATTGCATTCCGCGATCCGATCCGCTAGATTTCTTCCTCTCGATCTCCGCTTGCTTTCGGTAACAATCTGGTAAGGTTTACAATAACTTCATCTTTTCAATCATCTTCCTTTTGGTTTAGATTAGGTTAGATCTTGATCTTTTTCCTTTATTTCTTCTCCTTTGCATTCTAGGTTGTAATCGTTCGGGTTAGATTGTGACTTTGAGGGTAGAAAAGTTTCTCCTCAAATTTCACCCAATTATTTCATCTTCTGACATTGAGGCAAGTAGATCTGCATTGCATTTTAAACATGTATGTTTCTTTCATTTGATTGATTATGATTCTGATAGATTTCTCTTAATTCCAAACCTTTCTGTTATTGATATGGAAATTACATGCTAGGTTAGATTTGTGGAATAAAATGGATATATTGATAAAGTGATAACTCTAGTTTGTTCATTGATGCATTAATTTAAATTAGTTGATTTAGATTTTCCACATTATGTTTATTAAGAGGATTGACCCCTCATGGTCAATGTGGGACTGTCGCATTCCGAAAATCTAAGGGTCCCAAGTATCTCAGAATTCGGGGCATGACGCTAAGGATCAAAAGTGCAGTTGTGGGCGGGCATAATGGACGGTGATCAAAATATCACATAGCAGATAATACGTAGCGGTGTAAATTAAAAACTTGAATCTTGTTTAGTAGTCAATGTTGTATTGTTTTAGTGATTTCGAATGATATAAGAGTAGAGACAACCTTAGAAAAAGCTATTGAGGAAAATAAATAAGAAAAAAATAGTGTTTTAAATTAAAATTGTTTGGCTATACTAGGTTTTAGACCGTATCACTGTTATGTTCAAACTACAGTGGATAATGCAGGCGCTACGCTACACAGTGGACGCTATTTTGAACTATAATACACACTAACATAATATAGAGAACGGATGCGAAAGATATTGTCATCAAGGCTCCTTTTGTGTTTGATTATTTCCCGTTTAATAATTCACTATTAGAACTCGTTTTCTCAAGAGGCTTTTTTTTTTTTTTTTTTTTTTGTGAATTCGATGTCATACAAAAAAAAATGAGCCATTATTATAAATTAAAAAGGCTTACAATAAATGCCCTTCCTATATGAGACTTTGCAAATCAATCTAGGCTCTTATTTTGGTTGAGTGAAGTCATAATGGCCATTTGGAAACTCTAAAAATAGGCTCTTATTTTTTTATTTAGAGCTTGCTTACAAATTAGAGCATTAAGTAAATCTTGTATTTTTTAGTTTCTTAGTGGAGCTTTTGCTAGTTAAAGTGGATGGATTGGACAATACAAGATTTACAAGTCTTTTGGATAAAAATTACCACACATAGATGCCGTGGTAATTTCTAAAAGGTGGGCCTCAATTACCACAATTCTTAAAAGTGGGTCCCATGTTCACAAATAATTTATCATAAAATAAGAGTCTTTTTTATGATTTTTATAAAATTATAACTTAAATTAGCACTTAAAAGTTAAATTTTTATTTTAAAATTTAATTCAATTAGTTCTTATTAATTATACTAGAGTTACCAAATGGACCCTAAGTAAAGGCCACACAAAAGTGAGGCATTTTGTTTTTTTTTTTGGAGCCTCCTAGGATTTTAACAAATGAGCTCATAAAAGATAATCACCAACTCTCAGAATTCAGGAGTGAGAACCTCTGACAAGGCTCATCAATTATTATTTGACTCTCTCCCATTATCTCATCTTCAAGCCCTTGTTTCGTCGAAACAGGGAAGCCTGTTTGGACGAATCAGGGGCCGCCACATGCGGGGGCGGAGGAAAGAGCTGCCCCCGCATGTGGCGGCCCCTGATTCATCCAAATAGGGAAACAGGGGATTCGGATCCTATGTTCAAAAGGACAACTTTCTTTTTCATATTGTCAGTATGGGCGGACATAAAAATAATGATATTCAATTATGGAATATGTCTTTTGAGATACTAATGTGAAGAAAATAAAGCTAAACAAACAAACATATCATTAATCATTTAAAAAAAATTATATATCAAAGTTGTGCCTTGATTTTTCATTTGAAATGCTAAACAAATTCTAACAAAAATATTAACAATATTTTTTTTAGAAAAGGAACTTATATATGAAATGAAACTCATGACTTGTCTTATAAAAACCAAATCATTACATAATTGAGTAGCTCTCAATTCATGGGCCTCCTATAGTGTGCCCTGCTTTATCATCACGGTGGTCATGTGGTCAGCTACTCAATTCTAGTAAGGAAACTCTATGCTAAATCTGGACACTTACGAGAATACTCATTCAAAATATGCTAAAATTAAATAAGATAGATAATAATATCTCCCTATCTCATAGATCCCTTCAATCAATGATATGAGTTGTTGGATTAGTTCAAATTTAACCTTTGATTGCCAAAAGCGCTTGATATGAATGTCACACTTTAAAATCTTCATGTATAATGGTTAGACGTGCTTTGTTCTAGTGAGAATTGTTCTCATGGAGTCACGGTGAGAACTTTTTCCCCAAATATCAAGTTTGACCCATTTCCATGCCCCTAACCGTTTCATCGGTGGCCCACAAATTTAACGACATCATATTAAAAAAAAAAATCAACCATCCATCCAATAGTCCAATCCATTTGGATGTGTGCCAAACCTTGAGATTAGTGACTATCAAGGGGGAACCCGGTTTACGCATGATTTGGATTGGTTGCTAGTTGGGCCCCACCATTAGTTCTCAGCTGAAAAAAAAGAAGAGTATTACTCCACATCAAACATTGCTTTAAGTTCAATTAAATTTTAAGGAATATTTTGAAATGTGATAAGAGGGTCTGATCTATTTAAATCTTGCTGCAAAGTGGCCCACTTTAAACTATGAAAATTCTGAATTATGGGCGCTGAACTATGCAAAACTAAATGATCATACTTATCTAACCATAGAAGAATATTGGGCCGCAACAGAGAAGGAAAAAAAAAAGAAAAAAAGATATTGACCGTACCATTGTTCTTACATCTGGCATTTGCTCTACAAGGTTTGAAGTTTGGATGACAGTGGTTGGATAAGGAAAAATCAATTTGAGTCCTAACCAAGCACTACCCTTTGGTTGGAGTTTTGGTCTATAAGTGGTTTCCCTCTTTCCAAGATTGACAACGAAATGGAAAATAATGATAGGCTTACAAAGGAAATGGAAGGTATACATAACAATTTAGTTGATCCATATGACAAAGAAATATATAAAGATACTATGTACATATTAATCCCCCTTAACCCCTGTTCCCCCAATTTCATGACTGAAAATCTATAGATGTCTTTCTTTTCTTTTTTAATTTTTTGCCATGATATTATGGGATCCGAATGTTAAAAGTCTAAAAACCTATGATATTGTAAGTGCCTAAAAATTACGGGCTTCGGATCAGGGATTAGGACTCCTGTCTTGAGTGATTTAGATGAGGATGATCGTGGCTCCGGTTAAACCTGAAGAGGAAGAGAAGAAAATACGTCAGAGGACCCTGGCTGTGGGCAGCGCAAGGCTCTCCGATGCTTGAGTCAGTTCAGTGACTGAATAAGGGAGATAGAGAGAAAATAGCATAGTAAGTCTATGTGTTATGGGTTGCGTACCTTAGAATGGAGATGGAGATGCTATTTATAAGAGATGGGGATGTCTTGCGTGGGTGAGTTCCAAGATGGGCGTGGCCACTCGAGTGGCCCTGTCCACTCAGCCCACAATTCATTAAATGCTTGCCTTATCTACCCATGCCTCATTAAATGCCAATCTTATCGGGCCAGGCGGCGGTTTGACTTTTGGACCAGGTCCCATCGGGCCTGGCCTGGAGCCATGCTTTGGGGGCGCACGTGCTATGTATACGCCGTTTTGTCAGGAATGATGGGTCGCAGGGCACGCCTTAGTACGCGCCTCCATCCAATCGATATTCCCATCAGCGCCTGTCAAATCTGCCGTGCCGAGGTCGGTGTACAATGTCCCGTGCCACCTGACCTCGGGGGTGCTCATCTCGGCGAGTGCCGCGACCCTTTAGCCGCGACCCGTCTCGGCCGAGTGGAGGTGAGATTAAGCTCTTAAGACCGGGACTAGCTTTGATCTCGGCTTAGTGAAAATATCCCCACACAATTGCCCCCCACACAATTGCCCCCCAGCTTTTGAGCTCTTAGAGTATCCCAACTCTTTGAGGTCAGAAGCTGACAAGGACTCGTAGAGAGAATGCCGAGATGCAGTGTGCCGCGATGCCCTTGCGTTCGAGTCCGGAGGAAACCCAAACAGCGTATGGTTTTGAAATCACATTTAATGCCGCGCAGCTCCTGTGTCCTTATCTCTGCCCGCTGTCGCTTCGGTGTCCGGGGCATTAAATGGCGCATGGAAAACAGGCTGGTGCTTCCACGTGTCCCCTTTAGCTTGGCTGGCCCGTCTTTTCATGGCGGCGCGAGCAGCGAAAAGACGCGCCTCCTTTGAAATTCGAAAAGGCGCCATGATTAGGCGCTCTTTTTTCGGCTATAAGTAGGGGGCGCCTTTTTTCCTTCTTCTTTCTTCCTTATCTTCATTTTCCAGAACTCTGTCCTTTTCTTCTTTGCTTTCGCTTCCAAAGCTTTCTTTTTCATTTTCGCTTTCGCTCCCAGAGCTTTCTTCTTCCTTCCCTGCTTTCGCCTCCCTGAACGAGAGAGACTGCTGCAGAGATTTTCCAGACTTTTCGCCGGAAGGAGATGCTGCTAGGGTTCTATTGACCATTTCTGCTGTTGACCTTTTCTTAAGTCTTCTTCCCTTCATTCCCGTTTCATCCTATTTCTTAGGGTTCTGTCTAGGATTTTCCTTTGCTTCCAGCACATTCTTCCCTTCTTCTAGCTTTTTCATTTGAGAGATGGGCATTTACAGCCACTGGATAGAGTCTGAGAGAGGGTTAGCCGACCTTAGGGTTAGGTATAACATACCAGATGGGGTTCAGGTCATGGCGACCCCTCTTGTTGCCCATATCCTTGGTGACTTTTACGACGGCTGGATGCCGTTCCCCCTAGTAGCCGTGATCGAGGGCGGGGTTAGGTTTCCCCTCCGCCCTCTACTTAGGGAGTGTCTTAGGGCATGGAACCTCTGCCCCTGCCAACTGATGCCCAACAGTTTCAAGAATGTAATGGGCATGGACGTGCTCAATACAATTTTGGGCATCGGTCTCGGCATCCACGATATCGAGGACGCCTATGACATTTGCAAATCCGGGAAGGATATGTACTACCTCTTCATCAAGTCGGGTCGGAGGCCATTTGTGCAAGCCCTGGAGGATTCCAATAAATATGCCGGGGACGACCGTCTGATGGTCACGGGCAACTGGGAGTTCAGCGATGACGAGCCCATCGCGGAAAGATTTTTCAAGATCCACCGTCACTTCGGCACCCCTCCAAGTAATTACAGTCTTAGTACGCCTTTTTATTTCTTCTGCTCTTTCGCTTTGCCAGGCTCATGCCCTTTGTTTGTTACGCAGGTGCTCGTCAGAGGAGAGCGGCTGCAGGTCGGGACGGCTGGAAGCCAAACAAGTCTTGGATCCGGGCCTTGGAGAGCTACCACGGCCACGAGGACAGGTCGGCGTGGGAGCTACTGGGGTACGAGCCCTGGTACCGCGGTTACAGGAGCAAGAAGCACATCGCTCACCGCACGCAAGTCGCGGCAGAGGTAGAGGAGGAAGGTAGAGGGGAGGAAGAGCAGACCGTGGCCGACTCTTAGGACCGTGCTGCATCCAACTCTGAGACCTCCACCTCGGGATCCGAGGAGGACAACGCCGAGAGGATTGGTAGGGTCATCTTATCATCAGAGAGCGATTCAGAAGAAGCGATGGAGAGGACCCGCCCGAAGCCAGTCTTCAAGAACCTCAAGGCCCTGCCTGTGGGAGGTAGAGGTCGGGGCGCCGCATCCTCTTCCCGCGCGCCTCCTTTGTCGAGCGCGCCTTCGTCTTCCACCGCGGCTCCTCCTGCGCGGACGCCGATGCCTCTTGCCGCGGCTGGGACCAGCACTCCCGTGGTCGCCTCCCCCCTGGCCACGCAGGGGGATGACCTGGCCAGGAAAAGGGCCAGGGTCGAAGGCTCGTCGGGGGAGTCTTCGGCTGGCGGGATGTCAACGTGGGCTTCTCCTGCCCCTTGGAGGCCGAGCTTTATGCTTCAGCCGGGGAGACCACTCACGGTGGAGGACCGTCTCTCCGGAGGGCCGCTGGTGATTGCCTGTTTGGGCAGTGCCTGCGCCCTGCCGCGGGACATGGAGAGGTACGACGAGATGGACGACGTCTCCTTGCTGGCCTCGCAGATGAAGGCGAGCTTGAGCGTAAGTACACCCTCCTCTAACCCTTTATTTTTTCTTTTGACTATAGCTCTTGCTAACTGGTGTTTTGATTTTCTCTGCAGATCGTGCAGATGGCACAGGTCTCGGTGCAGCGAGTCCAGAAGTGCCATACCGAGCTCAAGCGGATCCAAGCCAACTGCGAGCAGCAGAAGAAGACCTTGGAGGAGGGCCAGGCGAGGGTGAGGGAATATGAGGAGACGCACCGATCCCTCTTCGCCGAGCTTGACAAGGTGAAGTCAGGCTTCGACCTGGTCAAGAGGAGGGAGGCCGAGCTGGAGAGGAGGACAGTCGACCTCGAGAGGCAGAAAGCTGAACTTGAGTTCAGGAATCAAGCCGAGGTCAGTGCTGCCTTCTAGGACGGCGTCGACGTGGCTGGCGAGGAGTATGCGGCACAGGTCGACGACATAAGAGTCTCGTCCTGGGAGATGGGGTGGAAAGCGGCCCTTGAGAAGGCGGGGGTCCCCAGGGATCATCCTGCATATATGAGCCCGGATGAATACCCACGCTCTGACGCTGAGCCAACCTCCGCGGCAGACTCTGGGAGAGACCCGCGGCCGAGCCGGAACCGGAACTCCCCCCATCGACGACTGAGGTGCCCGCCGCTGCTGCGACTCCAGTCGTAGCTTCTACCTCTGAAGCCCCTCTTGCCGCCGCGACTCCAACATCTAAGGCGCCTGCTGCTTGAAGCTCTTCGGCTGCTCTTCTTTTCAGTCTTTTTGATATAATTTCTTTTCTGGCGCGTCGCGCCCTTTATGTACAAATCTGTTAGTTTTAATGTAATGAAACTCTTTTACTTTGAATGAAAGTCTACTTTTGTGTCTACTCTGCGTTCTATTTTCTTTGCACTTTTGTTTGATCTGAATGTGTCAAGTGTTTCACTTCGGCTATATGACCGAACTCAAACATCTTGGAAACCCGCGATCGATTAGCCGCGCTTGGTAGATGTAGCTTTTAGAATGCGATGTAGGCCCCCAGGGGGCTGAGTGTTGTGATGGCGAATGGTGTTACCAAACAATAGAAAGAAAATTTTGCCTAAGGATATGAGCTCGGTAAGTGCCGAGCTGCCTTAGTCCGGGATCGAATTGTTTAGGATAGTTGTCCAGCGACTAGGCGTGCAAGTAAGGCGATCCCCCTGGCTCTTCGCCAGGGGCCGTGTTGGTTATCTGGCGCAAGGGCCGAGATGCTCTTATCGCACGAGTGGAGATGTCCCCTGGCTCTTCACCAGGGGTCGTGCTGGCTATCTGGCGCAAGGGCCGAGATGCATTTTTCTCACGAGTGGAGATGTCTGGCTCTTCACCACGGGCCGTGCTGGCTATCTGGCGCGAGGGCCGAGATGCGCCTATCGCACGAGTGGAGATGCCCCCTGGCTCTTCACCAGGGGCCGTGCTGGCTATCTGGCGCGAGGGCCGGGATGCGCTTATCGCACGAATGGAGATGTTTTCTGCCGAGCTGGAGAGGGCGAAGTCATTCCTTTGCCGATTTTATTTCCGAAGCTAGGATGGCCCAGCGCACTGCTGCCGATCTGGAGAATTGCGTTATTGCCGCGGTCCTTGACTTAGAAAAGCAAGAGAAACTTCTGAGAGGAAATGTTCTTCATTGATTGGCATAAACTGAGTACATTTCAAAAGTAAAATTTTTTGAGGTGCGAGGCGTTCCATGGCCGTGGCAGTAGCTTTCCATCCATATCCTCGAGTTTGTATGTGGACCGGCCAGCAGTCGAGACTACCTTGAATGGGCCACGCCAGTTTGGAGCCAACTTGCCTTGGTTCAGGTAAATGTCCGCAGGCAGCGCTTTCTTCAGGACCAGTTCTCCAATGGAGAACTTCCTTTCCCGAACTCTCTGATTGTAGTCTCTTGCAAGCTGTTGCTGATAGGCTGCTAAACGAATGGACGCCGCTTCTCTGCGCTCTTCGGCCCAGGGTCAGGTTCTTCTCGTTTTGACTTTGGTCAAAGACTTCGGATCTGAGCGTTGGAAGGCCGATCTCAAGCGGGATCACGGCTTCCATTCCGTATGCCAAGGAGAATGGAGTTTCTGAAGTGGAGCGCCTCGGGGTGGTCCTGTATGGCCACAACACACTGGGTAATTCTTCCACCCATCTCCCTTTGGCCCCGTCGAGTCTCCTTTTGAGTCCATCAAGGACCAGATCTCGGCTTGGCCGTTGCTCTAGGGATAGATTGGAGTCGAGTAATCGTTCCTGATGCCGAGCTCCTTGCAGAAGTTTTTGAAGAGGCTGGAGTCGAATTGGGTCCCGTTGTCCGAGACCAGGATTCGAGGGATGCCGAACCTCGTGATGATGTTCTTCCATATGAAGTTTTTGGAGTCCCGCTTAGTGATGGAAGATAATGCTTCTGCCTCTATCCACTTGGTAAAGTAGTCAGTGGCCACTATCAGCCACCTCTTATTCCCTGGAGCTCGATGGAGAGGTCCTACGATGTCCAGCCCCCATTGGGCAAAGTGCCACGGGCTGGAGAGTGGGCTCAGATCCTAGTGACCTTCCTCCGATGTGACTACCGCAGATGCCTTCATGTATCTCGTAGAGGAAGTCTTCAACTCGGCTCGGGTGGACGCACTGGAGATAAGGACCTATGAATGACTTTCTGTACAGTTTTCCTTCTGGAGAGAGCCGGAACCGGGCTGCCCTTAACCTGATTTTGTGAGCTTGAGCTCTGTCATCGGGGAGTTGGTCGTCCTTGAGGTACGCGATGATGGGATCGATGCACATGATTTGCCG
Source organism: Litsea cubeba (assembly GCA_012931725.1). Lineage (NCBI taxonomy): Eukaryota > Viridiplantae > Streptophyta > Magnoliopsida > Laurales > Lauraceae > Litsea > Litsea cubeba. The sequence goes on from CM022945.1 coordinate 75,373,010, forward strand.
TGGTGGGCGAAGTTCTATACTTGGCGATGTCAGCGAGCCTACTTCCACAGTCCTCTTTCTTCCAGCTTCGACGGCGGAAGCGAGGTTGGCGAGTGCGTCAGCGTGTGAGTTAGAGTCTCTGCCAATCTGTCTGACTTCTGCTTCCGGGAATTGAGAGAGGAGCTTCTTGGCAAGGGTCAAATAGGCCGCCATTCTGTCGTCGCGAGCCTGGTAATCTCCAGTGAGCTGGCTCTTCACCAACTGTGAGTCACTGAAGACCACCAGCTGCTGAGCTCCGAGAATCTTAGCACTATTCAGCCCTGCTAGCAACGCTTCGTATTCTGCCTCATTGTTTGATGCTCTGAAGTCAAGTGTCAGGGCCTGCTCAATGACTAGCCCTTCTGGAGACCGGAGAACTACGCCGACGCCAGCCCTCCTAGAGGTAGAGGACCCGTCAATGAAGACCTTCCAAGCTGAATCACGGAACGTATCCCGAGATTGCTCGTAATCAGTCCCCAAGACTAAGTCGTCATGCCCTCTACCCCCCAGTTCGGGGTCGAGTGGGCTCGGCGTCGAACTCGGTGAAGTAAACTCGACGATGAAGTCCGCCAAAATCCGCGCTTTGATCGCCGTCCTGGGTTGGTACTGGATGTCGTACTGTCCCAGCTCCACGGCCCATCTTGAAACTCGTCCGGAGAAGTCGGCCTTCCGGAAGACAGACTTGAACTGGTGCTCAGTAACCACCACTATCGTGTGGGCCTGGAAATAGTGTGAGAGCTATCGAGAGGCACTGACGAGGGCCAGTGCGAGCTTCTCAATCTGCAAGTATCTGGTCTAGGCGTCGAGGAGGGTCTTGCTTGTGTAATAAATGGGCTTCTGCTGCCCTTCATCTTCTCTGACCAGTACTGAGCTCACAACATGATCCGAGACCGCCAAGTTTAAATATAGTGCTTCGCCTTTCTTCGGGGTCGACAGCAGTGGAGGTGAGGCCATGTAAGCTTTGAGCTCTTGGAGAGCCAAGTCGCACTCCGGGGTCCACTCGAACTTCAGGTTCTTCTTCAGCAGCTGAAAGAAAGGATGGCATTTGTCGGAAGACCTGCTGATGAAGCGGTTGAGAGCGGCGGCCATGCCAGTGAGCCGCTGGACCTACTTCGTCGTTGCCGGGCTCTGAATTCCCAGGATTGCGGAGATTTGATCTGGGTTTGCTTCAATGCCTCATCTCGTGACGAGGCTCCCTGAGAACTTGCGGAGCCGACTCCGAATGAGCATTTGGAGGCGTTTAGCTTTAATCCGAACTTCCGGAGGACGTCGAACACTTGTCCGAGGTCCGTCAAATGGTCGTGAGACTGCATGGATTTGACGACCATGTCGTCAATGTACACCTCGACTGTTCTGCCGAGCTTGTCTCGGAACATCTTGGTGACCAACCTCTGGTAGGTTGCTCCCGCATTCTTTAGGCCGAACGGCATCACCTTATAGCAGTAGGTTCCCCTGGGAGTGATGAATGCCATTTTCTCTTCGTCCGGACCGTACATGGGTATCTGGTGATAGCCGCGGTAAGCGTCAAGGAAGCTCATCCTTTAATGACCGGCAGTGGCATCGATCATTTGGTCGATCTTCGGGAGTGGAAAGCAGTCTTTGGGACACGCCTTGTTAAGGTCAGTGAAGTCGACGCAGACTCTCCAGTTTCCAGTCTTCTTTTTCACTACCACGGTGTTCGCCAGCCATTTCGGGTACTGGACCTCCCTGATGGCGTTTGCTTCTAGCAGTTTCTCCACTTCTTCGACCACGGCTACGGATTGCTCGACTCCGGATCTTCTTGCCTTCTGGACCACAGGCTTAACTTGAGGGTCCACGTTCAGCCTGTGGCTAATGACCTCAGGGTCCACGCCAGGCATTTCCTGTGGGGTCCAAGCAAAGACTTCTCTGTTCTGCAACAGGAAGCTAAGCAGCTCGGTGAGCTGACTCCCAAGCAGGAAGTACCTCTCGGGATCACTGGGGTCGATCCTGACCTCGGTGAGATCTTCAATGCTCTTTTCTTCTGGATCGCGGCCAACTCTGTCCAGTTCGGCCTCCAGTTCTGCCATATGCACTTGCTTTGGCTCTTCCTCGCCGGGCGTGACGGCCATCATGCAGCGCTTGGCCATTTGCTGGTCACCGTCGACTGTGACCACCTCGATGCTGCCATCCCACTCCAAAGGGAACTTGAGTTTCTGATGGTAGGAGGAGGGGACAGCCTCTATCTGGTGCAGCCAACTCCTTCCCACGATGGCATTGTAGGGGGATGGCGTATTTACGACGAGGAAGTCAGCCATCACTGACGCGCCTCCAACTTGGACTTTGAGGGAGACTCTTCCCTTTGGATACACGGGCTTCGCGCTGAACCCTATCAGGGGGGTCCGCGCTTCTTGGAGATCTTCTTCGGTGAGCCCCATCTTGGTAAAGCAGTCGAAGTAGAGGATCTCGGACGAACTGCCGGGGTCGACGAGGATCCTCTGCACCTAGCAGTTCTCCAGCTTCACGGTCATAATCAGCGGGTCATTGTGAGGGAGCTGGACTCCTTCCAAGTCCTCATCTGAGAACCAGATCTTTGGCCTCTCCTTCCGAGCTTTTTTGGAGGCTGGTCCGAGCTCGGCTGCCATGACCTGCTTCCCATGGGAGGCCCTCCTGGCCTCGACACGTGCCTGGCTGCTGTTTTGCTTAGCGGGAGCCAGGTGAATGACGCTTATGATTCTCTCTGACTCGTCGCTGTCATGACCCTCCTCGGCTCGGCGCCGAGGTCGCTCACTGCTTCTGCTATCTGCTCCCTTGCAGTATTCCTTCAGGTGCCCGTCCTTGACGAGCCTCTCGAGATGGTCTTTGAGAGAGTAGCAATCCTCAGTATTATGCCCACTCTGTTTATGGAAAGCACAGAACCGGGTTTGATCTCTTTTGGCGGGGTCATTCTTCATGGGCCGCGGCCATTTAAAGTATGGCTTCCCCTGGATCTTGTCCAGTATCTGGTGAATTGGCTCTTTGAAGACCGCATTGACCCTTTCGCGCGAAGAGTATGATGGTCTGTATCTCTTGCCGCCTCCTGAAGTGCGAGTCGGGGCTGACGACTGGCCACCCGAGTGGTGGTCTCGGCTCGTCTCTTCTCTGCGGAAGGTTCTCTTTTCCCTCCCGGAGGTTCGATCCTCCTGCCGGGCCCGATCCTCCTGCCGCGGTTGGTCCTCCTGCCGAGACCGGTTCTCGCTCCGAGACCGGTTCTTGGAGACGCCAAAACTCTCGTTGGCCCGCGCCTCGTCATCTTCTTGCTCGATGTATTTGTTCACCCTCGCCATGAGGGCTGTTACGGAAAGGACAGGGTTTCGGACGAGCTCTTTCCGGAGCTCGTACCCTGGCAGGAGGGCATGCTGGAAGGACCTGATCGCGACATCTTCAGAGGAGTTGTCGATTTGGCTATAAACCGTCTAGAATCTCTTGGCGAATTGAGTGACGCTTTCACTCCACCTCATTATGAGGACCATAATGTCGCTATCAGTCTTTGGAATGACTCAATGCGCCTGGAATTTCCCCAGGAAGGAGTCCCGCAACTGAGACCAGTTTGTGATTGATCCTTCCGGGAGCACACAGAACCATTTGAGGGGAAGATCCCCCAGGCTGGAGGAGAAGACTCTACAGTTGAGGTGCCCGACGTCACCCCAGACGGATAGTTTTTGGGTGAAATGCCGGAGATGTGCTGCTGGGTCCGAGGTTCCGTCGTAGAGGACGAACCTCGGGACGCTGAACTTCTTTGGGACGGGATAGTCGATAATTTCTCTGGAGAAAGGAGATGAGTCGAGGCCAGCGAAGTCGGGGACGTCTGGCTGGATCTGAGCGAGCCCTGCCTCCTTCAGGTTGTTCTGGATGGCCTGCTTGACCAAGTGGTCAATGAGTGCCTTCTGATCTCCCGCCTCTGATCTCGGCATTGACCCCCTGTCAACGTGGTTATGGCAGGAACTCCCAGCATGACTTCGCTCGCGGCTCTTATCGTTCAGATGTTCCCTTAAGTCCTTGCCGGTGACGGGATCCTTTCTGCCTACGAGATCACCGCCCCCGGGGACTATCTCTTTCTCCCGGAGCTGCTGCCTGAGCTGGTGGATAAGATTGTCTTTCTCCTGGAGGGCGAGGTTCTGAGCCCTGATCGCTGCTTGAGCGGGGTCGGCTCTGTTGCCTTCGTGGTTCGAGCGGCGCTCGAATCGGTGTGATCCCGCCGCTGCCGGGGCTTTACCCTTCGAGAAGCGCTCCTGGAGGGGAGCATTCAGTCGCGATGGACTCCCCATCTCTAACGGGGACGAGGCAGACTCAGTGTGATAACTGTCCACCTCTGCGGCCTCCCCTCTCGCGTTGCGCTCCTCTGGATGGGACACATAGGGCAATGGTCCAGGGAGAACCAGTGGCCCTGGAGGGAGGGACTTCAGGTGCTCTCCGCCTCTTTTATTTCTCGGAGCCATGGCGATTGGAAAAGTTTTGAGAAAGGTTTTGGGACAGGTTTTTGGGTATGCGTTAATACTTTCCCACAGACGGTGCCAATTGTAAGTGCCTAAAAATTACGGGCTTCGGATCAGGGATTAGGACCCCTAACTTGAGTGATTTAGATGAGGATGATCGTGGCTCCGGTTAAATCTGAAGAGGAAGAGAAGAAAACACGTCAGAGGACCCTGGCTGTGGGCAGCGCAAGGCTCTCCGATGCTTAAGTCAGTTCAGGGACTGAATAAGGGAGATAGAGAGAAAATAGCAGAGTAAGTCTATGTGTTATGGGTTGCGTACCTTAGAATGGAGATGGAGATGCTATTTATAGGAGATGGGGATGTCTTGCGTGGGTGAGTTCCAAGATGGGCCTGGCCACTCGAGTGGCCCTGTCCACTCAGCCCACAATTCATTAAATGCTTGCCTTACCTACCCATGCCTCATTAAATGCCAATCTTATCGGGCCAGGCGGCGGTTTGACTTTTGGGCCAGGTCCCATCGGGCCTGGCCTGGAGCCATGTTTTGGGGGCGCACGTGCTCTGTATACGCCGTTTTGTAAGGAATGATGGGTCGCAGGGCACGCCTTAGTACGCGCCTCCATCCTGTCGACAGTCCCATCAGTGCCTGTCAAATCTGCCGTGCCGAGGTCGGTGTACAATGTCCCGTGCCACCTAACCTCGGGGGTGCTCATCTCGGCGAGTGCCGCGACCCTTTAGCCGCGACCCGTCTCGGCCGAGTGGATGTGAGATTGAGCTCTTAAGACCGGGACTAGCTTTGATCTTGGCTTAGTGAAAATATCCCCACACAGATATCATGGGATCCACGTCTAAATAAGAAGACAATCTAGATTTTTTAATGTACAGGCTTTTCAACTTCTAACATTTGGATCCCATGATATTATGGGATCCAGGGTAGAAAAGTTAAAATAAAAAACTGGACCAGAGTAAAACGACTCTGATGACATTAGTTCAATTTCGGCTATGAAATTAAAGAAATAGGGTTTGAGGAGAATAAATATATCAAATCCCCCTGATTCATCCAGTGACCTGAGAGGAGATGGGCATGTGCAAGATGCATTGTTCTTCAAGTCATGCACCAAAGCATTGTTCTTCTCTCCACCATGGTAAGCCCAATAGGGTTTAGCAGGAGTGCCCTTCAGCATCTTCACCCCAAGCGGGTTGTTTTTGCTCTGAAAAAGAAAAAACCTCAAACAAACATCATGAATGGATATAGGTCATAAGAGATACAAGAAATGAACGTTCCTAGACTTCGATAAGATTGATTACGCAATTTGCCATGCATCTGAGTACAACACCTATGAAAGATCTATGCCATTGATCAGGAAAGAAAAAATAAAGTTGTGTGTCTGGGCATCCCCATGGAAGAGGATATGACCTTTGATGCATTGAAGCCCATTGACAATCTAATCCAAACCAATGGAAGGAATAATGAAATTGTTGGATTTGAATGAAAGGAGAGAAAAAAGGAAAGAGAATAATGAAAAGCTCACTTACCAATGAAAAAAATGAGATGGAATTTGAGGGATTTGAAAAGACAGGGATGTGGGCCTTCGGATCAGTTGTCGGCCTGTTCTTATCAAAATAAAAGAAGTGATATGGGTTAAATGGTCAAAATAAATTGAGGATTTAATCGGAAAAAATACTTAATTTAGATTTATTACGCAATCAAACACTTTAACAAGTAGAACACCAATTAGAGTAATTGGGCTCGATTTTTATGCTTTTTTACCTATTTGGCACATCGTCGACGCCGACCTTATTTACACTTGAATAAGGTCGGCGATGACACTGTCCGCGAAGCGCCGACCTTATTTACACTTGAATAAGGTCGGCGATGACCCTGTCCGCAAAGCCTATATTAGTGCTCATACCATGAAGCCTATATTAGAGCTCATATCCCTATTTTTGCTCATTTTTCTTTTATTTCTTTCACCGTACCGTACCGTCTAGATGAGGGCTAACACCATCGTCTGCACAATTGCCCACACTACCGCAAAACCTGCTCATGTCTATCCACGCCCTTCGCCATGATGAGCCACTTGTCTCAATTCCATATCAAGATGCTTATGCCCCTCCAACACAACCGCTATCTCATGGGTCAGATTTCATGGAAATTAAAAATGAGGCAACTGCACAACAAAGAAAACATTCTATGCGGACTCGCTCAATGGGCGGCATCTATAAACCCAAGACTCTAATGGTAACTCGATATCCATTGCCTACTGCTTGACAGGCTAAGCTCGCTCCTAGTGAGCCCACTTGCTATACTCAGGCCAATAAATGTGAAGAATGGAGGGCAGCAATGCCCCTTGAGTTTGATGCATTGCAACGACAAGGTACATGGACGTTAATTAGTACCTGTCAAACCAAGCATGAACAAGTCCAAGTCATTGAGTAGAATCATATTAAAGTATGTTGATGGTTCAGCTGAATGCTCTGATACCATGAAATCATTTTAGTATTCAATGCACGATTTAAGCATTTGTATTACCATTCAATATATAGAATACAGAAGACGCCAATTGTTACAAACATATCTTCGGCAGATTTAAAATATGAATTTAAACTATCCTCAGCCAATGTGATTCAGTTGATCAGCTGATCTTATCCTTGTGCTTGATTGGGCTGATCTTGTCCTTGTGCTTGAATGGGATCAAGAGAGAAGAGAAGAATGAGCAAAAACGGGGATATGAGCCCTGATATGGGTCGCGGACAGGGTCATCGCCGACCTTATTCAAGAGTAAATAAGGTCATTGCCGACCTTGTTCAAGTATAAATAAGGTCGGCGCCAACGATGTGCCAAAAAGGTTAAAAAAAAAATAGAGAATTTTACCGGAAAAAATATTTAATCCGGACGTGTTACGCAACCAAACATTTTAGCAAGTGGGGCACCAATTAGAGCAATTGGGCTCGATTTTCTTTTTTTTTTACCGAAAGAGCACATCGTCGGCGCTGACCTTATTTACATTGAATAAGGTCGGCGATGACCCTGTCTACGACCCATATTAGGGTTCATATCCCTGTTTTTGCTCATTCTTCTCTTCTTTAGCCTCTAATATGGATTGAAGCTGGAAGCCTGGAACACGAGGTTAAATGGTTTTTGTGTATCATGTCCAGAATCTATGCGGTCCGCTTGATGCGCCACACACAAATTAACCATAGCCACAACTCAAACTCTCTCAAAGGCCAACCTTATTCAAGTGTAAATAAAGTCGACACCGACGATGTGCGCTTTTGATAAATAAGGTCGGCGCCGACCTTATTCAACTGTAAATAAGATCGGTTACAGGAACTTACCACATTAGAATGAGAGATTTTAGGAAGTGATATAATAGGGAGAGAGATTTTAGGGGCTGCAAACCATGTGGAATGTATCTCTTTTCCCTTAACGAAGAGAAAGATTTTAGGCTTTGATGAAGGGAGAGATTTTAGGAGATTGAGAGAGGCACCAAGCAAGGCCCCACTTGAAAGGCAAAGGCTCCCTCACTATTTTTTAAGTGATTTTAGAATAACTGAGTGCTGAGGTGGCACCCCTCACAGCCCACTTCTCCCTTTGCTTTATTTTCTGAAAGGAGAGATTTTTCAGGGATGATGTGACACCCCTCACAGCCCATCTCTCCCTTTACTTTAATATATATAACTAGCATGAAGTCCGCACAGGTTAAATCTCTTGCGACCTAAATAATATATTAAAACTAATATCCCTTTTATGTAAATCTAACAAAATAATTAAAAATTCAAATCAGCCGAAAAAATAAGAAAACCAAACCTTTCTTCCTTTGATCCACGTCAGCATACATGTTTCATCTTAAAAATAAAGAATTCGGATGCATTTCTGCTAATTTTGAATACTATGTTCAAAGTTTGAAATAACCTTAATTTATAGAGTTGGAAGGCTTCCCTTTGAATTGGGTCACATCCATACAAATGGGCCCAATAAACACATTTTATTGAAAAGGCACTTATGTAACCCAAGAGACACATTTTATTGAAAAGGCACATATTATGTGTTTTTAAAAGGACACATTCACAAATGGGCCCCAGAAGTTGATGTGGCTTTTCCTAATACCAGAATTGAGGGTTTTTTTTTTTTTTTTTTTCCAACCAACATTCAACTTTAAAGAGAAAGAATAATATATATAATGGGTCCAAACTTGGGCAGGGACGTTCCAATTGAGCCAATTTGAACAAGCTCTTGTAAGGTGGTGAGCTTGGGCATTCATGCACCATGTCTGGCATATAGAGGTTCGACCTGACTTTAGAAACACATGCCTATATCCAAACTGAGCCTAACAGGGGCCGCAAATGTCAGATGCAAGCCCACCCATTTAGTCAGTTTGGGCCGGCCGAACAGGACTTTATATCATTTGTACAGGCTTTATAACAATTAATTTGGACTGATTATCACTAAATTACAAAGCGCTTCTTACTTGGGTGGCTTTCTATCATTTAATCCAAGCCCTACCCAATGCAGGCTGGGCCCGGATCGGGCTCAGGCTGGACTGGTCCATGAGTAACCCTAGACCAAGCCACTTTGGAATTGAGGAGAATAGATATCCTAAGAGCTGACAATCACATATATATATATATATAGAAGTATTCAAGTGTATCCATCCCTCGCCATTTTTGGTGAGGGACACCCCATTTTGGAAAGTATAAGTACAAAAAGGGGAGTCCTATGTACTTGACACTCCTCTTTTTGTACTTGGCACTTTCCAAAAGAGGGTGTTCCTCACCAAAAATAGTGAGGGATGGATGCACTTGAATATTTTCCATATATATATATATATATATATAGCTAGACATTGAATGATGTTAAGCTTCCTTTTCTCCTAAATAATGATTACTACATTGTTTGATGGGGAATCATTTTATTCTTCGACTCAAAAGGCAATTTGGTGAGGCGCTCCTCAGTGTAGCTCGTTTAGAGCTCTTTCATTTCCGTGGAATTCAAGATTCAATGGTTCTCAACAAATCATGGATGTGGGTGACAGATATTGAGACCTTGATTTTTCTAGAATTTGATTTATGGTGGTTTGAGTTTTCCTTTTTCATGTCTCCTTAATTCATTTCCCATCAAAGGAAGCATATTACGATAGCTTTTTGTTGATCTTCACTATTTGTTCTTTCAATTTTAATCACTTTTAGGAATGCATTCTTAGAATTTCGTAAGAGTTCAATTCCATGCATATAAATGGACTTTAAGGTACATTCGTGTTGTGTCCATGAAAAATAGGTTCCATTGATTATTCATCTTTTGTAGGGAGAAAAACGCTACCAGCTATGGGCGAAACTAGGTAGGAGCAAAGAGGGGAAACACCCCCCCCCCCCCCCCCCCCCCAAAAAAAAAAAAAAAAACTAGACAAAATTATCTTTTTATCTTTTAATTCAAGTTAGAGGTCATTTTCATAGAGATAAATTAGTAAAAAAAAAAAGGGTCGTGATGACTTCTATGCAATTTAACAAGTATCCAAACTAAATATAGTGATATTTAGTATGGCTAGCCACTAACAGTGTAACATATAACTATTAATTTTTAAGAGTCAAAATTATCTTTTTATCTTTTAATTCAAGTTAGAAGTCATTTTCTTAGAGGTAAGTTAGTAAAAAAAAAAAAATAGAGAAGGTCTTGTTAACTTATCTGCAATTTAATTGTTAGCTAATGGAGATTTTAATAAGTATACAAAATATAAAAGCCTTTTTTAAAGTTATGTCAAGAGATAAGCGCCTATTTGTTAAAAAGAAAATAAAAAGCAAAAGTACAGGTCCATTTTAATTAATACATGAAATATAATAAGCACCTATTTGTAAAAAAAAAAAAAGCAAAATTATAGGTGAATTTTTATAATTAATACATGAAATATAAGGTGCTTTTAAGATAATATCAAAATTTATGGATCTATTCATAAAATAATAAACAAAATATGCATTTTCACATCACAGGAGGGGATTTGAAGTCACGACTTTAAGTTATAATACACAAACAACCTCACCAGTTTGGATATACATACAATTATGCATGATGGTACAATTTATAATATAGATGAATTTATAGGAAAAGTCCTTGTAGGACCCCATACGTTCTAGCAGGACCTCGTATCACGTTGGACATGGAAGGGGTCCTATGGACCTAGTTCGTTTTTTTTCTTTTCTTAATTTTTTTAGAATGGTCGATATCAACCATCACAGAAAGAGTTCAAACCAGTGTAACTATGTAACATTTCAGCTTCTTCTTCTTCGTGTCCTTCTCTTTCTCCTTCTCTCTTCTTCTCTGCTGCAACAACAAAAAGTGGAAATTTTCTAATCCTAATCCCCTTCAATCCTCCTCCTCTTGGCAAATCCATTTACATCATCAAAGACCCTAAAAAGTTAACGAGAAGAGTTTCAAAGAAAACTCGTCAAAAATCCAAAATAGATAGAGGATAAAAAAGTAGAAGGAAGGAAATATTGGGCGTTTTATATAACAAAATCACGACGATACCGTTACTTAGCTCTACAGTAGTGACAATATTGTCGCTCATAGAAAAAGGTAAAAAATGAAAAAGAAAGAAAGAAAGGTTTTGGTGGGAAGGCCGATTCTATCACATAAAAGCTATTAGGGCCTTTTTGGTACATGGAACATCTAAGGTGATCCTTTCGGTAAATTTCTCTTTTCTTTTTTTTACCAATATATCCTCTTAAAAATGGCTCAAATAACTTATTCCTTAGTTAAAAAGATTATTTTGGCCCTCAAAACTTTTGAGGACCAAAAACCAAAGGCTGGGATTATTTGAATGACTTCTATTATATTTCCTAATCCAGATCCAAATGAGGCTCTCCAATTTATTTTATCTTTTTTGTTTTGACCAATTTAACCTAAAAAACCTAAACGACTTATCCTTTGAGTCAGTAGCAGAAATCAAGCTTGATATTACTTTTTCCTAATTCACATCCATCCATTTCAATCAAGCTCCCTTAGCCTTTATGCATCTAGGTGGGCCCACAAAAATTAACTCAACTTGAGTTACTGAAACTTGCTATAACCTTAAAAAAAAAAAAAAAAAAGCTATTTATATCATTTGTCCATAAAAACTAGGAGTCATATGTACCACACCATGAGCTACTTAGCGCTCAATAACATGAAACATCACTATATTTGAAATAATATACTAATTAGATTCGATCATCTTTTATATTTTCCAATATTTTTTTATTATTTTCTATTTTTCTGATTTTTTTTTTAGAAATTTCTTAGACACTTTTAGGAGGGGTCAACCATCACACATACAAACAGATCATATAATATAAATGGTACAGGATTAAATATCAATGAATGAGAATTGGAGAAAAAAACTCTTGGCTCCATTTTTACTCCTCTATTGCAACCTTCAACCTGGTTGTAGTTCTGACTGATACAGAAGCTCAGCAACGAAGTAGATTTACAAGAGAGGAATTTCATAATATAAGGAAAAGGCATCTTAAAATAACAAGACACAAAACCCTAATCCAAAACCCCCATGAAACATGTAAGAAGCATAAAAAAAAAGACAGAAACAAGTTAGAAGCTACCCACTATAAAAGCCCCATAACAAGTACCCTAATGCAAAGGGACGGTTAAAACAGAAAATAACTAGAGAATCCGAACTAGCTTACCCACTACCCACTACCCACCAGGAAAACCCCCCACTATTTATTTCTTAAGGAGAAAAGGTCTGCAGCCTTGGAGAATCAAATGTTGCCTCTGCACTCAAATCTGAACCAGCAACAATCCTCCAAACTGTCTCAGTAGAGATCAAAGACTGCAGCTCAAAGAGGGTTGACAAAGCTAGCAACCATTTGCAACCCCATTGGCAACCGCCCGCTTTTCGGATGCTGGCTTAGCAGCACCATTTGGAGTGTCTCCAGCTACAGTAATCAAACCATTATCATACTGCTTCCTATCTTCAAGACCCGGACCGCCTTCCTTGTTAAGATCAGAAGCTAATTCTGATGGTTTCTGCAATCTTGTTTTGTTGTTTGATCCATCTTTGTCGTTATTATCACCAGTGACTCCAGTTAATTTTCCATCCCAAACCTGAAAGGAAATTAAATATTAGACATTAGCAAATGCCAAAGCTAAAATCATAGCAAAAGTTTTCAAGAGTCCATTTATCTTCAATGCATGTTAGTTGATTGCCGGCCACTTCAAGTTGCTACCCTGTACAATACTGTTACAGGATGAACCCCCTAAAGGTTCAAAATCAGCAAAAAAATAGAGGACAAAAATTAATGAAAAATATAAAAGAAGCTTGCCCTCAATTCTATATAAATGGTGCAGTATAAATTGCTCGGATGGTAAGCACCTCTATATAGGCTACACAGATATGGGGACACAACCCCGCATCTATGGAGATACGAGGCACGGATATGGATACAGCTGTCTTAGTTTTTTTGTTCTTTTTTTTAGAGCATTTACGAATTGGTGAAATTAACATTATTTACATTCCTTTGTAACACCGTAGATTTTTTTTTTTCTTTAGAACATTTCTGAATTGATGAAATTAACATTACTTACATTCCATTCTAACACTTTGTTTACATTCCAATGTGGATTCTCTCCAAAAATATGGAAACCTGTCAAGGTCTTGCATAATTACGTGGAAGAAGCTTATTAAGGCTGTCACACAAGCAACCCGGTGGGAGGCCAGATTTTGTAAGATATCTCCTATCGAGGTTGCATATCTTCTTTCAAAGTTGGATTTCCCATTGCCAACTTTCTTCCATTCGGTGCTCGATACCTCCAGCATCTGCAGGCAGCAACTATCGCCAGATATATGAGTTCTCCCAGCAATGCGTAGCAGCTTTTTCTTCTTCAAGCTTTTTGCTGGACTACATTGGTTGCATGGGCGAACTTAAAGTGTCAGAGAATGGGTCATTCTCTGAAGCTTTCGATGAGATAACAGAAAGGAAGTTCATATAATGCAAGTCTAGTTGTTTTGTTGGAATATGGGAGATATTCACCCAAGCCTAATTACAACTTATAATTAAAAATACAAACTTAATACAAATACAACAAGAACCCACTAAACAACTACTGCACAAAAAACACTTTCTAGCGCCACACCCATTAACACAATACATACCTTTCAAAGCACCTGCATTTAACTCACTTCAAGCCTACTTACTACTACTACTCACAAGAGGCACTCACTATAGACACACACACACACACACTCTCCTCACTTCACTTTTGAGCTGCAAAGATGTGAGGGGGCCCCATATATATAGGCTTCAAGAGCAAAGTCGGTGCTAAGCATGTGGATAAGAAGTGGGCCACATGGGCCATCATTCTCCACTCATCAAAGTCAACTATTTTAACATTGATTTGCAAAAACGAATTTTTGAGAGAGTTGCTTCTAGAATATGCAAAATAAGGGAGACAAGGGTACAATATAGGGCAATGTTTGCCTAACATTTCTCCCCCTCAAACATTAACCTTCTTAATCTTTGTTCTTTTAGCCTCTCTTCAAACCAAAAAGTTTTGTCTCTGCTGAACTGTTACAGTACTCTAGCTTCACTATTCTCTCCTTCATGATTTCTTTTAGCCTCCCTCAAACACTGACCTTCTTAATCCATATGTTTGCTCCTATCATGCCGTATTGGATTTTTGGCAAGTTATTAAATGGCAGATCTGCCCACACATAGAATTGTGGATTCTTCTAACGATTGATTGAAATCTTTTTTCTTTTTTTAAATGATGATTGATTGAAATCTTCTAGAAGGTTTTTCAACCATATTGCTGCCACGTACCCAACTTCATGTGTGGATAAAGCCATAATACTCTGTTTCTTGGAAACTAATGTGAAAGCTGCCAATCCAAGAAAGAAGAAGTATCATTTAGTGCCTTTTCTTTCATCTTGGTCAACTCCCCAATCACTGTATGAATATCCATATAATTTTGCATCATAGCCATAAAATGGCCAAAATCCAGAGAACTGAACATGTGTTCGCTTCCAGATTCGGTTGATTTCGGAAGAAATGATACGTTTTGATCCAAAATCCCCAAATTTGGATGAAACAGAATCGAATCTCTCAATTCGTGTGAATTGAGGTACATGAAAATACGAAAGAAATGAAAAAGGCAAGCACTCATTTCACATAGCCGTTTCCATCGAGGAGTGAAATTCTTCCCTTGCCGAAGAACAGGATCGAATCTCTGCAATTGCCGAGAACTTTTCACGGCAGAAAGTTGAGATCCCTCTCTCGTCAAAGCTCCTCGCCGCTGCCAAAGCAAGATCCCATCTCCAAATCTCTCACCAGAGGTGGGCCATTTTATTAGAGTAAATTAGTAACGTTAAATTAGTACTCATTATCATCATCATCATCATCAAAGCCTTGTCCCAACTATGTTGGGGTCGGCTACATGAATTATGTTTCTCCATTCCGATCTATCGAGCCAAATCATCAGATAAGTTACACTTCTTCATATCTATTTTAAATTAAACATGAATTCGGAGAATACAACATTAAATTAGTATTATTCTATGCAAAATTAAATGGTTTTTTAATATATATTCAAAAACGAATTTCCAAATTGGAAAACGAAAATCTCAAATAAGCTGAAAAGTTTCACTTTCTAGCCAAAGAGAAACGGGTTCCGAAACGAACTTGACAACTATGACCTCAGGATTCTTTTAGTTGCAACACAATGAGATTCCTTTGGTCTTTTTATATACTTGCTTAAAAGTCCAACACCATTGACAATGTTTGGTCGTGTGATAGTGAGGTACCTTAGGCTTCCAATTAGACTTTTGAACAATGTTATGTCGACAATACTTCCTTCTCCTTCTCCTTGTCAATTTTAAGCCCATTGATACAAGCGTACACAGCATTGCAGTTATTCATTCTAAATTTCTCAATAAGCTCTCTCAGATTTTTCTGAGAAATAAAAATACCATCTGGTGGCTGCTCACTTCTATACCAAGGAAGGACATTAGTCCACAATTGGTCATCTTGAACTCTTTTAACATAGCATGCTCGAATTTGAACTCTTTGAACATAGCATGCTCGAATTTTTTTTTGAACATATGGTGATTGTTCTCAGAAAATAATAAGACATCAACATAAAGGCGTGCAATGAGCATTTCTCCATGAGTGTTTTTCTTTATGTACACTCTATGCTCATATGGACACTTAGAGAAGCCATTTTCTTGCAGATAGTTGTTGATACTTGATACGAGCATTCCAAGCTCGCGGGGCTTGATATAAAGCTTTCTTTAAGCGATACACCTCTCCTTCATAGTCCTTCGAACTGCTCTACATAGACTTCTTCATCAAGCATCAAGAATGCCATTTAATAATGTTGATTTAACATCCAATTGGTAGATTTTTCAATTGCGAAGAGCCGCAAGTGAGATTACCATGTCAAGTCAGGCAACTAGAGCAAAGACTTCTTCATAGTCCACACCATACTTCTATTTGTAGACTTAAGCTACAAGCTATTGAATTGTATCGATCAATTTCTCCGACAGTCATGTGCTTGATTTTGTGTTGAGTTATTTTACTGCAAGCGTTCATTGTTAGGTTTTTGAGGATTTGTATCTTGCTCTTCTTTCCTTGTTAAGCTTTTTTGCTTGGATTGTGTCTTATTCATTCGATTTCCAAGCTTCTTTGCTAAAGACTACAACCAGATTATAGAGTTTGTAGGCTTTAGAATCTCCATTGTATCCAATGAAGGTGCATTTTTCTCCACGATCATCGAGCTTCTTCCTTCTGGCACTTTGAGCATATGCAACACACCTAAATATTCCGTGCCACACTAGGTTTATAGCAGCTCCACGCCTCCTATAGTATCTTGTTCCTAAGTGCACCTGTTCAGCAAGTGCACCTTGCCAACTAACAAATTCACAAGACTAAGGATAATGCTTGGCATGAAGAAATTTTTGGTTTGAAGGGAGGCTAAAAGAACAAAGATTAAGAAGCTCAATGTTTGAGGGGAAGAAATGTCAAACAAACACTGTCCCATTGTCTCCCTTTTCCACCTTCTAGAAACAACTCTCTCCAAATTGCCTTTTTGTAAACCAATTTTGATTAGTGAATAACGATGGGCCAAATGGCCCACTGCTCATGCACATGCTTACCACCGACTTGGCTCTTAAAGCTTATATTTATGGGGCTCCTCGCATTGATTTGATTATTTCCGAGCCCTCTACCTCTTCCGCTTTTCTCTGCCCGTGTCATCTGTTTCCGTTTTTCTTTTCCTATTTATCCACCTCTTGTACCTAATGTATTAGCCATACCGCCATAGCTAGTTAGCATTCAATCTCCATGCCAAATGTCTAGGGTGGGGCATCTTTCACAAAAGGACAGAAGGTGTAGCAATTAGGCCTTCATGTCAATTGTAGCCTTTTGGAGCTTGGAGCTCTTATTCCTTCTTTTTTTTTGCAAAGAGCTCTTTGGATGTCTACAAATGGCATTGAGTGGCTCAGGAAAGTAAATGGGATAATTTATATTGTATTTTTTTATTTTTCATTTTAGATATAATATATTTTTATTTTTTATATTTTTTCTAAAAAGTAATCCAAAAATGTTCCGCCGAGATTTTGAATCAACCGAAATATTTCATTTTGGAGGCCAGGCCAAAATGGGGGTCCGAAACGAATTTGATAACCATGCCCAAAACGAATTTGACAACCATGCATCCAACTCTTAAATAGATAGGAATATAACCTTCTTGTCTGTCTTCCTTTGATCCGTAAGCTCATCCATCTACTCCATGGTGTAGGTAGTGTCTTGCTTGAAAGTGGGTTTTACATACCCATTGATGACTATTGCCCACACATCTTGCGACCCGAATAATGCTTTCATTTGCACATGCAAATCCTCATAATTGTCTTTTGTCAATTTTGGAATTTGAGGTTGAACCAAGCAAGATGCCATCTATAATATTGAACGAATGGGATCTGGCTCCAAGGATGTAAATATCGGCCGCTACGCCGATATATCGGCCCGGTACCGCCAGGCTACGAGGGTTTTTGTGGGTATCGCATCAGCTACTACGCATTTGTAGCGGCCGCTACGTTTGCGGCTGGGGGAATTTATTTTTTGAAAAAAAAAATTGTGAATACTCATGGACAACCCATGAAACCACTTGAAAATGCATTCTAAATGATAGATCTATATATTCCAACATATATTGCTTGTTTTTTTACTTTTTAATTTTTTAATTTCGGATTTTTGTTATTTTTTTGGAAAAAATATATTTTTAATAATGGAATGCCAATCAAATGTATTGAAAAATGCTCCTAAATGTTATATTTATGTTTGGCATAGATCAATCCAACATATCTTTGCCTTTTCCTAATTCTAATTTATTTTCTTATTTTCGGATATTTTAAATTTTTGAAAAAAAATATATACTTTTAAGTAATGAAATACCAATTAAATGTCAAGAGAATGATTCCTAAGTGTTAGATATATATTTCCTCTAACATGTTTCTTTGTTTTTTTAATTTTTAACGTACTACTTGTTCAAATTAAATTATTTATAGCCAAGTATTCAATCTTCTATTGATAAGTTAAAATGCCTCGTGATATTGATCCCGCATGGAGCTTTGGTGAGGCAGTTGAGAATAATAGGTTGAAAATCAAATGCAAGTTTTGTGGGAAAGTGACCAATGGGGGCATTACAAGATTCAAGCACCACTTGGGCCACATTTCTTGCAATGTTGCTGGCTGTACTGAAGCACCAAGAGAATTCAAGGAACAAATGAAAGCTTTGGTTGGCCAAAACAAAGCTATAAAAGTAGAGATAAAAGAAAAGAGGCGGCAAGATGTTGATGCTGCCCGTTAGAATAATAGACATTTTTCTAAGGAATATTATATTCGTAGACGACCGAATGAGGAAAAGCAAGATAGGAGATGGTTAGTGTATTCAACCGATATGGATAGAGTATTTTGTTTTTGTTGTAAATTGTTTGGTTCAAAATATAGTACAAGTCAATTAGTTAATGAAGGAAGTAGAGATTGAAAAAATCTTGGTAAACAGCTTAAGTCTCACGAAATAACTAACGAGCATATTTTGAATATGACTAGGTGGATTGACTTAGAAAAGAAATTGTCAAAAACTCTTTTTTTCTGCTTGGGTAGGAAATGTATTTGTGATGAATCATTGATGATGGGTTTTTTCCCTTCTTGGTGACTGTTTGGGTAGGACTGACAATCCAACTGAATTGATGGATAAGAGAATACCCAAATGGATAAAAAAAATCCTTGATGAACGGAAGAAGAGGAGCTTTGTTGTAAGGAGTATTGATTTATTTTGTGCACTATGTGAGAAGAACTTGACATTTGTTGGAAGATGATTATTTCTTTGTAGTTATCATCCTGTTATGCTTTTAATGTAGGCACGACCCATCTATTAAAACCTATACCCCATCCCAACGTGGGCCGGCCCGATCCATGAGCACCCTTACAAACAACACTATTCTTTTTAAAAGAAAGATTAGAAAAGCTACTCACTCACCTTTTGAGTCGACCAAACATTTACTTTTGGTCTCTCTTGCATCATCCGTTTATTTCACTTCACTTCATCGGTAAATTAGATTTACCAAACAAGTGATTTACCGTATATCCATCATGAGTAAACAAAAAGAATATGAACGCCGTGCATTTGCTGGAAGCAAATTTTATGATGCAGAGGGCTCATCATCTACTGTGCCAAACAGGGGCAAGGGCATTGTGGGGGGTGGGCATGCGTAGGGCATTTAGCACCCAGGAACAGGATGTTGATGTAGAAATTCTCTCTACTAGAAGAGCAGTTCCTCCCCCTGTTGATCCTCTAGCACGTAGAAAAGATGGAGCTAAACAACCAAAAATATCGTGTTGTGAAAGGGGTAATAAAGGTTGCAAGAGATAGGTTAGCCAAAGCTACAGCAAAATGGCCAATTCACAATAACATACCACCTACAACAGTAGATTCCCCATATTTTCAGATTATTCTTGATGTTGCCGCCGAAGCTGGGCTGGGTATACCGGCGCCCTCCGTATATGATGTGGGCACTAAATATCTTGAAGAAGAATATAGAGAAATAAAGGATTGAGTGGAAAAGTTTAGGCCCATGTGGCAACAGAATGGTGTTACCATCATGTGTGACGGGTGGACCAGCGGCACCCAATCACAATTAATAAATTTTTTGATGTATTCAGTTGTTGGGACCGTCTTTGTGAAGTCCGTTAATACAACTGAACATAGACGGACATCCACATATATATACACTCTTATGGATAAAATTGTAGTGTGTGTGGGAGAGGAGCATATTGTACAGATTGTTACATATAATGGCGCCAATTTCAAGGCGGCACGTAAGTTAATGGACAAGAGGACCCATTTATTCTAGACCCCATGTGCAGCACACTGTATAGATCTCATCTTGGAAGAGATTGGAAGGAAGACAAAAGTGGCTTCATTGATCAAGACATGTAGAGGAATTACAAGATTTATATATGATCATTCATGGGTGTTAAACTTGATGAAAAGATACACAAATAACCATTCCTTGCCGCGTCCAGGATTAACTAGCTTTGTAACCCATTTTTTTGCTATGGAAAGCCTAGTAAGGTTTAGAATGGAGCTGATTCAGATGTTTGCATCGGAAGAATGGTTCCGTTCGAAATTGGGCAATGCAACTCATGGTCCGGAGTTTGAAGTCCCAAAACCTGATGAGGGACAATAAATTTTGGAAGAAAGTGAGGAAAGTATTAAAGGTTTTTGAGTCTTTAGTTAAAGTGTAGCGTCTTGTAGATGGTGATGATAAGCCGACAATGGGCTTTATATATGAAGCAATGGATCGGGCAAAGCGAGCCATTATGGAAAATGTTAGATATCACCAGAAATATATAGAAATTATTGATGCTCGTTGGAATGATCAGTTGCACCATCCATTGCATGTTGCAGGTAATTAATATATATCTTTGATACTCTTTTGTTTTCCTAACTAATGTATTTATTATATTGTTTGCTCACAGTACATTCTACATATTTTTAATGTAGGTTATTTTTTGAATCCCGAATTCTATTACCAAAATGTCGAACTACACACCGAAGCAATAGATACGGACTTGCGGGTAGGATTACGGGAGGTATTGAAGAGATTGTTAAGCTCAAATGATGCAGTTGATGCCATACAAGAGGTGAGTGGGCGGTTACTTAAGATAATTTAATTATGCTACCAATTGCCATACATGCTCTGTAGGGGTTTACTCTGACTTATTTCTAATTTTCACATTGTAGATATCTATGTATACACAAAGGAAAGAAACCTTTGTTGACCCTCTTGTGATACGATCGATTGGAAGGATCCCACCTGGTATGACTAATTGACTATGAACAAAAGACCCCACACAATAGTATAACTAAGATTTATCTTAATTGATTAGAAGGACTTGAGGGTTATGAATATCTAATTTTTTATTTATTTTTTGCATTTCAGCTGATTGGTAGATGAATTATGGAGAGAGTGCTCCACATTTAAGGAGAGCGGTTGTTCGCATCCTTAGTCAAACTACATCATCTTCCAACTGTGAGAGAAATTGAAGCACTTTCTCTTTGATCCACACGAAGGCCAGGAATCGGCTTACCATGCAGAAACTCAACAAGCTTATATACTGTCATTACAATCAGAAGTTGAGAAACAGAACCAGGGAGAGAGGGCAAGGGATAATCCTGCTTATTGTCCTATTAATTTAGATAACATATTCAGAGATGATGATCCCTTACTCCCATGGCTAGCCGAGATAGAGTATCCACTGCTAGATTTAGATCCGGGGTTTCAGGGAACGATTCAAAAGTTGATAGATGAGGATATGGGTGAGGCACCTGCAGAAGGTCAGCTACCTCAAGGAAAAGGTACCAGTACCAGTAGGATCAGGAGGAGTGGGAAAGAACATGCTCATATTAGATCTTCTAAGAAAGCTAGTCCCACCACCGTCTCTTCGAGTAGCCATGGTGGAGGAGATGGATGAGGAGACAATGGGACAGGTGGTGCTAGTGAATACTATCAACATGATGAAGATGATGTCGTTCTTGTGGAGGAAGTACAAGAGTTACCTCCATCTGGAAGATTTAATCCAAGCCGTGGTTATCAACGGCGCCGAAGAGACTCACCACCTGAGTTGGAAGTAGTAATGAGCAAGGAAATATGGGTGGAGATGTTGGAGGACAACAAGCGGCATCATGGATTGATTCGTGGAACCCTAGTTACAGTGGACAAGGACCCTCACATTATTTTCCATATGTTCAAGTACAAGGAGAAGAACAGTCTTCAGCTTCGGGGTCCTACTCATATAGTGACTCTGGTGAAACGAAATATAGTAGATATTCACCTCCACCTCCTTCAATTTCCTATGATGATCTGGCTGCCTTCTTTGGATTTGTGGATACCAATGCTCCTCAATATCAGATTCAATATGGTGCCAATAGAAATGAAAATACTGATGAGGATGAGAATAACCATGGCGCCTTGAATCTTGGTAGACATTCCTTTTGGTGGTGATTAGGGTATTCCTAATCCTATTTCCTTCACTAACTCTCTACTCTGTTATTTCTAAATTGGTGTTGAATGTTGAACACTTCATAGTTTATTCACTTGATTGAATTTGAACCTTGAATGTTTTAGTATTGATATTTGATTGTTCAATGTTCACTAATGAGTAATGAGTAATGAGTAATGACCTAACTCTTAAGTCTTATGCCTTTATTTCATATTCTATTTTTTTTTTTAAATGAGCTTTCCATTACTTTCTAAATTAGTATGACTCAAAAATATGAATACATGTGAAAAAACTAATCATTACTATTATTTTCTATTTATACAGCGATACTAGACTTCATATATTGAGGGCACCGCTATGTCCCCTTTTCTTACTTACTTTTACAAAAGAACCACATATTCTTTCATTTTACAATTTTCTGGATTTTCTGGAATTTTTTCAGATTTTTTGGGCGATTTTTTCAAATCGCACCGCTACACCGCTGCGTATCCCCGCTACGCTACGTATCGCCCGCTTCGTAGCAGTTTTGGCAGCGGGCCGCTACGCCTGCCGCTACCGCTATTTTCATCCTTGTCTGGCTCTAATACCACTTTGTTGGAATATGGGAGATACTCACCTAAGCTTAATCACAACTTAAACTTACAATCAATACAACCATCTCTAATATTGACCGAGTGGGACCTTGGCTCTCATACCACTTTGTTGGAATATGGGAGATACTCACCTAAGCTTAATCACAACTTATAATTACAATCAATACAATCTTAATACAAATACAACAAGAACCCGCTTAGACAACTACACTATTTACAACAATTTCTAGCCGCAAGCCCATTACACAATACATAACTTTAAAAACACCTACACCCAACTCACTTCAAGCCTTCACATTACTCACGAGAAGTACTCACTACACTTACTACTTCTCACTTCACTTTTATGCTCTAAGGATGTGAAGGAGCCTCATATAGCCCATATATATATAGGCTTCAGAGCAAAGTCGGTGGTAAGCATGAAGATGAGAAGTGGGCCATGCGGCCCATCATTCTCCACTCATAAGAGTCATTTATGTCAAAGGTCAGTTTACAAAAAGGTGGTTTGGAGAGAGTAGTTTCTAGAAGATGATGAAAAAGGGAGAGGAGACAGTGAAGTAGTGTTTGTTTCACATGTTTTGGGTAGTTTTGCTCTAAGCATTTGGGTAGATCCAAGTTTATTCCCTTGGCTTATGTAGTTTTGCCTTTTAGCTTGCTGTTAATCTCGATGTTTGCTATGTCGTTTTGTTGTTTGCGTTTAGGTCTCGGGTTGCATCCTTCTTGCTTAGCCCAAAATATATATATGTAAGAATTAAGAAAAGTCAAAAGAACTCTATGAAATAGTGGAATTGGTAAGTAGGATATGTTAAACTTGTACCCTAGAAGTATCGTTGCAGTATTGAGTATTGATACATGCCATATCGGCATGACACGGATATCTTGAGTATATAAGTTTCTGGGGATCATAATCTGTAGGTACACCATGCCCATAAAATACCTAGATAAGAAACCAACCAACCAGCTGTAAGATGGGCCGGTATGATAATGCATGCGAAATATGGACTACAACTTCTTTGAATCTAAACCACAAGGTCCACACTTTTGAAAGGGATGGCTGAGTTTGAGTCCCTGCTTGTGGACGGTGGAATAGAAAACAAGGTGTGAGCTAAGAAAGTTCCTAATGGGGATTAACATACTTCATGGGGTCTCCATAACCACGCTGGCGTTTCTCCGATATCCTTAAGAAAAAAGATTTTCAAAAGATTTACACATGAAAGGGGAAGCAAAGTAGGATGCAGGCAGACTAGCCAGAAGCAGGAGCTACAAGGGAAAGCGGCATTCTTACTCATGACCTAAATACCCAATGTACCTTCTTGTATTACTTACAAGGTTTCACGTCCTCTTGATGGGTTGCTGCCCTTGTACATATTTGTTTTCTTTAATAGAAAACTATTAATTCTAGGAGACGGAGGCCTAGTGAGTGGTCAGGGTAACAAATTTTGGTCTTAGCAGACCTATATCTCCATCTGCCTAAATTATCATGACCTCCTTGAACAACTGCATAAATATCCCACCAACTACTTTTTGGCCCATATCTATTGACTGTCAACCATCACTACATTTTCCTTATGACCATATTCTTGCACACCACCATCAAAACGTTTGGACTGACAGATTTTGGATATTTTTTTGAGGTATGGTCATCATCAAATTAGCAGCTAAATTAAAAGACCATGGGTCTCATTTGCAGTGTCTCAAGGCCCAAAGATACAATAGTAGCCTAGCCAGGTTGAAGATAAAATTACAGAACGACCTGGAGACAAGGAAAGTATCTTTGGACATAGTGTAAAGCTTATCTAAATGATAATATTAACTGAATCACATAACTCACAACTCGTGATGAAAATCACACATCTTCTTACCAGTTTGTGGCACTGCTGTTGCTTAGCCTTCTTATCCTGCATTGTTTTCTGGCGGGCCTCATAAAACCCAAAATCATCCAAGATGCAGGTCTTACTAGTATGATCCTTGAATATTTTGAGCATTTCAAGCCCCTGTTCTAACTTCACCTGTGATAGTCAAGCATTGTTAGCATTAGAGACTTGACGGAATATATATATATATATATAAGTCAATATGACCTCATTGGAAAAATGCTCACCTCCTGGGTGTCTCTACTGTTTGTCACGGGTTTGTTGTCATTGTTCTCAAGAATTATGAGCTTTAACAAACTATTAGGAACATCCTTTACAATATGCCACTTAACAGGGAAACAACCATTCCATTTATCTTGTTGCCAGTATTCAACATTCTTGTTAAAATCAACTGGGCCTACCATTTCTGCAAGACCAACAAATTGTCCACTCGTGTTGACCTGAAACAAAACAGAAACCAGGCTAAACAACAGCAACAATGGAAAATGAGCAGCTCAGAAACTTGGTCAGAAGGGGACAACCATCAAGTTGACACAAGCTATAAATACAGACATATAGAAGGTACTCACGGAGAAGAACAAAAATACAGGGCAGCCACCAGGTTTTCCCTGGGCTTCGTTGTATCCGGCATCCAGCTTCTTATTTCCATTGGGTGTGCTGGACCAGACGTTATACTTGATACTCTTGTGAATATCATCCTCGCTGTATGACTTGATAATGAAGAACCTTGCATCCAAGTACTTAGCAGGGAATTCTGATCGGTTATATTGATCCCTGTCTGGGACTACAGTCGATTCCTCTTTACTCCCATTTGATGTAAGATTCTGCCCCTTGACTGCTATTGTGATGTTGGGTGCAAAACCTTTCTGGTTTTTGAAGCGACCAGCTCTAGGTCCTCTATTTAGCTCAATCAGCTCTTCCATGTTTTCATTTCCATAACCAAAGCTTCCATAGCCTCGGCCCCTTGGTTTGTACTTGTTATCAGCAGCCAACCATCCACGACCACCTGTCCTAGAATCAAAACCATTGGATCCATAACCAGTAACTGTTCTAACAGTGTTCCCATATTGGCCATACATTCTGCTGTTTGGGTACGCCTGATTCATAAATCCAGGAGCTGTGCCCCCTCCAGATGCTGCTCGTGAAGGATGCAAGCCCTGAACCAGATAAAAAAAAAAAACTCCATATGAGATGAATGTAAAACATGACTTGGAAAACATTTCAATGCTCCATAATGTATCAAATAGAGATAAATCAGATAGTAATAAAATCCGCATAAGTAATAAAATCCACATAAGACATAAAGAACTACCAAAATATCATTGTAATTTCCAGAAGAGAAGTCTGCCAAATAATAATAAAGATGTATAAAAGAGAACAGAAAGCGGCAATTTATTACCATGAGATTTGGTACAGGACGAAGATTTTGATTCCTTGCAGATGTAATGTTACTGATGTTTGAGGAGAAAGGACTACTCGTTGCCAGTCTGGGCTGTCCATCAGAGAAAATAGGGCCATCTAACCACGGAATGGGCGACTGCATTCCATCAAATCCAAATCTTGGGTCCTGAACACTGACAGGACCACTTGACATTGCACCCCTTCCACCATATGATCCATTTGAGATTATAGATCCATTCTGAGAGCTTGGCTTTAGTGGCACTGACCCATTGCTGCCATTCACACCCCCATTTACAATTCCATTTCCATTAGAATTTCCTTTACCTCTTTCTACAGGCACCTGATCAGATGCAACAGAGGTGGAAATATCCCCATTTGGAGTTGGTCCTGGAGTATATGTTCCATTTGGGGTTGTTGGCTGCTGGTAATAAGGAGTTGCATAATGGTAATGCTGCGGACCATACAATTGACCATCGTGTCCCATGGTAGGGCCCGGGGAACCAGCTGCAGGGTAGGCTCCATAAGGTGGATATCCACATCCATGATGATACATAAGAGACCCGTTATCCCCATAAATTCCCTGTCAAAATTTCGACAAGCCCTTCAAAATTAATGTCTCAGAATATGCAACAAACCGAATGACTCAAAAAAAAATAGCCTAACAGAGAATGAAATGGAAGGCAGAAAATGCATGTTTGCTTCAGAGGCACATCTAAAATTTTGGACCAGGAAGATTTTCACAATCAAAATCATATAATGGCAGAAACAAAGATATCAAAAATCATCCATAAATTGTAGGCAGGCAAATCTTTGGGAAAAAAGACGTACAGGAGGAGGCATCTCTACTCCATCTGGATTGACAAATCTAGGGTAATTCTCCCACTCATTTACAGGGCCATCATAACCTGAAAAGACAAAATGAAAGATGTTCGTGACTTACTGATAGTCTATAAAATATGGTATTCAACCCAATAGAAGTAAAGCTTCCAAGCCAAAGAACTAGACAAAAGCACTTTCTCTCAACATAATAAAGTTTTTAAAAGGAATTGAAACATGTAAATTTTCAAATCAAGCACCGCTCATGTAATTAATGGTCATAATTAGCTCACCTCCATAGTAATATGACGCATACCCATTAGGAAGGTAACACATGTTTGGATCCATATAATCAGGAAGAAGAGGGGGAGTAGATCGTTCACATGATGCAATAGGCACATTTGCCACGTCACCAGAGCTCACAGGCCCATGTTTCTTAGGAAAGAAATAGATAACAGAAAATTAGCACAAAAATTTCAAGGGACATGGAAGAAAGGTTTTAAGCTTATAGAAATCATCACACAGGCATGAACAGGACTTCATAATTACCTTTTTAGTAGGCTCAGGAACTTCAAGGGTCTTGGTTTGAGAATCTATTGACAGCTTCTGGAGCAAATCTGTAGCTTCTGCATGACAGAGAGTGAAGGAAACAGAAGAACGATACTTTCACATAGAAATGCAAAAGGATATTAATCTAGAGATGATTGTATTCCTTTTCAAACTCAAGCTATCACAGTTGCTCAACAACAATTTCTCATAGAAAAATACCAAAACAAAAACAAAGCAACTTTGAAGATGTGAACAACCAAACAAAATCCATTACTTGAATCAATATGAAACCATGTCCACTAATTGAACATGAAACCATGTTATCATGAAGTAGAACCACCGTCCCAAAGGAATGAATTTCAGGAACAAATTCATGTAAGGACATCATAACTTATATTTTATCTCCCCCAAATCAGAGGCAAAACCAAAATGTGAAATCCATCTCATCCCAACAATCTGACTAATAATCATATACTGAAATCAACAAAGAATCATTTTTTTTTTCTTTTTTGAAAGATCAACAAAGAATCAATGCTTGGTAAAAGCAAAATAGGAACACAAGAGTAAACAATTGCAATCATTCAATAGAAAAGAAAACAACTATAAATAAACCTCACTTAGTAAAAACAGATAAAGAACCAGCATCCTTAGTAAAAACAGACACAGATCACCACAAAACACTCTCGCTGATACCATCACTCCAACCAAATCTCCATACATCCAACTAATAGAAAAAGGGGGTACAAAAACACACACACACACACACACACAACCAAAACCCAACTCCAATTGAAATCCTTAATAATAATAATAATAATAATAAAACATCATGACAACCATATTTCCAACACTTAAAAGCAATAAAGAGAAGAAATATTAAATCCCAATCCAATAACTCCTAGAACGGTTTACAAACCCCCTGAACCCACAATAACTATCAATCCTATCAAAATCAACATATCTATGAAGCACAAAATAACACTAAGCAGTCTCCAAATAGCCAAACACCCATACTGAAAAACCCCAAAAAAACTAAAATCCTAATACCCAACAAAAAAAACCAAAATCAATAAATAAATAAAAAAAGACCCACCACATCTGATCCAGATCTATTAATAAACCCCACTAAAACCCTGCAAAAACAAACAAATCAATAGACCAGCCTTGAAAAAGCAAATCTCAAGAACCCCAAAAAGATAAAAACATAATAGTAAGCAACAAAAAAAAAAAAAAAAAAAAAAACTAACTATAAAAAAATTTTCATTAACAAATCCAACCCATATATATTCATAAAACCCTAATAGTAAAACCCACAACAAATAAATCAAATGGAAACAATTAACACAGATTGATAGCAGGTAAGAAAAACCCAATCTTCTAACAAAAGAGAGAAGAAAAAACAACAAACACAAATAGATCAAATGAAAACAATCAACACAGATTGATACAAGGTAAGAAAAATCCGAAAAATCCAATCTTTTAACCAAAGAAGAGAAGAAAAAGCAACAAACACAGATGGATCAAATGAAAACAATCAACACAGATTGATACAAGGTAAGAAAAACCCGAAAAATCCAATCTTTTAACCAAAGAAGGAAAAAAAAAACAACCAGATGAGAGAAAATAACACGATCCAGATTAGTAGTAAGAATTGAAAGAAGGATACTGTCAGCTGAAGGAACAACGGTCGCCATGATCAGATCTTGAGAAGAGAGATGCAGAATCTGATGATGATATGGGCAGGCAAAAACCCTAACCCTAGAGAGAGAGAGAGAGAAAAACCCTAGAACCGGGGAATTTTGTAACGGGTAATGAGGAGCCGCCAAGGGCACAAGACTTGAGAGAGGGGCTATGCGTTGTAAAAGCGGTGACTAAAATACCACCACGGCTCGACCTTCACAACCGGACGTTTCGGTAGCCCGCAGGAGTACTGAATGTATTATCCCATGGCCCACCCTCAGTGTAATCACAACCATCACGTTCGCGGTGGGCCCAAATGCCAGTAGTTTTAAGAACATCTACTATCTATCTACTGCCCTTATAATAAAAGAGACTTACCCAAAAAGTTGTGCTGCTTCTTTCTCTGCACATATGTAGACCACACCTAAATTGAGAAGGACATGTTTCTTCGTTGTTTTTAGACACATTGGTGGAATCAACATTCAATTCCAATATGTAATTAAGCTGGAAAGTGGCACCTGCTAAGGAACATGTGTATAACATGTACTCCTAGGACCAATTAGAAGGAAGGTCTCTCTCAGAAAATGAAAAAAATAGAAGGAAGGTCTAGACTCTTTCATTTGCCCTTATAATAAAAGAGACAAAGTTAGAAGAAGTTGTGCTGCTTATTTCTCTACACATTTTGTAGACCACACCTAAATTAAGAAGGACATGCTTCTTCGATTTTTTAGACAAATTGGTGGAACCAACATTCAATTCCAATATGTAATTAAGTTGGAAAGGGGCATCTGATAAGGGACATGTATATAACATGTATTCGTCGGACTAATTAGAAGGAAGGTCTAATCTACTGCCCTTATAATAAAAGAAACAAAGTTAGTTAAGAAGTTGTGCTGCTTCTTTCTCTACACACTTGTAGGCCATACCTAAATTGAGAAGGACATGTTTCTTCGTTTTTCTAGACACATTGGTGGAACCAACATTCAATTTCAATATGTAATTAAGCTAGAAAGGGGCATCTGGTAAGGGAAATGTATATATCATGTAGTCGTCGGACCAATTAGATGGAAGGTCTAGACTCTTCATTTGTACACTGGGTTATGAAAAATCAAAGCGGGCCAAACTTTTATTAAGTGAAATTTGATTGGACCCACAAAATATGAGGCCATATATTTTTATTGGATTGGATTTTTTTAATGGGCCCAATGAAGAGTGTTTTGAAAAAAAAAAAACTTATTGGTGATGTTTTTAATTTTAAGAAGTAAAGTATTGAATATGAATATATTTGGAATAGATGAATATCTAGATATTTGAATTAAGGATTAACATTATTTTGAGTAAGGAGGTCTTTTGGGTAAGTCAACAAAATTGCTTACCTTTAAAATATTAAATAAGAAAGAATTTAGTAAAATAATCACTACTAAGAGAAGAGAATTTAAGAAAATAACCAGATTTGGGGAAGAGATGATAGAGATGATAATAATTTATAAATTATAATAATGATTGGGTGTGCCACATGTCACTGCGAAAATCCAAAAGTGAGCGCCACGTGTCACTCCCCGAGGAAAAAACCTGCTGCTTTAATATATATAATTCCATCATGAATCTTAGCACCACCCTCAAACAAAACGCCATGAAAACCATCCATGCGATTTGATTTTGCACAATGAAGGTTTTCTACTAACCTTATAAAAGAGAAGAAGTTGCACAACTTCTTTCTCTACACACCTATGGACCCCACCTAAATTGAGAAAGACCCGCTTTTTCGTTTGTTTACGTACCTCCATCGAACCGACATGCAATTCCAATATGTGGCTTAGCTGGAAAGGGGCATCGGGTAAAAAGGGGCATCTGGTAAGGGGCATGTATATGACATGTACTCGTGGGGCCAATTAGAAGGAAGGTCTGGACTCTTATTTTGTACATTCCATCCTTCTTCTCTATACTACCCTCAAACAAAAACGTCATGGAAACCATCCATGCGATTTGATTTTGCAGTCGACAATGAAGGTTTTCTGCTACCCTTATTAAAGAGAAGAAGCTGTGTTGCGTCTTTCTCTACGCACCTAAAGGCCCCACCTAAATCGAGGAGGACCTGCTTCTTCGTTTGTCTACCCACCTTCGTTGAACCAACAAGCAATTCCAATTACTATTATTACCCTTATAAAATAGAAGAAGTTGAGATGCTTCTTTCTCTACACACCTGTGGGCTCAACCTAAATAAAAAAGGACATGCTTCTTCGTTTGTCTACACACCTTCGTCAAACCAACATGCAATTCCAATTACTACCCATATAAAAGATAAGAAGTCGTACTGCTTCTTTCTCTACACACCTATAGGCCCCACCTAAATTGAGAAGGGCCCACTTCTTCGTTCGTCTACGCTCCCCCGTTGAACCAACATGTAATTCCAATATATGGCTTAGATGGAAAGAGGCATTTAGTTAAGGACATGTATATGAAATGTACTCGTGGTGTCAGTTTAAAGGAAGGTCTAGACTCTTCGTTGTTTGTACATTCCATCATTCTTCTCAACACTACCCTTAAACAAAAACGTCATGGAAATCATCCACCCGATTTGATTTTGCAGTCGACGGTGAAGGTTTTCTACTATCCTTATAAAAGGGAAGAAGTTAGATAACAAGTTTTGATGCTTCTTTCTCTACACACTTGTGGTCCCCACCTAAATCGAGAAGGACTTGCATCTTTGTTTGTCTATGCACCTCCATCGAACCAACATGCAATTCCAATATGTAGTTTAACTGTAAATGGACATCTGGTAAAGGACATGTATGTGACATGAACTCATCAGGTTAGTTGAAAGGAAGGTCTGGACTCTTTGTTTGTACATTCCGTTTTTCACTAAGCACAAACCTCAAACAAAAATGCCATGGAAACCATCCAAGTGATTTGATTTTGCAGTAGACAATGAAGGTTTTCTACTATCCAGAAGTTAGAGGAGAAGTTGGGCTGCTTCTTTCTATACACATCTGTGGGCCCCACCTAAATCGAGAAGGACATGCTTCTTCATTTATCTACGCACCTCCATCGAACCAACATGGAATTCCAATTATTACTACGAAGTTGTGATGCATCTTTCTCTACACACCTATGGACCCTACCTAAATCGAGAAAGACCTGCTTCTTCGTTTGTCTTCGCACCTCTGTCGAACCGACATGCAATTCCAACATGTGACTTAGCTAGTAAGGGACATGTATATGACATGTACTCATGGGGCCAATTAGAATGAAGGTTTGGACTCTTATTTTGTACATTCCATCCTTCTTCTTGGCACTACCCTCAAACGAAAACGCCATGGAAACCATCCCTGCGATTTGATATTGTAGTCGACAATGAAGGTTTTCTCTCATACTTGCGTTAATGTTTCGATTTCTACTTTTTCTACGTATCTGGATCTGATTTCTTTGAGCTTCATGGCATGTCAATATCGCAGGTCCCACTACGAGATGCCAGAAGAAGCAGGAGATTGATGACGACCACAAATTGTAAGATTTCTTTGAACCCTTATTTATTCTTTCTCATTCTAGTTGTGAATGATAGTAATTTTGGTCTAGGATTAGAAACTAATATCTTTTGATCAAAATTCAAAGGAAAAATTCTTCTTTGTATTGATAAAAAGGTTTATTCAAATGACAATGACGTTGGTTATTTGATAAACATGTAATTCCAATATGTGGCTTAGCTGGAAAGGGACATCTGGTAAGGGATATTTATATGATATGTACTCATAGGGCCAGTTAAAAGAAAGGTCTGGACTCATCGTTTGTACATTCCATCATTCTTCTCTCAATTACCCTTAACCAAAAAATGACATGGAATTCATCCATGCGATTTGATTTTGTTGTCGACGATGAATGTTTGCTCTCATACTTGCATAACTATTTCAATTTCTACTTTCTCTATGTATAGGGATCATTTTTTTTTTTTTTTTGAGCTTCATGGCAGGTCAATATCCTGATACCCACAGAAGAAAATGGAGATTGATGACGACCATAAATTGTAAGATTTCTCCGAAACCCCATTTCTTCTTTCTCATTCTAGCTATGAATGATATATAGTAAATTTGGTCTAGGATTAAAAACTAATATCTTTTTATCAGAATCCAGAGGAAAATTTCTTCTTTGTATTGATAAAAAGGTTATGTAGATGACAAAGATGCTTTAATTCTACGTAGTTTGTTGCTAATTTTGGGAATGCTTACTCAACACCCTAGATAGATGAGACAACCCCAAATTGAAAGTGTTGAAACAATCTTGATACATCAATGGACGGCTTTTACTCATCTAGTTTCACCTGTTGTACCAGATTTCTCCTTTTTTTCCACTTTAACACTTCTGGTTGGATGGTTAGGGTTTTTTATGTAATGATTTTTTTGTGACACCAATCCATGGTGTTGTCCCCCAAACTAGCAATTTCAGATTAAACAAACAATCGAATGACAATGAGTCCAGTTAGATAGGTGAACTTTTCTTTACCAAGAAGAAGAAGAAAAAAAGGTGAACTTTATCTTTGTAGTGGCTTTTATGAGTTAGCGTAGACTCATATCAAATGAGGATTCTTTCACTTTCTTTGACATGCTTTGCCCCTTTTGACAAATTTTTAAATCATAGAGGAAATATTAAGAATGTTCTCATATTTCTCCTAAATCAAAAGTAGAATCCTACAATGAAAAAAATATACATAATACATATAGTAGTGGTCCGTTCCCAACCCACCACAATCCATGTTAAGTATAGGGTGGTAAGTGAATTGAGACAAATATGGATTTACCTAAAACTGTCATCCAAAATCCAATGGGCCAGGTTAAATAGGGGACCCAGCCCTAATCTGTGTTTGGACTTTGGTTGGGTTGGGTTGGGTTCCCTTGGTGGTAGGGCTTCAAGTTTCAACTAGGGGTAGGGTGGGTCAGTGTTAACTTTGATTAGATCCGGCCCAGATTACATGTAGATCAACCCAAAACTATCCTATCAGTTAGAAACCTGAATATATCCTGCTCAAACCCGACCGTAATTGTAAATTCCCTTCCTAAGTGAAAATTAGTTGACTGGGTTTAATTGGGCTGGGCACCCAGACCATTTTTGTTTATTTTTGTAATTTCAAGGGGCATACAATTTTAAAAAAATCTAGGTATACAATATTGAGAAATATATATATTTGTATATAATGAATATACTATAAATCACACAACATTCACATATTTTTATATATAACTTGAGCATCAAAAAAGGATATCAATGGGTCGAGTATAAATGGGGACCCGACCCACTCCTATTAGGAGCGGGTTTGGTAGTGGTTATCTTTGTATGGGGACGGGTTTTGGTTTTGTTGCCCCTCCCCGCCCTGAATATATCATTTATGTATACTTATTACTAAAGTGATAGACAAAACTCATATGTTGTAGATTGTTTTGAACAAAGTGGTGTGTTCAATCTCTACTACACTTATTCTCATGCATTTTTATATATTTTAAAAATTCTAAATTTTAATTTCAACCTGACCGAACTAAACGGGGTAGGTTTGGTATCACATCCTAATGCCCCATCACGGTGAGCGACAACTTTGGATGAGATAAATTTGAGACGGGGCGGACTTGGGTTTACCCCCAACCCGTACAAAACCCGCCCCATTTTCATCTCTGTATCAAAGTAAAACTTGAGGACTTGAAGCCTAAACCCAAATCTAAATTGGATGTGGGCATCAAAATCATAGCCAGAAATCAACTCCAACCTAGATAGACCCAACACAAATTTTAGTGGAGACCGAATCGATCCACGTGGACTTAAGTTTGTGGATTTAAAATAGGGGCTGCCATGCATGGGGGCGCATGGCGGATGAAAGAGAAAAGCAGGCTCTCTTCCTCCGCCCCCACATGTGGCGGCCCTTGATTTGCCCAAAACGTGCTCCCCTGTTTGGACGAAACAAGGGATCTGCTTCCCTAGTTTGCAAGACCCAAGTTGCACCCTTACTTTGGAGTGTGGTTTTTCTGGATTTAAAATAGTTACGGGTTCATATTTTAATCGAGTAAGAGGATTTTTTTCTTTTGGCTACTTTGACCCCTTCCCTTATTATGAGCTATTTATACATTTATTTTATTTATTTTCAATATAGCTATTTATATATATTATTAATGATGTATTTTATGTAAGAAAATATGTATAGAGGATTTTATAAAAAAAAAAAAAAAAAGTTTAGGTGGTCAGTGAATAGAAAGGTCACTCTAGGAGACTTGGCACCAAACCAGCTTTCCCGCCTGAAATTCTCCTTTTTTTACCTGTTTTTTTTAGGGTTGAAGTGGACGACCCTACAAAGGTGGGAAAAATAAATTTTCTCGTCTTCCTTCTTCGTCCTCTCTTCCTCAAATCCAATCCAGTGAGAAGAATAACATGAGGATTCACCGCGAGGAAGAATCTCTCACTCAAATGTGTCTATTAACCATAGATTTGAGAGAGAGTTGCAAGTTCCTTCACCACCTTCCACGCAAGGTTCTCATGGCGATCCTATGTGAGTGTAGCACCAACAGCAAACCAAATCATGTAGGTTCCACCCACCTTCCCGAGTGATCTTATAAAATAGAAGAAGGGAACAACTTGCATAGTTGCATGTAAAGGTAATCAGATCAAAGGCCAGGTCAAAAACGGCGTTTTGACGATTCATTAACATCCCCATCTCCATAAAACTTTGAGAAAGACAACAAATTTTTTTTTTTTTTTTTTTTTTGTGAAGTTGAGAAAGCTCTCACGAAGGTCGTACAGTACTACTACTCATTGGTGTAAAATTTAATAAATTCAAATCAAAAGCTTGAGACTTTCAGTGTTCTTGGCTCTCTGTTTTGGGTGTGCTGTTTTATGTACCAACCATTCAAATGATCACTCACAAGCTTCATTTAAGGATGTAAATGGGTCCCCAATTCTCTAATTATCCGGAGGTTCCGACCTGTTAAAAATCAAGTTTGGGTCCTTATTTAAGCCCCGATAAGTAAATGGGTCTAGGTCCGTGTCCGAGTCCGGTTCCACCTTGGTTCGGACCAGTGGATCCGAGACCCGACTTATTACCTCAATTTTCGAAAATTTCTCCTAAAAATCATATTTTTTAAAACACCACTCTCTATCTAGACCTGGACCCGGATCCGGACCCGTCCCATATGTGGTTATGGTTCCGTAGCCAAGAAACTGGTTCTAAAATGGTTCTGGGTCCGGATCCGGTTCTACCTTCTCCTTAATGGTTTCGGGTCGACCATGGACCTGGACTGGAACTGACCCTTTTACAACCCTAACCTCCATTCCACCTACCTAGGTGGGCCATCTAAGGCCATCAATTGATTGCACAAACAGGTCATTACCACTGATCACCAGTACTATATATATATAAAAGATCATTTATTCCAGGAAGTTCAGTAGTTACCATGATAACATAAAAATATAGAAAGCTCAAACATCTTACCTTGCAAAGGAACAACTTCTTCTTGGGTATGGGCAAGAGAGATTGTGATTAACTACTGTGATAGAATATGTGTATATATATTATGGTGAATTCTCATGTTATTCTTCCCCATTGGATTTCCCATTAGATTGAGTTTGGGGAAGAGGGGAAGAAGGAAGTAGATGAGAAAAACTATTTTTTTGCTTCCGATCAGGACCTCGAGGGTCGACATCACCCATCGAAAAAACAGGTAAAAAAAAAAAATTCAGACGGAAAGGTTGGTTTGGTGTAAAGTCCCATAAAGTGACTGTTTTGATCTAATGGCCACCTAAAGTTTTTTTTTTTTTTGTAAAATACTCATATATATATTTGACATTTTTATGTTAAAGGAACATGGTTTTAACCAAATATAAAATCGGTCCAATTGATGTCAATCATTGGTTTTGGGTTGATATCACAAATCACAAATCACCAATCACAAGTCAGTGGTGAGCAGGTGAGTAGAGTATGGTTTTACTCAAGCTCACTAAACGTACTCATGGCCCACTAATACTCAATCTTTATTGCCTACTTGTACTTTTGAGTTTGGGTGAAAGTCTTGGGCCCACTTATGAAGATTTTAGGCCATTCAAAAAAATGCCCCCTTGTTGTAGTCTTCATAAAATTTCACCTAAATGCTTGATTCAGAATGATAACTTTCATATAAATCTATCTAACATTGGGCCCAGGTTATGTTGGGCTGAGGTTTTTTTTTTTTTTTTTTTTTGAGAATAGGGCATTTCTTTCGTTAGATTTAGATTATTTTCAATGGACCCACTAAGGAAATTAGCTCTATAGGATACGCATTCCAGACCCATTTCGGTTTCTTAAGTGAGCCCTACTCAAGAGCATTAGGAAATTATGCTTGAAAGAGAAAGGCAAAAGGTTGGGATAATGGATGTCAAGGAGAATAACAAGCAAGCTTACACTTTGATGCTCTTATAAATTGCGAGTTAAGATAAACTATTGAGATTATTTCTTTGCCAAAACTTAATCGATTATACGTCTTTTCCATTTGTAGTGTCTTGCAAAAACTAGCTAGCACAAAGTCTACACCGGCTTGAGCTTAAGCATGTTTGGTATTAGGTGAGGAATTAATGGATTTGATGTTTCTTCATTACCACAGTACCACTGGAACAAGGATTCATTGCTAGGAATTTGTATAGTTGAGGATTTCACATTGATATTGGTGTGTATCGATGCATATAGCTGAGAAAAATAGGGTTTAATGTGTGTGTGTAAATCCACTTAAGTGAGGATTTTTAAATTTTATAGGAGGTGGTCGGATTTGAAAATCCAAACAAACGAAGACTTTCATTCATCCAAATCCTCGAAAATTTATAATTACTAAACAAGGATTTACCGCAACTTTAGGAAAAGCAAAAATCTTTCCCCTAAAGTCTAGGTTGCCAAACATGACCTAAGGCTCCTGAAGTTTGTCCATGCTGAGCCCATCTGACCCAATTTATTACTCCTAGAAATTAGGTATATGGAACCAGCCCATTAACAAAATATTGACCTATAGCCCCTCCACTTTGGCTACTGCTCAAGGAAATGAATCACAAGCTAACCCCATTTGCTTAAAACCAGACTCTATCAAAGACTTGCATGGGGTGGGAATGAATGGAGTATTGCACGGGATTGAATCAAGTTTATTTGTGCAGTCCATGATATATTGCTCCTACTGAGCCCATGTTTGGTATCTCTACTCTTTTTCTGACAGACCCAGTAAAAATAGAGCCACAAAAAAAAAGAGTCATCTATATTACTAAAGGGATGTATACACTTCATGAGACTTCTTTGAGGAGGACACGTGGCATGTCTTCGAGAGAGACACGTGGCAGCAGCCAGCCTATAATAGTATTCGGCTAGAAAATAGAAATTGCTTGATTAGAATTTGAATTATCCTAAAATCTCTCAATGATATCCCTATTACCAATAATAATTATCCTAAAATCTCTCAACGAGATCCCTATTACCAACCATAATTATCCTAAAACCTCTCCATAATTAGGGTCCCACTTAAAAATATTTGGTCAATTTTTTAAGTCTACGATCCTTTGATTTTTTTAAATCAATTCATGGGTCCCATCAAGCATAATATGGTTTTATGGATGGTTAGAATAGAGATGGTGGACCCCATTCATCTGGGGGGTTCCACTTAAATAGGTAATGTTTGGTCAATTTGTGAGGTCTATGATCATTTGATCATTTGATCTTTATCAAGCAATTCATGGGTCCATCTCGCATCATATTGTTTCATGGATGGTTAGAATATAGATGGTGGACCCCATTCATCTTGGGGGTCCCACTTAAATAGGTTAGGTTTGGTCAATTTGAGAGGTCTATGATCATTTGATCATGTGCTAATCAATTCATTGGTCCTGGCCCGCATAATTTGATTTTATGGACGGTTAGAATAAAGATGGTGGACCCCATTCATCTGGGTCCCACTTAAAAATATTTGGTCAATTTGTTAGGTCTACGATCATTTGATCATTTGATCATTTTAAATCAATTCATGGGTCCCATCCCGCATAATATGGTTTTTTGGATGGTTAGAATAGAGATGGTGGACCCTATTCATCTGGGGGGTTCCACCCTATTCATTTGGGTCTCACTTAAACATATTTGATCAATTTGTTAGGTCTACGATCATTTGATCCTTTGATCTTTTTAAATCAATTCATGGGTCCCATCCCGCATAATATGGTTTTATGGACAGTTAGAATAAAGATGGCCGGTGGACCCCATTCATCTGGGGGGTTCCACTTAAATAGGTTATGTTTCGTCAATTTGTGAGGTCTATGATCATTTAATACTTTGATCATTATCAAGCAATTCATGGGTCCCAGCCCGCATCAGATTATTTCATCGACGGTTAGAATATATATGGTGGACCTCATTCATCTTGGGGGTCCCACTTAAATAGGTTAGGTTTGGTCAATTTGAGAGGTCTATGATCATTTGATCATTTGATCTTTATCAATCAATTCATGGGTCCCGGCCCGCATCATTTGATTTTATGGACGGTTAGAATAAAGATGGTGGACCCCGTTCATCTGGGTCCCACTTAAAAATAATTGGTCAATTTTTTAGGTCTACGATCATTTGGTCCTTTGATATTTTTTAAATCAATTCATGGGTCCTATCCCGCATAATATGGTTTTATGGATGGTTAGAATAGAGATAGTGGACCCCATTCATCTGGGGGTTTCCACTTAAATAGGTTATGTTTGGTCAATTTGTGAGGTTTATGATCATTTGATCTCTATCAAGCAATTCATAGGTCCATCCCGCATCATATTGTTTAATGGATGGTTAGAATATAGATTGTTGACCACATTCATCTTGGGGGTCCCACTTAAATAGGTTAGGTTTGGTCAATTTGAGAGGTCTATGATCATTTGATCATTTGATTTTTATCAATCAATTCATGGGTCCCGACCCGCATTATTTGATTTTATGGACGGTC
Source organism: Litsea cubeba (assembly GCA_012931725.1). Classification (NCBI taxonomy): domain Eukaryota; kingdom Viridiplantae; phylum Streptophyta; class Magnoliopsida; order Laurales; family Lauraceae; genus Litsea; species Litsea cubeba. The sequence goes on from CM022945.1 coordinate 75,412,876, forward strand.
AGAATAAAGGTGGTGGACCCCATTCATCTAGGTCCTACTTAAAAATATTTGGTCAATTTGTTAGGTCTACGATCATTTGATCTTTTTAAATCAATTCATGGGTCTCATCCCGCATAATATGGTTTTTTGGACGGTTAGAAGATAGATGGTGGACCCCATTCATCTGGGGGGTTCCACTTAAATAGGTTATGTTTGGTCAATTTGTGAGGTCTATGATTATTTGATCCTTTGATCTTTATCAAGCAATTCATGGGTCCATCCCGCATCATATTAATGTTTCATGGATGGTTAGAATATAGATGGTTGACCCCATTCATCTTGGGGGTCCCACTTAAATATGTTAGGTTTGGTCAATTTGAGAGGTCTATGATCATTTGGTCATTTAATCTTTATCAATCATTTCATGGGTCCCGGCCCGCATCATTTAATTTTATGGACGGTTAGAATAAAAATGGTGGACCCCATTCATCTGGGTCTCACTTAAAAATATTTGGTCAATTTGTTAGGTTTACGATCATTTGATCCTTTGATATTTCTTAATCAATTCATGGGTCCCATCCCGTATAATATGGTTTTATGGACGGTTAGAATAGAGATGGTGGACCCCATTCATCTGGGGGGTTCCACTTCAATAGGTTAGGTTTGGTCAATTTGTGAGGTCTATGATCATTTGATCATTTGATCTTTATCAAGCAATTCATGGGTCCAAGCCCGCATCATATGGTTTTATGGGCAGTTAGAATATAGATGGTGGACCCCATTCATCTTGGGGGTCCCACTTAAATAGGTTAAGTTTGGTCAATTTGAGAGGTCTATGATCATTTGATCTTTATCAATCAATTAATGGGTCCCGACTCGCATCATTTGATTTTATAGACGGTTAGAATAGAGATGATGGACCCCATTCATCTGGGTCCCACTTAAATATATTAGGTCAATTTGTTAGGTCTATAATCATTTGATCTTTCTTAATCAATTCATTCCTCACCTAAAGAATAAAATATTTGTAAAAGAACATAAAGATCAAATTAGCAATAAAAAAAGGACTCACAAGTTTACTAATTAATAAATTTATTAAAAATAATTCGTATCAATCTGTGCATTTGGTGGTTTCGTGGTTATCCACGGGGTTTTACTAGTACAAAGAAGAAGCCAAAGCTGAGCCATAAAAAAAAAAATCATACAAAGAAGAGGCTAAAGCTCTATTTTTCAGCTGCCCACTTTTTGAGCATTTGAATTTTAGAGGATTTGTCTCTAAATGTCTAAAACGGACAGATGCTAGAATGTTGTGCCAAATGCTCTTATTTTCATGACCTTTGTCCGCTTTAGACATTTAGACAAGTAGAGGTGCCAAACATGGGCTAAATCAACATAGAAGCATGCATGGGTTACCGCATAAATTATGGTTAATGCACTTACATAACATGAGTTACCATCCATTAGTAGATGTGACAATGGGTTTGGTTGGCAACATATGCGCAACTTGAATCCACCTTGAGAGTAGATTGATTTTATAACTTTTTTTTTTTTTTTTGCTAAAGGAGCTAGGTTTCCAACCCATTGGGCTGGACTATTCCCTCCGGGCCCAAGAGAGAAGCCGGGCAAAACCCCTGTGGCCCCTAGATGGTAGCACAAGTGGACTCAACTTTCGGCTCTGGAAAAGGGGGGAACCGGGGGTAGATACCAAGACCTCTAACTCCAAAAGAAGGAGGAACCGTGATCCTGACCACTCGAGTAGTCACTACGAGATTTTTTTTTATGTTGAGTTCATTCTTAGGTGCCGTGTGCATGCTTACTTACAAATAAACAATTACTAGCACAACAATAAGCACGGACAATTCCATTTTTTATTGGAAATCTTCCATGGAATTTGAAGCTGTGACTCAGAATGCTCCTCAACATTTTCCCTTCCAGATGGAACTGGAAACCTTGCTTGTTCAGGACATGAATCTGGATCAGGAATTTATAGGCCCATTCATTAGATTTAGACCTCAATTAAAACTGGCCAGCCTTTTCTTTTATTTTTTCCAGGTCATTTACTTATCAATCACCCCTTCCATCCCCACTGGTAGGTGCTCATGGACCAGGCCAGCTCTGGCCGACCAAGGCCTGGGTTGCTTTGGGCCTTTGGTTTTTGTACTCGGGCCCTCTGGATCTAAAAGGTGGGCCTGTTTTATGTCTAGACTGGGTTTGGAATAAGTATAGAAAGCTTGTAGCCCATCACGACCTCTCCTGAACAAGAGATATAGCCAAATCCTATCTCCAACTCTTGCTAATCTTTTCATTGTGATGTTGAGTGGTCGAACTCTTACCTATTCTGATTGGTTGAGTCGGTCTCGTGGTGGGTGCTATTGTTTTTGTTGTATTTTATGCCCATGGCCTTCGTTGTTTTTTTTTTTTTTTTCATTTCTTTTCTCTTACAAATACATTTTTTACCAAAACAAAATAAGGCGAGGATGTGAGGGGTGAAAGATATAAGGTGGACATGTAGATGGGGCACGTTTGTATAGCCACATTTCCGCAAAAAAAGAAAAAAGTATGGGAGATTTAGGATCTGTTTGACATCATTCTCGTGTTGTTTCCAATTTTATATTCAGATCGGGTTGTGCTGAAATCAGGTTGTGTTGATACTATACTATGTAGAACTTATTTAACAGTGTTATATTAAATTATTCTACTAAGAATATGTTGTACAAAACTTGTTTGGTAACATTATAAAAGTTTTGCTTCAAAGAACGGGAGCAAGAGAATCATATGATTTACAATGTGGGACCCACCTTTTATTGTTTACGACACTCTATTATTGTCGTATATGGGACCCACCTATAAAATCATGTGGTACCCACCTTTAAAAATTAGGACATGGGGCCCATATTCATAGGATATGCAATATGGGCCCATTTTATAGGAATTATAATGTGGGGCCACCTTTTTGTAAATGTAAATATGGGACCTAACTTTAGAAATCACAACATTGTACACACCTTTAGAAATTAGAATGGGCCTACATTCATAAGATTTACAATGTGGGTCTACCTTTTGTTATCGTGATCATGTGACCAACATTTAAGAATGACAAAGTAGAGCCACATTTTTTGTGATTGTGGACACAAGACCAATTACGATGTGGCGCATACCTTTAGAAATTAGAACATAGGGGCACATTTATAGGATTTATAATGTGGGCCCACCTTTATAGGAATTATAATGTGGGGCCATCTTTTTATTGATTGTGAACACATGACCCACCTTTAGAAATTAGAATATGTGGCCATATTCAAAGGATTCACAATGCGGGCCTACATTCATAGGATTTACAATGTGGCTCCTCCACCTTTTGCGATTGTGACCATATGACCCATTTTTAAGAATTATAAAGTGGGGCCACCTCTTTTGTGATTGTGGACATGGGATCCACCTTTAAAAATTACAACGTGATGCCAACCTTTAGAAATGAGAACGTGATGCCTTATAATGTGGTCCCACCATTATAGAAATTATAATATGAGCAAAACCTTTTGTGATTGTGACCATTTGACCCACCTTTAGGAATTAAAAAGCTAGGTTCACCTTCTTTGAGATTGTCAACATGGGGCCTACCTTTAAGATAAGTGAGAGGATTTGAAAATTTTAAATGACCTTCTTTAAAAAGGCAAGAGATAAGAGATAATAAGTAGAAAACAACTGTGCAAACAAGTTGTGTCTAAAAAAAAAAACAAAGATTTTTTTTTCTTTTTGTTCCAATTTTTTTATGCCAGCGGATTAAGATTTTGGGATTCCTCCCCTTGATAAAAAAAAAATCGAGAATAGTGATTTACATTGACCAAACGTGTTTTTGTACCTTCATCTCGTGGGAAAATGGGAACATCCGAATGGCATGATGCCAAAAGCACCCTGATATTCAGAGATACAACTTACTAACCCTGACCAAATCTTAATTATCAATTGGAGCAAGGTAGTTCATAAAATAGTTCATACCTGAGAACTAAGGGTCGCTCAGTTGGTTAGTAAACCCATATCTCACTCAGTTGCCAAGGGTTCAATCAATCCTTGTACACGCTACCCTTTCCTACATATGTGGGCTCTCTTCCCACTTGTATGGGTCCCAGGCCCCTTTCCTGGGTAATTAGTTGATACCTAATTAGTTTGGTCAGGTCCTACTAGTATCCAAGTAATTAGAGCTCCATTCACAACCTTATTCAGTTTTTATTTATTTATCACTGCTGAGTTTGGTTACTGGTCTAGACTCTAGAGTGATAAGTAGAAGTTAGAAGACCCACAGGGATCAATCCATATAATATATGATACAACAGAGCCAACACCACTCAACATGAGTGTGTTGGCTATTCAGGGGGTTGGTTTTATGTGTCCTCAATCTGGTCAGAGGTAGGAAATGGATCTCTAGTTTTCAGGATAAGTCATTTCCTTTCCTACTTTGGGGAAAAGAACTCTGTAGAAGTGATCCTTCATCACAACCGTCTGAAGTCAAAATAAAATAAAACAACAGGAAAAGCTAAAAAGTAGAATGCCTCAATGGACCCACCACTAAAACATCCTTTCGGCATTTTTTGTGACTCATGGGATCTAAAAGTGCTTGGTCCACCCAATGGTCCACTCAAAAATACATATTTAAAGCTTAGTCATAAAGCCATCTCCCAGCTGAGCTTTTCATACCATTATCAACCAGTCTTTTCTTTTCCATGTGAAAATCATGGCTAACTTTTAGAAACCAAAGCAGCACTGGAGGCTTCCAGAAATGTTGGCACCTGGCAGTGTTCGGTTACCTGCAGAATAGAACTTTATCAAATTCCATTATCAGTAGGATTTCTATCTGAAAAATCATTGATAAAAGCACATATGTTACAAATATAGGCTTTAATAAAAAAAAAAGAGTTTTTATTTGCATTGACTTTTTTTTTGTAGTTTTAATCTATTAAAGCGTGATTGTTTGCATAGAACACATAGGAATTTATGGTGAAATGAGCTCAATAGAGGGTTATTAAAAACTAAAGAGGTGAGAAGTTAATGACATAAGATAACAATGTAGATATGGGACCTTTGTTATTTTTATGGTCTCAATCCGGTATATGATGTAATAAATTGATTAATTTCTTTATTTATCAATACAATTTATGCTTTCCATTTCATGAGATGAATGGTGTTTAATTATATGTTTGCACATAACCAATACAAATGACATGATGGTTCATGAGATGAACCGGAGTCCATGAGTATACTAGATGTAATACATGTGTATGGATGAGATCCACATACATAAGACATATATAACAAATCTTATACTTGAATATCTTTACAACCAGTGATGAGACTGGACATCTCAGACTGACAAGGTTGCAGCACTTTGATCACTATGAGATAGTGTGATTTGTCTCGATCATCAGAATGTAAGATTCTAGATCAGAGTGTTTGTACATTAGATGTTATGAAGGACCATGAGAAGCACCTTATGAACACTGTCTTCACTTTAAGGTCTGCTCTCATAATTTTCTAGCAATAGGCTCTCAATCACGAGATATTAATGAACTCAAGTTTCTATCTATTCATTTACTTTGAGTCACCAATGAGTGAGGCCAACTGTACGTCAACACCTCGGTGGTTTGGATACGTGGTAGTAGAGCTGTGGGAACATTCAATGGTCACGATGGAATCTATCTTTAATATCCCCTTGTGCCAATTAATGGATTTAATCATTGGTAAGTGTACACCCATTCTGATTAAGAGTTAATTGGAAAGGTACCATGATCATTATAATTAATTGGGACTCAAGGATAATAAGATATGGATCTAGTGTGGAATACAGGTCCAATTGATCCATGAATATTGATGGAGAGGCCTACTTGTGGTAATATGGAAGTTTATGGTCTTCTATGTAATTTCCTAAGATTGGAGTTCAATTGCATTTATATAGTGGAGTTATTTGCAATTAACTGTGGGCCCGGATTGCACATGAGATGGGGGTTGCGTGTCCCATTTGGAGCTAGCTTTCTAAAGAAACCTAGTGGTCTTCACGCTAGCCCAAATTAGTAAGATACTAATTCTTGTTTAACTCTAAAAGGAAAGTTACTATTTCTATTTGAAGTGAGACTTCTAATAGTGGTAATAGTAAGTTACTAATTATTAATGAAAGTGAGACTTCTATTATAATTAAGAAAGAAGAGAAGGTTACTAATTAATTTGGAGGTAAGACTTCTAATAGAAATTAGTAAGTGGAGGTTTGCAAGTGCTATAAAAGGAGATGCATAGGGCTGGACGTCTCACCCTATTATCCCATATTGGGATTCACGCCCAGCCTTTGTATGTGCAAGTGTTGCACATCCTCATCTCTCCTTCTCTCTCTTCTAGTTTCTTTATAGTTCCTTGATAGTTTCTCTTGAATATCACACCTTATTTTCTTGAGAAAAGAGAATCTGATACGGGTCATAGTATGGAAGATCAAGAGGTCTTGAAGATTGCTAATTGATTAGTGAAAGTATTTTATCATCAAAGAAAGACGTAACTTCTCGATTAGAGCACAACCGAGCTCCAAATGTATAATCTACTTCCTTGTATGTTGTAGATTTATTTGTAGCTTATTAGTTGTTGTTTCTATCTTCTAGATAGATTGATTTACTGATCATGATGGCTAAGATTGAGGATTTGCTTCTTGAAATGGTTTTTGTAGCCTTATGGATAGTTAACCACTAGCATCAAGTTGGTTAAGTTTGAAACCTATCCTAGAGACCCACCTTATTTCTAACAACCTTAACTTTCCTAACATTTGAATTACCTATGATGATAGTTGGATATTTACTTCCTATTTTCCTTTTAGTTTATTTTTATTTTGAGGGAAGTTTATTTAAATTATCATCTTAGAGATTCACCTTTGATTCTTCATGTTTAACCACTTTTAAATATATAAAGTCTTAAAAACCTTTTGAATTCAATTAAATGAAACAAAGATACCTTTCGAGTTGATTTGTTGAGATGAATAGATATGGTGTTTATTAATGGGTGAAGTTTCAATCTAGCTCATCCAATATTCACCATCGTATATGTTAGATTGTATGTCCTCATCCAGTGGATGATGTGAACAAATTGATTTATCTGCTTTTTCATATGATGAATGTGATTTTATTCTATGACTGCACATAACTAACACAAAAGGACATGATGGTTCATGGGATGGACTGGAGCCCACAAGTATATCAAATGCAATTCATGTATGTGGATGAGATTTACATATAGGAGACATGGATCACAAAATATTATACTTGAAGAATTTCACAACCAGTGATGAGACTGGGCATCTCATTTGAAAGGTTGTAGCACCACAGTTACATGAGATAGTATGGTCTGTTTCAACCATCAAAGGATAACACTTTGTATTGTTGTGCTAGTACATTGGATGTACCGAAGGACCATGAGTAGTGTACAAAAGTAGTCTATGATTAAGGAATGCTCTCATTATTTCCAAGCAATACGCTCTTAATCCTAAGAGATTAATGGACTTAGGTTTTTGCTATACATTTACTTTGAGTAACCAATAAGTGAGGTCAACTATAGGTCACCACCTTGGCATCTTGGGTATGTTGTAGTGAGACTATGTGGACATATAATTCTCAAGACAGAATCTATTTTCTTAATGAGAAATATCCCCTTGTGGCAATTAACGAAATTTATCATTGGTAAGTGCGCACTCATCTTGATTAAGAGTTAGTTAGATGATACTGATTATCACTATGATTAATTGGGTCACAAAGATAATAAGATTTGGATCTAATTTGGTTGGACAGATTAATCCAATAGATTTATGGATATAATTGATGGAGGGGCCTACTTGTAGTAATTGAAAAGTTTAGGGTCTTCTTGTAAATATTCATAAGACTGGAGTGCAATTGCATTTATTTAGTGTAGTTATTTACAATTAATTGTGGGTCCGGATTACACATGAGATGTGGGGTCCAGATATCTCAGTTGGAGTCGGTTTCTAACGAATCCCTAGTGGTTCCCATACTAGCACAAAGAAGAGAAGTTTTTATTCTAATTAGAACTCTTAAGGAATGAGGAGTATGACATATACTACTAATAGAAGTGAAACTTCTAATTATGGGCCAAGAGGTCTTCCAAAACCTATAAATATGAGGAGAGGGGAGCTGGACGTCCTATGCTTGCACGCCCAACAAGGACGTCCAACTCCGTCATCTCTCTCAACTGGTTTTCTTCTTGAGTGTTTAGGGTTTTTTCTCCTTAGAGATCCCACCATTCTCTTTGAGAAGTTCTTTGCAAAAGGGTTATAACGTGGAAGAACACAAACGCTAAAGAGATCAAATATGTGAAAGGATTTTGTGGAATCAACTAGTCAAGTTCTCGATTTGAGCGCAACTAAGCTCCTATAGATCTACAACTTTTTTGTTTTAGTAGATCTTCTTGTTATGCTTGCTTGTTCTTCTTGATCCATTTTTTCTTGATGGATCTCTGATCTTAATGCATGAGATGAGGGTTTTTAAGATCTTAGGATTGAGTTCTTGGCCTTTTGGGTGTTTGATCCCTGCTTTAAGTGGGTCAAAAGTTTTGAAAACCCATCTAAAAGGCCCACCTACTTCTAATAATATATTCTCTAAGACACATCAACATTTAATAAATCACTACAAGAATTTATTGGCTCTTTGTTGATATTGGCTAATTACAACAAAACAGTATCTATTAGATCACTCATAGATCCCAATCTTCTCCTTGTGGAGGCCTAATGTAACTAACTTTTGGCATAGAGGATCCTGACACCTTTTTAGTAATTGGCTCTTTGTTTCTATATTCTTTACTTGGACAAGAATTTTTTCCATGAGAACTTATTTCATGCAAAAATAATACTTAAAAAATTGATTTTACAATCTCCATCGTGTGAAGCTTGAAATATGAGAGAAAGCAGATGCACTACCTGGCATGGATGGTGACAAATGGGTTGTCTTCTATGGACCAATTTCTTGGATGCCTTTTTAACATAATATACTCTTAGTGCCCATGATGATGTTGATATTTTGTAAATGTTGTGATTTTCCTGAAAAAAAAGTGGTAGTTTCTCACAATAGATTCTCAAAATATCATCAACAAAGATCTCACAAGTTTTCTCATGAGATTAGTTAAAACCTTGACCTTTTGGCCAATTTATTTGAATTTTTAGGAATCTATGGTCAAATGGGCTCGAACAAAAAAAAAAAAAAAAAGCCAAAGGTGGAAGATATAAGATGGGAACACAGATGAGACCTGACTTTCCTAGAATTTAAATTATTGAGATGATGTTTGAGTATTTATTTCTCATATCCCTTTATTTATTTTCCATTAAAGGGGAGATTATTTGATGACCATTCTTTGGATCTTCACCTACCATTATCATAATCATCATCGTTATCGTTAGTAAAGCGTTGCCTAGCTATAATAGGGTCGGCCAACATGAGTTCCATTTCTCTACTCTGATCTGATCTTAGAACTTATGTTGGCTCTCAACCTCCCTCTTTGTTCGGGCTTAGTTACGGTGAAAACCGGTGAAGTTGATCTTCACCTGTGTTTCTTCAATTTAACCAATATTACGATAGAATTCTAAGACTTCATAAGAATTCAATTTTCATTTAAACAAATGAGCACTTATGATGTGACCCTTTGTTTGAAAATTGAAGGCTTTACTTCACTCTATTCTACTAGAGAAGTTTCCCAAATAGACCCTTTTAACGTTCCCAAACAGACCCTTAATGCTATTTTGCATTTGCATGTGGGGGATGCTTATGAGTTGGCTTTGGACTGAGTTTTGATAAAGTTCAACCAAGTCTAATTAAGCTCCAGAGACTCATATTGGACTTTGATTACTTGGTAACTGTTAAAGTGGGTGCAAGCAGAATTGTGATCACTTACATCGAAAATTGCCAAAACACTCATGGTTGACTTGTAGTTTCACACATATGCCTAGAGATCAATCTTCGGATAATCAAATTAAACTATCACCCTGGTTGAACTCGGTCTGCCTATTTTATGTTCGATAGCAACAACTTGAAAAGTTATTGTTTGGCAAAATTTAAATGCCCTCAAAATCTTGTTAGGAATTTTTTTTATTAGATTTCAGATGCCAACCGAAGAAAAATGTATTTAGCAGATCTTGGAGTATTTTAATGACTATTTGAAGCATTTTACCATAACCGATCCTTTTAATTTTCTCTATCAAATGGAGTGTTCAGAAAATTCAGAAGAAAAAATTCAGAAGAAAAAATTCTACAAGCATTTAAACAATCCAGTCTCTATTATATATTTTCTCATTGAACAAATCCTGTTGGGTACTTGATTTCAACCAAGTGTGTGTGTATTATATAGGCCCCACTATGATATTATAGAGACAAAAGAAATAGGAAGAGGGCATATATATTTTTATCCTTACCAACTTGATCATCTTGCTGGTCCCGGCAACAAACATGCATGAACCTTTTCTTAAAAGTATGTGTTTGGAAGATTAGGATAATAACTACCTCCAAGTCTTTTGGTTAACAAAAGCAATGTCAACTAAGAAAAGTAAGAATGTTAAATCATAGCGTAAGGCCAAAAAAATTGTCAAAACTCCAAGTTGCTACCAAAGACTATTTATCCAATCCACTGATGGCTCAATGGCAAGGCACTTTCACAGGCACGACCTGTGACCGGCCGATCTTTTATATTACTGTTGAAATACCACTTTTTTGCCAGTAGAAAAATAGTAATTAATAAAAAGAAAATCCTAATTGAGTTTATAATTTAAAAGTTTCCTACTTGATACTCCACCAAAAATGCTTTTCATGCCCATTAATGTTATTTGCTGTCCTTGCAAATGTCCTGCCTTTTTTTAATCACCCGAAGGTAACACATACACATCATACCCTATCAGCCCATCAACTGATGTCTGATGAATACCAAAGAAGAACAGAACCTTACGTAAGATTTGATTAAAAAAAAGTATATGTATAAAGTTGACTCTTAAGAGAGGAGACTAGGCCCTGATGATGATTAGGATGATGCATATCTTGTTATGAGGTATGATTTCAACCACTACTGGACTCACCAAATGAGTATAGATGACTAAATGGTGGGATATATCATGTGGTTTTCGAATGAAAGGCCAAATAACTGGTTTACTTGGAGAGACCTAAAACTTATTTCTAAATGGCCCAATTTCTCTAATATTGGTATGTGAAAGGCTGAAAGCCTATGACAAGAAGTTGTTAAGATAGATGATTAGACCAGTTGACTATTTTAATAAAATCTAAAATAATAGACATTATATCAAGATATTGTCCCAATATCAATATTTGCAACACTAGTTTCGATGGTCATGTAATTTTTTTAGGGCACGTTTGTACAGCTATATTTCTGTAGAAAAAATAAGAAAAATTAAGATGCTTTTTTAAGAGGAAAGTATAGAAATGATAGCGATTTTTCATGATTCCACATGAAGCATTTTTAATAGAAGGGATCAAATATAATTTTTTTTTTTTGAAAAAGTTAAAATTTGAGGATCCGATTTCCATGGATGTTTTTATAGTTTCCGCGTTAATGAAAGTATGTGGACTTCTGCTTTTTTGTAAACTAATATTTGATGCTTTTCTTTGAATGAAAAAGTATTGGCGCAAAAAATGGAAAAAAGAATTTGCAGAAAAAAAATATTTCTTTTCCACATTATCCCCATTTGCTAGTGAGAGGTATTCCCATTAGATACATACCATATCCATGTATAGAATATGATAAACGCAAAAGCAGAAGTGCACAAGATACCAAAGTAACTTGGAACATGATGGACGAGGTTGGATATAGAAATGGGCATGAGCAGGCGAGAAAAGGACAGAAAGGCACTGCTGGGGATTCAAATGCACCACACCCGTCACTAACCCACACACAAGAAAGTGCAGAGAGAGAGAGAGTGCAGAGAGAGTGGAGAGAGAGAGAGGGACTTGACTTTGTATTGAATGGAGTTGACATGAATAGAATAGAAGAAATGGATGGAAAGAGAAGGGGATGTACCTATGAGGCTATGACCCACACCCACCCCAACAATCCATTGGATCAAAGCAGAAGGGTCCCAGCAGTCTGCAACGAACAGCAGAAGCACCCGCATCATTGTTGGGAAGAAAAATGGAAGAAACACTCACCAAAACCTCTCTCCATTCCCACAAGAAAACTCAAAAACACCACCTCAACTCAACTTTTCCAAATACAAGGCTCTCTATTTCTGTCTATTTGCTTCTCCTTTTGTTCTTTGCATATCAAACTTCACCAATTGAATTGTGTTTTTATGATGGGCTGGTGTTGAAGGGGGTGGTTCTCTTGTTGGGTTTTTGATTTGATGGGGAACTGCGGCTGTAGGTGGAACCCTTCTATCTACAGAGTTTCATCTAATGCAAAGTCAGGTGTGTAGAAAATTTTGCTTTTGTTTCTTTTGGACTAGTTTCCGTAAGTGGGTATTGGTGGGTAAGGAATTTTTGGACATGGGTTTGTGTTTTTATGGTTTATAAGATTGAAATGAACAGAAAGAAAAAACAAAAAAGATTGGGTTTTGGGTGATAGGGTGTTTTGGATATGGGTTTGTGATTTGGTGGCTTTCCTTTTTATCGGTGGGACTTGTCCAGTTAAGGAAATTTGAGTCTGCTTTGATTCTATGCATGCTTTGTATAATTGAAACAACCGGAGTTACTCCTTACTATAGCTTAGAATCTGGGGCTTGTTTGTGTTATGCTAAGATTTGGCTCGGGTGTGGAAGCACAGGTTCCCACCACCACTGCCCGGGAAATGGCTCTCCATGGAATTGAGGAAAAATCAGTTCAATTTTACCTATTTCTGAGCGAAAACTGCACTAAACTGCAGATGCAAATCGTGGGCATGACACAAATGTGGCCTGGGTATTGTAGTTTCTTGTCTCTCTGTTTGTATCAGAGTTAGAATGTCTGAAAAACTGGATTCTTCTAGTAAGTGCACTTTGATTGCTATTGGAATTTGGATAGGAGCGTCTTCTTTTTCAGTAAATTGTTTGAAATGGGTTATGGAGAGTTTGGTTTGAATGTTTCCCATGATATTTGTTGGAATCTTTCTGTTAAGGAAATTTGAATTTGCGTTTGCTTTTATATGCTCTGTGCTTGAAAGTAGAGTAGCTGGTTACCTTTTATAGTTTTGAGTCTGGGACCTGGGTGTTGTAGGTTAGCCTTTCTGTATGTTTCAGACTAAACAAGTCCGAAAAATTGTATTTTACAGTAATTGGGCTTTGATTTTTTTGGGTATTGGATTTGAATGCACTTCCCTTTTTTTTTCCTAGTTAACCTGTTTCAAATGAATTTGAAGAGTTGAATTGAGTGAGCATTTAGTTGGTTCCTTTACTTTGGTATTTGTTGCAATCTCTCTGTTCGGGAAATCTTAATGTCCATTTGCTGTTAAATGCTTTCATGATTGAAAGAAGTGGAGTAACTAGTTCTGAATCTGGGTTTTGTGGTTTGTTCTTCTCTCTGTATGTTTCAGACTTTGGGACAAATGGATTTTTCAAGTATGTGGGCTTTGATTGTTATGGGAATTTGGGTATTAATGTCCTTTGCTTCCTTAACCTGTTTAAAATGTGATGTCGAGAGTTGGATTGAATTAGGTTTTGGTTGCTATACTTTTTAATTTATTGGGATCTTCCTTTTAAGTAAATTGGAATATGTGTCTACTTTTAATGCCTTCTCGATTGAAAGAAGTGGAGTAACTGGTAAGCATTCATAGTTTTGAATAGTGTAAGACTAAGTGAATGAGGAAAATTGGATTTTTTGCAGTAAGTGGTCTTTGATTTTTATGGGATTATGGATATTAATATCTTCTTTTTATTTATTTTATTTTTTCCCACTAACCTGGTCTGATTGAATTGAGTTGTGGACCTTGTGGTTGCTTTACCTTTTCATTTATTGGAATCTTCCAGTTAAGGGATATAGAATATGCATTTGCTTTTTATATGCTTTTGTGACTGGCAGCAGTGGAGTAAATGATTGCCTTTCAAAGTTTTGAGCCTGGGGTTTGTACTTTATTCTCTCGGCTAGTGTCACACTGAATGAGTGGCTAGAATTGGATTTGTTCTGTAAATGGGCTTTGGATATGAATGTCTGTTTCTTCATGGACCTGTTTGAAATCGATTATCACGAGTTGGATTTTTCACTTGTTTTAGGTATCCGCATTTTGTTTGGATTTCTGTGCTTTGATAGCTTAAGCTAGTTGAGAAAATTTGTGATCTTTTAATATTTTGAGATTCTCTCTCTCTCTCTCTCTCACACACACACACACAAAAAAAAAAAAAAAATACACACACAGAGACACACACAGAGGGATTGCAATGACTTAGAAAATATTACATTTGCAAAGACAGTGCTACATTTTTACTCTTATTGGATTTTGTTCTTGGACTGAGTGTCTTGAACTGAAGTCTTGGTTATGGTATTTTGCATTTTCATTAGGGCATGGTCGATCTTTTTTCCTAATTGATCTCTCTTATGGTTGCTTTTTTTTTTGTGTGTGTGTGTGTGTGTGTTATTATAGTAGAAATGAGTTGATAAGTAATTATATTATTATTTTTGAATGTTGATAAGTAATTATATTATGGTTGCATTCTTTTTGAAATTTTTATTTGGTCTTTTGCTTTAGTATTTTTCTTGTCAAATAATTTTGGATTTGGCATTCGGTTAATTATGCTTTGAATATTGTATGGGTTCATGGATTGGATTTTTTGAACTTGGGCATTAGATTTTAATATAACTCTCTAACTTGAAATGAGTTAGAAAATTGGAGTTTGTTTTATTTTTAGACTATCAGTTCATGCAATGGCAATGGATGGAGAGGTGTTCAAAATACTAAGATGTAAAACAGAATCTGAAAACATGGATCTAAAAAGAGAAAACATTGCTATTTTTCTCTTAAAATCATTCAAGAAGTCATAGGAGTTCTATATTTGTTATAATTATTTCCATTTAAAAGTTCCAATCTAGCCATCAGATGGTTGCCCATTTTATGAAAAAGGTACATCTTTTTAAGGGAAGCATGTCTCAAACAATATAAGATGTGCTTCATTGAAATGGATATTTGGCTTTAGGCAATGTCTCGTAATTTTGGGTGAGATTCTGTGCACTTCTGTAAATTGTTATTTGGATTGTGTGTGTTTTTTGATGCAATACCCTAGTTGTAACAAAAACATGCTAAAGTAGTATGGGGAACAACTTATAAAACAGTTTATACCTGTGCCCCTGCTTCCGAAGGAAGGTGTTCTGCACCAATTAAGGAAAGACATTTGGGTTGGGGGTTTAATTCTTAGATTTTAGATGAGTTGTGGTTTAATGCTTTGTGATTTTAAGATAACTTGTGAAGTGTAGAGTTTTGGTGGAGGCTGTTAAAGTTGAGATGAGTTCATCGGAGGCTTTTAATTTTATAATAATATGTACCTTCTCTGGTTTAAAATGGTTTCTTTTGAATTATAAATTGGTCCAGTTGGAAAATTGAATCTGGATTCTCATATATTTGCTTTTATAATGTTCGTATTTCTTGTTTAAGTTGGTTTTATGCATCTGGGTGCTTCTTATCATGGGAAATAGAATATGATGGTTTACCCAGGCACAAGATTTTGTGCAAGTAAATTGTTTCACACAAACACACGCAGGGATTTATAATGAAAATTTTAAAATAGTACCCAAGTTACGACGAAAGGGATCGATGAATTGATAAAATTTTGAATTTAGTTCCAGACTGGTCCTTTCAGGCAAGTTGCCTTTGCCACCGGCCCAATAGCAACAGGAAAAGACAAACATTTCCTTTAACCTTTTGAAATGACAAGACACACCCTTGTGGTCAGACTTTTTCCCCCCTTGTCTCCTTTTACCCTTAGATTTTCTACATTTCTCTTCCCAACTTATACAGTTTTCACCTAATTACTCTATCCTGTTCTCTATTTCTCAAATCCTCGGTGTGCTTCCTTCCAACCCAAATCAAATGAATACAAAAGAAGATCCCTTTCATTTAGAAGAATTCAATTTGTTAGAGCCCAACCACAACTGAGTCAACTCCTTTTCTACTGCTCTGGTTTTAAAAGGACCAAAGTAGTAACCCACCACCACACACCTAGGAAACTGAAATCTCACCATTGTTGTTCAGACACACACACAAATATATACGGGGGAAATTCTAAAACACGCTCCACTTTAAAAACGCCCCACTTTTTCCGCCCCTCTTATTTTTGGTCATGGGGCCCATGTTGAGTCAATCTAATCTTTTCACACACACTAGCCCCCATGAATAGTCACAAGTCCAAGTTGACACTCATCCAACTTTTCCTCACCGTTGGATTGAAATCATGATAAAATGATGCTTCTAAAACCATTAAATTTTAGGGCCATGTATCAAAAAGGTTCGGATGATCTTATGGACTCAAGATTTTACATATAGGTAGGCCTCATATGGATCTTTCCATCCAGTGGACTTCTATGATCATCATGGATCCCAATGGGCCCAACTAAGAGGGGAGTTTTCTCCTAAAAAACGCCCGGGCGTTGTGTAGCGCTCCTATATATATAGGATGGTTATCCAGTGCGCAAGTTGCGCATCGGGGGTGGGGCCCACCTGGTGGTCCATCCAAATGGACCACACACACCCCCTGAATTTCATATGGGGCCCACCTTTGGATGACTACTATATATATAATACCGTGAGAGTAACTCTCACAAGAGCATCTCCCCTCTCTCTCGCTCTCTCTCTATATATACACATAGATAGAGAGAGAAATTATCTAGTGCACACCTCATACTTTGCACACCTCATAGTGGGTCGACCTGATAACCCATCTGAATAGATCACACACACTCCCTTGCTCACACCCATTTGAATGGACTGCACCGTTCGATCGACATGTCAATTTTTTAAGGGGTAAAATTTGTTAGCTGTTGATGAAGGTTATGATGATCATATGGGGCCCATATTTTGTACACAGGTTGGCCCCAACTAGATGAAGAGATCCCTAGATAACCCACACACACAACACATATATTATTGATATACCAATATATACCATTTGGTATATATTGGTATATCAATATATATATATATATATATGTATATATAGGGAGATGCTCCTATGAGAGCATCTCTCACCTTACTATGAGAGATAGCGTAGGGGCCCTCACATCAATATCCAATTCCATCAACTTAAATGTAAGGGCCCCCACCCTATCTCTTATAGTAAGGTGAGAGATATCTCTCATAGGAGCATCTCCCATACACACACACCAATATCCCAATATATATATTTCGGTATATATCAATATATCAGTATATATTGGTATATTGATATATATTATTGGTATACCAATATAAACCAAATGGTGGTATATTGGTATATTCCAATATGTTGATACATTTCTGATTTGGAATTTTGTCATGCAATGATAGAAGCAATGATTAACCAAATAAATTGGAATAAATCTGATACCAATCAAACTGTTAACTGTCATTGAATTAATCACATAGATAACACACCTGGGAGTTGGTGGAGTGACATAAGGAACTTATGGGCATGGCAATATTGGAAAACATTAGTGGGACCATGATTTGATAGCATATTAGATTAGGATTAGATTATCTTGCTTATCTTAAGATTTAATTATCTTTCCTTATTTAGGTTAGTGATCTTCATTGTGCTCTGTTAAAAGTCAATTTTATTCTCGATGAAAACTAATGCAGTTGAGTTTATGAAAATGTAGTCTCTGAAGTTTTAAGGAGGCAGGATTTTGAGGATAAGAAACTTTTCTCTGTGGGTTATGGGCAATGAAGTGATCAAAGGATCTGAATGTAGTAGGAATGATGGGAAAGTGAGCACAAAATAAAGATGGAAGTTGTCAGGGAGTGATGGATCTAATTTGACCACATGCAGTTCTGAGAGGAAAGATATCTGTCATTCTGTTGGGCTTATCCAGAATTTGGGAATTCAGGTATATATGGGAATTCAGATAGTGGTTGAGAGAGCTAAATTGGTTGATAGTGATTTGCTGACTCTTTTTTACCATTGATCCAATCAAACAAGTTGTTTCTTATTTGTAAATGGTGTCTCTTGCTACAAAATATCTCCCACTGATGATTCTAAGCTTTTAGATATTATCATTTTCCATATGATTTAAACAGGGAGAAAACATTAACATCATAGGGGATGAATCCTAAAGATGAGGGTGAGTTGCACAAAGAGCTAGATAATCTGACAAACTTAGAAAGCAGTGCCCGTCTACTGCTATGTCCAACTTGAAAGGTAGAGGCAGGACCAGAAACTATTCTTTTGATGTGGCATGTTGTTGCTTCTTTCAAGTGAAGGCAGCGGGGCAGGGAGACGGAATAACCCTGCTTGAGGATAAAGCTGGTGTCGGACTAGGAAGAGGGGGTGGAGGACCATGACTGTCTTCTTGGTGAATAAGGGGTTTTTTGTTTGATTCAGCTGGGGATGTTGCAGCGGAGCTGCTGTGAGCGTCTTTAGATCTAGATGGGGATGATGATCCCTAAGGGTAATTTTTTCATTTTATAAAAAAATTACTTAACGTTACCAATGGCAAGGGCAACTGGCTGGAAAGCACCTGTTTGAAACTCACCTCACAAACTTGATGATCATTTTGATAAGATCACCATTGAATTCTTTTTTTTTTTTTTTTTTAAATATTAGGCCATAAGTTGGAGACTACTCTGAAATTTCCCACATATTAGTGAAAGTTTTCAGAATTTATATAAATCCCCTTACATTTTACAAAAATAATAAAAATGGACAACAAATGGAAAAAAAAAGAGATCCACATTTATGACATCCAACACTCCCCACCTTGAATTGAAGCATGGGTGTCAATCTTGCCAGCTTGTTGAACACAACGGCCATTTGATCTTGAGGTCATGCCCAGGTTGCCAAACGCAATCTTGTAGTAAGCGCAACCCTTCATTGAATGGATATCATCCTTACAGTGTCAGAACTCAGAATCGGATTTTTGTTCTTTGCTTTTTCTTGGCTTGATTGGTTTCTGTATATAATTGGATAAGGATTTGTGTTTTTAAAGTAAGCAGATTGGAATAGATTAAAAGGCCTTGAACTCATTTTATGGTCTTCTGTTTTGAATTTGTTTCATTGATCATTCTTCTATGGTTGTGTTATTGCGACCAGTTAGAGGGTTCACTTTTTAGTCCATTTTAATGCCTTTTTCACTCTTTATTTTTGTATAGAGTCTCCAAAGAACCAGTGCGCATCATTGAAAGAAGTCAGTCCTACAAAATTGCCATCAAATCCTGAAGAAGTTGAGGATCTGCGTCGTGATACGGGTGTGAATCTGTTGATTGTGTTCACCTTCAGTGAACTGAAGATAATTACAGGAAATTTCCGGAGAGATAATTTATTGGGTGGTGGAGGATTCGGGAATGTTTACAAAGGGCTCATTACGGAGGATTTGAAGGAAGGGCTTAAGCCTCTCCAAGTCGCTGTTAAGGTTCATGATGGTGATAACAGCTTTCAGGGCCACAGAGAATGGCTGGTATGGTTGTAAAGTTGTTTTTCCACATCTCTCTCTCTCTCTCATGCGTTCTGATTCCTTCTTGTGGGCAGCTTTTGTACTATTTAAGTCACCTAGCCCACATGTGCTCGTATTTCACATATATGTAATGTCCATGGCCCAACAGTCAGCTGTTCCACTCATCAAAAGAGCCATAAAACATATAGAATACATCCAAAGTAAAATAGAAATGATTCATAAAGAACTCTCAGACCATCAATGCACACCTAATGAGTGGGCCCACACGATGTTTGTGCCAGGTAAGCTCCACGGTGGGGTCCACCTGCTCCACAACTTGATGTGGCATATGTTTGCCACAACGATGT
Organism: Litsea cubeba; assembly: GCA_012931725.1. NCBI lineage: Eukaryota > Viridiplantae > Streptophyta > Magnoliopsida > Laurales > Lauraceae > Litsea > Litsea cubeba. The sequence continues at coordinate 75,432,776 of CM022945.1, forward strand.
GTACCTGCAAGTGGAGCTGTGTACAGGCTGGGAGTTGGCTTAGTAAGCATCCTCTATTACATGCTGTTATTTTGAGGTGGCACTTCTCTGTAATTTATTTCAAAATTTTGTGGCTCTGCAGGCTGAGGTTATATTTCTGGGGCAGCTTTCACATCCAAATTTGGTGAAACTTATTGGGTACTGCTGTGAAGATGAACACCGAGTACTCATTTATGAGTTTATGCCCCGGGGCTGTGTGGAAAACCATCTCTTTTCAAGTAAGTGCCTACTGCTTGTGTGCACGTACACTTTGGTTCCCACTTAATTTCTGACTTTTTCATACCCACTCATTTCATACAATTGATTGTGTGGTCATGATAATCTGATTGATGTGATTTTTCGGCACATTCAAGATGTAGATCATCAACTGTATGTTTAAGACTGATGGTTGCTCCTTGTTTGCAAACATTATTTCTTATATTCATTCAAGTCCTGTCGATTATGTGCACCTTTCATTTATAACAATATATAAAGGAGGCAATTAGCCTAATGTTTCTTGATTCAGGGATTTCTCTTGCATGTTGCCAGTGTCTTATCTGTATTTGATGGTTTTTGTTGTGGGTGTCTCAGAAATCTTGCTTCCCCTTCCTTGGTCAATAAGGATGAAGATTGCACTTGGTGCTGCAAAAGGGCTTGCTTTTCTACATGAAGCAGAAAAACCAGTTATTTATCGTGATTTCAAGACATCTAATATCTTGCTAGATATGGTTAGTAGTTGGAACCTCTTTATTGTCTAAGCAAGCACTGTAATACATACAGATTGAACTTTGCCTTTTCTCCAAAGTTGCCGACTACTAGATGCATTTGTAAATTGCCATAATTGTATCTCAAATAAATAAGTTAACTTATAATTGCATTTTGCATCTTCCTATTTATGAACAGATTTTCTTACAGGTTTCAGCAAATTTAACACTAGATAGAGAAAAAAAGAAAACAAACAAGCAAAAAGAACTTATAACCAGGATGGAGTTTTCTCCACTTTCAAAAGGCCAAGAAGCTTAGGCAACATAAATTTATGAACCATTATAAATTTCTGGAGCAGGAGTAAATTGAAGTGCATTGCCTTCAATTTACCTACAGTTGTACAGCTGACATGTTAAAGGTCTGCTGCCAAAATAGCAAGGAACCCACACACATCCATAGGGTATAGGTTTCTGATACTTTAAGATTATGTCATCACTATATTCTGATATTGGCCCAAAATGTTTGTAAGGAGATTAATCCGCCATTGTGGTTCCTGTAGACATTGTTGCATCACATTTGTCCTAGTAAAACGATTACTGATTATTATTATTATCATCATCTGCTTTGACACTTCCAATAAATGAGTTAGTCCAATATGTGGTGCATTTATTTCAACCATAATGCATGTAATTGTCATCACAAACTTTTTATCTGTTCTGCTGTACATTCATCTTTATCATGGGCATTTGTTATATCTAGCTTCTACATTATTGTAATGCATTTTTGTTTTAATTTTTAAATGTTTCATTAGGACTATAATGCCAAGCTTTCTGACTTTGGACTTGCAAAAGATGGTCCAGTAGGTGACAAGTCTCATGTCTCTACTCGCATCATGGGCACATATGGTTATGCGGCCCCAGAATACGTTATGACAGGTAGGACTCTGCTATATGGATCAAGCGTGTATTTCTGGGTCCTTCTATAAATAAATAAGTATTTTTTAAATGAATATTGTCCAAAGTTTTAATTTGGTGAAACCTTAGGCAAATACTAATTAGTGACATTGTCATTGTTGAAGCCTAATCCTTTCTATTTGTGATGGCTTTATGAGTTACTACTTTCCTGCTCGGCTCTTTTTGCGAGATGTTAGTTGTTATTATTATGATTGTTATCATTACTATTCTTATGTTTTTGATAGGTCACATAAGTTGAGTGCTCTGCCTCATGGTTGCAACAGTGAGAACCTTCCGGTTTGCTAGTTATTGTACACTGTGTTCTCTGATGCTGCTGTAGTAGAGGCATTATCTGATTCTCGACCTTTTGACCAAGAGAAACTGCATATTTGTTTGACCTGCAATAGTATTATGGTAACAGGCAAACCCACCTTTCAGTATATTGACGCTGTTTCTTGTGTTGCCTTCATCATGGCAATGAACATGTCCTAATATCTTCTCCTGTCTACAATAGGGCCCATCATATAAATGGCCTGGATCGCTAGAAGGTGACACATGTGCACGACTTGTAGTTCTGAGCAAAGGTTCAGTTGAAGCTATGATACTTAGTTGTAAACTCCTTTCCCATCAATTGGCTTCAGGTTCTTCTGAAGAAAATAAGTATAGGAAGTTGATGCAAATCTTTCATTATGTTAATTCAAGCAATCAGATTGAGTTTTGGGTGCAATTCAATTTCCCTAGAATTCGAAATAAATTAAACTATTTTCAGTTTTCACCTCTTCATAGAGAGCTCATCTAGACTTAAAAATTGTGATTTCTGCTGGAAAATTCAAGTTTTTAGTGGTTGAAACTGTTCAAACAACATTCCAAGACTTTTCCTCTACCTCTTCTGAATCTTGTTTTAATTTGATATTTGCTGTCTTGTTTTCTGAATATAATTGCTTGAAACATTTAATCCTATCTTAAATTGAAAAACAAATAAACCCTTTCGCATGCAGGGCATCTGACTGCCAGGAGTGACGTTTACAGCTTCGGTGTTGTTCTATTGGAACTGCTTACTGGCAGAAAATCACTCGATAGGTCCCGTCCTGCTCGTGAGCAAAACCTTGCTGACTGGGCCTTGCCTTTGCTCGGCGAGAAGAAAAAGCTGCTCAATATCATAGACCCAAGATTGGAAGGTGACTATCCAATTAAAGGTGTGCATAAGGCTGCCATGTTAGCTTATCATTGTCTCAACCGCAACCCAAAGGCGAGGCCACTCATGAGAGATATCGTCGACTCATTGGAGCCTCTTCAGGCTGCTGTGGAGGCCCCAGGTGCAGCTCCTACTACCATGAGCACTGAAATTCCAGTTTAACAGCCTCACAGAGAAGCTACTTGCTGCAACTGACATGGGTTTTGATTCTGTACGGATCTTTCACCTTCTGCTGGAATTGGAGAAATTTCACGCCTGCGACATGGGTTTTGCTGAACATGGTCTGTTTTTGTTTTCTACCATTCATTGCTGTTTTTCTTTGAGATATGCATGGGTAAGTTGCTATTTGTATCTGTTGCTATTTGTATCTGTTTCATCTTGAGGGTAAATTTCATCATTGATGATCTTTCAGTCATCCACTGAAAAAGATCTGCATGGGCTTATACATTGTTACCCAAGAAAATTCCACTATGGTCCATTTTTCTCCAGTGAGGACAGTAGGATTGTGTTTGCTGAGTAGAAACTCAGAATGCAGTTGTTTTCACTGCTAGATTGAATTGATCTTTGTTATTCACATGGGTATCTCTCTGATTTAAGTAGTGCTTTTAAACCTGGACTTGGCCCCCTAACTGGACCATGGCCGCGCCAAGTCGAGTCTTGGTCGAGTCCCATTTATTATTATTATTTTCCTATTTTTTCATTGTCTTTTTTCAATTGTGCTCTGGCTCCTTGAGGGCCTTGGTGACGAGGGAGGTGGCAAAGGGGGCCACAGACAACCTTGGCTTAGCAGTTTGGGTTGGTGATCTTGACGGTGATGCGGAGGCCCTTTGAGTTCTTGGCTGTCTATGCCGGGGATGCTACATGTCCATCACCTGCGATGGATTGAACTACGGAAGCATGATTGTGGAAAACCCTTCTGCTTCTGCTGCTACAGTTACTGTTTGGGAGAGAAGCTGCTGCTCCTACAATCAAGGTTTGTGAGAGGGGATGAAGAAGAAAGACAGTCCCTTCTGATCTCCTCATCTGAGTCCCTTCCTTTTAAAGGTTTGGCCAGTGGCCATTTATCAGGCTTGTTTCAATCTGAATATCCAACTAAGATCAGAAGATTAAGGTGGCCACTGTAGGAGAAGAATGAGATATCTTATTACCAACAGTGAAACAACTATCCACATTTGTCTAACAAAAACTTCATGATCACATGGCCCAGGGTGACTCTGAGTGGATCAATCACGGTCCGCCACATCACCGTGGGATTCCTGCCATTTATGTGGGCAGTGATTGATCCACTCAAGGTATTAAAATGAAAATGGAGGGTTCTATTTGCAAATACTAAAACTTTAGGGGCCTATTTACAAATCCTACAAACCTTGTCTGTTTTTATCAAATGCTCCTGTTACGAACACAACATTCAAGGAATGCTGGATAGAAACATTAATCCATGTAATCCCTCATTTTGATTCCTCCAATTATGCTCTGTTACATAAAATTAGGCAACTAGTGTTGGTTATTACAGTGTGGTTAGACAACAAAACAGTCATCTATTGCTGAAAGCAAGGCCTAAGAAGGACTTTTTTTAAGGCCCAAAAACCTGTGATACCAGGTTATACTGATTGACTGTCGAAGATGAGTGGGGCCCAGAAGATGGATGATCATGCCGTCCTTGGTAGACGACTCTCAAGTGACTGGGGTCTGAGGAACACCAGTCTACTGTCTTCTTTGCTCTACATTTTGTCTTTTGGCACTTGAAATAGCTTCTGAAGGAAAAACCCAATAATGTGATTTATCAACAATATTGTTCATCAAAGTGAGAAAAAAGGAACCTCCTAAATCCCCTCAAAAGCCTCACAAAACATAGGCAAATGCGTTGTTCACCTGTTTCCTTTTGTGTGTTTGATGAATTTCTGGCCATATTTCTTCCATGAGTGTCCATCTTCAGGGATGAGTTGGTTGGCACCACTTTCTATTTTCTTTGGTTCTGCTTGTTCTTCACTTGGTCCTATTTTACCTTCCCTGAAACACAAGACCAGGTCTATTCAAATAGATAATTTGCATGCATCCATTGTATGAGTAATCTATTATTTCTCGGCAATGGCAGACTCAAGATTTTTGCTTGAGGGGGCCGGGTGATGGCCATAATGTCACTTCCTACTTTTATTCATCGATTATTGGGGTGGGGGGGCATGAGTCTCTACTAGAAATATAAGGAGTCTTATTCTCATGTAAATTGGGTGTTTTTTCCTGATAAAACTATAGTAAAACTTATAAAAATGTAGCTTCTTGAATTTCAATATGGTATCATTCTCACTATCTATTTTATTTTCTCCTTAAATAAAAATCAAACATTCTCTCTCTCTCTCTCTCTCTCTCTCTCTCTCTCTCTCTCTCTCTCTCTCTCTCTCTCTCTCTCTTCTTATAGATATTTATAAGCCTGAAATATTGTCAATTTAATCAAGCCACACAATAAAATGTTTTTGGAAGAGATTATGGTAGATTTGATTTAGAGGGTCACTGACACTGACAGACACAAAAAAGGCAAGAATTAATAGTGATGAACTCTACAGGCAAATGGAGATCACCAACAAAAACTAGTGTTGTCATTTGTTATGTATGAGTTCAAGCTTGGATAAAAGAAAAGGGTTAGCATAAAAAAAAAAAGGGTTAGCATCATATATGCAGGTGGGGGTAAGAAAAAAGAAAAAGCCCTTGTCATAGTAAAGAATGAGTTTACGTACTTTGAGAGGGGTTAATTTAAAAAGAAAAAATGAAAAGAACTTGTTGCAGAAAGAAAAATGAGTTTAATTACTTTGAGAATGGAGAAGTAAAACTAACAAAGCCAACCCTTGATAATGATGATGAGTAAATATAATATTGGACAAATGCCTAGTCATGTAATTTATTACACTGTACGTGAATAGAGATGCACAACACTCAGTGAGCATTGTAATGGACCATATTATGTTGAGAAGTGGGTTCCACCCGAGGGAGAGTGTTGAAAAGTATTTCAACTGCTTCTACGCTTAGAGGTTTTGGTCGGAATGGTTAGCAGAGGAAACTTAATATATTTTATTTTGTTTTGTAAGATTCTTGATTCTTCTTTGTGTAATTTATTCCTCTACCACATATTCTCTAGAATCAAGGAAGTAGGCTATGTCAGACATATATTAAACCATAATAATTAGGCAAGCCAAATTGAAATTTGCTTTAGAAAGGTAGCAGTATTTGACCAACCATAGCCAATGAGTCTTTGTATTAATTATAGAGGTTTAACATGTAAAAAAAAAAGGTAAAATTAGCGAAAGGTCCCTATAAGTAAATGTATCCAGCCTCCAGTCCACACAGCTAGACTATTTGCAGCAATAGGTCCCTACATCCACATGATCACATATTTCATGAATAATTTTCCCTTTCAACCATTTTAGGCACAAATCTTTGAAATTTTAAATTTCACATCTTATATTATCCCTCTTCTTCTGGATCTCAGTTGGCACGGTTAGGATCATGTCCTCTTCCGTTCTGCGCGTTCCACCTTCTGCGGGAAATATGTGATCGAGCAGCAGCTCTTTTTCTGAGTTTGTAGAAAAGGAGATCATTGACCATCGTGTTCTCTTGATTTTGCTACAAAGTAGATCGGAGTTCTGATCAGGGTTGGAAGAAGTCGCACACAGAAACAGATTCATCGTAGGTGGGACACGCTTGAAGATAAACAGGATTTTCGAATCCTGGTCTAGTCTGAATCGCAATCAAATTCAGAGGATATGATCTCATCGGAGCCGACAGGGACAACCGGATTCATCGCCTGTGTCAGAGAAGGGGAGAGTTCTGCTGATCCCGCCTTCCGTCGCCTGTCGCATCTGCCAATCCCTGTAGCAGTTGAAACCGATGTAGTCGTTAGCCCATCATCGCCGCCGCAACCTTCGCCGGATACTGCCGTCTCCGCCACCGACGTCTCGCCAATCCGACCGCCCGACCAGCATCGTCGGAGAAGACAACCGCAAGAAGGAGACCGCACTGCAGTCTCTGTTTTGTTCCAGGAACAGAGATAACGAAGAAGAAGACTCGTTGGGCCTCTCCCAGGTCTTAGGTCAGTTCCAGGTCAGGTCCAGTCCACCCGCTCCAGAAGCCCAGCACAGTTGCAAGTCAGATCCAGGTCAGTTCGACCTGACCTGTTTCGCAGAAGCCCAGAAGCAGCGAGATGCTGACGTCAGCGCAGTACTGTTAGAAGTAGTTTTGACCATTTGAACGGCCAGAATTGATTTTGGATTTCCGGAACCATCCGGACTCAGAATCACTCTCCGTTTTTTTTGTTGGATTCGTATCAATGAGATCTGCAAGGTAGATGGAACATATATATATATGAGTTTATATAAAATTTATTTGAGTCTTGTGTAAATTTATCTGAGTTTTGGATAAATTTATCTGAATTCTAGACAAATTTATTTGAGTTATGGAATAAATTTATCTGAGTTTTGGACAAATCTATATGAGTTTGTGTCAAACTTATCTGTGTTTTTGTTAAAGTTAACTATTTTTTTGGCAAATTTATCTGAGTTTTTTTTTTTAAACTTTATCTGAGTTTTTTTAGCAAATTTATTTACATTTTTTGAAATCTATTTGCGTTTTTTAATTTTATTTGCGTCTTTTAAGATTTATTTGTGTCTTTTCAAATATATTTGCATTTTTTGAATTAAATTTATCTGAGTTCTAGATAAATTTATCTGAGTTTTTGACTATTCATCTGAGTTCTGTAACAAATTTAGCTGAGTTTTTGTCAAATTTATCTGAGTTCTGAACAAATCTATATGAGTTTTTGACTATATATCTGAGTCTTGTAACAAATTTATCTGAGTTCTGAATAAATTTATTTGAGTTCTGAACAAATCTATATGAGTTTTTAACTATGTATCTAAGTTTTGTAACAAATTATCTGAGTTCTGAAAAAATTATCTGAGTTCTGGAACAAAATTTATCTGAATTTGGCAAATTTATTGGAATTTTTGAAAAATATAGCCGAGTTTCTAACAAATTTATCTTCATTTTGAAAATTTTAATTGAGTTTTTGAAAGAATATTTCTGTAATTTTGGCAAATTTATTTGTATTTTCTTTGATCTATTTGTGTTTTTGAATTTTAATTGTGTCCTTTGAAATTTATTTGTATTTTTTGAAATAAATTTAACTGAGTTTTGACAAAAATACTTGAGTTTTTGGCAAATTTTTTCTGAAATTTGAAAAATTCGTTTATCTTAATTTTGGCAAATTTATTTGCCTTTTTTAAAATTTATTTATATTTTTTAATTTTTTTTACGTCTTTTAAAATTTATTCGCATTTTTTGAAATTTATTTGCATTTTTTAAATTTTCTTTCGATCTTTTGAGATTTATTTGAGTCTTTTAAAATTTATTTATATTTTCTGAAATTTATTTGGATATTTTGAAACTTATTTGCATCTTTTTAAATTTATTTGTGTTATTTGATTATATATTGCTTTTTTTTAACTTATTGTATTTTTTAAAATTATTTTATTTTTTAAAATTTATTTTCGTTATTTTGAAAATTATTTGTGTTTTTTTAGAATTTATTTAAAAATTTGGAGATTCCATTAATCGTGAGCAATTAAATGTTAGTTGACCATTATTAATGGAATATCCCACCAATCATGGGTTTTGATTTAAAGAAATGATAAACTAGACATTTCAGGTATGAGAAAGTGTGGGAGGGACCTTTGGCTCAATCATTTTTTTTTTGTGGATTTAAGGACATAAAATGAAATGTTCAGGACCGTCGCCCAATGCCCCAAAAAAAATTGTTTAATTGCCAAATGTATTTGGTAACTGACATAAAAGTAACCAAGATAGCCAAGTTTAAGCCTTAGTTGAAGCAATGAGGACGGCTAATTGCACACAGAAAAGATAAGATAGTTATGGTAATCTTGGTGATACGAAAATAAAGATATATTAGTAGGGTTTCAACTTTCATGGGACGAAAATGGCAAGTCTTCCCCATATATATGTGTGAAGTGCATGCCTCCCCTATCTATCTTGACTCTTCAACGACAAAAGGTCGAGGTTTTGGTTCCACTAACATGTCTTGTTAGTCAAGGCAACAAGAAGAAGGCCCCTTACAATGTTTGTCCAAGAACACATGGAAGGACTAAAACTAAAAGGGTCTCACTCTTCAACACTGAAAACATGGAAGTAAAGCGACTCAGGTACTTTCTATGCTTGGACTGGCCGCCTCCTGCGTTTGGGTTTTGAGTCTTGACTCTTCAACACTAAAAACATCATATAAAGATGCTGGAATGGCCTGATTCTGTGTTTGGCCGGGTTTGACTCTTCTACATTGAAAGCATCATAGATGAAAAATGGAGAAAAATACTCTCTCTCTCTCTCTCTCTCTCTCTCTCTCTCATACACTCATTTTGTCCATACGCCCTATATGTTTTGGTGTACTTGCTAAATTGGCGTGAATTCGTTTTTAGGTAAATTTAAGAAGTACTGCCTATGTAGCTATAGCGGCGGATCCAGAATTTTCATTTAACAGGAGCGGACAGTAGTTGGGTTTTGGGCGCAAACCCAAGATTTTCATGTAGGTTTTTAGGGTGGACTCAAGATTTTCATATGAATTTTGGAAGTAGACAAATAATTTTCATATGGATTTTGAAAACGGGCCATGTCTGACAGGGCGACTGCCCCGTAAGAATATATGTAGGTCTGCCCCTGCATGTAGGCCATCGTTCTATCAATGAAGAGTAGTTTTTTTTTTTTTTTAGTTCAACATAATTTTTTTATGGCCAATAGTCGGCTCCCTCCTGATCATAGGTGAAGGAAACCTCATAAAGGGGCGATTGAATGAGCCAATATACCAAGGAACGAGATACAATAGAATGCTCACAAAGTGTTTGCTCAGAAAGATACCCACATGAAAAGACAGGCCATGGAGAGGTGAATTGGTTCACTTAGCCCGTTTGGCACTTTACTTTTAAAGTGAAGTTGAGTGAAGTGAAAAAAAAAAGAATGAATAAAATATGTAGTGAGTTATGTTGATATTTTATTTTTAGTTGTTTGGAATATAATATTTTTGACTTTTTGTATGGGAGAAGGAGTTTTTTTGTCTTTTAGTTAATAATTGTAGTTGTTTTTTTTTACTTTTTTTTTTAAAAAGATGAAGGAATTTTGGTAAAAAGTGATTTTGATGTGATGTTTAAATTGACTTAACTTTACTTGACTTTACTAATCAAATTACCAAACGGGCCGCGGAAAAGGAGTCATCTATTAATGCCCACGTTGGTCTGTAACTCTTAATTATCTACCCATATTATTGGCCTGTATGACCAGTATCATCAATGACTTGGTGAGAGAGGTTGCAATGGAGTATCCAATGGAATATCATGTTGATATTCTATATTGGTTTCTTGGAAAGCTAAGATGTAATATTAATAGCTATGATACATATGCACATATTAAAACCATAACATACACACACATGAGAACTTCATGAAATTCTTTCAGTACTAAAAGAAAATTTTCATCTCTTTCTTCAAGAAGGACCGATTAAATGATCAATATGTGATGATAGAATTCTAATAAGATGTTCAATCCAAAAAAATCAATAAAAATCAATCAGTAAATCTGAAGTTATATTTAGACTGAGAAATTTAACCAGTGAAGATGATTGTCCACAGAGGGAAGTAGGATGAAATGTCACATATATAGTTTCTTCCTTTCAAAACATGACATAAAGACACTTGTATAAATTAAATTATACATCATAGATTATTGGCAACTACCCTGAAATTCAAGTGCTAGTATTATATATGCAATCTCTTCTCCTTAATATAAGGCATATTTTGGAGCATTGATCGAGTTTTATAAAATTTTGAGCCTCTTTAAAATGCCTTGTATATTTAGCCATCTCAAGCCTCTTGTATGATCTCTTTCTTTTTCCTCAATGTTTCTTACTAGTTTAGGAAAAAAAAATGATGAAGAAGACACTACTCATTTCCTTTTTGTTAATGACAGAAGAGTAAGAGACTAGTCTTTAATAACATCATTCAACAGATCAGCTGAGATCATGCAATTGATCTGCTGAAATCATGCAAGCTACACGTGATGGAGGAAATCATGTAGTCCATGATTTGTGGTGATTCACCACAATTCAAATCTCCTTGCAATCACTCTCTTCATTTCCTGGTTGTTTCCTTGTATATAGGATACAGTGTTGTTAAATACTAGTCAAAATTGTAAACCAAATTTAACACAAAACCATTCAAATCATTCTGATTTATCTGTCTTAACCACCAGATACGACCACCCACTCCACTAAAAAACAGGAAAAAAAAAAAAAAAACACCATCAGACTCTGAAGCTCAAAAAAGAAAAAAACCAAAGAAATTACAACAAAAGAACATACACAAATAACACAACCACCTAAATGCAAAAGCAAAGATTTAAAGAAACCACCTACAAATAGACATCTAGAGAAAATGAGTACATTAAAACTCAAGGGCATGGATAAGAAGGTGCATGGATGATTGATGGACACCCAAAAGGGCCTACAAGGTAATGGCTATCGGTGGCATGGAGATGATGTAAAAAGTTTATTCATGCAGAAGAGAGGAGAAACAGGACATACATAGTGGTGTTGGTGGTAGCCCTTCCTCTAGCTGCAGCAACGGCAAAGGTGAGAGAGAGAGTACAATAAAAAAAAAAATGGTAGTGACAGCTTCCGGGTGAGATCAGGGTACCTGCATCTGCTTTTAACCATTAACATCCGTATTCAACTGAGAGGTGAATAGTTGATCCTCTCTGGCTTCTGGAGGACACTCTTTTGACATTTTGTAGAAATATGAGTATCACATGGGGGCCTTTATGAAGCCGCCCTAGCGGACAAAATGGGTACTACCTCCAACTAACCAGTTGAAAAAAAAATGTACCAGAAGAAGTTTATCATCACTTGCCGCCAACACATTTTATGATTGAGTGGTCTTTACTGTGGGCATAATATTTATCTTGGGATCAGGCCAACTAAAATCTTGGAGGAGTCACTAAAGAAAAATCTGAAATTCTTTTTATGTTATAAAGTTTCTTTTTTTGTTTTTTTTTGTTTTTTAGGGCCAATATATATATATATATATAAAGTGTTAGGATTGAATTAATTTGGAAAAACATACACGATCAATCAACCACAAACAACACACAACACAAGATATTTACATGGTTAGGTAAATTTACCTATGTTCACGGGGAAGATTTCACTATGCAGGAATTTGACAACTCGGTTACAAGGATTTCAAACCTTTTAACACTTATCTACTCTTTCCTTTTGGAAAACTTATGACATCACGGGAGAGAGAGCTCTCGCCTTCTCACTCACTTAGAGTCTAGGTTATATTAATATATAATCTCTGGTATAATAATCAAAATACCTTTGATCTTCACTCCTGTCAATGCCCAACCTAATGAACTATTCCAGTCAAACTAGAATACAAGAGATATCAATCCAATAAAAAGAAGATTCTCACTACACTAAATGGATTTTCTAGATTTCCGAAGGGCCATGGCTACCCCAAGCCCTACCTAGCTCCGCCCCTAGTAGTGTTGGCACCTTGGTTTCACACACTTATACAATGATTAATTTCTTATTTTAAGGTAACAGTCGAGCATAGAAAAAAAAAAAAAACAGCTTTCTTAGCCAAAGATGTTGAATGCACTCTACGAAATTCACTTGGATTTTCAATAGATGAATAAAATGAATGCGAGGAAGACTCTCATGGAATCCAAAGCGATCCTAAAAAGCACGTAACCTTCTGTTCTGTAACGTTTCATGTTTCATGTTTCATGTCTCATGAATGACGTCAGCGCCTTCAACGTTTTCCCGTGCATCCTGTTTTAACCCTTTGAAATTTAAGCAATATAGTTGAGGGTTGATGGTTGAGTAAATGAAAAAGTCCAGCTGTCGATCTTTTGTTTTGTCCAGCTAAATATGTGGGGCCCCACCTAAGCTACCTAAGTGCATCTGCATGTGTGGTTGGATTTGGAATGGATGTACGAAGATAAACCATCCAACGGTGGTGATGGCATGTGTGATGTCACTGAATTCAATTTGACACAATGATTCATGAGTAGGAAAAAAAGGGTAGAACTGTAGAAGGCTGGACTAGGTTGGTCTGGCATGGAAAATAGGTTTGGAAAGAATGCAGCATAACCCGTTTTTTATGAAGTCCTCTCTTTACAGGTCAAGGAAAACATTTCACCTTAATGTTTGACCCAACTACATATAATATAGGAGATATTACCCAAAAAAAAAAAAAAAAACTCTTTCGATTTTGTGAAGACCGAAAAGACCCTTAAATTTCAATATCGACCTAAAAGGCAGGAATACCGCTGTTCGTTTCTTCTTCTTCCTCTTCATTTTTTATTTTTTGCAGCTCTGAAGAAAAGAAGGAGAGGTGTGATATTCCCGCTCATGGTCTTTTTTGCTGATATTGGAATTTTAAGGGCCTTTTTTAGGGTTTACTAGTGAACGGAATTTTTTTTTCTTTTGGTAAAATCACATACAATATATGAGCTGAAATGTAGGAAATGAAGTTTATAGCTTCCTTTTTTAGAAATAAAGAAATAAAATACCGTTGAAACAAAATATAGCAAAAACTTGTCATGCACAAATATCCCCGCTTTGATTTGATTTTCTATGGTTTCAATTCCTATTGTTTATGGGCTCCACAGGGCTCATTATGATTAGCGCGCACCTCTTTGTACACTATATATTATCCCCTCTTGGTCTAACATAGACTACATAGTGCTCAATTTTATGCTCACAAACTTTACTCCTTGATGGGTTTAATCTCAGGAAAAATTTATAGTCGAATGACCATTAAACTTTAAGGTGATGTATTTCAGTACATATACTTGGTTGGGGCCCACCTAGGCACTACTAATTATATATCAAACCAAGGTGGCCAGGACTAGAAGATTCACACATGATACCCCTTGATCTATAGACCACAAGTTTAATAACTTAATGTAAATTTTTTTTTTGAGGTAGGCCCCACGTGCTACCTCACTTGGATTGCTCTAGTGAAGCATTTGTAAATAAATATTTTCCAACATTAATTAAGATTGTTAAATAAAGGGTGATGGGGCTGATTTCTATATGAACCTTATCCATATAGATAGACCTTTCTACCTATCCTAGCCATTGATAAGTGACCTCCATGAGCTGGACCATTACCATGTAGTATGCTTCTTCATTCGATTAGAATGTTCTCCTACAATGCTTATTTTTTTTTATTTTTTGCTATTGAAGGGTTTCTAATTCTTTGGGCTGGACAAATCCCTCCGACTCCAGAGGGAAGTCAGGTAAACTCCCCTGTAGCCCAGTGTGGTAGTACAGTTTCGAACCTATAACCTTTAGGTGCAAACCGTGGTCCTAAGCCGACTGAGCTACCTCTTGGGGTTAATCGGTTTGCTTATTGCTTATATGTAATGTAGTTTGTGGATCTCACTTAGGTGCATGCGCATCAATGGGAGGAGGCAAAGGGGGAGCCAAAAACTCAGCCCCATCAAATTACCCTAGATCTTGATTTGACAAATTTAAAGTTTGATGGTGTCATAACCATAGATTTATTTGAGATTCAATTCAACGATGCGTGAAGGTCCAATAAGTGTAAAGTTAGGCGTGTAGCTAGATGGTCGGATGACAAGATTATCAAAGGAGCTATACTAGTCAAAGGTTTACTACATTTGCAGTCCACTTGTATGAGACAATTCTTCATATAGTTATATACACTGTTGAACTGAAATAACACTTAATGGTATCATTAGATGACCAAGTTAATCATGTCATGTTGTACATCTTCAATCTGACGATGTACATAAACCTAATAAGATTGATTCTCAAGCACATCACCATCCCCTTGATGGATGGGAGTTAGATCCAACGGTTTAAATTGAGCAATGTGGGCTCCACATAGGGCTGTAAGCAGTTGGTTTTTGGTCGGTTTAACGACATATGACACCTGGGCCGAAACTTTCGGTTTTACAATTTTGCGATAACCTAAACCGCCCAAATTACATATACTGGACATTAGAAACCGACATTTCGGTTCGGTCGATTTCGGCCGGTCTTCGGTTAATTGGGTGTTTTTTTTTTTGGGTTGGGGGGTGTTCAGGAAAGAGAAAAGTTTCACCCAAATTGAAGACGACAGTATGATTTATGAGTAGTTTACAATGAAGAGATGGGCCCTACTAATGGATACAAGGCTAGCCTCAAAGATTCTGTGAGGGCTGGCTTGAATGATCCAAATTCCTACAGTTACAAGCAACCCACATGGAGACAATAATGTCACTTTAGAAACATAAAAAAACGGTGTGCTCAATGTAATAATACAAGTATGTACACAAATCACGGTCTGTTTTCAGTTCTACAAATTAATAACTTATGTTGTTATTTCATCATGTGCCAGCCAACCACACTATTCAACTATCATGGTCTCAAGTGATGTTTTGATAAAAGATTTTGTTTGGTCGGTTCGGTTTTAACCGAAAGGTTTCTACGTAATTATAAAAACCGACCGTTGAAAAAAAAAACTTATAAAAATCGTTCGGTCGGTTTTGTTTTAAAAAAAATCTATCAACCGACCAAACGGTCGGTTCGGCCGGGCGGTTCAGTTTTCACGGTTAATTTTGACAGCCCTAGCTCCACACAGCAAAGGCTATTTATGGGGTATATCAATTCTTGTTTTACCAGATGATTTCTTTAATCTTTTGGCATTTCCAAGCCTGTGGAGTTTGGAGTGTGATCCCTTGGGCATTTATTTTATCATGCAAACCTAGCTGTCTGTTCCCTGTTTGCTTTCTAATATCTGCACAGTTCAATGCTTTAGTTTAAAGATACTCTTAGACTGGCGTTGGAGATTTTGCTCATGAAATATAATAATACTAAGAATCTGATAAGCTAATTTTTGTATACACTTGTAGGAAACAGATCCCCTGCGCCAGCAAAGGGGGTGGAGGAGAGATAAACCATTTCTCTCTCCTCCGCCCCCTTTGCTGCGTCCAAACAGGGTCTCCCTGTTTGGACGAAATAGGGGATCTGGACCCACACTTGTAACAGCTAAGTGTCACTAATCTCTATATAGTTGTAGCTTTTTTAAACTTCCCTTTTGAGCATATTCAAACTTCTAAAACCTAACTCCTAGGATCTTATGTCTAATGTTCTTATCCCAATGGCATGTTGCATATTAATAATATTTTCATCTTCGTTTGCAACTTGCAACACAGTTTATCTATAGTTAGAAAACAATGGTCACATGACTAATAATAATAATAATACGCTAGCTAATCTCACTGCTATCATTTTTAATTTATGATTAGATAAGATGGGCTTGTTACCTTTGGGGATGTTGTTTAATGGGTTTTTTTTTTCTTTTTTTTTTTATGGCATTTCATTTAAGCAATGATTCCATGGAAATCAAGATCTGAAGGCTTCATTTGCTACGGTTTTAATTTACGTTGTTTGGTGCAGAAAAACATTTTCCTCGGTGAAATTTGATTCCATGTCCTATGCAAGAGTGCTATTATCACATAAGCATGAATCTGTTTTATTAAAGAATTGCTTTACCAACAAAAATGGATTCAATAGAAACTCTAATGATGGACGAAAAAATCATCATCATCATCATCATCAAAGCCTTGTCCAACTATGTTGGGTTCGGCTACACAAATTATATTTCTCCATTCCGATCTATATTGAGCCAAATTAATTATCAGATACATATTTTTTTCATATTTATTTTTACCACATCCATTCACGTTTTCTGTGGCCTATGCCTTCTTCTTGGTGGGCTATCAACTTTTATGGCCAAACTTCTCATTGGCTACTGTCATCAACGGACGGAAAAATCTTTATTTTATGAAATTATTTTCATTTTTCAGGGAAAATGTTCTGCGCAAGCATACATTTAGGCTCTGTTCTTTTTCTAGAATTCCTGACAGGAATTCCGGTTGTCTGGGAATTCCGGAATTCCTGTCAGGAATTCAGTGTTTCTTGGCAAGAATTCATAGCATTCCGAAATTCCAGTATTTACAAATGCCAAAAAACAAGCATTTTCAAATCCCACCTCTCCATCTGGATTTCCAAAAACCCATAGTTGCAGGAATTCCGGCTGACCTCTCTCCTGTACTCAACGGTCATGACGGATATAGTGGGGCGACTTGGACTGTGGGCCACCTTTGGAAATCCGGACCCCACATCTGATAGTGTACCCAGGGGCGAACCTGATGGTGGTGGACCCATGGGGATTGGGTCCCATCTGACCCCACATCTTAGGATTTCACGGTACTGGGCGTCATTCACAAAGGGGTTTTCTTATATGAACATCAGGTTGTGGGCCCAGTAGGATCACTTGATGCCAAATCAGGACCTTAGGATCTGTTGTGGGGCTTTGGGCGACCTGGATGATGAGGGTTGATCGTGGGCCCTTGATCAGTGGGGCCCACGATTTCTCTATTTTCCTAACCCCAGGCGAGAAGCATCCGTTTGTTATAGAACCTTGTTCTGTAATGAAAAGAAGAGAGGAAAGAGATGAGTGAGTGTATGGTGGTTTGAGGGTGCATGGGAATAAGAGAGGAAAAGTAGGAAGTTGAATGAAGATGCCACGTGGTGCATTAGTAGAGAGGGGGGGTGATGGCTGGGACCATTTGTTTTGGATTTATTTTAATCATGGATACAATATATTATTAGTGGATTAACTACCTGACCCCATTAGTTCATAAAAAATGCCAATTTTGTTTGTTCTTATCTAATTATGTGATTTTATTTTGTTTGGCTCATGGTGTAAATTTTGATCTTTAGGAGTCGTTTGTCTACACCCATTTACTTATGTAAATTGTGAATCTGCGTAATATTTACGCATGAGTCATGTTTATCTACATGTGTTTACGCATCTTATATGTAAATCAGATGTGTAAATGGTGCGAAAATGAGCTCACAAGATTTGAACACCTGTTCAGTTAGGAAAAAGAGAATATCAAACCACATGTGATTTTAAAAAATACCCCTTGGAGGCGGACGGTTTGGTTTTGGGCAGATTCCGTCAAAGAGGTTTTGTCTTCGAAACCCCCCTCTAGCTCATTTAGAAAAATAATAATAAAAGAGACATTTCCATCAAAGAGGTTTTGGGTTAGAAACCCTCATCCAACGCATTTAAAAAATAATAATAAAACCTATGAATGAGAACCCTCCCTACATTTCATCTCCCTTTTATGAAGTTAACTTCTCTATTTCTCTCTTCTCCCTTGCTATACCAAAAAAAAATTATAATAATAAAAAAATTAAAAAAAATTTACTCTGTAGGTTTCAGAATTTGATTCTCTATCTTCTCTTCTCCTTTTTAGATTTTCTCTTTTTCACGTGTAGGATGATAAGACTTGAAAATGGCCCCAATGAATTTTAAGGAGCAAAATCTACAGGACAAAAAAAAAAAAGTATTGATAGTAAGAATTTTAAGGGACGGTCTGTAAGATAAATTTCTCAATGGTTTTTATATCAACTTTTAACTAGAATAATTACCTTATTATTTTAGTTTTCTTCCAATATCTCAATTATTTTTCTAAAATTATTTATTATTGCATTACTTTAAAAATATTTAAACATGTATAAATGAATGTAAGAGAGAAGGAAAAATATATTTTACATAGCATTATGGTATCATTCAAAAATCATGTATAAATGCTTATCTAACCATAACAAATTTGTGACACTTTTAATATAATTGAACTTAACAAACAAAATAGTCATTTTAAGAACTTTTTATAATTGATTAATATTAGCATAAAGCCGATGAGATATATGAGTTAAGTTTTATGCAAATTGAATAATGAATTAAGATAATATTAAATTAAATATTAATTAATAAAAAAATTAATATTAACCATTAGAATATAACTCATATTTCCTTAGCCAAACATGTTGGAATGCATTTTATTTTTAAGGATATCATTGATAGAAATGTATATTTTTGAAAAGTATATTTCATGTTGAAAAACATGTTCTTTTTTAAGGATCTAAAAATGCAAATGAAAATTTTGATATAAATTAGACATTTTTTGTCTCATTTTCATATCATTATAGTAGAATATGATTTAATGATTAATAAATATCTTTTACAAAATTGTTTAATACATATACACATATCATTGAAACAAACATAGAAAAATGAATCACATGTGTAAATGATGCGAAAATAGTCTTATTAGACAAACGTTGTAAAAAGAAATGCATATGTAAACATGACATACTTAAAATTTGAATATTCATCATTTACATGTGTAAATTGTATTTACATATCCCATGCGTAAAAGACAAACGACCTCTGAGAATTCAAATGAAAGAAGATAAAAAAGAAGTTGGCCAACTATCTGATCAGATGATATTGGCCCTTAATGTTTAGTGATTCTGTTTTAATGGTGTTCTTAAGTGTAGATTTTTTTGTGATCCAATCTGACAATGAATAAAGGTAGGATCATTGTTGAATTGTATGAGTGTCACTTAGATTGATCATAGGTGGGGTCCTTAAAAAGTATCTACTCATTAAAGTAAGAGATGGAGACAGCACCAGTCCTGAGGTAGGGTTGTAAACAAGTCATAGTGGAACCCGTTTAAGTTTAGGAGCCTGAATTCAACCTGATTAAGTTTTGGGGTCAGATCCATAACTGGGGCCTAAATGCAGAGCAGATTATTGAATAGGCCCAAAATGTGCCCATAATCTTTTCTTGTTGCAGGAGGTGGGGCTATGTTTGTTAATATACATCTAATGATATTTAAAATCATTAGCCAGATGGGTATTTAGGTATGCACCTTACTGGACCTCTATTACACCCAATACCTGTCAGGTTGATGAGTGTGGACCCAAAGCCATACCCAATTGTCAAATGGGCAAATAATCAGGACTGAGTCTTTTTGGGCTGGTCCGATTAGTAGCCAGGTAAAAGGCTGTCCAATTGATAGGGCCTAGTGTTCAGGCCCATGACCCATCATCGTCCATGGTCCAAAAACATTTTAATCAACTTCCATCCTTTTTTATCTCAGACCCAATTCGGATAATCAAACCTACCTGATGACATGACCCATCTATGGTGGGACCAATCTACTATTTCTAAGGATGGCAATTCCTGGCCCAACCTATTAATCCAACCTCAACCGAAACCGGCGACTCAAGATTCGACTCCTTTTACTTCGCGGTTGGGCTAGGGTTGACATTTCCAAAACTCCAACCCAGTCAATAAACGCGCCTGTTTAAGATTGGGTCCATACTTGCTATTCGATCCATCAACCCGACCCAATCCAATTCACCGCACTTTGATCCACCAACCTGACCCGAACTTGAGCTGATAGTTTTGGGTTTAGGTTAGGCCCTTATGTTTTTGGGTAATTGATTGGATGGGTATTTTAACTTGCTGGTTAGTCAGTGTTGATATTTCTAACCTCGTTAATGAATATATTGGGTTTGGGTTGAGCCCATAGATGTTAATCCCACCAGATCCACTGCAAGCCCTAGATATTATAGTTTTGAGGATTTTATGTAAAATTAACCGTATTTGACAGTTGCACCAAATAATGAAAAGTATTTTCTAATACATATACGCGGTTCGCTAGGCATGATTTTTTTTTTTCTTCAATTTTAGGACCAGTGACAGTGACGCTAGCGTTGTTCAATTTAAAATACAGTGACGCTCTTCCTAAATCCCATAAAAACCCTAAATTTTCTTTTTAATATTTTTGGGTGAATCATCAAAAGCTGCTCTGGCTGGGATTACATACACGTCAACTGCAAACTCCAACGTCTCAATTGTCAATAACTATAATTTAAAACATTATTAAAACTGGCAGACAGAGAAGGATGTGTGGACTGCATATCCTGACTGAAGTGTTGTTCCAAATGAAGAAAAAGGAGAGCAAAGCACAGCCACCAATCCTATCCCTGTAATCTAGACTTTCCCAGTGCAATCTCATACCTCTCTTTCACTAGATGGGCCCTCTTCCTTTCCCTTTCTCCCCCTCAAATTCCTCATCTTTCCTCTCCAAAAACAATCAGAGAAGAAGAAGAAGAAGAAGACTGAGGGAAAACAGAAAGAAACCATGTCTGTTGTTGCTCCAAGCAGCAACCCATCTCTCTGTTTCTCTGCTATTTCAAGAACAGCAACACCCACCAAACAAAACCCATGTCTTCCTTTCCCCTCCAGACACCCCATCCTCCCCAAGACCTTATCATCTCCAGAGACTTTAGTTAATTTCTGCAATACCCAGTTGCCTAGACCGTCCATCTTGATTGTTAGAGCATCTGCGGCTTCGGAATCGGAGCCTGCGAAATTGGATGGAGGTGAAGGAGAAGGAGAAGGAGAAGAAGAGTTTGAAGAGTATGAGGTTGAATTGGATAAGCCATATGGGTTGAAGTTTGTCAAGGGGCGCGATGGTGCGACATATATTGATGCAATTGCGCCTGGTGGGTCTGCAGATATTTCTGGGAAGTTCTCTGTGGGGGATAAAGTGATTGCCACCAGGTCTTGCTCTACTTTCTTCTTCCCTTTTCTAAATCTTGTGGAATTCCTGGGTTTAATTTAGATTTTCTTTGCTGATTTATGGACATTTTTTATGTTTGTTTAATTATTTTCACTTGTACTTGCTGATATGTAGAGAACATTGGTTATTTTCGCGATTTTTCTTCATTTTGAAGAATTCTAATGAGATTTTCAAACTATTATTGCTGATCTATTAGCACACAATTGTGCTCTTTTTTTTTTTTTCCCTTTTTTCTTGCTCATCTGTGAGATTTTGTGGAGATTTATTGGCTATATCCATGAGGAATGTGAGTGTGAGTGTATTACTTGAAGAATGAAAGGTGCTTTTGTCCTGATAACATGTGATGGATCTGGATGCGGAGACTCCGACCATGATTTCCTACAACATGTTCTTCAGAGGCACTACAACATGTTCTACAGACTGCCTCTGAATTCAGTTTTCTTTTTTATTTCTCAGGTTTATTGGTGGGTGACAGTTGGCTCCATTTTATTTTTATGTTTATTTATGTAAAAAAAAATTGTTGGCAAATTGTATTGTCATAGTTGTGGAATCCATGTTGATTGTGATTCTGAGTCCTAAGGGTATGATATGATAGGTTCTATGAACATTGAAGAATGGGTGTTAAGTCCTTTATTGTTTTCAATGACATACTTGTTAGAATACATGGATCCGACTTCTCAATTGGATGATGAAGGAGCCTTAACTACTGTCTTTCATTCTTTAATATGGCAATGCCAAACACTTTTTTTTACTAATTTGGAGATTTTTAGCTGAGATGGTGTCTTGTAGAGTCTACAATTACCTGTTTATTCTTCTCATTTCTACCATTCATACCAATTTCCATTAGAATATAAGCTTAGCTCTCAGGTTCTGTCAAAATTTAAAAATTTGGCAAAAGTAGCTGACTGGAAGTGGAATTGGCAAGGAGTATTTTCTATTACAATTGAAGAGTACATACACGCTAGTTAGACAGCCCAATCTTTATAGTGACTCATCCAACAATATCTTGGTTCATTTCCAATCATCTTCTAGATATAAACGTCCAGAAAATAATTGAAATCACAATAAGAGGTAGAATTTCAATGAACATGAACATTTCAAGCATGATTACCACCTGATGCCTCTTTGATGTGCCAAACCTGGCAGTGATTAAACACACATAAGAATATTCAGAGAAAAAACATCTTAGGAACCCCAACAGTTTGCATGCTCTCTGAACGCGTTGGGCTAGTTTTGACTTGCATAGTTCTTTGCTGTAGTGTTGAGTGAAATAGTGATAATTTTTAATTTTCCTTTTCTTTTCTTTTTATTTTTTATTTTTTATTTTTATTTTTTATTTATGTTTGAACTAACTATATTAGCAATTATCTGATCCAAATCTGAAATGTTTGCAGTGCCGTCTTTGGAACTGAAATATGGCCTGCAGCCGAATACGGTCGGACAATGTACACCATCCGTCAGAGAATTGGGCCATTACTCATGAAAATGAAAAAAAGATATGGTTCGCTCGCTACCCTCTGTCTTTCAATCAGTGCAGAACCTTGAAACCTAACCGAATAATGTATTATCTTAGCGCTGCAATTTTTATGCAAATCTTGATTTTACTGAGTAATGTCTTCACATGCAAAGGATTCTTCTTGATGGTTATAGAACAGTATGTCTAAGAATATATAACGGGTCAGACATGTTAAAGCATAACAAGTGAATGATCTTTGATTTTGCATTTACCTTGTGATCATGTGTACATGTTCCCAGGGAAGGCACTGGATGCTGGTGAGCTTACTGAGAAGGAGATAATTAGAGCAGAGAGGAACTCTGGTGTTATCAGTAACAAAGTGAGGGAAATTCAAGTGAGTACCACAGGAAAAAAAATGAGTTAGTACATGTTATTATAGACATTCACTTTTTTTTTTTTGTTTTTACATGTCCAATTATGTTTTGAGCCTTCATTGGCCATAGCTGTGTTTGTATTACAGCCAAAACAAGATAACATATCATACTTCAGTTTTCCGTATTCAAGTATTGTCGGTTGGTGCTCTTGTACATTTTTTATGATTTTAAATTTTTTCTATGTGGTAAGGCTGGGGGTTTTTCATGCCAACTTGTGGCTATAGATGTGACAAATGTGTGCCATATCCAAATGAATCAGCGGTCCCCTCCATGTAACATAACTGACTCGAATGTGAGTAATTGGAGAATTCTTTGTGAGTTTGTTTGTTTCATATATTTGTGGTCTTCATGATCCTAGAGGGGGTTGATGTTTGAGCCACTGCAAATAAATGATGGTGGTTATCTGATTGGCTGGACAATAAAAGCTCATGTTCTTGAAAAGCATCACAAGATTGTACATGCATTTTACTTTCCCACTGAAACAACTCCTACACTTGAAAGCTATAACATAAAGTACTTAACTAAATCGACCAAGACGGTAAAACTCATGGAGCTACTCATTTCGATTGAAAATAAGCAATTGTTTCAAGGCATTGGGGTATAGAACTAGTTGTCAATTTTCTACGTATCGACCGAGAGAAGTTGGTGTGCTTTTGCAACAAGCTTCAGTAATATGAAGATGTAGTTGGAATTCTGAAGGTCAAGATAACCTTTTTTTTAAATCGATAACAAGAGATGATTTTATTAAAAAAAGGAAAGATAAGATTAAGATAACCTGTTACAATTTCAACAGTCTACATGAGTATGTTGAATCCTAACTAGTGTTAACTTGAGATTTTTGGTCATTATGACTACTTTTGTATATTTATTATCAATACAATGACACCTTTTGATAGGCATCCTATCAATTGATCATTTGAACCATTTCTGTATCAGATGCAAAACTACTTAAGGAAAATGGAACAGAAGCAGAGCAGAGAAAAGGACCTTCGCGAAGGGCTAAAGCTTTACAAGTAAGTCTTAAAATTTGAATTGATCAGATTCATTTGAAGGTATTCTTGTTTTTTATATTTAAATGCATACTACATACTTTTTTTATGTTCCTTGCTCTTTTCTTGTACTGGATTTTTTATTTTATTTTATTTCCCTTCATTCTGCATGCCTGTGGACCTAGTTGAATGCTTTCAATGATACACAAATATCTCTATTACAAATATTATGCTTTGGAGTGAGAGAGAGAGAGAGCATCCTATGTCGCATGCTAGTTCCTCACAATGGCGTGACACACCTGGTTTTGCATGCTTTCACATGTCTTTTCTGATATTCACTGTTTGTTAATGCAAGGACTGGCAAGTATGAAGAAGCGTTGGAGAAGTTTGAATCTGTACTTGGATCAAAACCAGAACTGAATGAGGCCTCGATAGCAAGTTACAATGTAGCATGCTGTTATTCAAAGATTAATCAGGTATTCTCATGAAAGTACAAAAAAAAAAAGAAGAAAAGATTACCATGACTTCAATTTTTAGAGAGAGAAAGAATTCCACTCATCAAAAAAAGAAGATAGAAGCCTCAAAAGGAGAGCTTAGCCCATCAAGTCTATGGACATAAGGAGATAAGGATCAGAGCTCAACTTCTATACTGCAAATTCATTGCCAATGAAGCATAGCAATAACAATTATTAGCATCATGCGAGTTGTATTTAGTTGTTTATTTGTGTAACATGTCTTCATCACTTCAGTGCTTTACCCTTTCAGGTACAAGCTGGTCTCTCTGCTCTTGAAGATGCCTTACAAGCAGGGTATGAAGATTTCAAGGTAGGCAACGTGATTATGCATTTTATGTTATTATTATTATTATTGTGTTGTTGTTACTGATGCTATTCTCAATAGAAAAATACTTGTTCAATTTGTGGATTTCAACATTTGTTGACATTGGCATGTGCGCTAGTTTAAGAGGTTAATTGAAGAATTTTCTACTACTGTTGCAGACCATTCGAACAGATCCTGATCTTGCAAATTTAAGAAGTTCTGAAGAATTTGACCCTCTGCTGAAAAGGTTTGATGAGTCCTTCATCAATGAGAACGCCATCAATGCCATCAAATCTATTTTTGGCATTTTCAACAAGTAGCATTGGAATCCCATATTGCATGCTCGCAAGGCCCAGTCAGGATTACAAAATGATCTTGCCGAGGATTGGAGAGCTTAAATGGAAGTCAATCCACCTCTACTCATGTAGGGGCATTAGGTAATCTTCAAAAGAGATTTGGGAGGAGGCCAAGTGAGAAATTTTAATGGGGATGGTTGTGCATGTGGATTTCATGATTGATTCATTTTCTTCTATCAATATGTATAGCTTTAACATTAGGAGTCGGGTTGGTGAAAAGAAGATAAAAGGGGCATGTTTGAGTGCCTTGTACAAGATCCAATGATTTTTCTCTTAACTGTATTCTTTTCAAAATGGAGTTTTTGAAACCTTTCATAAATTCATGAGAGGATAATCTTTAAACATGAATCAGGAAATTGTATGATTTAGAAAAGTTCCTAGGCAGCATTTGGTTCCTTGTTGTTTTAGGAGGGGAAAATTCCGTTGTTCAATTAATTTTATTGGTGATACATCCAAGATCAAAATATCGGTTGCAGTGGGTGTAGCAGCCAGTGGCTAAAATGCTACGTAGTGGGCAATACGTAGCGGTTGCGGCGATACGTAGTGGCATAACAGTGTGAGTTTTTAAGTGTCTATTAAAAAACTTGAATCTTGTGTAACAGTCTATCTTGTGTTTTTTTAGTGATTTGAACCATTCAAGGACAAAGACAGCTTAAGGAAAGGCTACTGAGGAGAGGACATAAGAAAAATAATATTTTAAACTAAAAATGTTTGATTCTATTAGGTTTTAGACTGTGGCGCCATTATTTTCAAAATAGCATAGTGGCTTCAACCGTTACGGCCGATAATGTGGCCGCTACGTAGCTATTTTGAACCATGGATACATCATACTACCTATAGAAGCTGATATGTAGGGATTCGCACATATCATGACCTTTTAGCCAATATGAGTACAAAAAATCCTTTTTCTTTTTGGTTCTCCATTTTTGATCTTTAGTGTGAAATGCATGGGATTTACAAGGAAAAAACACCCACCACCCAAACCCACGCTGAGATCCAACAGAAGTGGCCTCTCACTGATGTAGCTCTACCGCCTCTACGTTGGTTGGACATTTTTTTTTCTGTGCATTTCATCTTTAAAAGTTCCTTGTTTTGATTGTAGTTGTGTCTTTTGGATTTGATACACCCATATCTATGCTGGTTAAGTTTTCTTCTTGCTCAGAATAAATAAATAAATGAATTTGATATAATCTATGATACCTGGATACTTAAAAATAAGCAATGTATCGTGTTGTATCATATCCAATACTTCACTCTTCATGTGTAAAATCTACGTTCCTGCCATATCAATGGCTTGTCCCTATCATATCCATGTCATATCTAGGCATCATAGGATATGATAGCCCTACTATGGGTCTTTTGTGTGATAATTATATCTCAAATGGGAATATCTGAATCCTTAATTTGTACAGCTTATAATACAGAAATTACAGGAATTGTCCATTTTCAACAGAAAAAAGATCAGTAATTGGATGGATAGCATCTTCCAATGTATGAGATTTTCGGTACATAGGCCTTTAATGGCGGCAACAGATGTTTGATTACTGAACCATGTGTCAGTATACATTGATTGTAGATATGAAATTATGGGCGTGTCACCTGGACTACTAATATCCTTCTGTTCTGAGCTGAGTAGATGTTACATTGAATCAGAGAAATATCTTATAGCATGCAATACAACTCTTGAATGAGTTATGATACCAACTTCATGGGAAAAAAATTCACAGTGGAAGCGCCGCTTGCCTGATGACATGTCATATAAGTATGAGATCTGTGGACTTCCTACTTGATTACTGATTAACTCAATGCAATGGGTTGGCTTTCTCTCCACATCTAATGATGTCCATCATCAAATTCCCATCTTATTAAAGGCAGGAACAAGATCTAAGTACTGAAAAGTCTTCAGTTATGCAATCCTATTTAGCAAATAACGAAGAGGACATAAGGAAGACTTCATATAAA
Source organism: Litsea cubeba (assembly GCA_012931725.1). Classification (NCBI taxonomy): domain Eukaryota; kingdom Viridiplantae; phylum Streptophyta; class Magnoliopsida; order Laurales; family Lauraceae; genus Litsea; species Litsea cubeba. The sequence continues at coordinate 75,460,240 of CM022945.1, forward strand.
CCTTCTTTTAGCATTTTCTTTACAAGTGCTGCTTAATTTTCCTATAAAACATGTGCAACTACCTCCTTAAGTTTCTAAAGAGTCCTTCCACCATTGATGTCTATTTCCGTGGAATCATTACTTGTTTTATTAACCTGGTCTATAGACTAGTTTAAGAGCCAAGGTGGGTGGGTATCTTTTGTGGTGAATGATATAGGAGCAAGGTTATCCCCAAGGGGTTGGTATAGACATCTCCCAAGAGAGCCTACTGAAGTAGATGCTCTAGCTGAAGTGGGAGTAACAAGACATCGCTTGAGAATTGCAAATAAAAAGCGTATCTTTGTAATGGGTCCATAAGCCCTATTAAGTATGAACTAGGTTTTCTTTTTCTTGTTACAATTGTTTTCTTTCTAGATCATTAATAAATGTCAGTCACTGCTCAAGAAAAAGAAAAATATATCTACTGTCTAAAGAAAATCTTGAGGGCCGGGTGAAGCTGCAAGCTCCAATCAACCAGATGTGAAGAGAGTAACAACTAAGATGCACCCAGAGAGCATGAGACCTCCAAAAGATTATGATCCCATGGGCCCAAGGGAAAATAACTCAAGTGACACTTAAGTGTACAGTTCTTGCATTTGAATTAGCTAAGTTACAGGTAAGTCTACGATATTGTAACAATTAATTACAGGCAACAAGTATAACCTGGCTACAGGGTAGTTTGCTCCCAGGATCCAGATGGGGCCTAAGATTCATTACTTTCTCGATTACTTGCTAGATTTTTATAGGGTATTCGAGCTAGAATGTTTTTGTAGCAACCAAGGGTCCAAGGTAGTTTGGTTACTCCATTTACGTATTAAGGGGTATCCAAACCATTAGGACTCTTCACTTGTGTTAACAAGAGTTATCCACACTTGGTTTACAGAGATCCATATGAACCCTCATGTTGGTGATTGACCTTCATTGGTTGAAAGAGGACTAGTCCTACCCTTGATTTACATAAGATTAAAATGGCCCCTAAAGTTGTGATTTCACCTCAAGTGGTTGAAAAGATGCCTTGTTAGAATGGAGAATAAAATGAGATCAAGCAATTCAGTAATCTGGTCCTTCCAAGTTATTGTTAATCTATAATGCCACCAACTGATCTCAGATAATGTTAGCAACACAAACTCATTCAGTTCTAGACTGAATTAGAACAATAAGCTCTTTCCTCCTTGATCCCATGAGATTTGCTCTTGCTTGAACTGACTATAAAGGCAGGCAACTGAGTCCGATATGTGAATGTGAAACCTTGAGGCTATCCAAGGCTAAAAGGCTAATCCATAATCTATCAGACCTGAATTTCAGGCCAGATCCAGTCCTTGGGTCTCAAAAGTTATCCTGAGGTCCAGCCTAATTTCAAGAGGGTTTTTGGTCTGACCCAGGTTGAACAAGAATACAACTTGAAATCAACTCAAACCAACTACGTTTCTGTTCGTGGACCAAGACCCAACTATAACATGGATCTAGGTCTAATCCAGGTCAATGCATGCATATATGCCCTGACAGAAGGTTTGCCGCCATGACATTTGAGTATTTGTCACAAATGGACCTGATATTTTGTAAATTGACTGAGTGGTTTGGCCTAATATTTGGGCTTGTGGGATGCATCCAAACCCGAATATTGGACCTTCTAATGATTAACAGCCTTGAGCAGAATTCCATTGGGCATGTTATCAATGAAGGATACCATAAAACCAACTTGTTAAAAACCTTTCATTCATTGAAGGATAAATGGAACCCGGGCCCGAATCTATGATTGATCCAGGTCAATGAATGCCTAGACGGTGACATGTGGCATTTTGCTTGGGGACCCTGTCAGATACACAAGGGGGTCATCAACAAAATAAATGTGAAATCACCAGAATCATATTCAATAAAAAATAGGCCAAACATTTAGATGCCAGGATCTTGTGAACTGTGAGAGGAGTTTTATCCTCCATCCCCAGTAATAAACCATATGGCTGATTAAAGTGTACATTTGAGGGGACCCATAACTATGATTCCTCATTTGTTTGTTTTTAATGGTAATTCTTCATTGGCTATGGTTAAAGACCATATTGACATTAATTACGACCACAAAACACCACACATTGTCCCATCACCATGGGAAATTTAGTTGTAAACCTATAAATAGCCATCTCAATCTCACAGTTCATATGAAAAGTCAAATCACTTACAATTCCCCATATTACAAGCCCTTTATCTGAATAAACAATCTCAATCTTACAGTTCTTGTATCTAAACAATCAATCACTTCTTATATAGGTTCCAACCATCTCAATCTTACAGTTCTTTTATCTAAACAATCAATCACTTCTCATATAGGTATATCTCCTACAAATGTTCCCCACTGCTGTCTCCTTTCTCCCAATTCATACCAAATATTCTTTCCACATTGGAACTTCCAAAACTTTTACAAAAAAGAGAAAAAAAAGAAAAAAAAAACCCTCTCTTCTTTGTATTACATGCCGAAATCTTTGCACAACAGGCACTCTGCAGGCCCAATTTCAAAGGCGCAATTACAAATTAAAAATAAATAAATTTGTAAGGTCATTCAAAAAAATACAATTCTAGAAACAATCATGATAAAAGAGAATTCACAGTATATGCTTTCTTGGTGAAGAGCCTTAATCTCAATCCACGCGTTGCAATAGAAAATGGAACTCGGAGTTCTGACGAAGGAGAGGTGGTGGGTCCACATCAGTGAGGCTAATGTCACGCACAGACCGGGATATATCATCCAGAGAGAAAGGTATGCTGCAAATTTTCAATCCAACAACAGTTATATGGATGCATGTTAAAACGGCAGTTAGTTCAGACTTCAGAGCCTATGCTTCTATTTGGGCTTTTTTCTTTTTCTAGTTTTGATTGTTTAAGTCTGATTACCTTGAATCATCATCTAGCAAGAAAGTATTGTTTGGTATGTTGACTGAATCTTCCATCATTAGTGCTCTCATCTTTCCAATTACCTGCAATTGCAAACAAGAGTGCATTTGAATTCAAGTTTATTGAGTATGTTTATAATTTACACATGTATAGATGTTGATGCATATTTGTGCTGTAGGTAGTTGCACCTTCTGATGCTGAAGAAAGCAAGCAAAAAGTTCAATGAGTCCTAAAGTGTTTTCTTAAGTGTAATTCAAGTCCTGGAGTGTTTTCGTAGTAGTAATGTAATTATACATCAAAAACCACATAATGTGTGCTTTTCATTTGGATTGAGCATTTCACATAGTAGAGGCACATCTTTTTGTGAACCAGATCTTTCATCCATTGGAACCTCCACAGATTTAAGAAAATTGGAACTAGAATCTACTTAATCGAATGGTCTCAATCATCTAATGGTTAGTTGTAAATGCTGAGAATGTTTAGTGGTGGTCATATACCTGCAATTAGGCATCGATCTGCCCCCAATCTAGAAGGTGAGTAATACAGGTAAGTATTTCTCTCTGCCTTGGATAGATCCATTCAATCTCTAGGGTTGTTTTCCCTTACATAGTCCTACTAAGAGATACCTGTTGGTGTGAACCCACCATTAGGTTCTCCACATCCAAATAAAATTAGGCATCTTAATTCTAACATCATTGTTATAAAATGTCTAACCAGGAGTCCTTATTCCCATTGGGAGTATACTATGGTGTGAAAGACAAAAATGTAACAGCAGTGTTTTCTTTTAGTTGGATGTAGCATCCCTTTAAACAATATCTGCACTATCAGATGAATATTGTCCAGTGAGTGGGGAAGTTTCCTGTTGATTGCCAATTCGGTCGTGAATCCCATCAGATGAATGAACTAGCTTACTAAAAGATGGACCATTCCGTTCTAAGCATTATGGACCATTATGTTCTAAGAATTATGAATCATCTCATCCTCATGCATCACAGTCTGTAGGATTATGGCTTTTCTCTCTCATTTTTCTAGTTCTTAGTGGGTCACTTCTTAATAACTTGTAGAAGCAGGTATAGTTTATCTTAGAAGGTATCTAATTTACTAGGAACATGTCAAGGAAATAAGCGAAAGAATTAAACGAAATAAAAGATCTCTTACTTCTGGAGATAAACCCTGTGTTCCATATTTGTCATCCCAGAACATTGTTCCAATGCGGTAAATTTGTGGAACACTTAAGACCTGGAAACATTGCTTAATAATGTTAATGGGATTGTTAAAATAGAGGAGCAATCAGTTCAGCCAAAATCATTCGATGTTGGTTTGAGCTTTCATTTACTTACGTGGCACAGTTCATTCGTAAGTTCATCCAATGACTTTTGAACCTTCTGATGCAAAACCTGTGCATGGAAGAAAGCAAATGGGTATTGAAGGTGAATTTGTTTTAGAAGTAGCATGCACAGTTTGACTATTGGGGAACTAGCTCACATACCAGAAACCCAACAGCTTGTCTTATATGCCGGAGTTCATCCCATGATGTCCCCGCAAACTGTAAGGTGAATATCAATATTAGAAAAAAACTAAATGTTTTTGTTGCATCTTTTGTTCTATTAAGTAAGAGAACGGTTTCAACCAAACTACCTGATCTGTTGCTTTTGAGCACCATTGTTCCAATTCATGCAAACCTGCTTTTACATACTCTCCATTGCTAAATGAGCAGCATTCACGACGGAGAAGTAAGCTGTAGAGGAAAATGGCTTTGCATTAGATGCTAATTATATTCAAGAATCAACACATGTTTACAAGTTGAGTGTGGACCCTGCATACCTATTAAAGAGCTGCACATTGATGAATGAGAATACCTGACTAAAAGTTTTCCTAATGATCAAAGAAGGGACCTGTAGATATCATATTAGAACATATGAAATCTAATATAAGAATCATGGTTCTACTTTTCTCTTCCAGTTCAGTTGGCTGAAGGAACTCAGTTATCGAAGAATAAATCTACTATAGACAGCCAATATTTGTAAGATGGCAGGAAATTGATACTTGACAATCATGTGGAGTTCTAAATAAAGTTACTTACATAATTATCACACATTATGCCCAATACATGATCAAGACTCTTAACAATGCTTTGCCAATGTATACTTGATGCTTGTTTTGCAACTACATTTGAATGAATACTCTTCGAAGAACTTCTTATTGATCTAGCTCGTGCTGATCTTGGTACCTGTAGATGAGGTTGTTCATTGGATTAGTAATAGCTAGGTGCTATAGTTGTAGTCGTTGAATTATAAAATCCGTTACATTGTAACGCTTACCTGTATGCACATACTTAAGAACGGACTGATCTCTTTCTTCAAACTGTCTCGGATCATCCCATATATCTTCTCAACACAGGCAGTCAGGTGTTGCTTGAACAGCAGGGCTGGGTACTTGGCTTCAACCTTCGATTGAATATCTGTCTTGCCTACCATCCCACTGTAACCACTGGAGATCCTCATCCCTGATGCGGATGAACGGGGACTCTGAAAATACAGTTCAGACAATATGAAATGACTAAATAGACGTGTAATAAACTCTAATAGAGACTCAGATAAAAGTAGTGATAGGGAATGCTAGTAGAAGTTCTCTGCTTCCTTCTATAAAACTTCAATAATGATATGAGTGTGGCTATTTATTCAAGAGCTTACCTGTACCATTCTACCAAACAATCTGACAGGTGTCCGGCTTCTTTGTGAAGCTTTGCTTGATGTATTGCTTGCCTTCAGTGTATTTTGCAAAAGAGACAAGAGCGCGGATGTTGTTGAGAGCCAATATGCCAGATCATTAACGTTCTCCTGGTTCTGGATGGCACACAACAGAGAAGCACCAATGGGAGGATCCCATCCCATTTTAATGATTTATTCTTTTTAATGTCAAAAGAATGCAGTTAGCTTTTAAGGGTCAAAAAGTATCTCACAGATCACACCACCTCAAAGTTAGATCGAATTGTGTGTATAATACGGTCAAATATATTGGTTTTATCTGCCTCAAATGATCTCCATTGAAGCAAAGATTTATATACAATGCAAGCAGCAACAGGCGTGTTCTTGTCAAATCTTTTATCTTCCGCGAGACACTTGATGAGTGCATCATGATTTTCCTGATTCAACAAGAAAAAAAAAAGAATAACTTGCAATGTACATGAAACAATAAATATAATAAAATTCCCATAAAACTTCATTATTTTTATATGAAGTCAGTGAATTGCTTACTTGTTGCCTATCAGTTAGAGACTTCTGTTTGCCTAAAGCAGTTGGATGAGGCTCGATATCCTGAAAATAAAATTTATTTTGTTAAAAAAACTAATAATAAAAGGAATTTCTTCATTTATCTTCTATTATTTAAGAAACCGTGTTAACAGAATTTTGCTCATACTTTTGTTGTTTTAAGATCTTCTTCAACTTGATGGCCATTCGCAACACTCTGCAAAATTAAAGAAGCTCAGCTTCCTTTGAAGATTGATCAATGTTGTACATTTGGTCACGAAGCTAGGAAGCCAGACTATCAGTTTACCTGGATGACTGGTTGTTGTATCTCTTCAGGAACAACTTTCTGTTGAACCACGACTGTAGCCTGATTCCGGAGTGACTGATTCTCTGCCTCCAATTTTTCAATTGTACTCTCAAGGCTGCAGTAAAGATAAAAATCTCTCAGAAAATTATGTATTCAATTTTGAATGTAACGAAATCACCCAAATTTAGTATACTTCTTTTTCCTTGTTTTTGCATGTTTCCTTTCAGACTATTCAAGCAAGTAGATTAGAAAAGAATTTGTTTCAATATACAGATACAGACTTTTTCATATCTTCAGAGAGCTCTTCATTTGTAGAAGCAACCAACGCCTGCTGACGTAGAACTTGGTTCTCAGATTCCAAGTTGGACAAATTTGTTTCTAATCTGTGACACCAAACAGAAGAGAAGTTAATAACTGCACAAGTTACAAAGTGACCCCTCATGTACTACATGAACAGTGGATGATAAATAGAAAAATTACTGATGCATATGTTCACCTTTCTATCATCTCTTGAAGCTGACATATTTTTGATTGCGACTCTTCTGTATCCTTAAGACTTGCTTCATTATGTTTTTGAACCTCAGTAAATCTCTTCTCAAACTCTTCAGCTTTCCTTTTCCATTCATTTAGCTCACTCTAAATATACATAAAGATTATCCACTCATCATTAGATAACTATTGGAAGTTTGCAAACCTGAAATACTCAAAATATATTCATTTGTTGGATCATGCAGTTGATGGGTTGAGTGGAAAACTGGAGCTCCAGGCCCAAATATATGGGATGAGGCTTCCATAATGATGCTGATGGTAGAAAACAACATGGTCATTAGATAAAACTCATGTGGAGGCACATACAAGAAGGACTTGTTGCTGATGGTCAAGACTAAAGCTGTTAATGGATCCGCCAGAGAACCAACCCAAAAGTCCAGCTATGGCCCATCTTACAGCCCAATTGATAAACGGGTCCAGATTTGGTCCTCATTTCATACCCATGATTGGGTCCAGATCCTTTCCCAGTCAGGTCCATACCTGAATGCCTACCCATTTACTGATGGGAATAGTTCAAATAAAGGAAGTATGATATTATATTATATAAATTTATATAACTTATAAATACCACTCATAATAAATGTATTAGGCACACACATACACATCTACAACATTGCATGAAGATGCAAGTGGTTCAGGTCCATCGGAGTTGGGTCTAGGTCCCGTAACCTGGACCAGTGTCAAATAAAGTCCAGGTTCATCTATCAGACCATTTACAACCTTGGTTGAAACTGGTAGGGAAAAACTGAAGATAGGACCTTCAATATTGTCACTTATTTTACCTCCAATTCATCGTTGCGATTTGTCAGCAACTCTAACTTGGTGTTGTCCACAACTGGAACCTCTTTAATAACTGGAGGTGCTTGTTCGATTGCTATCCTTGCTGCTTCCTTTTCCCTGATGATTGCAGCATGAGCTTCATCTAGTTGTTCTTGCATTTCATGTAAAGTGGACTGCAGCTTTGTAATTTCTTGAGCTTTTGCTTCTTCAAGGTCAATCTATATTTGAAAGTAAATCAATACTTCCTTTAGAATTAGCACAAACATTCACACAGTAATGCATACAGGTTGTGTCAACAGTGTTAAGGATAAGAGCTAAAGATAGTGACTATAACTCAGCCTAATATCTGTACATTAGTTTTGTCACTAACTTATTGTTTTAACTTCTTCTGATGGTGAAGGGCATACTTGTATTAACAATTAAATCAGACTCCTCACTCGAATGGAGAGAGATAACATCACTTAAATCCTTTAGCTCTCATTCTTAATGAACAGGATGTAAGAGGTGTACCCTCATATGCTTTTCAAAATCTAATCGCCAGGTGAGCTCTTCGACACGCTTCTCTAGTTTGTCCTTGGCCTCTTTGAGTGCTCCTGTCTCTCTAGCAGCCTGCATGGGAGAAAACACTAATTCAGTTTTGTATAAAACTGACAATTGTAGCACTGGCACTAGAATGATTATTGGTAAAAAAAAAAAAAACAAACTATAAATTGCTAGGTATCTTCCTTCAGTGGTTTTATTGCAATATTTATCTACTTCACTCCAAGCTGCAATATAAGTAGAAATCTGTGTTTTCTTGCAATAGTTTGCCTTTGTGTTCAGATGGCAACCAATGTGACACTAGTTAAATATTCTCATGTTTTGACACAACAAAAACTGCAAAGTACTGCAATACTATGCTTGTTCAGATGCATCATAAGCTTCTCATGGAGTCAGAAAGTTTAATATTGATGTGTAAACTCCAGAATGGAAAGTGAAAGTGCAAAGCTTGGTCCTATAATGGAGATTATACCATTCTTAGCTTCCTGAGCTCCTTCCTTCCTACTCGTCCTCTCCAGAGACACTGTAGTATAAGACCAGCCTTCTTTTGCTGCTTATATGCTAAAGCCGCTTGGTATCTACGCCATTCAGTCTGCAGAACAACAGCTAGTAGTTAATGCATTTTCAAATGCAAATGATCTGACATGGAAATTTTTATTCATTACATTGTAGCTACTACTGATTTGTAGAATTCAGTTTCTTGAATCAATTTAAAAAAAAAAACCATGTTTGAGAAATGCTACTACCTGAATGATAATAGAGGCTTTAGTTCTCCTTCTATAACTGAATTCATTATGGGCTGCCATTGCACGCAGGCCAGTTTGAATAGCTATAGCTGATGCCCGTAATTCTGTGTAAGCTTTTCTCGCTGTATGAGCACGTGAGTGTTTCTGGATACGGAGTGATGCATCTTCCCTCCTCATATGTTCGTAAAGCTTACGTGCAAGTTGACCTGTGGTGCATTCATTAAAAAAACTTAGCTTCCCATGTAAACAGTTCCATTGAGACACGAAGTATAAGAAATGCAAAGAAAAGAAGAACCTCTCCATAATTTTTGTATGTGAATTGTGGCCTTCCGTTGTGCAATGAATTCTCTCCGAGTAAGATATGTTCTGATTTGCCTCTGGATGAGCCTTGCTGCATTTGCTAAGACTTCAATTCTTCTGGCATCTAGTTCAGCCATCTGCCCTGCTCTGAGGAACACCTTTGTTTTCCCAATCTGTAATATAGAGATGGGGTCCAATCATGTGGGATAATATTTAAATAGAGAATTCCTTGTGGATAATTGATAAATAGGGATCTATTTTGTTCAGTTTCCATCTCTATTTAGATTCTGAATTTATGACCAAAAGTCAGGATTCTATGAGCCCACACTTACACATCAGTGGGATCCTTGTCAGTGTGTGGAAAAAGGCCTTCTTAGCCCTTTTTTGTTGGTGCCATGTCTCGAACCCATGACCTAATGATCCAAACAATTGGTTTAAACCATTGTGCCAAGGTAGACATAGGCGTGGAAAAAGGCCTTCACAACGACTCAAAACAAAAGGAAATCATAGAACCCATCTTTTTTTTAATATAAACCAGTCAAATATTATTTAAACTAAATCTCAAGATTGATGATTCTGACTTACTTGATATCCCTTCAAGCCCATTCTATCACAGATTGTGATACATGCCAATTTCTCATCAGAGCTGCCATAAATAATTGGTGAGGCATCAGTTGAGATAGATACATGGAGACCATGGTATTAAACTCATAGGAGATAGTATGGTATAGTAAAGATTAAAGTTTTATTCTTAAAAGTTGCATACCCATCTAGAGCATCTGGTGCAAGCATCCCAAAACGATCAAGGAACTCATCAAACGTTCTTTTTGTTGGATAACCAGCACAACTTATCCTAATTGCCTCCAGCACACCCTTTCACCATAGCCATCAAATTTTTTTTATTAGTTATAGAAAAAGCACCCTGTTTATTTCTTTTATTTCAGAAATGATACATGGTGTAAAAGTTCAGAAATGATACTCACCCCACATCTCAATTGGTTTAGGACATTGTAGTTTTCAAATATGCCAGGCTTTAAAACAGTGTTAGGCTTCACACATCTAATGTAATGTGGTTCGGTTGTACTCAAGGTTTCCATCAGAGCTTGCAGTTGTTGCTGTTCAATTTTGAAAGAAGGGATGAGAGACCAAAGCAAGAAAAATACCAGAAATTGAAATACTCAAAAGTAGAATGTTAAATATCTAGAATCATGCCATACCTTGAAGCGAGTACCAATTGAAGAGAACTTGGATTGCTTTGAAGTTTCCTCGGGTAACGGAGGAAATAGATTTGCAACAAAAGGGCACTTGGATGCATCCAACAAAGCTTGATGCTCCGCCACAACATAATCTTTGTTTTTATCAAGGAACTGATCAGCTTGGTAGGTAACCTGAAGATTGGAAAAGCTGTAACATATTGAACATCTTATTTAAGCTTCTAAAAATCAAAAGTTGTTAAAATTCTGCTTACATCACCAGCATAATGGTTGATAGTGAAGTCAGTTCGAGCGAGCTTTGGCTTGCTGAAGCGTTTGTGGCCTTTATAAGTTTGGTACATCTTCTGAGCAAATGTTTCATGAGTTGATTTAGGAAACATACTGCAAAAGCCAAGTCAGCTAATAAAAATCTGATTTGCTGTCCTCTGTGTTAAATGTTACTAAAATATGTAGGAGGTAAGAAGAATTAATTTGTTAAGGTAGCTTGGTATCATAATACTGTAGGAGCTAAGTTTTAGTTTTCTGTAATATTGGTTATTGCAGGATTGTGAATTGATTGGGTTTTTTTCTCCTCCTTTTTATTAAGTCTATCCACTTTTAAACAGAAGGGTACTCCTGTTAGCCACCCACCCCATCCACAGTCGTGTGGATGCATTGTAGCTGTTTCACCATGCATGCATACTTCATGTCGGAAACATAATAGATAGTTTCATATTCATCCACATGGAAAAAGTATTGAGGTCCCACATAATAGCCTTAATCCCACCTGCCTCCTAGTCCTATCCTGTTTTCTAGTTGCATGAGACATTTGCATGTACAAGAGGGAACATGAATTTCATACCATGCTTCATCTAGAAGTGCGATTATTCCTCCAGGTTTCTGCATTGAGACATAACAACTGTGAACCAAAGTTCTAATATGTCTATCAAGGGATGTTTAATACATGTAATAACTGAATCAACAAAGATTAACTAAAAATCATCTGTAGAAAAGTAGACACCTTTTCCATAAGGTCCAGTACATCTTGGTTATCCACAAACTCAACATAACTCCAGTTGATTTCTTCTCTGGTGTACTCTTCTTGCTCCATTTTGAATACGTGCTACACAGAATCCAACCATCGTGTATTAGTTCATATCTAATGTACTGTAATTTAAGAATACTTCATTGTGCATATGAATGTCAAAACTCAAAAGCAGCATAGGATTTTTGTTCTTACTTGGTTGAAATGCTGTTGCAATTTCTCATTTGTCAGGTTAATACACAACTGCTCGAAACTGCCAAGAGATTAATAGACCATCAGATATTCTTGAAGATAGAGATAGAGCTTAAGTTAGAAGACAAAACTTTTACTTTGTTTTCAAATCATGCATTTTTTTCTGTATCGGGCATCATATATCGGATTTCTTGAGAAGCACTTGTGGTTTACCTGTTGACCTTGAAGCTCTCAAAGCCGTAAATGTCAAGAACTCCAATTATACTAACTGCATTAGGATCCTGTCCAATTGAATTGTTTATTTTGTCCACGATCCTGCCATGTTTCAGGAAAATGATCATCTTAGTCAAGTGTATGCACTATTAAAGTCAACTTTGACTTGATACAGAATAAGTCAAACAGTTGGAACTAAATGAATCTACCAAGTGAGATAAAGGAAAACACTAGAAGTATTGAATATATAATTAATATATATATATCATATTTATTTATTTGGCTGCATATAGCAAGGTATAATGCTGAAATATGCAGACTTGAGGTGAATATAGTAAGAAGCATCATTCAATTTCCACATGATGAACTGAAAGTGTTTCTGCTTTAGTATTTGATGGGCTTCCAGTGCAATCATACTAAGAATTCTGCTAAAGAATGTAACAACATATTGAAATAATAAGCTCCATCATAATGCACCCTTATCATTTATTTATTTTAATCTTTGAATGTCAATAGGCAGACATTTCTATTCTTTATACTGGCTTCGCAAGACATTCCCAACTTTACTCAACATGAAAAGTATAAACTTGGATTGGTCAAATACAACTATACTTGGAGTAGGTTCCCTCTCTGGCAACAAAGAGAACGGTGAATATTGATAGTTCTTCTGAATGTAATCCTTACCAATCAAAAAGTCTGGAGTAGACTGTCTTTGCTAATGCGTCACGATTCAGTGCAGCTGAAGCAGGGTCAAGAGGTTTGGTAATGTTACCATCTGGAGTAACTATTACACGCTTACAAAGGGAATCTTCAAGGGCCTTTTCATCGCACCTGATAGGGGGCAAAACCATTTAGATGTAAGGACCACAACTTGTCTGAGTTCACCAGGAACAGAGATGAGAAAGAATAATACATGAGCAGTTCAGCAGCAGTCTTAAGATGGTATACAGATTTATCAGCTTTCAACTGGGAGGAATCAATTTCCTTCCCTTTAACAAAGTCGATGTTTCCAAGATGAAGGATTGCTGCGACCACCCTGAATATTGCATCCTGCATTAGGAAAACACATTGTCAGTTTATTGTCAATAACTTGTAATTGGATTAGCATGAGTCATATCATGTTTTGATCATATATCACCTGTTCTTCCTGGTTGATACCGACAACATCCATTGCATTTCTGGTCTCTAGATACTCCCTGGCATCATTCACATTTGCTACCTCATAACAGTTTGTCTGGTTGAGGTAGTGAAATGTTCTTGGGTCAGCCAACTTGTACTTCTTGACATCCTGAAAGGATTAATGCCTCCAATTAGTCCAAATTTGTGAAATAAAAAGCCCAAAGCACAGAAGAATAAAAATCACACATTAGCCTATGATGTTTAGGTACATAATTTAAGCTAGACAGAGATAAGGGACCAGAAATATGACTTCACATTTCTGTCATATTCATGGATAGTTTTATTAGTTTCGTCTTATACTTCAGTACCACGATAAAATTGCATACAAATACAGTAGATGGTAATCACTGCTGTGCATCAGAATCTATTGAGGTTGGATATGGTTGTTACCTCTGGTGGTGCAGAACAAAGCATGTAGAAGCAATGATAGTTCCTTTCTGGGTCTGAAACCTGGCAAACACGAGACCTTTCAAGAAGGTATGTACGAACTGCAGCTCCAGAAATCTTTCCATACTTATCAAATTGGATCTCTACGAATTTACCAAAACGACTGAAGACAGTACATGTGATCATGTAAGATTTGTTGAAGTACGAAACGTTGCCAGTGATGCTAAAAGAGTGAGCTTCGACTGAAATAGTTACCTTGAATTGTTGTTCTTCACGGTTTTGGCATTGCCAAATGCTTCCAAGACAGGGTTGGACTAAAAACACAATAAAAAAATCCATCAATAATACTTTGAACTTCAATGTACTTCGCTTGATCAATCATAAGCTACTATATAATAAATTGGATATCCTTACCTCCAAAACCTGTTGCTCAACTGTTCTTCCCTCGGTACCCGATCTTCCACCCATGAAAGCGAGATATCTCATGAGCATCTTTGTCGTCTCTGTTTTACCTGCTCCACTCTCTCCACTCACTAAGATGGATTGGCTTCCCTGCTCATTTATCATTGCCCTAATATGAACCAAACCAAAAGGAGGGTTAAGTATCTTTCATTATGACTGGTTGATGTTTGGAGTCTAAATATCCACAGAATCTACCTGTAGCAAGTATCAGCAACAGCAAAAAGATGAGGACTAAGCTCTCCAAAGGGAGCTCCTTTGTACTGCTGCATCATGTGGATGTCATACAAATGGGGCAGCCTTCTAAAAGGATTTACTGCTATTAGAATGTTCCCAGTATATGTCTGTTAAAAGTCAGAAACTTTAATTCAATCCCAGTTCTTCTCTTTCCCAGAAACAACATGAATAAATATTGCTATTCAGGTAAGAGACATACGTATATCTCATTGAGAGCAAAGCGGGAAGCAAGATTCTGGAGTACTCCTGGCTCATGGAGATAAGCTAACTTGGTCATGTCATCGACCCCTGCTGGGGGCGCTTCTGTGTCTTTCGGGTAGATGCTGGACAGATTAGCAACAACCTGAAATTCGCAGAGAAACTAATCATACTGATTCTTTTCATCAAGTATCTGTACTGAAGCAATGTTTAAAATCTTCTTCACAGATGAGAGGCACACTAATAAAAACATCAGAGTGAGTTTCAGAACATAAACAGAACCAAAGTTAGATGTATCCTTCGTTTCTCGGATTTATCCATAAGGGCAAAGTCCTTAGATTTTGGCACCCGTAAGGCCCAAACAATGAAAATGTGTACATTTTCTAGAATTCTTGCTCCACCATTTCAATATAGAAATGCTTTATATATACAATTCTGAGCCTTATTTTGGATGGAGCACATCAAGAAACTCAGTTGATCAGACCACTGTCCGCATTAAATGGACAGTTACAGGATAAAGGCCAAGGCCCCAAATTCAGGTCCCGTGGGTCTGAGTGAATGATGAACATCCATGATAGTGACAATACAGAGGGAATGAACTTAGTCTTCACCCCAAAACCACCTTCTCTTTTCAAACGGGGAATGAATGAATTCCAAGTCTGAATAAAGGCTTCATGGATCACCAGCTGAAATCTCCCTATAGCTTAGGTGCCATCAGTCTCATATATGAATTTTTATTTTTCTGCCTCAAACTTTATGACATCAACTGGCTCACATAAGAATCACTTGATTCTAGTTTTGCTGAAATTTCCGATTATTTGAACTCTGGAAAAAGAAAAGGAATGATCTTGTTATGATACATATTTGTAATATCAACTTTGCTCCTTTTATTAGCCAAGCCATACCCATTATGAGAATTTCCAATTTACAGACTCTTATCTCATAATTACTAATCTCTTGTTGATTGCATCCCATTACAAGGTGTGATCATCATCATCATCATCAAACCTTTGTCCCATCTATATGGTGTCAGGTCTGGGAGCTACTTTTCACTGAACCCCATTCACTACCATTTTTTCATCAACTCCACACTCCGTATCATCTCTCTACTTCAATTAAGGTCTTCAATGGTCTTCCTCTTTTCCTGCTTCCTTGAACATGTAAACCTTCAATATGCCTTCAGGCACTGTTCTGGGTCTTCTTCCTCTAACTAGAAGATGTGATCTGTATGTAGAAATAAATATTTTCATAAATCAACTAAGATTTATTAGTATGTGAATGGGATCACTGGATATCACAGAAACTTGTTTTGTTTGAATCCTTATTTTGTCTCTTATATCCCACCAATGATTCTGTTTCTTGTTTCTATTCCCACCACTGTTCTCTGACATTCTGAATAAAACTGGTCTTCCCAGAAGCAAAAGTCAAATGGATTAAAGAGTCCAATCAAGCAACTGTTGATGAGTATTCATCTGATTGGTTATCTAACACTGGAAAAACCAACGAAACAGATTAAATTTCTATTAATGGTTACCGTACTTTGTCCTATTTGAGGTCAATAAACAGTAGCATACTTGTATCTCTTTTCATCAAATCTCTTTGACAAGAAACTAAAGAGCATATCCACTATCACTGGGATCATAGATTCTAAATATTCTGCCAAAGATCTAACTAAACCAATCATAACAAGAACAAATTAAACATGACCAAAAATCAAAATTCTATCATGGGGTGTCTCAGCAATCCATTCATCAACCACAGAGACAGTTCAACAAATCAAAACATTACCTTCCTTTCATTTGTTGTAACTATCGTGGCATCGTTTCCTTTGATCTCTATCACTTCTCCGTCGATCCATGCGAGCTCCGGATCCTCCACCCACACATGCGATCCGATGATGATGTTAACTGGAGTTCCCTGCGCCACCCAAGAATCAAAACCAGAAGAGCAGAGAATTAATTACAGAATTGAGCAGCGGAAAACCCGTAAATCGGAATCTAGAGTTTGGAAAACAGACCATATTCAAAGCCTCAGGCAATGATCATTGGATTTGGATGTAGACAAAGGAGCAAATGTGAGCTGTTGGTTGTTGTAGACTTAAAAGATGAAGAAGAAGAAGAAGAACAAGAGAATGGATGTGTTTTTATGGCATATGATGCTAGGATGGATTCAAGGAAAGAAATACAAGCTAACAAATACAAATACAACTACAGGAGGAGGATTGGGAAAGAGAATGTAATGTGTATTGAGAGGTTTTTTATGGAAAAGCAGAGGAGAAGAAATGCAGGTGGTGGAAGTTACTCAAAAGCATAAGGCCCCCCCGCCAACCTTTTTTTTTTTTTTTTTTCAACTTTTTTAGTGCCACGTAGGATGCTGACATGGCATTCCAAGACCCCAAGATTAAGGAACCGGATCCCGGTTTGGTCCATAAGGGGGCGGATGAGGGGGCGGATGTCTCACACTCTCACCAAACAGGGAATCCGTTTTCCAAGAGTAATGGCTCAGCTCACATAAATTGGTGCAAACAAACGACCCCTTTAGCGTAATGTAATAAATGCATGGTTTTGCATGGATATGTTCACGTACTGTATAAAATTTAGTAGTATGTATATGCACTGTGAATGATCTTCAATCCAAACCGTTGGATGAAACTCTCTACCTGTGATTGCATGATGATTAGTCATTCATATTATAAGCTTTTGAATTACATTGATGAGAGCTTTCTTGCTTTCAGATGTATGGCTCAGATGGATGGAAATGACTGATGATGATGATCATGTCAGGCCCACCTCTTTGTGTCCTGCTAACGTGGCAACCAGATGGTTATGTAGAGGATGAACGGTGGGGATTTTACTTGATGGTGTGAAGGTTTAGAGGATTCCAGAACAATCGTTGAAAGTATGAATTTAGGTAGGTGGGTAGGGAGCGGCCAAAAGCCAAGCCGGCAAGGTCAATCGAGACCATTGATGGGCTGGGGCCCATCAAAATTTCGGTAGACATCACTTCAGGAGTGGGCCCCACAATCTGAGTGCTTTTTGGGCTTTGAATCTTTCTGGGGCGGTGGAGCTGGTAAACGCTGAATATCTTTTTGGTGGGGGTGTCAGACTCTCAGGTGATCCAAGGGATTCGATCTTCTCATCCAGGATCCTCTGAGGCATCCACCCAGAGAAATCCTTCCTTAATTAAAGGAGCAGATTATCCAGTGGGGCCCATTTGTTAAAATCCGAAACATTAAAAATAAAAGCCTTCCGAGTGTACAATCTCCGTCATATTTTAAATCAATCCGAGTTTGTTCCACTATTGAATTAACTATTTGATAACTAAAAATAGATTAACCTTAACAAATCTTGAGTTAAAGAAGTAGACGTTAAAAATAAAGGCCCTTATGGTATATGGAGTGTCTTCAAAATTGTAATGACTCATATGCTAAATAGTCAATCAAATGGTGGGATTTTATTCAATTAATGTAAAATCGGACGATACCCCACCTTTGCCTGGACAGATTTTATTTATTTCTAATGGTTTTAATTTCAACAGGTGGGCTCCATTCCGGAGTTCGACTCCGAATTTCTCAGAGTGAAAGGCTTAGAGGTTTCTCACCAAAAGTGGTCGGTCGGATGTGTGGCTGGCAGTCGTTTTTATCTCATCAAGGCTTTTCTTTCCGACCAAGCTTTTCTTTCTTTCTGAAACACTCTCTCTTGTTCAATAATCTAATCCTGTGTCATTATTTGCTTCTTTGATCTCTAGTTTTTAGAGGTGGGTGGGCCCCACACCCCCACATCTTTCATCTTTTTCTTTCCTTCTTAAATCAGCTGCCGTCGGTGGGGGCATTTTTTTTTTTTTTTTTAATTCCACAAAACCAGCAGGGATCTTCAGATTAACGACTCACTTTAGTCTTTACTCTTTTTAGGTGCGTGCTTCCCATCATTTTTATTTCTATTCAACTCTCTATGTTGTGTCATCCTCAAGCCCAAGGATGGCTGTGAATGTGATAGGGATGTGAATGTGATACGGGTCTGTTTGGAAGCTCTAATATATATTTTTATCTTTTCTTTTTCAATTTTTTCGGCCGAGGTAGGCCACACAAATGAAAAGAGCGGTATTTTTAGAAATAGGGATCCATCCCTGAATAGCCAGGTGACATTTGAGGTCATCAACCAACCGAGCAAATTGTCGTCTAATATGTCCGAGATAGAGATAATTTAATTAGATATGTTTGAAGCAAATTAAGCTGTTTTAAGTAAAGGATTTTATTAATAGATGTTTGCTTTAAGACACATAATATAAATTGGTAAAGTGGGGTCCATACAAGAATTTTCGGGTCAGGTCCTTCAGCTTACTGGATAATCAAAAGTCCATTAACATCCATACATATCCAATTATACAAATATCTAAAACTTAATTGGATTCATAATTGACCATATAGCATGTATTAATATATATGGCTTGTGGTATGCCAACCAATTGCTTATACAACAAAACTCGGGTCAGGCAGGCCCAAACCCACATGACCCAGACCCTACCACAGGTGAGATTTTCACATCAGGCTTGTTTTGGCTCTAGTTGGGCTTGTCCATGGAGTTATACTAATCCAATAGTGTAAGTTTAAATCTCAGGTCAGAATCTGGGTTGGGAGCCATCGGTGGGATCCAAATTCATTGGGCCCGTTAGCCTTCTCCAGTTAATAGAGTTATTGAAATTTTTTTTTGTTAAAATTGTTCTCTGCTTTAAAAACTCACCGGCTCAGAATCTTTGGTCACCTGAGCTGAGCTGGGTCAATCCGACTCAGTCGGATCGCACTTGGGGGAAGAAAACAAAACGAAAAAATTTACAATTGTTGGGCCGGATTCTTGGGATGCAAATATGCCTGACATCTCAGTTTGGGGTACACAGGTAAACTTATTCCCTCTGGTTTCTACAAGTGAGGATATGGGATTTGAACAAGAAGGCCCAGGGGCATCATGGGTTAGCTACAAAAGTTTACAAGGGGGTGCACATGATGACCACTCACCAAACTGGGGCCCACGTACTTAAAGATAAGTGGATGATGGCCACACGTGACAATATTAGACTGGTGGAGCTGGCTCTGCAAATGACTAAAAAGTGTGCTGCTCTTCTGCTGGCTCCTGTCTGTGATTGCACCTGCATCTGCATGGTGTGTTGGTTTTGATTCTAGGGTTTGTTAGATTATTATTACTTTCTTGATCTTTATAGAGTTTTATGGACAATAATCTCCATTAAGAGTAATATACTATCACTTGTGTTTTTTCTTAATCTTCTCCACAAATAATCACCTTTTGTCAATTAATTTTTTATCATCCACTTTGATTTGTAGTCAAAGGATATTTTTTTCTTAATCTTCTTTGCAATTAATCACCTTTTGTCAATTAATATTTTTATCATTCACTTTGATTTGTAGTCAAAGGATGGTTTTTGACTCGTTGACTAAATCTGAAATGTTTTGTTGTAGAAAGAGCAAAAATAACTCTAAATCTAACTTAGTTTGGATTAAACTCAAGATGTTAATTCTAGCTAAATTTCTTGAGTTTAAAGGTCTTTTCATGTCATCAACATGGGTTTAACTTAATCAGATCGTAGATCGTTCTTTATGGGTCACAATAGTTAACAATCTACATTAATCTGATTCTTAATGCACAGTCGTTCGATGGTTGAAAAGTTAATCTTCTTAAATTATAACTAATTTTTCATAATTTAATATACATTATGCAAACTGATTTGGAATGGGCCGTGGACCTATCATATTTTAATTAAAAATTGATCCCACTTATAAACTAAAGAGAATAATTGTATTCATGTGAATGAAGAATGATCCATGTATATACTAGCAAAAAAAAAATAGAGAGAGAGAGAGAGAGAGAGAGAGATAGAGGAGAGAGAGATCCAGGTATATAAATAATCTCATCTTTACCCCTAGCAAATTGGGATTGTGTGTGTGTTTTTTTTAAGAGCTCCATGATATTGATGGCTGGCTGAAATATATATCCAATGGAGAATATTTTCAGACCATGGATCCACCTAAGAGCAAGCTCATAAATTGGATGGTACAGATCATCAACATGCATGTTCAGAAATCAGATCACATGGTAGAGATGATTTATAATATCCAATCTGTTGGAACTTGTTTGTACATTGAATCATGCACATTCAAAGTTGCACTAGGTTATAAGGTTGCTGGTTCCTTGTTTTGAGGAAAAGTGGTCTGTTTCTATTCTCCTTGGATTCTAAAATGCCCTCTGTGCATCAAGTGCCCCCACTGGAACTTTAGAGTTTCCAAACTCCCAAATTCAATAGGTTAGATGATAGATCCAACAAAGCAAAAGGGAATGAACTGGCAGAGGCCCCACCAATCCCATCTCAAAGGCTAAAACCCCCCCAAAAGCATCCTCTTTAAGGCTAATTTTGTTTGTAATTTCGAGGAATTATGTGAGAGAATCACTCCCATGTATCAACTAGATTCCAGTGCCAGTCTATGACTATGACTTGCCCCATACATGTTGTTCCCTCTAAATTTGACAAATACTGTTCCTTTTAAATTTCCCAAACTCTTCTGTATTTCTCAATATTCATGATGCTAGAATTTAGAGAATTTGAAAGGTCAAAAATATTATTTCCGACAGCGAGTTTTTGAAATTCTACTAATCAAGCAAGGAATTTTGAAAAAACACTAAAAATTTCCATCAGAAATTCTGACAATCAAATGCCCCCCTAAAACTCTTCAGATCTACATCTTATTTGGAGAAATCCAAATGCCAATAGATTTTAGTGGTGTGAAAACAATAGTTGATGTAAAAGAACATGGAGAGAACTACACAGAGGCACCAAGTGAAGAAACATGAATTACCCAAACTCAAACAAATTCACCCAATCAAACAAGCCCCAACACTTGTCCGGTTGGATGATCCTCACAATTAAATTAGCAGCTGACAATAGGAAAGTATAGCCAACAACCCATGTTCAAAAGGGCCAAGATTGGACTCTTATGGTCACACTACTGAGGAACAGATATTTTGGGGTACCTGGGTATGCACACAGGCCCATAATATCAGCAGTTTGGATTATGAAAGATTGTTAGTGGGGCCCAACATGTACACCTGTGGTACCACAGGACATTGTCTCATTCAGGCCTTTTTTAACACCCCTTGAAATAGAAATAGTTTTTTTTTTTTTTTTTATGACCTCAAGCTTAAACCCCACCCCCACACAGACTCAACTCACTGACCTTTGTCAACAGGCCAAGTCTGGAACAAGTCTCAAACCATGATAACCCAATTTGGGCAGGGACTTGACCCAGGCTACACAAGGAGTGGTGCTGACTGGAAAAAGAGAAATCATTTGAAGGCAAAGTAAGTAGAAAAGAGGCATGATTTGCTATTGCTATACAGAGCTACAAGTGGGGTCCCCTGCTGGAGGTTGTTGGAGTTAGAAAATGAATGGAAGTGCATCAGAGCAACATGCACTAACACAAAATATTAGAGGACAGCCCCAATCACATGCTCTTAGCTGTTAACCTAGAACCACCCATTGCTGTAATAATTTTTCTTTTGGGACCCTTTCTATATAATATAAGATAGCAGGGTTGAAAAAGCTGCTACACATTCTCTTGTACAGTATAAATAAATAAGTTGATCAAGTGTTTGTCCTAGTGATCTTCCCATCACTCATGCAGATTGCAGACAGAAGTAAATATTAAGTGTTAATACTTAATACCCATTATGCTCGGTGAACATAAACTTACTAATGATGATTGATCTCATACAAACAAAACATGATCAATTAGAGTTCCCAGAACCATATCCTCCATGTGGGGCCCCTATTTGGTGATAGAGGACATTCAATCTTTGGCCTCATTCATGAAACTTGTATTGATGGTATTAAAAAATCTAACCATAAGGCAGGCATTGGATGGCTGAGATATTCCAATCTGGAGAGGTTGCCCATCATATCAGTTGCTAGGTTCACCTAATTTGTTACACTTGTACATCACAGTTATACAACAGGACTATATTACTTGCAAAACAATAATAACTGCAACATGATAACACTTCCATGCTTTTAATATTGCCTTTGATTAAAAATGATGGAAATATAATGCAGTCCCTCAAGGATCATCCAAATTAAGGGCGCATATGGGGTCAAGAACAGCCACAGAATGAGCGAATGCCATTACTGTCATTCAGAATAGCCTTATCCCATCAATTTAGAGTTTGCATCCAAAACTAGACCCTAACTAACTTGAAAAATACCCGTAGCTAACTTGAAAAATACTGCATCTTGGTCCAAGTTAAAAACCAAAAATGGGTCATGTCCTGATTTAAATACTATAGTTTAGACCAACTCAGAACTGAATATAATAATAAGGGACTTTTATGGGAAAATTAAGCCCTTATATAACAACAATGGGAACAAATTTCAATTATGGACACCAGAGGGCTTTCCTCCAAGTAACTCTTTTTTAAAAACAAATTTGCCCATGTCCCAAAGAATGATGACAATCAGCTGGAGGAGAGAATCGTGAGTCCCTCATAGTATGGGTCACCACGATATTACAAGATACATTCCAAGAGATTGTGAGATATGGGCAAAATTGTCAAAAAAATAAAAAAAGAGAAAAAAAAGAGAAAAATCTTGATAGGCCTTCTGGTGCCAATATTTAAAAAAATTTCCCTCTACCATTGTACAAGGATCCAAGGGGTATTTCCTGTAAAAATCTCTAATAAATTATTATTATTATTATTATTATTTCAGTATGTTGCCTTTTTATCTATATGTCATTAGCTTATAACCATGGACCCAACCTGATCATATAGGGTCAGGTCTAGGTCCGGCGCGGATTCCTAGCTTGGGAACCAGAACCTAGACATGAATCCAATTAATTATAATTTGAGTCCCTACATGGGTACCAAACCAGAGCTATTTTTACTTTATAGGCCTATGCACCAAATAGCCAGCACAGTTGAATATTTTGTAAGGACTGAGTATCATCCATTACACTGTTTTTGGGGCAACATGGAACTGAAAACCACAGAAGGAAGGATATCGATTTTGCCATTTTCCACCCTCACCAACCACATAAGTAGCTGATATTATTTTGGTGCTGGACAAACAGTATCCCACTCAATGTTGTTTCTAATTTCCACCACCCCAGAACACCTATTTTCCAAATTTCCATGAAATGCACAGTAAGTTATCCACTATGCAGCAGGAAGGTAGTCAAGATTAAAAATATCATACCTAGTCATATTTATAGTTCTGCAAGAGTCAGGTTTTAGTGTCTAGAACCAACTTATCCACCAAAAAATAATGACCTCTAATAATAAGTTATAACATTGAATTCCAAGAGGCTTTACAATCATTGAAAGAAAGTCAAAGATGAATGAGAAAGGCATAGTAATCGCTCAGCAGCTCAAACTTATAATGCACAAAAATGAAGGAGAACATCCCTTAATGCAGCAACAGACAATCAGTTCCAATGAACTCGGCGGGCAAGGGAGCCTTTTGATGGGATATGCTTCAATGCAACTCTTACAATTCAACTATAGTGGAGTAAACCTATTGGAGTCACATACCAAGAACGGCACCCAAAAGATCCAGTTGAAAAAGAACCTTTCTTTCAGTTCATGCAGAGGCCCTCATGATGATGCCAGTAAGATGAGAATAAGTTATAGCGCCAGCAATGCATTGAGGCCTCCATGCTCAGACGTGGAAAAATAGAATTCTTGGTCTTTTCCACAAAGAATTTACAAGAAAAGTCACTGAATAACACAAACACAGCCTCGGTTACTATTGGCATCATCCTCAGATTCCTCCGACTCACTGCATAAGAATAAAAGTAAACAATTAATAAGGTTCTTCCAGCTTCAATGTAGTTACAAGTTACAACTACAGCTTGGCAATACAGTAAAGAAACAATCTCAAGTTACTGCTCAAATTTATCATATTTAGCTAAAATTGTTGGAATGATATTAGCTTATAAATACAAATGCAATGATTGTGTTTTCATCTATGGTTTTCAGTGCCTTCGGTAACAGAGTTAAGCAAACTCAACAATTTCTTATTTTCAATTTGTGAATTCTACAACTAATAAGGGGACAACTTCTTTAAAACTTGACCAATTGAAATGAACTTACAAAATTGTATTCCAAATTTCAAGCTAATGATTTATAGGTCTTGAAATTTGTCAACATGTATGCCATTTTCTATGACACTCTTTGTCATGAGCCAATAATGTGAGGGACCCTTGTTAGTGGAGGCCCTTTCAAGATCTTTTAGAGTACATCTGTATAACTGTTTTTCCACGGAATAGTAAAGGAGAAGAGGGATGTTTTTCTGAGGAAAACATTTTCCAACATTTGGCGTGAACACTCAACAAGGAAAGGCATAAAAAATAGTGCAATTTTCCGCAAATCTGCAGATTAGGTGTTTCCGATTTTTCCTTTTTTTTTTTTTTGGTGAGGCGGTAGGAAAAAAGATTCTGCAATGCTGCAAACATGCCTTTAGTGGGGCTAACCTATGATTCTTTCCTGCAAGCCTACTCCCATGAATTGGCATGCACTCAAATTTAATATCAATATCCCCAAGGAAGCTTTACATGTTGCCAATGAAGTACTTGCCAGGTCCACTGTTAGCTTCATCAAAAACATAACTACAAAAGAGATGTTTTCCACAGAAAACCCAGGGAAGAGATTGCCTTATTCCATAGCCTAAATGTCCCATAAATGAAATCACATCCTTAATAAATAAAAGAAATTGCAGAAACCTATATGATCTAACCAATTAATAAAAACAGAAACTAAATCCCAAGTCCTAACCATTAAATGCAACCCACACTGCGTTATAAGATTCCTAATCAAACAAAGATGAATGACCAAAATAATAATAATAATAGTAATAGTAATAGTAATAGTAATTGAAAGGGAAATTTGCCCCTTGTTGCGCCAGATTCAAAACAAGAGGGCCATTGGCCCCACATAGATAATGCGTCCATTGTGGATAGGGGCCAGACCCCGTAGAAACGAGCCTGAATCAACAAATTAACAAAAGTAGATTGTCATATGTAAGGTGACTTGTATTCTGCAGCCTCGTGGTTGCAACTACGAGCACATTTCAACAGTACTATAGCATCTTCTCAAACACCAAAAAATAGATAAGAAAAAGAAATTACCCATGATTAAGATCAACACCTAAAGTAAATATAGGGAATGGATAACTAATAACGTTTAATGTTATTTGTGGTAAATATAGGGAATGCATCAATAGTTCAATACCCCCATCATATCCCTTGCCTCGAATCTTTGAAATTCCCAAACAGGTTGCTTGTTGCATATTGAGGCAGTAACTATTTGTGATCCACCACATAACCTGAAATTTCTAGTCACTCTTCCACCACTCCTCTTTCCAAATCTTTCCGCTATCCAGTCCATTCTTGAAGCATATATATATATATATATCTTAAATATGTCCTTTTTTGCTTTCAAATCAGTATGAGAAACTTTGGAGCTTCAGAAGTATGTCAAAGGACAATGTATTCGTAAAAGTATGGAGATTGGTATTATGAGAATGCGTTCCACTTTGAACAGTTCCTTAGTTTGTGAAGCAAGAAAAATTGACTGCTAGTGAATATACCGACCAATCACCGATCAAAAGAAATATGCCAACCAATTTCAAAATCTACATTTTTATGTGCACCAGAGGAGAGCAAAAAATATGATTTTTTTTCTCTAATGAGGGTATCCCCGTGGTATTTTTCTCAGCATGACTATTCCCCTGGACATGTGTACATGCGCAACCCGCAACACATGTGCACCAGCTATGTCTCAGGAGGGACTCAAACACAAGACGTGGGGAGCAAACCTACGCCTTATGCCCGTGAACACATGATTAATTATCATTATATCAAAGGTCTAACATCAAACATATGGGAGAGTATGAATTCTTTCCAGAACATTCAAGAAGCATAAAAATTTAGCTATCCTAGTAGAGGACAGTCTCAAACAATCATATGAGACGATGTGAGTCTCAAGCTGGGAAGTTCCAACAAAGAGTAAGAGTCCATTTTGCCAATTCATATGCATGTTCTCCTACATCATCGTGCAATCAAGGGAATCTTCTCCAAAGAGACTCTTCAAGAGAACCACTATTATGTGCTATTGAAGCAAGATGCCAAGAATATGCTCAAAATAATGATCCCATGAAAATTATGAGATGCATGCAAGAAGAGAAAAATAAGCAAGACGGAAGAAAAACCTGAAGAAGTCGTGAGTCATGATTGCACCAAAAGAGTTGAGACACTAGATACATATTAGATGCATGAATTGGGCTTTGGAGCCTTGGCTGTGGGCCCCAAGGAGGATCTCCATGCTGGCCAAACCACTTGGGAATCGTTCTTAGGGTTCTTTAACTTAAAAGCATCATTGGGAGTTGAATTTCTATTCCTCTCACATACAACCTCGCTAGGGTTTGTAGAATTCGGAATTTGGACTTGCATCTAAGTTTTAACACTTGTTTATTGATTAATGAATATGGGACCAGCAGTAGGTGATGTTTGGGCTTGACATTCACCTACAGCCTACAAGTTACCGGGAAGCATGCGTAGAGCAATGCTAGTCTAAGGGTATGACGTCATAGGGCTTTTGGATGCGAAACACCATCGGAAGTACCAAGAAAGTAGTGACCTTATCCTGGTTTGGAGATCATCGTGGTCTTCCAAATATGGTTTAGGATAAACTATTGGCTTCCATAGGTTAAATTGGCATTGATGCTTGCACGTGGGCGTTGATCCAAGACCTGGGACTGATATTACTTGTAATTGATTTGATGATTCGAAAATAATCTTGGCATGGTTTAGATGGTTAGATGATCTCTTATTTACATATATTTTACATGAATCATTCATATCTAGAGTACTTGCTTGAAGTCGTGCTAAATTTTGAAGTTGTGCTTAACCCCTCAAATGGACTTAAAAAACCTTAACTTTTGGTAGGATTGTCATTCCATACATAATTAGGGATTAGATGGGCTAGCCGGACGTTAATAAAGGGTAAAACTGTGAATTCCAGAAAAAGTCAGCAAGCATTCGACCTAGTTCTCGAGGGTCAAACAATGTCGGAATTCGAAGATCTGTAATCCTATAACTTCTTCCCATCGAGTAGTACAAGATACATATGTAGATCATCATATTCAAACATTGTGCGCATAAGTTACAAGCAATGCAAGGTTGCCAACAAAATCTGCCCATTTTGTAAATCTACGTTGTTGTCTCTAACCACTTGCCTAGGAGATGTGAGTGAGCAGACTTGATGTAATTTGAAACTATGTGGAGTGTAGTATCCCTAATAAATTCTAATGTGTGTATGAAGTCACAATAGACCAAATCTAGGTACCCCTCTTGTTATGCTAGATGGTTATGAAGTATAAAGGGCTCACCCGGTGCACAAAGTGCTCCCCGGCTAAGCGGGGGTAGGGGGAGGGTGGGCGCATGTGTACGCAGCCTTACCCTTGCATTTTTGCAAAGAGGCTGTTTCCACGCCTCGAACCCGTGACCTCGAGGTCACCAAAGGAGCAACTCTACCGTTGCGCCAAGGCTCGCCCTCATGGTTATGAAGTATATGAGACTTAAAAAAATGACTACTCAAACTGGAACATGAAACTTGATGGAACTAGCTCGCACTCAGAGTAGCTTCCTTAATGAATCTTGCTTGTAGAGAAGTATGCTTAGTTGAAACCTTCTTTTGGAGTTTCGAGTCAGCACCACTCAGCTGTTTTAAATCTAGCATAGCTGGGATGCAATTGTATAAGGATTATTTATTCTTTAAACTATCTGCAGATCAGTCTTGCTGGAAGTCACTAAGTGTCACTTGGTACCATACCTGAACTTGATGGTCATAATGTAATCTCGGGAACCATTTATCCTGGCCGAGTATATATCAAATGCATTCTCCCCGCACAAGTATGAGAGGGCAGTGATAATATCCCGTGACGTATTAGCCTACGCGGATTTCCAATCTTGCTTAGGCTGTTTCTTGATGTTTAAAGTTGCTTTAATGATTTCCTGATGTTGCATCGCTACCCTTGCATAATTTGCCTAGTGGTAATTATCGTTGGACTCTGCGATTTTACCCCATCTATATTCAATTTTGAGATTGTACGAAAGTAATTATGGAATGCTTACTTGCAAAGGTTTTATGAACCTAACATACTACAATGGGCACTTGTAGGTGGGGAAGTAATCACAGATACTCATAACGATAATGCAGTAGGGGAGCGCAGAGGATGTAGTCTAGTGACATCGAGTTCTCGTGCCAGAGATTTCATTTTGACTAGACTTCCATTTTAATTGACATTGTAATGGGGCCCTTGAATTTGGCCAAGGATCTCATCAGTTGAATTTTAAATACTTAACTTTGACATTGATATTATTAATTGAAGTTAAAATTTTAAACTTGTCCTCTGTTATAATGTCTGAAAAAGTTACCACTGCAAAGTTTTATTTGACGTAATCTCCTACATGCGGAAAAACTCAACTCGCAGCTCGAAAGGCGGACTTCTTTGGAAATCCAGGTTTCGGGTTGTGAGTCGTGATAGTACCCCTCCATGAAACCAATTTGTTAGAGCTAATAATACCATACTCAGCAACATGATGGCCTGTAAAAAGCTAAAAAAGATCCATATGCTTTGTAAAATGGTCCTAACAACCTGTAGCTGCCATAATAGAAGATTGATTGTTAGTTGAACTGTCTCAACTCCAAAGAATACCACTGATCACCAAAATTTAATGGCACCAACTGGACAGAAAAGTACAGGTTTTCAATCAAAAAATCCATTAAAACTAAGCTTCATTGAACCTAGTTGCAGATCCTTTCAATTCAATAAACCTAAACAATGCTTCAAGGTAAGAAGAAGTTGGTATCATATCCTGTTGGAGGCCTAATTTTTCAGTGTAGAAGGCATGGTCACACCATATCATGTCACATCCTGGAATATATACATTGTAGCCACTAGCCAGTGACCACTTCTTGTGGTCCCACTTTTAACCACTAGTTTCAATCTTTAATCAAGTCACTAGCTTCAGAGCCTTTCGTTCATTTTTAAAAACGATTAAAAGACTAATTACATTCTTTTCAGTTACTATAATAATTACAGGTAGCTATTTCCTTCCCAAATTCCTAAAGAAAGCTTTGTGAAAGCACTGTAAAATATTGTGTTGATACTAAATGACACCCTGTGAACTATATAACAAACTCCACCACTTCAGATAGTAAAATAACTAGACGCCAAGGATAGATGATAATATTTCAAAATCATCCAATTTCCAACCAATAGATACATTACAATTATAAGTGGCTGATCAACAAATTCCACCATTGCCATGCAGGTTTTAAACAGTGAGAAGTCTGATTGAAGTTCCAATACTGGAGATATGTGTAGGTTGAGATTTTATTCACTATCTTTTTACCGAACAAGTAATATAGCCAGGCAAATAGATTCCTCAATCAGTTACAACTTGCAATTCTGAACAATATTTATGGTTTTATACAAACATCAATATCATAATAATACCAGCATATTACAGGACAAAGTGCTACATCTATTACAAATGGCACCCCTGCAATAATAAATTTATAGTTTGGTCTCCGGAGTAGGTGATGAGAGGTTGGAGTTCAATTTTTAAAGGTTAAGGGTTTCATTTTGTTGTTGGATGCTACATGTATGTAGAAATTTGAGAGACTACATTTTTTTACAAACCAACCATATGGTTACATTGATAATAACAATTATTTATAGAGAACGAAAGGATGAAGCAACATAATGACACTCATCTAATCTAATTTATCCAACTAATCCTAACAAACTATCTTATCATATCTATCTTGTATCTTATCCTAAGATAAAATCATTTACTATTCTCCTAAGCCATCTAACAACCTCCCGCAATTTCATGGCCCTTTTAAGAAAGGATCGTGCATGTGTTTGGTAACATTAACAAAATACAAAACCTTTGATCTATAAAAAATAAGTTGTTGATATCTTGCAAAAAGGTTCATCAAACTTTGTTGGTTTGACCGTTTGACCATATAGTCTATCACTATCGCATCCTACTCTCATGTGAGTCTATTGAAGCCAGTGGCCACTAGATCAAATCTATCATGATTCTTCCAAAAACATAAGAATTAGTGTTGTTTACATTGACATAAATGATGAGATCATAACACTTGGATGGACGCGTAGATGGGAAGGAGTGTTTGATTTTATTAAGGAGGGGAAAAAATTACTACCAAAGCAAAAAGGGGTAGGACCATGACCTGTGCAACCGTGCGATTGCTACCGGCCATGGCTCTGACTGACACCATGTAGGAATTTGAGAGATTACATTTTTACAAACTAGCCATATGATTTCATTGTCAATAACAATTATTTATAAAGTACAAAACAGATAAAGCAACGTGATATTTATCTAACTAATTCTACAAAACAACCTTGTCGTATCTATCTCTCGTCTTATTCTAAGATAAGATCATTTATTATTATCACAATTTATTTTTATCATAACCCATCTAATAATGCATTTGCCCGTTATTTCCCTCAAGTTGGTTTTTTGGTAGTGTTAAGCTTGGTCTTTTGTACCCTACTGGCTCATCTTGAATAGGTCATCACTTCTGCTAGACGGTAAAAACACAACCACCACCAGTGCTATGAAAGCCCAAAATCCATGGAGTATTTATTTATTTATTTTAACATGTCCGGAAACAGAACAGCAGTGGGCTGATAAATAATTCTAGAAAACTAAAACCCAAGCTCTTAATTTGATCTATTAAACTTACAAAAGACAACCCATTAATTTGATTTAATCTCAGCTAGTAGAGGAAAACACAAAAGCCACCCAATTTTAGTCTAAAAGACAGCATAAAGCTCCCAGAATCTGCATCGTGCATCTGTAACCAACTTTTTAACATATTGGATTCCACCCATGTATCAATTTTAATCAACCTTTTGCGTTCTCTGATCCTGGAACTAGCCTGGTTGTCATGAATTCACCTCCATTAGGCCTCAGTCAAGATCTCATCCCTAACTCTGTATTTTCTATTGATTACCTTCAACACACTTCAAGTTCCTCTCACAACTTAAGAAACTGAAAATCCCACGTTGCCACTCAAATAGCATCGCAGTACAAATTTTCAAAATCCTTCCACCTCAAATTTGCATACAACAAAATGAAGGACCTTACGAGTTATGACCTGATCTCTTTCCTTTCCTTATAGAATACATTGATTCCTCTCCACTTATCTGCAGTGGCCCTTGATTAAAAAGTACAAAAAGGAAGGCTTGAAAGGCCACTCTTAGCAGTACATGACTAAGGAACTGAAAGTATCTCCAACCTAAGGAGAGGAGCTAAGACTTCAATCACAGTACAAAAGTTGTAGATGTCTCATTTAAAGATGTTCTGGAATTAAATGATGGGTCTCCCAGAAAGGAACATCTTTAGACATGCATAAACATCTACCCATCAGGTCAGAACAATTTAACCATATCCGTAGCCAAGAAAAATACATGAATACAATAATTTGCCTCTTCCTAAGAAGGAAATATGAGCCTCGAGCAGTGCATTTCCAACAAAAAACTTTCCAGTGATTGAAGAAATCTGGGGACAACTTGTTGCCTGTTGATGAGATACACTGCAGTGTGAACGGCATCAGCAAATAGTGTTTCAGAACACTAAAGTTGAGGAACAGAGTATGCATCATTTCACAGATATGTCTGTGTTCACATTCTGCCACCAAGATTATCATTTTGATAAGATGGCATGATCATTGATGCAAGATCACATACAGTGTCAAGAATCACAACTTAAACATGCAAATGATTTGGACATCAAGGGAACAATTTATGGACAATAACAATAATATAAAGAACTACCATTTCAAATAAAAATCAATGCACATGAAACAATTCATGGAGCTAATGGCGCGCAAAGTAAACCCACACCCAAACCACCCTATATTACACACTTGCAAAATTTCATGGATGCACAGGACTACTGTGGGACCCACCTTCCCCCCATCATATGATCAACACAAGCACTTCACACTCATTACACCCATTTAAATTAGCACCTCATATGACTTGTGTATGCCTGCAAATTGATCATGCAAGATTTGGCAACCATCCCACTTCATCCAACATTTAGGATTTGGACAGCTTTGAACCCATGGTTCCCATTTCTTCCTCACAGGAAAGTCACAGGAAGGCTTTCAAACCTCTTATTTCAGGTGGGCCCCACAGGCTAGACTATGAGCTAGTAACAGCCTGACATTTCCTGAAAATGAATGTATTTATATAATATCACGGGAGAAACAGTGATTTTAAGAAAGAAGATTAAATCTACCTGGGTTCAAATTCCCGGATCTCAACCAGTTCTTTTCCTAAGACATCCATCCACTGCACATTTCCCTTCTCAATCTGTTTCGAACCCGATCTCGATGGCTTCTTGAGACTGCTTCTGGGTGGAATCACTTCTTCAACCACCCCATCAACTCTATTCTTCTCATCATCAATATTTTCAGGAGATAACTCTCCCGCATCATCTAGAACTGAAGGCCGGCTCGAAGAAACGTGTTGGGTATTCTTAAATTCCAATTGACAAGGGGTGGAAAGAGAAAGACGGGGTGATTTGCAGAAGCAAATGAAAGAAGGGCAGTGGAATTTCCAGAACAACACCCTCATGAAAAAAATCTTTAAAGAAAAACTACTGCCTACAAGTAGTTAATAAGACCCTTCTCCTAACAAAGCAAAATCCAATCTTTTTCTTCTGGAGGTGATTGCAACAAAACATTGAAACAGAAAAGAAAGAAATCCCCTCAAATAATACTTGTTAAAAGCAGTAAGAAATGCAATAAGTTAAAAAAACCCAATCTACCCATTAAAGAAAACAACCCCAATTCTGTGTCTTTGCAGCAAAGTTACCAATTCCAAATCTGCATTCAAAGGAAGAAAAAAAAGGAGAAAGCCCCACCTTTCTATTTACTGATTTTGATTGTAACTTTGATTGTAACTAAAGCCAAACAAGAAAAGAAAAGCAAGATAAGATAAGATAAAGCCAAACAAATAAATCTTCAGCAATAAAGACCAGAACTTTACTAGTCTTGCTAAGGAAGAAAGAGGAGGAAAACACAACTTGGTGAGACAGGAAAAAGGATCCCAAATAATTCTGGGTTTGGGGAGATTTTGAAGAAGATATCAAACTCCAATTGAATTTCGATGAGATGGGTGTCATGTCAATCAAAGATGTCCCAAATCATTCCGAAAGATCAGTTTTTTACCGTTTTCTATCTATTGCACTGGTAGCGTTACAGAATACATCCATACAGAGTAACCTCCTCGTGAAACTAATTCAGGTCATTCTGTTGTCACACGAATTTTTACTTTCCACAAAGAAGGAATTTATCTTTTTTTTTTTAAT
The DNA here is from genome assembly GCA_012931725.1 of Litsea cubeba. NCBI lineage: Eukaryota > Viridiplantae > Streptophyta > Magnoliopsida > Laurales > Lauraceae > Litsea > Litsea cubeba. The sequence goes on from CM022945.1 coordinate 75,494,194, forward strand.
AATTTTATCCCTTATGTAATTACTAAAATATCTATTATTCCATAACAATTCAAAATATATTTTTCTTTTCACACACAAGCTCATCTTCTTCCCTATCATCTCATTCTCCACTTCTCTCACACAACGATTTTGGACTACTCATCTTCCTCCATCTCCTTCATCTTTCTTTCTTTTTGTACTTGATCTTTTTTTTTATTCCATTTCTAAGGCTTTATAGTATAATGAAGGAAAAAATTAACTATCAAATGGTGTCCTTTTTCATTCTATCTTCATGCGTTTCTTTTCTTCTTTTTTTTTTTATATTTTTGCCACTTTTTTTTAATTTTTTCTCGCTTGGAACGAGTTGCAAGTTCTGATATGTACGGTATTTTAAGTTTGAACCGAATGCACATGTTCGGATGTACAGTACCAAACATATATTATATTTTCAGAAGTACAGTACCAAACAATCATGATTTTTGCATGAAAAACCCGTGCGATGAGACATTAAAATCAACTCAAATGCGTGAAAAAACACTACAATTGTTTGTAAAAGCTTACATTGAATGCAAATCTGTCCCCCATAATAAGTTTTAATGAAAAAAAAGGTAAATCTATGGTGGATGAAATGGTAAAGAAGAAATGGGGAAGAAAAATGAAATGGTAATGGTGGAGAGAAACATTTACCTTTTGGAAGATAAGATGGTGTAGATGACTGGGAACCCTGGAGGAATGCCGGAGAGACCGAGATGCCGGAGATGTGGAGTGGTCCGGTTGTGATTTGTGTGTGGGAAGAAAGGGAAGAGGATGTGTGTGGGAAGAAAGAGGGAAATGAAAAGATGGGTAATGTGGGGATTTTTGGTGTGTGTGGAAAGAAGTAATATAAATTTTAAATTATAGTGATGTGTGTAAAGAGAATTTAGGTAGAAAAAAGAAAATTCTGTGTGCCCGTACAATCTCCCAACTAATTAACTGTTGAGAATCTTGAAATATTTATCATACCCTCTTTCATCTCCTCCATCCTCCACCATGTCCTTGCTTTTTTATCCTTTGTGTGAAAGAGACAGGGAGAATGACAAAGGAACAAGAACAAAAATCATTCCATTATACAATATTAAAGCCATGGCTTTTGAAGATAATTTTGACCATAACTTGATTTTGACACTTCCAACATGTAACTACTAATTTCCTCCCTCTAATTTTACTACCCTTTTTTTCACTTTTTTTTATTAGAACTTCATTTCTATTCCTATCATAATCACCAAATTATTATTATGAGTATTTGAGGATTGATTTAGCGTAATCTGAAAAAAAAATTACTTTTCGCTTATTGGTAAACATGCTAGCATAGATTACTCAAATGGAAGGTGAGGAAGAAAAATGGAAGATTTTATTATTGGATGCTAAAGGGGACCACCAAAGCGTTAGTATTGTAGGATTACTTGACTCATATATGGATGTATATGGGAGTTTTTTCTGGCCTTATTTGTTCATGTGCGCTCAGTTTTGACTAGCTGATTGATGGTGTGATGGATCACTCTCACTCCCACCTGTAGTTGGCAATCTATTGAATTGAGTTGAGTTGAGTTGAGTTGGGTTGGGTTGGGTTGAGCGAAAATTGAGGACAACAAGTATTACTCAACATCAATTTTAAGGAGTAGCTTAGTTGGTCTAGGATCACTGTTTGCATTTGGAGGTTGTAGATTCGAAACTGCACTATCACACGGGAGCTACATGGGAGTTTACCCAGCTTCCCTCTGGGCTTGGAGGGATTAGTCCGGCCCAAAGAGTTGAGAACCCTCCGATAACAAATATATATATATATATAATATTCAAGTATTAATTGGGTTGGAAATATCAACTCAAATTTTAGGGGGTTGTTATTCTTCTCTGTATCATTCCAATTTCATTTGATGTTTTCCAAGATATTGCTGTTGCTTAATATTACAGTAGGAGCTTGGTAGGTTTGAGTTGGATGATGGTTTTAATAGCAGGTATATGGACTCAATTAGAAGTTGACCTTTTCATTAATTAGTTTGAAAATGCCACCCTGAAACCGAACCAATAATGGTTGACCCAAACCTTCAATTACTCGGTTGGGTCTATATGGAGTTGGTGGTCTGTTCAGAAATAGCCAACTTTGGTCCCACAGGGTAGTCATAAAAGCATAATTTTAAATGTCAGCGTCATACTTAGCATCTATTTTCCCAATGGATATATATTGGCCGTATATGTTTAGTGTGATTTAAAAAAAAAAAAAAGAGTAGTCAAAGGATTTGGATAGAGCGATGATCAAAAATCAAGAAAAATGAAAAATCCAGGGGGTGTTTGGATAAACACCTTATATAATATCAATAAATTTAAATATTATAAAATTTCATTATCGCTGAGCAAAATAGTGTCATATTATAATATTGTGTCACTGATGATGTTTGTCAGTATCTTAAAAATTTAGTGGAATTTTATTTGAACTATTTGGCAATTGATGCAGACTATGATATGTGATGAGATCAAAATCGACCACATGTCTTGAATTTATCTTAATGATATTTTGTCAATAATACCACAATATTTTCAAAATACTGCCAAATATTGAAAATGACACAAGAATAGCCATAAATTGGAAATTTTGTAAAAACCTAAAACTAGTTTGAATAGTATGTTACATTCCAAAAAAATAATATTTTATCTCTTAGTTAGGGGGTGTTTGGAAACAAGATATTTTCAAGAGATTTTGTTATATTATCTGCTAGTTTAGAATCTGATCTACTCACCAAAAACAGTTATTTATAAATAAATCATATCAACATTATGATTCCTTAATATCATGGGTAAGGATTTTAGGTGAAGTGAGTTCGTTTTAATCATAAGAACTCAATTCCAAAAAAATAAACAAACCCTGTTATAATTTCAAGATAGAAATTTATGATAAAATAAGTTCTTTTGAATTCATAGGAATTCAATTCGATAAAAAAAAAAAAACCAAGCCTATTATATTTTCAAGATAAGAAATTAATGTATGTATGTTCATTTGAATTAATAGAATTCAATTTAATGCAATTTAATATGCCCTATTATGATAGTGGGTTCATTGTAAAGTGGGTTCTTCAAATTTAGACTGTTTTGCAACCACAAAAAGACACTTTCTCTCCTCCCTAGCGATCTCTTCCCTTCACTTTGGCTTCGATCCGATGATCCAATGGCTGGTGGCAAGAAGAAATCCCCACAGCAGGCACAAAAGATCCCTGATTCACGTTCTGGTGCTGACAGATTACGTTCCAACCTAAAGGAACTTCTACAATTTTCTGATGATCGCTCTGCAAAGATTTCTCTAATAATGATCGCTATCAGGAAGAACATGGACGGGATTCTTCCTTTAGATTTGCCTCCTAGTTTATTACAAGAAGTGAAACTTCGTTTCGGCAACAAGCCTGGTTCCATTAAAAATGTAACTTCTATGGCTGATTCACATATTCCAAACGTGATAGTTGGTGATCTCTCTTTGAGTCATGAATCTGATAAGCAGCAGTACTAAGACCCATCTATGTTGCAAATCTCTGATAAGCAGCAGATCTATGATCACACTGAGGATCCCCGTCCTTTGCAAACTTTGGGTCCAATAGACGATGCTTCCATTGATGTGCAGCAGGGTTTCGTTTGGGCTGATGCTGATCCAAGCACATCGTTGGTTATATATGGCACGGATAAAGGAATAAATCAGAGTGACAATACCCAAATTGTCAAGGTCAAGGAACATGCTTCGAAGAAAGGCAAATCTCAGATTGGTGATGAACAATCTATCAAGATAAAGGAACATGTCCGCCTCATGATGGAATATGTTGAAGATAGGAATGCAAAAGTCTCCCTCATCAGATCAATATTGAAGAAAAACCAAGCGTTTGCGATCCCTCCTGGTACTCCTCGTGATCTAATTCTTGAAGCTAAGGTGCGTGCAAGTATAGAGAAGAATGAGTCGCGAGTTGCTGTTGAATCATGTCCCGACATGACCGTGCTTGAGAAGGATGATCGGAATGATAATATTGCTGAAGTTACTACGAGCGGTAGTAATGAGATAAATGGTGTGAATGCTGTAAATAGTGGGCAGATGAATGTTGATGCCATCTCTAATGCTAATGATAGCATTGGCAAAGGGTTACATGGAAAGGCAGCATGGTCTTCGTTGTTTCAAAATCAGCATGAGCGGCCAAGAAACTTAAAACTCCATTGTCAACCATCTAAAGATCTAGATCACCATATAGAGTTTGATGATGAAGACTCTTCTGCGGCTGTTCAAAACTGGGGTAACGCCCTAGTTGGATACTTCATAGGTAATACTCCTTCTCTTACTGATATCAAGTATTATTTAGCGAAAGCATGGAGAAGTAAGGATTTGGAAATAATTCCAATGGCAGAGGGATTCCTTTTATTTCAATTTGCATCATATGATCTTGGCCAACAAATTCTGGACGATGGCCCTTGGTTTGTGCATGGTCGGCCTCTCATCTTGAAAAGGTGGTCTGAAGATGTAAATATGTGTAGACAGGATTTGGAGACTATCCCTATTTGGGTTCGCCTACCCAATCTGAACTTCTGTTTTCGAACTAATTCTGCCCTAAGCAAAATTGCAAGTGTGATTGGGAACCCCATATGTATGGATCATGCTACTGCTGCAGGTACTAGGTACACTTTTGCTAGAGTTTGTGTTGAGGTGGATGTAAAGGTTGAGTACCCAACTGAACTTCGCATGAAATACAAGGACAAAACAATTATTCAAAGGGTTGAATATGCTTGGAGACCTAAACCTTGTGAAACTTGCAGTACTTTCAATTATGGAGACAAAGCTTGCCCTTTGCAAATGGACACAACTCAACCAAAGAAAAAGTGGGTACCAAAAGAACAAACTCAAAAGTTTGCTAATACACATACTGAAGTACACTCTACTGATGCTCTCAATATTCAGAATCCTAATCATGAAGTTCTCCCTGATAGTCTGAATAAGACTAGTTCTGCAAGTGAGGAATGGAATACAGTTAAACGAAGAAAGTCGCCTGATAAGGTTCCTTCTTGTAAGCACAGCCTACATCAAATGCCTACTGATGGTCCTAAGGGTTCCCATGTTACTTCAAATAGTTTCCTCAATCTCTCTAATTTGGAGGGTGATTCCAATGTTTTTGCTGAAGAACTTCTATCCACCACTGACAAAGTCTTAGGGTATATGGACAGTGTACTGACGCATCACAATTCAGGTATGAGCTCTAATCCGCAGAAAACTCTCTCTTCAATTCATCAGCTTGATAAAACCATATTGATGAGGGGGCCAAGTACTAGCAAGCATAAACTACCTGGGGTGGTTATTAAAGAGAGACAGCCTCAATCAAACCGTTCCTCATGAAGTACATCATTTGGAATGTTCGTGGTCTTCATAGACCATCCATGCACTTAGATTTGAGAAATAAAATCAAGGTTTTTCATCTCGATCTGGTAGTGCTTCTAGAAACAAAGGTGAAACCTTCCTCTCTTCAATATATTGCTAGTCAAATTATGCCAAATGGGTGGGTGGAAAAATCAAATATTGTTCAGAGTTTGTCGGCACGAATCTGGATCTTATGGAGCCCTAGAGCGAGTCGTGTTCAAGTGGTACACATGACCAATCAAGCAATTCTTTGTGCAATTCAATACCGAAGTGTGAGGTTTGATTTACTTGCTTGCTATGGGTACAACAATTACATTCAGCGGCGAGAGGTATGGCAGACTATCATTGATTCATCTCATAATATCTCCAATCCATGGGTAGTGGTTGGTGATTTTAATACTATTCGTTGGGTTCATGAAAAATCAGGGGGTTCAACACGAAGAGCTGCTAGTCTTATTGAGTTTAATGATTGTATACAAGAAGCGGGACTCGCTGATCTTCCTCTTCAAGGCTCTCCATTTACTTGGTCAAATTCTAGTATTGGCGAAGCTAGGATTGAGTGTAAACTGGATAGGGTTCTGGTGAATGCAGAGTTTTTTCAGTCACACCCCTTCATAGGCGAGGTTCTCAAGCCAGGGATTTCAGATCATTCTCCTATTTTACTATCTCTTCATGATAGTCCCCATTTTAAAGCCCCTTTCAGATATTTTAACTATTGGGCCAAGATACCTGGTTTCTTTGATTCAGTTCAGACTGCATGACAAACTGAAATCCAAGGCACGCCTTTGTATAGGGTAGCTCGGAAGTTCAAATTGGTAAAACTTCAGCTCATTGAATGGAAAAAAAGCACATTCTTCCTTATCCACTAGATTATCTGAAAGCGACTATTTAGTTGGAGGCTATTCAAGAGTCTATGTTACGGGAACCATCTAATGTCAATCTTCAGGAGGATGAACGCATTGCACGCTATCACCTTGATCATATTCTCAAGGGTGAGGAAAGTATGTATAAGCAGAGATCAAGAGATTTGGCTGTTAACTTGGGAGATAGCAATACCAAGTATTTCTATCTGCTTATGTGTAACAGGCACACCCAGTCTTTCATAACCCATATTGAAGATTTGGAAGGTAATGTTTATTCTGATCATTCAGGTATAGCTGCAGCTTTTGTCTCTCACTTTAAAAATTATTTGGCTCCTACTATTGAAAGTCAATGCCCTGATCTTACTCATATTACTCCACATGCTTATGTTATTGAGGGGGATGCACAACTGTTGATGACTCCAGTAACAATTTCTGAGATTGAAGAGTCTATAAAACTTGCAAATCCTAATAAAGCTCCTGGACCTTATGGGTTCAATGCACACTTCTTCAAAGTTTGCTGGCCAATAATAGGAAATGATGTGTGTGATTGCATTATAGACTTCTTTACGAATGGTTATATGCTTAAGCAGCTGAAGCATACCTTTATAGTTCTGGTTCCTAAGGGTGAAGATACCCGCTCCGCTCCACAGGCAAATTTAAACCTATTGCTCTAACAAATGAGCTGTATAAAATCATTTCCCGAATCTTGATGAATAGATTGAAGCCTATTATTGCCAAGATTGTGGGTCCTATGCAATCAGGCTTTGTTCTAGGGAGAAATATATCTGACAACATCCTTTTAGCACAGGATTTAACTCATAACTTTCATTTAAAGAAAGGACTTCCAAGACTATGCATAAAAATTGATCTTGCAAAGGCTTATGATAGTGTTAGTTGGGATTTCCTAAAGGCAGCCCTTCAAGCTCTTCACTTCCCAAATCATATTATCGAACTTATTATGGAGTGTGTTACTGAAGCCCAATTCTCGGTTCTAGTTATTGGTTGCTCTGAAGGTTTCTTGAAAGGCACTAGAGGTTTACGTCAGGGATGCCCCCTATCTCCTTTTTTATTTGCTATAGTTATGGAGTTCTTCTCTCTGATGATGGATAAATATGCAACTTCTCAATTGATTCCTTCCCCTTTTGTCAAAGGGAATATTACTATCTCGCATTTGATGTTTGCTGATGATCCTATTGTTTTCAGCAAAGCCTCTCTCTTTGCAGCAACAAACGTAAGGCATTTTCTAGAGCATTTCAAGTGTTTCACTGGCTTGGGGTTAATTGGTCCAAGAGTGCATTGTTCTTTGCAAATTGCAGTCATGATGATGAACTGGCTATCTCTTCAATCTTAAATGTTCCAATGGCAAAGTTTCCTATCAGATATCTGGGGGTTCCCTTATCTTCAAAAAGATTGAATTTTAATGACTGCCAGCCTATCCTTACCAAAAATTCAGCAGCGTTTGGCAAGATGGAAAGCTAAATCTCTCTCTTTTGCAGGGAGGGTTGAACTGATCAAATCCACCCTTTCAACCTTCCATCTCTTCTGGGCGTCTGTTCAGTTACTTCCTCAAGCTGTTTTGCATGCTATTGACTGTCAGGTGAGAGATTTCTTCTGGAATTGTTGGTCTCTTAGATATTTACATCCTATTGCTTGGGATGCTATATGCCAGCCACTAACTTTGGGAGGGCTGGGAATTCGATCCATTTATGGAACCTCTAAAGCAGCCATTCTTCGGCAAGTCTGGCATGTTGTTATTAATAAACATTCTTGCTGGAACATTTGGATCAATGGAAGATACTTGCGTGGGAATTCATTTTGGGATGTTCCTATTCCAAATCATGCATCTTGTGGATGGAAAAACATTTTAAGTCTCTGGCCTCTTGCTAAGAACCATATCAAATTCTTGATTGGTAATGGTCATGTTACAAAGTTTTGGACTGACCCATGGTGGAATGGTGGAAGGCTCAAAGACTACTATGTTGAGAGGGCAATTTATGACATGGGTCGTGGGATTGATGTTTGTGTTAAGCACTTCATTACTGATGGAAATTAGGCTTTCCCTGGTCCACGGTCGAGCGCTCTTATGGAGATTTTCCTTTCTATTCCTCATGAAGTTGAACCTTGGAGCGACTTTGAGGATGAAATTATATGGACATTAGAGGATAAAGGCCAGTTTAGTTTAAAATCAGCATATAATATGGTATGTAGATTTCCTACTCAAACTATTAATTGGGCTTCGTTGCTTTGGTTCACAGGGTGTATTAAGTGGCATTCACCATGTGCTTGGATGCTCTTAAAGAGGAGGCTCAAAACCAATGAGTTTCTTCTCCACCGAAATGTGGATTGTGATTCAACTTGTGTCTTATGTGATGCTACCTGGGAAAGTGACTCACATCTGATGCTCCATTGCCCCTTTTCACAATCAGTTTGGAAGGCCCTTCTCCTAAAACTAAACTTGATTCCCATTGATTGTGAGAGTCCTTTAGAACTGATGCAATCTGTAAGCTTTCGATTACATCAAGAAAAGAAAGATATTCAAACTATTGGCAAGGCTGTTGTCAATGCGTTTGTTTGGTACATTTGGGCTGAAAGAAATAGAAGTATTTTCAGATCAACAGAGTCCACATATTTGATGGTGACAAAGACCATTCTTCAAATAGTTTGCAGCAAAGTTCTTTATCTTGGTTTACTTCTTCCTGAAGAGATTGCTAGTCATTGGAATCCACTAGCAGGGGATCACACACCCTTCCAATTGGGAGTGTCGAAAATGGGGTGGAGACTATTATCCATCACTAGCGTTGGACAGATAGTGGTTGGAATCTTATGGAAGGATATCACTATACCATTCAGTGCACATATTGAACAAAATATTAATTTCTATTCCGGTGTATTTCATATTCTGCAGCTTGTTCCAAGTAATGTTCAGCATCTCACTATTGAGGCTGCTTCATCCTTAACTCAGATTTTGCTCAACCCATCCAAATCAGATTGGAATGTGCATTTTCAGGCAAGAAATATCCATTAGATTGTCAAAATCTTTCCTTACATACAGGTTTTGGCTCTACACCCGACCACTAGGCGCTTCAGCAAGGTCATCACCCGAAGTCACTCAACACATCTAAGTGGCAATGCCATTGCTACTATATATAATGCATGGGCCCAAGATGTGGGCGGTAATTAATTTGTGTTAAGTTTCATCTCGTTCTTTTTTTTTTTTTTTTTTGGTTTGTTCTTTCTTTAAAGGGGGTATGCCCCTTTGGAAGTTCTTCTAGCCTAGTGGAGAGTAGACTTCCTTTATATTATTATTTTTGAGAAAATGAAGACCTAACTTACTCTTCAAAAAAAAAAAAAAATCTATCCAAACAAACTTAGACTGTATTTCCAAAATAATGATTTTTTTAGTGGGTTGTGGTAGAAGTAGAAGTACTTAAATTCCTAGGAATCGATTTCGTCCAAACAAACAAACCATTCTCATCTCTACCTTGTTCCTTCACTATTCACCTTTTCAATAATCATATGAAATAAAAAACCCGTTTTACTATGACCTCCTATGAGTTTAGTTCCGTGGGAATAACCAGGCCCAAATGCAATAAAATTTCTCAACCCGGTCATCAGTTTTTTTTTTTTAATAAAAACCAACCTCATGAGTTGTAGCGACTAGAAGGTTGGGAACTGTAGAGGGAAAAAGAGGAAATGATGATGGAGCCTAAGTAGAGGAAGAAAGAAAAAAAAAGGAGGGTTTGGGAGAGGGAGGAAAATAAAAGAGGAGAGGGCGAGAGAGAGAAGCATAAGGCGAGTGCAAAAGAAAAGAGGGAGAGATAGAGGAGAAAAGATGAGGATCTTGAATAGGGGGAGAAGAAGAGAAGATGATGGAGAACAGGGCCGTCTCAAGACAATATGTGGCCCCAGGCGAAAGTATAAACGAGGCCCCTAGCTTCTATGTGTGACATGAGAAAACCCTCGTCCTTAATCCGGGTTAATTTGAGACCGGCAATGTAACCTATGAGTAGTACATTGGCGGACTTAAAAAAAAATTTGGGTTTTTTTTTTTGGGTTTTTTTTTTTAGAGCTTGTTGAGGGATTTATTTTTTTTAAGTGAATTTAACCTTTCTTGCCTTTTGTGATGCAAACTTATTGATCAATTTTTTGTATTCAAGGTTTTCCAAAATTTTCTTCTTAATAGATAAAATGGCTAACCCGCTTAATCCCTCTTCTGACATAGTTGATCATAGATAAGATTTTATTAACTTTAATTTCGAAAAACTTCTTTCAGTGGAAGCAACTGTAACAGGTACTGTTAATAGTATTCAATAAGCAATATATAAGTTTGGAAAAGACTCAATAGTATCCTAATTAGTGGACCCCATGAGTCAAGGTTGATTTGAAATGCCATTTTATGAAAAACAGGGTATTTTCTATAAAACAAAGGACTTATTTGAAATTCTGATTTTATGAAAATTTTTCAATGATGGAATTTTTCGATGATTTCAGTTTCATTAGAAAACGGGTCAAATTGTGATCAATTTTCTCTTCTAGCTCGAGTTCATTTGAATTCATTTAAGATGATTCCCAGCGAGATTTGATACCTTTAAAAACGTACTTATTTTAGAATACTTTTATTTTTACTGTGCTTCTTCTTCGTCTATCTTCTTCTCTGGTTTGGTTTTGGTTTTCAAATGTACCATGATTTTCTCTTTTAGTTTTATCATGTTAATGTTACTAATCCAACAAAATTATGAGGCCCTCTCATGGTGAGGCCCTATGGAGAAGAGGGGAAAGGCGATTGAGGGAGAGGGGTGACAAGAGAGGAGAGGGAGTAAAAAAGAATATGAGGAGAAGAGGAAGAGGGCAAGAGAATTTGCATGGGAGATGATCTCAATTGATTCATGACGAGGGGCCCGTGAAATGAAAGATTCATTTCTTAAAGATTTGCTCCTATTGGGATATGGAAAAAGAAGAAATCTTTCCCTTTTTAGTCGGAAAGTCACATATTGTTGAATAGATTCTAAGTTAGCGAGGTACCTAATTTTTAGGTAGGTAGATTATATCAAAATCTAACATACAAAACACATAATCTTTTAAAACATCTCATTACCAAACACCCTTGAGAGTTGGTACAATACATATGTCTATGGCCACCGGCAGACTCAATATTTTCATTTAGGTGGGGCTAAACTTTGGCTAGCATTTAAGAAAAAAATTCAAAAGAAAAAAGGAGGAAGAAGAAGAAATAAGTAGTTAAGATTCTAATCATTTATTGATACCTCCTTTCCTTAAGAAAAAAAGAAAAGAAAAAGGGCAAATTATCATATAAAAGAGAATTTGATGGATTGAAAATGACAATATCGCGATACAATCACACTACCACTATGGACTACATAATTGAAGGAAACTCTAATTCATTCAAAATGCTCATCCTGTCTCACCAAATCAAGGAAATCTAAATCACACACATAACACATATAAAGCAAACAAGAATTCCAGCTGCTTATGATATTTTAATAATCTACAAATCACCTATAAAACAAACACACCATTCTCCTTTTAAATATTAATCTCTCTTTTTCCAATCCCCCAATTCCCATCTCTTTCTTATATGAGGATTTTACCGGATAAAACACTTAATTCAGTCATGTTACGCAATCAAACATTTTAGCAAGTGTAGCACCAATTAGAGCAATTGAACCCGATTTTCATTTTTTTTTACCAAAAGAGCACATCGTCAGCGCCGACCATATTTATACTTGAATAAGGTCAGCGCCGACCTTATTTATACTGAATAAGGTCGGCGATGACTCTGTCCGGACCCTGTCTAAAAATCCAAAAACCAACATTAAATGTTTCCTTATAACCAAAGCCCTCACCTTTCCCTTCCCCACCCCCCTTCAGTTTCTGCAACCCTTGCTTGCTGCTGCTGCTCCTTCATCTGAATATACTTCTCCGCCTCCTCCAGATCCATTGTCGGCCTCTACACACCAGCCTGCCTTTTCCCAAAAAACAGAATAAAGGCGAGACAACTAAGAAAGGAAGAAGAAAAGAAGTAGAAGAGAAACGAAATAGAAGAAGAAGAAGAAGAGAGAGAGAGAGAGAGAGAGAGAGAGAGAGAAAAGAGAAAAACCACCCAAATCCAAACCCAAACCTACCTAAACGCAAAATGGATTCCTCCTCCAATCATCAGCAGCTGATGGACACTTTCACTGCACACATCGCTCTCTACCACTCCTCCATCCCATCCTCTTCTTCCTCTCCATCTGCATCTAACCCTAGCAGAAACCTCATCATTCACTGGTTCTCCTCCCTTTTCGTCCCCCACCGCCAGTCCTCCCTCACCGTCGTCGACCCCGATTTCCTCCAGATGCAGTGCCACCTCCTCCGCCACGGCCACGGCTTCTTCATCCTCCTCCCATCTCCATCCCCTGCGCGCCCCTCCCTCCCATCCCTCTGCTTCCGTCGCTCCCGCGGCCTCCTCTCCCGTTCCGCGGCCTCCAACGCCTCCCCACTCGCCATCTCCTCCTCCATCCGTATCTTTGCCTCCAAAGAAGGAGAGCCCATGCCCGCCGCATGCTCTCCCTCCCCCTCCCCCGACTCGCTAGATTGCATCACCGTCTCAGATGATTTGGTCGCCGATGTTGATCGGTTTGGCTCAATTGTGGACGAGGTCTCAGATGGGGGGTTTCTAAGAGGCGATGATGGTGGCTTGGATTCGTCGTGGTGCGAGTTGCAGTGGTTGAAGGCCAGGGGGTATTACAGCGTGCAGGCATTTGTGGCGAATAGGATCGAGCTGGCGCTGAGGATGGCGTGGCTGAACTGTAATGGAGGGAATAAGCGCCCCAGATCTTATTTTTCGATTTTCTTAGTACACCATCTGTACTTTTGAATTTTCATCATCTTCTTCTTCTACTACTGTCTCTCTTTCTCTGTAGGGCTTTCTTTGGAACAAGGTGGGTTGTCTGCAAACGTTATCAGGAAGGCGTTTGATGCGACGGAAGAGGAATTCTTTCATTTGGTTAAGCGTTCTTGGCCCACTCGGCTGCATATTGCATCGGTGGGGTCGTGTTGCTTGGTCGAGGCGATAACGGATGATGTTCTATACGTGGCGAATTTGGGGGATTCAAGGGCAGTGCTGGGACAGAAGGTAGCTGAGTGGCGGAGCCAGCCCGTGGTGGCAGAGCGGTTGTCGTCGGATCATAATGTTGCAGAGGAAGAGGTGAGGAAGGAGTTGGAGGCTATGCATCCCGATGATTCGCATATTGTCATGGGATTGTGACCGAAACGAGTCAATGTCTGTGGTCCACCCGGAGATGAACGAGCCCGAAGCAATGATTATGCACTGCCGCACCTGACCTGTGGTCTTCTTCCTCTGTTCGAACTCTGCAACTGGGTGCTGGCGCGAATCCTCCACCTCCAACAACCCTTGGATTATTTATTTATTTTTTTTAGATTTAAGGCACTTTCTTGGTATTTCAACTCTCTTTTCAGCATGTGGGTTGGACTGCTAATGGATGTGCAGACCCTTTGGCAAAACAAGGGGTGAACAATCAAGTCTCTTTTCAGGCATGTGGGTTGGACTGCCAATGGGTCGGCAGACCCCTTTGTTAAAACAAGGGGTGGGCAAGATTGCTCTTTTCAGTGGGACGATTTAGTAGTTCTGTTGTTTGTTGCATATGGCATAATGCTATTGCAGATACCCTTCAGTATTTTGGTTGTTCACTTGTATGTTTGGTGGTGTAAGCTTTTCTTGATCTTTTAATGAAATTAACGTGTCACCTAAAACAAGAAAAAAAAAGCACCTTTTTCGTGGCCTCTCAATTAATAAGGATTGGTCTAATCTCAAAATCTGTGTAAACAAAATGAATAAAATTCACTGTAATTTGAATGGTCTCTGTGTGAATCAGATTCCCTGTAATTCGAATTGGAGTCTCTATAATTTGAATTGTGTTGTCTTGAATTCAGGTCCCTATTTGAGTCGAGTTCTCTGTAATTTGAATTGGAAGGTCTTGAATTGGAGTCTCTGTAATACTTGTTGTTGTTGACCTTGTTGACCTTATAGGATGTAATTGTATATGGGATGTTGATTGAATGTCATTTGAATGCGTTTGTTTGTACTTGAATGTTGTCCACCGTGATTGGAAGCACATAGTTGTATTTTGATGAAAATCTCAGTCTCAAAATTCATTTTTTTCCTCTTAAAATAAGGTCATCACCGACGCTGTAATAGTAAATATACTTAAGAAAGTATGAAAAAATTACAACTATTGTGTACAAATAAGGGATTTTTGCGTCGGTGATGACCTTATTCTACGAAGCCAAGGTCATCACCAACGATGTAGCTTAAAAAGCATGAAAAAGTTACAACTTATTTGTAAAAATAAGGGATTTCTGCGTTGGTGATGACCTTATTTTACAAAGCTAAGGTCATCACCGACCGCACTTAGAAATTTTTTCCAAAAACAAAATAAGGTCGGCGCCGACGACGATGTGCTCTTTTGGTAAAAAAAATTAAAAATCGCACCCAATTGCTCTAATTGGTGCTACACTTGCTAAAATATTTGATTGCGTAACATGACCGGATTAAGTGTTTTTTCAGGTAAAATCCTCTTCTTATATTATTCATCCTCTTTATAAAATTAACTTATTTTCCAAGCACCCAATTCCCATTTAATTTATTTCTATATATTTCATTTACAACTTCTCCGATAAATCAGAGGCTAGCCGAGACAGAAGACTCTCTTTCTGTCTCTATACAACCTGTCTTCTTTACTCATCTTGCAAGACTGCAAGTCTGCAATATCAAACCACTCAGCCATACTACAATACTCCAATACATGGCAAGGCTGCAATACAACACTCAACACTGCTCAATCAAGACTCTAAAATGTGGCAACACTGCAATACAAGACTCCAATGCTCTTCTTACAACACTGCAAAACAAGCCTGTAATAGGTGGGCCGATGTTTTGAAGGTTTAGGTAATTTCTCGATCACTTTGTCATGTGGGTCCGCCCGTGTATGGCAATTGTTTTTTGTGAGAACTCCGCTCACCATCTGATGGTGAGACTAATAAGTGAACCACACCTTATGATTCATCTGAACTATTCACACATGCAGGATCCTATTTATAGGCACCAAATTCCCAACGTTTGCACCAACGAATGGGCTAACCCATTGAATCGTAGGTTAACTTTTTTAATATAAAGTTGATAAACTCGTAGACCGCAAAATAAGAGGTTAGAGGCATGAGGTTGGCTCCATTTTTTTATATCTACACTCTAATACCATTCGTAGGATCTTACACCCCCATTGAGATCCTACGAGTAGTATCAGAGCCTGGTAGGTCGGGTGTTCGAGTCACGGGATATGCATTTTGCGAGTTCGCAGCTGGAATCGCGGCGGGTGTGTCGTTGATGGAGGGATTGTTGAGGTCAACGTCCACCCTCGCTTCTGAGCGGTCATAATTGTGGTTGAGCCCTCGCCCTCACCATAAAACTATTGTTATGTGCCGTTTCCTATCACCAATTAATTTTGAAATAAATGGTAGCTCAATGGGGTGTACGATCCTACGTAATTACATCTTTTTATCCCCTTATCTCATGATCAGTGAGCCCTCAATCCTCATACTAAGCAAAAGTGTGGGTGAGCTCTACTAAAATTCTAGTTGTTTTCTATATGTGGTGGGCTTGGCCCAGTAACGCGAGTCGGAGCCTCATACGATCCGAACTCCCCACTATGGAGGTACACAAAGGACGTTTAAACCCTAAACCCTACTACACTACACGACTGAAGAAAAATCACAAAGACGAAGAAGAGAGGAAGAGAGCCCTCTTCTTCTCCTCCTTGTTTGCAGGTTTAGGGTTTTAGGGTTAGGGTTAGGGTTTTCTTCGCCTCACAAGTGTAAGAAAATGCGACCTCCGAGGGGCGGCGGCGGTTTCAGGGGCAGGGACGGCGGCGGTTTTAGGGGCAGGGACGGCGGCGGTTTTAGGGGCAGAGGCGGGCGGTTCGGAGGCCGCGGCGGTGGCGGAGGCCGTGGAGGAGGGTTTCGCGACGAAGGTCCTCCAGCTGAAGTCGTAGGTCTGTCTCTTCTCTTCTCCTCTTTGATTTTTTATTCCTTTCTCTGCATTGTAAGTCTTTTGAATCTCAGCTTTTGTTCATTGCTCTTTCGCGTTCAAGATCATTTGTTTTGCTTTGGTTCGATCCTTCCATGTTTTGTCTTCAATTTGTTGAAGAACGTAAATGATCAGAGTTTCCACAAGTGGGGCCCAGATTTCATTGGCAAGACCGTTGATTGGGGGCCACGCAATGGATGGGCAAGTGTTGCAATGGAAGTGGGTCTGTTCTGGTTGACCCCATTTTGATGGTTGTACTTGAAATCCCAATGGCTGCTTGCTAATGGATTGTTGTTTAAACAAGCTTGTGAAAATGGGCTCATTTTGTTTGCATCGAACTGAATAGATTGGAAATGATGGTCAAATGGGTACACCAACAAAGGATTCTTAAGGAGGTGAAGAGTGGATGAGATAAGTTGGAGATGTAGATGCAATGCAACCTTGGCTTTCCTACGATTTGAATTACATGGATTGTTGGCTGGGTTGGGTCTTAATTTCCCATCCCTTTTTAATTCATTTTTCGTTAAAGGGGAGATTATTTGATGGACTTTTTTGGATCTTCATCTCTGTTTCTTCAATCTTAATCACTTTAAGAAATACAGGTCTTCTAATTCCCAAGAGTGCAATTACATGAAACTAATGGACCCTTTGGGGAAAAAAGAGAGGGTACTGGTAATTTAGGCCCTTTTGAGTATTTTTTGATTCCAGGTTTGAGCTTTTTCAGTTTTATGATCTATAGAGAGTGTTGGGTTTTTTGTTTTTCCACTAAATCATTGTATCCCCTGTTTTCATCTGATTTACATGGTCAATCATTATATGCAGAGGTTTCATCATTCATGCATGCATGCGAGGGAGATGCCGTCACAAAGCTCACCAATGAGAAAGTACCTTATTTCAATGCCCCCATATATCTGCAGAACAAGACCCAGATTGGGAAGGTCGACGAAATATTCGGCCCCATCAATGAATCTGTGAGCTTAATTTGCTTTTCTAAATTTTCTATGATGGATTATGTTTTATGATGTTGGGTCTTTATGCATACTTGAAATGCCTGAATTTCTCCTATTTCTTTTTGAAGTACTTTTCTGTTAAGATGATGGAGGGCATTATAGCAACTTCGTATGCTGCGGGAGACAAGTTTTACATTGATCCAGCAAAGCTTCTACCCTTGTCAAGATTTCTCCCACAGCCAAAGTACGCTTCTTCCTTTTTTTTAGTTGTATTACAGTCTTTTTTTTTTTGAATAGTTAGTTGTATTATAGTCTTTTCTTAAAGTATATGTGCATTGGTGATTTGGGTATTTTCTTGTGGTTGACTTTGATAAATCTTTATTTTGAAACCTTTGATTCCCTGTCTAAACATTGTATCTGTGTATGTAATTCAATCACGATCCAAGACTCGGTACTCAGTAACCTGTAACCTCTCTAAGCTGCATTTGAATGGAATATAACTTGAAATTACACTAACAAAAAATCCTAACAATTTGTTTTTGCCCTTTGACTTTTGGATTTGGACCATTCGCCAAGTCTGTATGCTTTTGTGCTATATTTTACTCATGATGGAGCCTTACAGCAGGCTTGGTCTAGATGGATTGTACAGTGGTTGAGATTTCACCTTTTAAGAAAATGTGAGAATCTCTCAGCATGGTTCACTACTTTTCACATCTGCTTTGGGATTATATAAACTCATAGCATCCTTTTTCATGGCAGATGAACAGAACTGACATGGTAATATTCCCAATGGACAACATTTATTTATGGCTAGCTTGTTCTTACGCTTAAAGAAAATCCATTTTTTTATTTTATTTTTGTGTGTATTTGTAAGCTAATCACTAATGATTATTTCTTAAAGGAGAGAATAAATAATGCAATATAAAGCTAAACAAATCTATTCCTAAGGCAGGCAACAACCTCACCTCTACCCTTAGAAAACTTGGCTAGCCAAAGTTACTAGTCAAATGTCAGCAGAGACTTTGAAGCACCGCCCTTTGCTAGAGACAAAAGTTGGCCACCTAAGGCACATGAGAGAACAACACCCATGCCCATTCAAGAGTCCCTTCACTTATCTACCCATGACCTTATTTTCCAATGTCTGTCTTTTCCTCCCTGGCCACCTAGCAGGGCAGCCTAAATTACTTTCTATCACTGAGGAGAGGAAGGAGGGAAAAGGAAAAGAAAAAGGGAGGGGGGGTGGGAAGGGAAGGGAATGGTAGCCTTCTGCATTCCTATCAGCAGGGCTAGAAATTTAGCCTAATTGATGTTCCTATGACCAACAAGCAGCTTTTCCTTCTAACGCATCATGAAGATCCCACCAATGCTTAACTCTGGCTCTAGGATTACTGTTTTGTGTAAATAAATGCTATTATGGAGATAGAATCCATTTGGACTTTAGAATAGTTTGATAACTGGCCTTGGTGGAAGCTAATCTTATTATCCTATCATTTTTCTTAAAGACCTGGAAGAGATATAGCAAAAGCTAATCTGATCTCCGCCACCGTGGGATTTCTCAAGTTTAATGTGGACGGGTTTGCTAGAGAAAAATCAGGCATAGTGATGTTGGAGGCATTTGGATAAATGAGAATTCTGAAATTTTTAGGAACTCTCAGTGTCAATGGGGATTATGGAGTTTAATGAAGTAGTAGATTGAGGTATTAGAAAACGTTGGTGTGTTTCACAAATCTCTTAGGCACCTTGATTGTGGGAAGCAACTTTTCGAATGAGATTTGCTTGGGTGACTGGCAAGAGCACTAATTCTGAAACCATTCAAAAAAAAAAAAAAAGAGCACTAATTCCGAAGCTGACAATCTAGCTAAGGGCGTGTTTCATTAAAGGATATCTGAGAATTCTTGTTTGGGGGGATGCCTGAATTCCCTAGAAGCTGCACCCCAAGCTAGATTCACAAATGCTCAATGCCTACTAAGCATTTTGAAAGCTGGATATTATAGAATTTAGTAAGCCAAAAGACCATTGGATATTTGGAGAGTCTGCAAACCAAACATGGTATTTGAAAAGCTTGGGGACAGCTACTGACATGCTGTCAGAAATCTGCAATAGCAAGAATTCCAGTCTCGCAAACAAACATGTCCCAAGCGCAGCCCGTAAGAGATGTGTTGATGTTTGATTTGTGAAGTATTTGTTGTATCCTTTGTTCATTGTTTGTTTGTTTTTTTACCTGAATGATACTCATGTCAAAAGTTGCCCATCCAAGAGTGATAGACCATTGGCTGGTGAGTGGATCAATGAGTTTCAGCATCCTTGAACTTTTGTCAGTTAACTGTAACAACTTGTTAAACCTAAGTGTGTGTTAATGTCTTGGTATTTTGCTCCCTTTACATATACCACAAACTTTGTGACGTTTATCGAATAAATCCTTTCATTTTGGTGGCCCAATTCTAGTTTGATCATTATCACAAGTGAATCTCAACCATGTGGGTGATGCAGGCCCGACAATAGGTCGGCCAACCCATTGGGCCCAGTCCATAGGCCCAAGGGGTTGGCCGACCTATTGCCTGGCCTGCATCAGTAGGGCTGCATTTATGTACTAGGTTAGGACAGTTGGGTTACCTTCAGTGGTTGTTTGGGCTGTCTCTGAATTGTGGCTCTTATGCCCAATTTTGTATATTTTAGCTGGCCTTTTGCTAGTAGTCATTGTTGATTATCTAACCATGACACTTCATTCTTAAAAAATTGACTTTGCATCAGCGTCCCATTTTCATTTATTTTCTTTTCATGCATTCCTTTGAATATGTATTGTAATCATTTAATTTTTTGCAATTGGTTGGTAATTCACTGCTTGATTAGTATATTCTGCTAATGTTTTGTAAGAGTTAAACTGTAGAATCAAGCATGACATCAGGTTGGAAAACTCGTGACTTTGACTCGACTCATCCAATGCATAAAAATTGACTCGGATAGAGCCAACACGGAGACTTGGGAGAGTCATGGTTTTTTTAAAAAACAATTTAAAAATATTTAAAAATCAATCCATTACTTATGAAATATAAAAATACATTTATTTACATACATTCATGACAATCAATTTAAATCAATAAATTGATATATGCAAAAACACTACAATAAGGAGAATAAAAGAAAACATATTGCATATTAGTCCAAATATCGAATTTAAAAGGTCAAATATAAGTTTCAAAATTACATTCCTGTCATCATTTTTAAATTATCGACTCCAAACCTCATACGTAATTACTTATTAATAATTTTAATTTTTTTAAAATTTGATCTGCCAATAAATGGGTCAAACAACTTATTAAAATGAGATGACTCGGCCAAGTCTCCCCTATTTTTTACTCGATCCTTCGTCAAAATGAGATGACTCGGGAGAGTCAAGAGTCAACTCGGAGAGTTTTCCAACCATACTTGACATTCTATGCCTCCTTGGTTGGCATCTCTCTCTCTCTCTCATTGGATGGGGTTTTTACAATTTCACCCTTGTATGCCAATTGCTGGGGTATTTAGTCGTAGGTCAAGAATCTTCCCAAAGTTTATGATTCTACATTACATTTTTTTTTCTTCTGGTGATAAAATCTGACAGTGAATAGCAGCTGTTTCAGAATTTAATATGAAGGTATGCCAAATCAAGGAGGTTATATATTTGGGGGTTTGGGCTGTGTTGTCCCTATTTTTTGGAACTGAAATGAATGCACTTTTAAAAATCTGAGCCTGAGGCTGTGAGATAGTGTGCTCATTTATGTAATTGATGTGCTTCATAATGGAATTATTATGACATTCATATAGTCTTGCGTTCATTGGCATTGTCACTGACTGCAGGGGTCAGCCGCAAGCTGGTGGATGGGGCGGTGGTCGTGGTGGGGGTAGAGGTGGGCGTGGAGGTGGACGTGGTGGTGGTGGGTTTCGCGGAAGAGGTGGACCAAGGGGAGGAGGTCGAGGTGGGCCTCGTGGTGGTGGCCGCGGCGGTGGCGGCTTCAGGGGCCGAGGGAGATATTAGGATGCCATGCAACTTTTTGCTGATCTTTAATAGTGATTTGAAGACCTTTTGGAATTTGTTTTTAGCTTCTATAATCATGAATGGCTTCCTGTATTACTAAAAGATCTTGTTTGATACATGAAGTTAATTTCAGGTAGTTCCATGAAATTTGAAGTTTGTGAGGAATATACTATATAGACCTTATTTGTGAGTTATTGTTTGGTTGTTTTAGGGCCTGTTTGTTTGCTTTAGAAATTTAGAATATATAGGAATTCATGTTCAAATGAGCTCAACCAAAGGAATTATTAAAGAAGTGGGTGAAGGTAGGAATGTAGATGGGAGTTGAGACCTTGACTTTACTAGGATTTGAATTAATAGGGCGATGGGTGGATATTCATCATCTATCTTCCCTTGGTTCACTTTATATAAAAGCGGTGGTTATTTGATGGTCATTTTTGTATATTCACCTTGTATCTTTGTTTTTGACCACTTACTGCATGAATTCCAATGTACTCTATGCCAACTAACAGGCCCTTATAGCGGAGATCAGTTTCTGTGAACTCTCTGTTGATCAGATGTCACTTTTAGAGGTCACCATGTAAAACTGATCAACTGCAGGATCTCTCAGAAAACCCTACATTTGGCTATCATCTGCATTGTGGGATGGTCATTTCAACTCTTTGCTGATTTTGTTGCAAGCTAGAATGTGCCACGGATCAGTTTCGAGTTATTCAGGTGCTAATTGTTTGCTTCTGCCATCAGAGATCAGATTTGGGCATATATTCGCATATCACCAGCTTGTAAGTTGGGCATTATAGTATTATTACTCTCTTGGAAGGTCTGAGCTGTTTGCTGACAAGCAGGTTCCAAAATTCCCATTGATTGTTCTCCCACCCTATTTATGGGAAGGACAAATTGCTTCATGCTTGTATTCATCCATCAGACCAAGAGAGACTTGACTGTTTTTGACCTGCTCTTACAAGCCCGAAACACAATCTACGCATATAATGGGAGCTCACAGTATGCATTGAAATGGAAGGGCAGCTGACAAAGAATAGTCTGGATCCCTTGAGTAAACTCACAATTAGGGGTGTCAAAGGTAAGGACCAGGTTGGGCCCTGGGTTGTCCTTACTCTACCCTCAATATTTGCAGGGCTGGGCTTAGGTGGGCCAAAGCCTTGGGATCCCTCGGCCCTTACTCAACCGTCGAGGGTCAGGGCAAGGCTCGGGTCGGGGCCTTAAACAAGAAAATCAATATTTATTTATTTATTTTTACATTGTTACAAGTATCAAGTGTCAAATGAGTTTTATCATGTCTAACTTTTACTGCAAAGGGACCACTAAGAAAATATTTGATGAATAGAAGCTGGCTATAAAAACTTTTTTTAATCAAATAGAGTCATAAGCGATTTGGTGAATTGGGTTTTAGATGTACGGTTTTATTTATTTTGTCAAAAAAGAAAAATAGTTAAAGAGTTTGTTCTATCATCTTACACCTTTTAAAGAAATTTCTACATATCAAATCATTCCAGCAGAGTATAAAAACTTTTTTTAATCAAATAGAGTCATAAGCGATTTGGTGAATTGGGTTTTAGATGTATGGTTTTATTTATTTTATCAAAAAAGAAAAATAGTTAAAGAGTTTGTTCTATCATCTTACACCTTTTAAAGAAATTTCTACATATCAAATCATTCAGCCAGAGTGTTATTTTTTAGAAATTTAAATCATTTACGTTCACCTACCTTTTAGAAATCAACATTATTTTTAATTTAACATCGATTTGACTATTAAGCATTGTTGGATTTTAGTCAAAAAAATAAATACGCTTAAAAAATTGCTATTATTAGCTTAGACTCTAAAATTTTGGGAGTTATAATTATCTAATTAAACAGATATTTGGATCATCCAAGTTCTGTATGCATACAAACTACCGTTATGAATTGGTTGGCATCTCAAGTCACTCTATGGAGGAAAAAGTGTATCCTTATTTACAGTATTATACCCCCTTTTTCACTAGCAAGAATATATAAAAATAATATAAAAGCTTAAATAATAAGCAATAAAATTGGAAGGGATCAAGCGCAACCAAGCAAGCTTAAGTATAATATAGTACGTAACTAAAATAATTGAATAGAGACATAATGAACCAAGTATGTGTGTATGGATCTTTAGGGCATTTTGTAATGGGTATGGGGTATTGGGGTTATGAAATTGCCTTCGTATTCCCGTTTTATTATTGCTAAGTGATTGTTATAATGGCATTTAATATATATATATATATTCACATATATAAATATATATTATGTAAAATAAACAAAAGTAGGAGGGTCATGGCTAGGGCCAGGTCGAGCTAGTACTATCCAAGCCTGTTCCTTCAATCTCAGGACTTGCAAAAAATTATCCAATCCTAGGGCTTTTCCTTAGAAACAAAAACCCTTATTTTAAGGGCCTTATGAGGCCAGGCCCCCTTATTGCAGAGCCAAATTGGCAGGCCTACTCAGAGTGGAGATCATCGTTGAGCATTTCAAAACAATCAATCTCCTAGTGTGTCATGTGTCCTCAAATTTTACCCCAATAGAAGCCAGTCCAATTCTCAGCAAGAGATATGCAGGTGCAGTGCTTGACAATTGTTTTATAATGAATAAATACATGGCGATCACACCATGTGTAGTTATGAACAAACTTGTGGCGATACCTAACATTTTCCTTACTGAAGAAAATTGACTGCAAGGGATGTATTCCATGCTATTGCTATAAGAACTAGGGGTGTCCATGGCCGGGCTGGGCTGAGGCATATCCAGGCCCAGCCCCATTTTAGAAACACGGGTCATATGCATCCCAAGCTCGACATGAGCCTAAGGTGCCGAAGGCCGAGTCCAGCCCACCTCATGTCGGCCCGAGCCTCCAATTTAGTCAATAGAGCCGGGCTGGGCATGGCTGCGCTTTCTATCACTTAATCCACGCCTGACCCAAATATTAATCGGGCCATAATTTAGATTCAGGCTTTGCTTGAGTAATAAAACTCAAGGCCCAAACCTGGCCCAAAGTGGAATGGGCTGGCCCTTGAGCACTCATAAGAACTGCGAGAAGGATTATTAAAGAGGTGTTGGATGACATAGATGCAACCCTAATCTTTCCTAGGATTTGAATTACTTGAATGGTGGTTGTATATTCATTTCCCATCTCCCCTTGATTCATTTTAAATAGAGAGATGATGTGATGGTCATTTTTAGATATTCACCTCTGTTTCTTCAATTTTAACTACTTTCAGAAATAGAAGTCCTACAAATCATATGCATTCAATTACATAAACAAACAAGCCCTTAATGATTAAGAGGTGATAAAACAAGGTAGGCAGCAATCACCAACTCACACCAACAAATGCCCAGACGCATCTGAGTTCTTTTTCTTCTTTCTTTCTTTTTTTTTTTTGCTGTCATATCTGAGTTCTATGTTTTATGTGTACAACTGTACTCCTGCAGGGCGTGGGAATCAAACTTTTTGATCTATGCACCTGTGGCTTGAATCCTACTCAGATAGTCATAATTCAGTTGTGTATACAACTATACATATATCAATCACATGTTTAGTACCTACCATAATAGTCATTTGGCTATTGCTTTCTTAATTTAGATTTCCTGTTACCAATCCAAAAAATAAAAGGTTCTATTACTTACTAACAGATGATGCAAAAGGCAATCTTGCATAAAAACAAGAATAGTCAACACGTCAAAATTGACATAAAATTATTTGAAGCACCTTTGATTGCATAGCTCCTGTTCTGTTCATCAGGACACCATGACCATTATTTTGGGAAATGGGATACAAACAGAGGGGGTTAAAAAAAAAACACTTCTCCACCATTATTATCACCACCACCATCATCTCAGGCTTCCCAGCCTCTGAGGACAGTTGCTCTAGCTACTCGGTTCACTCCGAGGGTAAACGCTCCCATGCGGAGATCACAATTGTGGCTCTTGCACATATCCTTTACATCTTTGAACCCCTTGGTCATGTATGTTTTCAGCTCAGTGTTCACCTTCTCTTCATCCCACATAAAGCCTTGGATGTTCTGTAGAGTTAAAAGAAAGTAAAATTAGAAAGCTTTAGATCTTTTGTCATCTAATTTGGCTGCTGATATCAAAATTCGAAGCCCTGCGAATCCTAGTCGCACAAGAAAAAATGGGCTATGTGACTGGTGGAAAAAAGTGTCACACCAATGTGGTTTTCATGGCCTCTGTGAACAAACCAAGGGAAAATAGGCCCTTGTTCTCACAGGTTATGAGTAAGAAAAGCATTTCTATCATTAAAATTTCAGAATACGGAATTTTTGTGCAGCAACCTTCTTCTACAAGTCTTTTTAAAAGAAAGAAGATAGTTCACATAAAGTGTTCTTGATGAATCAAAGATGCAAACACACGGTTAAAAGGCTGGTAAGACTTCTCATTGGTATATGGTGAGAAGTCTTCCCATAGAAATTAGGAGGCAATTACCTGAACCCACTCAAAGTAACTCACTGTAACACCACCTGAATTTGCAAATATATCTGGCAAGATGACAACACCTTTCTTTGATAAGATCTGCAAATATGGAATGTAGAACTCTGAATTTATGATAAAAAAACAGAGACTTTCTTCTGTTGCTAACTGCATAAAGATTCAAAAGCATATAAAACTAAGGAAATGCTCACCTCATCGGCCTCTGGGTCAGTCGGATGGTTCGCTGCTTCAATGATGAACTTGGCCCTAATTTCATTTGCATTTTCCCTTCAACAGATAATAAGGATATATTTAAATTTGAAAGTAACTGATATCTTTAGAGTTCTGGAAATTAATCAGATAAAAAAATTGGGGGTATCTCACAAATTTGTGTTTCTTACAAAGTGATGATTTATAAACTCAAAATAGAAAAAAAAAAACAAAAATAATTTTTCTAGTAGAGAAGGGTTCGTTTAACAACTTTTTAAATAGAATTGTAAGTTATAACCACCAGAAATGTTATTATTTAACTATGATTCTACATTCTTTACGTGCCAATGTTACATATACACGATTTTTTAAACTATGAAAGCCAAACAATTTTAGGATATGTCTAACTGCTCCCATCGCAAGTCTTCCCCTCCTTTGGCAAATGAGAGAGTAACTGGATTCAGGTGGAGCAAATGTCAATAGGTTTATTCCTATTTCTCAGGGAGATTTATTGTAGCGAAGGTTTTGGCCATTAAAGAAGCTTCAAGAAATGTTTCGTCCATTCTCAAGGAAATAATTGTGGAAAATGATCCTGCTAATGTGATAAGGCAGTTGTCTTTGAAGGGGAGGCTGTCCTATCTGTTGTAATGTTGTTTTTCTAATAAAACCAAGATCCTCCTTTGTTTGGCAGTACAAGTCTTTTATACTGACATTTTTCTCTTTTTCCATTTTTTATTTTTCTTGTAGCCTCCTTTCAATGAAAGTTGCAAAAAAATGTCAGTATTTCTTGTTCCTACATGTTTTCTAAGACTCCCACCAAAGAAAGCAAGCAAGAAAGAAGAGTTCAGAGAAAAAACCTGTTGATCGCACCCCCAAGGGCAGCTGGAATGAGAACATCACAGTCTTCCACCAATAATGACTTGGGATCAATAGGATCTCCACCATCAAAGCCTTTGATTCCACGGTTCTCTATGGTGTGTTTGACTAGTCTTGGTATATCAAGACCTTTGCTGTTCTTTAAGGCTCCTGTAATATCACTGATTGCAACAACTTTCCCACCATTTTCACTGATTAATTGGGCTGCCCAAGAACCCACATTTCCAAATCCCTGTAAAGTTTTAGAAATAAAGATATTTGCTTCAGAAAATGACTCAGTAGTGGAAAGCAACACATGTAGAGCAATAAATAGTTTGCTTTCCAATTCGCTTTTCATTGAAAACTCCTGGATAATTTACTTTATGGACCTAAGCAGACAATCCAGCATTTACAAAGTGTGCAACTCATAACTTGTTTAAATTAAGCAGCATTTTATCATAGTCAGCCGCTAGGCCAGAGGTTCTGCTTCATTTTTCACATGGTAAATTGTCAATCCCCAGCTAGTCCAATTCACTTAGATCAGTTAGCGATTAAGTTCAAAAGATGACAGTCATGACACTGAGTTTCCTTACTGGCAAAACCAATTGGATTTCTTCAAGTCTACTTGAGTGCTTAATTAATATAAAACAAAATCTCAAGATCATATTTCATCAAATATGAGCTTGAATTTCAAGTAATTATGACAACTCACGAGTTCTGAATTTTTACTTGGATTAGATTAAGAGAATTATGCTAACTGAGAAGTACATTTTGGAATCTTAGAATTCCTCTAACTTGCAATAAATGGTGAATCTATTGACAACACATAATCAATTCAATCTGTGTTTTAAGGAAACAAGGAGTTCCCTATTCATCAGCTCTGTTTAAATATCAGAACGATGCCTTCTTTATGAGAACGAGTGAAATATTTCACCCCATGTACACTAATTGTGTGAATGTGGGTGCTGCTTAAATTCTTCCAGGTAACTCGTTAGGATTTTGTGTGAGTTGCTTCTGTGACGGCTAGAAGGGTTACATAGACTAAGTGACTGGAACCAATTAATGCACTAAAGGACATTGACCTGTATAACAAATCTCTGGCCAGAAATGCTCTTCCCATACTCTGCAAGCAGGGCCTCTGTTGCAAAGAGAACCCCCCTTCCAGTAGCTGCATCTCTACCTAGAGAACCACCAAGATCCTGCCATAAAACAAGAATTGAACACTGTCAAGCCACAGTCAGAATAAAATTTAGGAGAACCACTCAAGCTTCCCAAAAGATCAGAAGTTTTTTTTTAAGTTCTTGTGAAAAAAGGAAAATGATCAAAGTTACATATGATGTCCATAAAAATTATTATTTTTACAACACTTTCAAGGCTTGTTTTCCATGAGTTGGTTTAATCCAGAATTAGAGTCAATCATATGGTATTTCTGAAGAAAAAGAATCAGCACATCCCTGAAAAGAATTAGTTCATTCCTTAAATACTGTTGGAGTGCCTAAAACAAGTGGGTTTTCAACTGGACTTTGAGAGTTCCTAGCTCAAGGAAGTAATCCCAGTCTTCAACATTTCAGAGATTCCATTCAAAATTTTAGAAATCAATTAATCATTATTAAAAGAAAATGGCCTTTGGAAAGACTGGTCCTAATTATGTCTATTGCATCAAACATGACCTTAACAATAACAAGTAAGTCATAAGAAAGTGAATCTTCTAACACATTTATCTCTGGAAATTGAAAAATTTTATAGTTTCCTTGCAATTTATGTATCAGTTGACCCCATCCCAATATTAACAGCACAACAGTTTTCAAAGAGTAAGACAATGACCATCAATTCACAAGCTCTGGAATTTTTATTTTTGTTTTGTTTTATTTTTTCCTCTAAAATTCAACCGATGGCTCTTGAAAGTTTTGACTGCTGTCAAATGAAGACTTCCTGATTTGAAATAAAAGGTGAAACTCTGGAACATTTAAATCATTAACGTCAAACAAAGGGGCACTAAACTTTAAGGACACTAAGTCACAAGCATAATTGTTTTGGTAGAATGCAATCACTAACATCAAATTTAAAGCATAACTGTGATACACACTGTTTACCTTCAATGGATGATTTCAAATGAGAAAGGACTTCCAGTTTATGATACTCACAACAGGTTTTCCGGTCACTACTGCAGGCGAATATCCATGGAATTTTGAGTATTCATCCAGTATCCAAGCCATTGTCTGTTTCAATTTTCATAATATGAAATGGTATATCAAAGAAAGCTGAAATCCACAAGAAACAGCACTGTAAAACTACAATGATGATGAGAAAAAGGGAGTAGTAGATGGGGTGCAAATTCTAATATATAAATCATTTTTCATTTTTTTTGTAACTAACCTGTGCATTTGTTCCCATATCAGGTGCTGGAACATCTGTATGTATTCCAATCAGATCATGTATCTTCTGTGTGAAAACTCTGGTCAATCTCTCTAGCTCTGATATGCTTAAATCCCCTGGATTACAACCTATGCCACCTTTTGCTCCTCCATACGGAATATTTGCCACTGCAGTCTTCCATGTCATGAGTTGTGCCAGGGCATTCACTTCATCTGGGTCGACCTACATCATCCAGAGATGCCAAATATAAGGCTAGACTGACAAATCACAGATGCATAAAGGAAGCAATATCCATTGATATGATCCCAAACCAGAGATGGGGAATATTCAATATGACCATGGAGAATTTCATGTATTCTGAGAGTAAATTTTTTATCAGTTCTCTTACTCTGTTGTTATGGTGTGTTAACTTGAAAAGTCAGCATGCATGCTATTTTTAAACAGGGCAGGAACTTTTCTACACTCATCATGGTTATAAGCTAATAGAGATTCACTAAATCATGATAATTCTGACAGAAAAAACAAAAGAAAACTCATAATCTGATTCAAAACATGAGAAAACTGACCAACCTCTGGGTGGTATCGAATGCCTCCCTTCATGGGGCCTCTAGCATTATCATGCTGTACCCTGAAGCCTACAAAAGATGCTATGGTGCCGTCATCTTTGGGAATCGTACATTCGACCTGCAATTGAATTCGAATGCGATGAGTAAATGCATTTGAAACAGAGCATAGGCAGTGAAAATAGATAATTCGTAGGAAACAACCTTCAGAGTGGTGGAAATGCTTCAAATTCTTAGGGTACAGAGGAACACCCATAATCTTGCTATCAAGAATAGACCAAAAAAAAAAAGGATAAATGTAATTTCCACAAACTTTTGGTTGATAGCTGCAGTGCAACTATCTTCAAAACTTGTTTGATAGTCCGGGAAGTCAACCAAGTAATTCTTTGTCTGGATTCAACAATGTCTCCAAACTTCAATCCTATTAAAAACTGAGAACGGCTTCTTACCCGAGTGGTAAAGAGCGCAAGTTCTCACTTGGCTGCCCAAGGTTCAAACCCTGGCTACACCTCCTCTTCCCGCATGTGCGGGCTCCTTTCTCATGTGAGCGGGGGCAGTCTTCTCGTGTGTGTGGGCGCTTCTTGGGTCCCAGCCAAGGGGGCTGGTGTACCAAAAGCAAAAACCCTATTAAAAACTGTTGCTCCAGTGATTGACTCTAGAAATTTTTTTAACAAGTCAATGAGTTTTTCAGTGTTTTGAAGATCTATATCCAAGATGAGCCCATATATCTTTTAATTCATTGAAATTCAAAAAACAGTAATGGTACAATTGTTGGATTTGATCATTTTCACTATGTAATTTGTGTGGTATAATTCTTTTATACCATTTTACGTTTCTTTTGCTGTGTGATTTGTAGTGTTCCAGTTGTATCTCTCTCTAACTCAATTGTTTTGGTTACCGATAAAAAAAAAAAAAACATAATAAAAAAAAACCATGGTTAGATTTTGAGTAGACCACTTTCCATCTGAATCTCTACATTATCCACTCAGTTATGCATAATAGAGATGGACAAAAAAAAAAGATCTAATAAGAACATTATGAAAAGAAAAAAAAAAAAAACTCGCAACAACCTCAAATTGTTTTGGTTAGGCATCTTCTCCGCCATTGAGGTACACGGTTCAGAGTTCAGACCCTGAGCGGCTCCCCTGATTACTTTTAAGACTCTAAAAAAAGTGGCGGCCAACCGAAAAATAGACAAATAATTATAACTCATCATAGAACCTTGTTTTTTAGTAACTCATGTCATCTTCTATGTTGTAATGACATTCTCACTACTCTTTATCACTGATTTGTTACTAGGAAAGGGAAAGATACAGAAGAAAAAAAAAAGGATGGGCATTGATTATGTTACTTTTTCTGCACATCCCAACAGAATGGAATAAGGAGGTGGATGCATTAGCAAAAGCAAAAGCAGGGGTCTCTAGAGATATTCTTGGGGTAAGCAATGCATTGCCTAAGCAAAAAATTTAGACTCTAATCAATGACATTGCTGAGGTCAACTGGGTTCTCTACAAGAACCAAGGACTGAAAAAGGCATAGCATCAACTCCCAAACAGACCCAATCCAAAGATCTTCAAAAAGAATAAGTGGGTCAAGTCAACTTCTCTTACCTTGATCTCTCTGAAAGGAATAAGCAAGCTCCTCTCAAGCTTAGAGTCCAGCCCCAGAAGCTTGGCTGCCTGCTTGAAGTTCCTACTTGTTGCAGCTAGAGCATTCATGGTTGATCTGAAAATATGGGAGAAGCATAAAATACAAGGACAAAAAGGCAAAACCAAAAAAAAAAAAAAAACAAAGATCAACACTCAGATCTTTTATTTCAAGATGGGTTCTTTGTTCTTTGACATGGGATTCTTAAATCTTACCAGAATCTCCAAAGACACTTGTAGAGAATCTGTCAAAGGGGGCAGAGTCTACAAGGATTGATCAAATTCAAAACCTGAAAATGCAAGGAAAAGAGGATGAGCAGTATGCAGTGGATGAGCAATATGCAGTGTGACTAGATGTCTATTGTAGACAGGCTCTGAAATATGTGCAATAAAACGTGGATGACTGCCGTGGTCAACCAAATCTCTTTTCCAATGCTAACTAGGAAAACACAGGGACTTATACTTGGAAAAGACTCAAAAAGCCATGTGGGGTCACCCACCAGTGTGCTTGACTACTCATCGAAGTAGGGAAATCGACAGGTTTGGATGTGGATAAGGTTGGTCCCAATATCAGTATTATCTGTTGACTTGTAAATCCAACTTCAATGGCTTTATAAAGTGCACATTTTTGTACTTGATTTCAATGGCTCTTTAATGTGGGAATTAAGGTCACGTGCCAATGATCTTCAATGGACCGAATCACTTAAGTATATATTCCTTTAGCACAGGTGTAGTAAAGGTGTAGCTAAAGTAGATATGTGATGTGACTCTCTTTATAGGGGATATTTTTGTGCATCCTTTCCTCGCCGTACGGTGAGAGCCAAACTTAATCGGGCCACCTAGGAACCCACGGATTATGAGACTTGTGGGAGATGAGTAGAGACACCTTGGATGAGACCATATATTAAATTTGGGATCAATCCCATGCCTCTAACCCCTTCATCCGTCGCCTACAAATTTAATGACTTTATATTAAAGGAAAAAATTTGACCATCGATCTAACGACCCAATCTATTTGGATATGTGAAAATTCAAATGGATCTAGTGTACTTAAGGGGGTTCCATGTATGTAGATGGTTTGGATGTGTTATAAAGTCAACTCTATTATGTTGTCCCTCACCATATCATAGTGAGGGATGGATGCATATGAATATTTTTCCCTCTCTATTTATCAAGTTTGAGTCTAAAAAATAGAATAAGAAAGTAAATTTACCATCTCCATCACTTACTTTTGTTCTACTACAAGCCTCTTTCATTTTACCGTAAAAAAAAAGTATATTGCAGTAAATTTTAGAGTAATGCTACCTGGACATATTTTTTGGCATGAATCTTGGACAAACCCCTATGTTACTCCTTTAATATCAGTGTAACATAGGGGTTTGTCCAAGATTCATGCCAAAAAGTATGTCCAAGTATACTTTTTATAAATTTTATCATAAGAAGCGCTTTTTAGTTAACCCCCTCTCTCTCTCACTTATATTTTACCTAATACTATTTAAATAAGTATTTTATCACACCTTTATTTTTCTTTCAACATATCTTAATTTTATTTTTTTTTCTTCTATGATGTAACATTTTTTTCACTTTTTTTCGTTCACACATGTAAACAAAAATGCTCGACTTGAACTGACCCTAAAAACCCTAACTGTAGACTCTTTTATGGGTTATGATAATTCAACTGTGTTAGGCTCCACTAAAAGATTTTGAAAAGGACCCCTTGATATAATGGGAAACTTTCTTCTTTTTACACCGACTCTTTAGAATTTTGTATTTTTTATGCACTGGCTCCCTCGAGGAAGATCTCCTTATTCCACCACCAAGTCTTAAGCCTACAATTGTGGTCCAAATCAACTAAAGGGCCGGGCCGGGCCGGGCTGGGCCGGGCCAGCTTGTGCCCGACATCTGTATCAGGCCCATTTAATATATGGACCAGGCTTGTATTAAGTGATAGAAAGCTCGAAGCGCACATCTCGAATAAGTCATAAATGTAGTTTAATGACTACTAAAGAAGTAATTAAAAGCCCCAAAAAGTGATAGAAAGCTCGGCCCTGTTAACTAAATGGGCGGGCTCGGGCTAGGCACTTAAGACCCATGTCGTGCTTGAGCCAGATATGGGCCTATGTATATAAAGGCGAGCCGGGCCTAGATATGCCTTAGCTAGTCCAGCCCATGAACACTCCTACTTAAATACCTGACCCGTGTTATTTTATAGATTATATTATAGTATCATTTATAATAATGTGATGCATATACATCATTTGTAAGAGAGATGATCATATATTAAATTTCACGCCGACAACATCTATTGATGAATACCATATATTAAAAATGAGCATCAAATAATCTTTTCTTTCGAGAAACAAAATAAAAAAAGAAGACAAAAAATTAATAACGGCCATTATCCCAATAATTCAATAATAGGAAAGTGAAGGTCATATCTACATTTTAACCCCATGCCCTTCACTTCACCCTTTACCTTTTTAATAAGTTCATTTCACAATGAATTCCTATGTATTCAATTCCTACATATTTTAATGCAAACGAACACGCCCTTAAAGTGGAATTTACCTCGGTTTTTTATTTCATTTCTATTACATTGTTGAATTACAATCTGATTGGCGAGAAAATCGGGCCTATGCTTACTCAAAAGAGATGTGATATGAATAGCTTAAATAAAGAGTCTTAGATCAGCCATAGCCCATAGGTAGGACCTATGTAGGTCAACAGAAGTTATCTGCATGGAAAGTCCTTTTCAGTTTTAGCATAAGATCATTTATTCATAACATTATAATGCTATTATTTCAGAGTTGGGCAAAGCCAGATATGGTTTCGGCCGAGCCCTTTAGAATCAGGGCTCGTCCAATGCATTAGATTTGTTCTGGGTCCATGCCTAGGTCCGAGTTCAAAGACATGTTTAAGCTTATTGTTGTCAAAGGCCTGTTATTTTGTGTGAATTCTCAAAATAAAATACCTCCAAACAAACAGACTCTAAAACTTTCCAAACAAGAAGGGCTGATTCCGAGGGAATTTAGGTGGTGTCACTGAGGACAAGGTTTAGGTAGGAAAAGCACAGCAATTTGCTTTCAGTACATATAAGAAAGTGAAAACTCCATTTGGAGGAAGGCTTATGCAAGAAAACACAACAATTTGCTTTTAGCAGAGAGAAGGAAAAATGTACTCCATTTGGACTTGGAGGCTCTAATTTTGGAAGGCTTTCTGCTTTGGGAACAGAAAGTGGTCAAATATTGTCTTTAAATTATTTTGGGTTCTTTTTTCTAAAGAACTTAGAGGAAAAGAAAAGGGACAAATTTTGAAAGGTGCCTTTTTAAATCTCCAATTAATGGGGGTTTCATAGAACCCTTTGTTTGCTTAGAATTGAATTTTAGGAGTTTTAAGAAATGTAGTCTTCTTTCCTTTTCCTTTTCTTTTTTTTTTATATTTTACTAAGCCTAGGGGTTGGGAGCCAAGAGAGCCCACACAAGTAGGAAGAGGTAGCCGAAGGAGAGCCCACCAACATGAAAAGAATGACATACCTATAGATTGATCCTTGCGCAGTTGGGTGACATACAGGATTGCCAACCAATTACCACTTATTGTCACAAAATGTAGTCATTAAAGTGGTTAAAACTTAAGAAACAAAGGTGATAATAAATGAGCATTAAACGATCTCTCCTTTAATGAAAAATAAATTAAAGAGATGAAAAATAGACACCCAACCACCACCCTAGTAAATTATTTTATCTTTTATCTCTGCTCATCACCTCTTTAATAGTCTTTTGTTGCAATTTATAATATCATAAATTCCTAGAAATTCAATTCCATACAATCAAACAGGCTCTAGAGGAGTTCAATCATTTCATATACTAACTTTAATAGCTCTTTCTCAATTTAACACGGATTCGATCATTTTATTTGACAAATTTAAAGTACTAAAAAACTAATGAGGTCCTAAAGAACATACCAATATGGAAAGTGGTACTTTTTTTTTAATGATGTGGAATCTATCAATCCCCTTTCAGTTGATTATGGTAAGCCCCGGATATACAACACCACCCATTAACATTGCGTATCAGGTAAGGCCCTAATTGATACATGGTCATTAAACTTTGAAGTGATTGGTTGTCTATTTTTCATCACTTAAGGAGTTTTAACCTTTTGTCTCATCACACCTGTGGCGCTCTCGTCGGTTGCAATGAAATTAATGTAACTTCTTAAGTGATTTTACTAAAAATAAACACTTACATGGTCATTAAACTCTGAAATTTCACTAAAAACAAACACTTACGTGGTCATTAAACTCTAAAATTCTAAATGTAAGGCTGGCTATCTCATTTCAGTGATATGTTGGGCTCCATTAATGTAACTTCTTAAGTGATTTTCATGCTCGTTTGAATTACGTGAGCCTACTGTTGATTGATCCAAGCTATTCACATCAAAAGTCTCTACAAGACGAGGTTGCATTCTCTGTTTCTCCTCAACTAAAACATATCATTGGATTGATCAAAGTATAAGAAAACAAAACAAAATAACTGATGAATCCAACAGTATATCTCAGATGTAGTGAAACTTGGATCACTACCTACAGGGGGCTTATGATGTGAATGTCATATATATTGAATCAATCAAACTTCACCTTAGCTCAAAGCAACTCGACCAGGTGAAAACTACCATGGAAAAGTAAGCATACGATCATCTCCCTAAGGAGGCGACTTGCTAAATTTTGTGGAGAAAGTGTTATCTATACTCTTTCATTTAAAATTCTTTTCACTACAATCACTGTCTTCCAAACTTTTAGAAAGTTGTAAATCTTTCCACAACATACCCCTCTCTTCATATCTTTTAGATACTTATGAAAAACACTTTCTCAATCTGCAGTTGAAAGACAAAACAAACTTCTTTGTTTTTAGATTTCTCTAGACCAGCACATGACATGTGAAATGTGGGCTCTCTGATTATGGTGGTGGG
The DNA here is from genome assembly GCA_012931725.1 of Litsea cubeba. Lineage (NCBI taxonomy): Eukaryota > Viridiplantae > Streptophyta > Magnoliopsida > Laurales > Lauraceae > Litsea > Litsea cubeba. The sequence goes on from CM022945.1 coordinate 75,530,589, forward strand.
TGTGTTTGAAAGTTGAATTTGGTAGTGTTACGCTGCCACTTTTTCTCCCCCTGATTTTCTCTTTCAATACATACATGTTATCAACATTATCACGAAGTCTTGTTTTTACACTTGATCTGATTTAATGTCAATCAAGTGCCTGAGATAGAGAAATGAACCATTGCCCATTTGCCATACTACTTATTGGGGTCAATACAAATGCATTGCACAAAAAGTAATAAATTTCTGTTTGGAAAATTTGTCAAAATGAAAATGGGCATGGTGATTATACTTGTAAAATAAAATAAAAATAAAAATATTAAATTTATAAAAGAGTGTTAAAATGAAAAAAGGCATGGTGATTATACTTGTAATATTAAATTTCCACATTTGGATAGCCCACACACGTGGGATGATTGGCATACCCAAAGATTGATCCCTAAAAGTTACGAGACATGTGAGTTTTTGCCAACAAACTTAGCAACCTCTTATTGTCTAAAGATTGAAGACATGATTAATACAATATTATACGTTATTAAATCAATCTTACAGTGGGACCAAATTCTATCAAGGTAAAATTTGAGTATATGCTACGGGAGGGATATGACATTCAATCTTAATAATTTGGATCATCAATAAATAGACCCCACGGTGAGTTACACACATCCTACTCAAAGGAAGCATGTAATAGACAACTCATTGGATCCGGACTGGAGAGTAAGGAGACCTTAATAAAGGACCAAAGTGCTACTGCCTGGCGCCTTCTGGACCCAGTATATGCAAGACCAATGAATCCATTGCGGAGTCCAAAAATTCAGAAACAAGGCAAGTAGCAACAGCTCAGAAAGCACTGGGGCAAGTCAGATTCTAAGAATTGGTCATGGTTTCAGCCTGTCACACATCAACAGGACCAGTTGAATGCTGAAAGCTTCATGCATCACTATTTTTTTCTTTTGCTAGTTTTAATTTTGGACCCATTTTTTTTTTTTTTTTTACCTACAGCATGATACTAGGTCTCAAAGCTTTTTTCTTTTTCTTTTTCTTTCTATTTTTTTTTGCAAAAGTCTCCCTGCACCGATTCGGTGCAGGTAGCAGGGCTCTTTTTTTTTGCACCCTAGCTAAGGGGATTGGGACCCGACCAGCACACACAAGGAGAGAACCCTCCGCACATAGGGGAGCGAAACTCGCATGTGTGAGGAAAGAGAACCTGCACATGCTGGAAGAGAGGAACTAGTATGAGAAGTCTAGGGTCGATCCCTAGTCATCCAGGTAGGGATGTAAATAGGTCCCTGATTCTCTGAGTACCTGGAGGTTCCGACCAATTAAAAATCGGGTTTGGCTCCAATAAGTAAACTGGTCCGGGTTCATTTTTAGGACCCAAAACCTAAATGGGTCTAGGTCCGGTTCCACCTTGGTTCTGACCCATGGACCCGGGACCCAACATATTGCCTCAATTTTTTTATAATATCTCCTAAAAACTATTTTTTTTCATTTTTACATATCATTTTCTACCTAGACCTGGACCTGGACCAGGACCCGTCCTATTTACCATTTCGGTTCCGATTCAAGTTCCATCTCCTCGTTATCATTAACGGTTCCGAATACACCATAGACCAGGATCAGAACCGACCCGTTTACATCCCTACATCCAAGTGAGAGGCTCAACTGAGCTAACCCCAGATTTAGAAGCATGAACTTCCCGGAATCTCGACTTTAGTCAATGGTCAAAACCTAGCATGCATGTTTTACTGAGTTTTGATCGGAGTCTTAGCCGAAATAGTTTTTTTCTACTTTGTTTGGTTGAGTCATGTTAGTAAAACCTGGTACAGAATAAGTTTTTAGGCCAAGTCTTAAAACAATGGTCCAAACTTTTGGTAATGGACAGGATCTTGAGTCTTTCAGGCCCACTAGATGGATTTGGGACAGTAAGTAATAGCTGCTCAAATAGTGCCAGCAGCAGGAAATGCTGTGTTAAAACTTAAAAGCCGGCTCTGATTGGAAGAAAAATATGCATGAATTCTATCTATTTCCTTGTACTGGTTTCCAATTCTCAAAACAGTTTTGTTTGATTTGAAGGCTAATGATCTAAGGGCTTGATTTTTCCAATCATTGTCGGTCTTAAACGTGGTCCATAAATGGCAGTTCCTGCCAGTCCATGGGGCTAATCTACCATCAAGTCAGGATCTCCTCCGGCCTTCTCTTTATAATATTGGTAATATTGGGATTTTTATGATTTAACCCCTTTTAAAGTCAGGTTCCATGAGATAATGACAAAAGACCCCAAAATGATAGCAGAATCATTCTCTGATTAAAAATTATTTTTGACAATTTTGCCTAGAACCCATGATATCGTGAGATTATGTTCCAAAAAATATTTTGACGATTCCTACCTTTCACCATATATTGAGTTTTTAAAAACGAAATCCACATTTAGTAATCATTCGATAGAAGACATTAACATGAAAACTTCCTTTTACAAATTCTAAAAAAAAAACTCACGATATCATGGTTATTAGTTTTTTGAAAACTATAGTAACTAAGAACACCAAGAAAAATGTAATTGTATCTCTCACCGTATATTGAGTTTTGAAAAACGAAATTTTCATTTGATAATAATTTTGTGGGAGACATAAACATGCAAAAAAAAAATTCATAAATTCTGCCAAAAAAAACCTATGATATCATGGGTTTAGAGTTTTTGGAATCCCATGATATCATGAGCCTCCATATCATGGGATTTTAGGCAAATAGTCAAAAGGAAAACATGGCCAAAGTCAAGTGACTATGTTGTCATTTTGGGTCTTTTGTCATTATCTCATTGAATTTAAGTTTAGGAGGGATTAAACTATAAAAATCCCTACAATTTATATTGACCATGATTCCTGATCCCGAATTGTCTCCCACACTTTCCATGGGTGGGATGTGGGAGCTCTGGTGCCCACCTTTTGGTAATCAAACAGATAAAAATGTATATCACCCCTCCAGTTATATATCCTCTTTTACCTCATAGGAGTTGGCCTATAATAAGATTAAACACGTGACTATTAACATGATTAATGATTTCAACTCTGATTGAAGTAAAATTTGAAGATTTATCATCGAAGGAAATAACATTTATTTTAAATGGTTCAGATTATCAAAAGTGGGCCCAATGTTGGAGTCCCACACATCCCACTCATGGAAGCATTTGGGAGATACTTGGAGTATCTGGCCTAATTGACCATTTATTTCATGATCAATGATGGGTGATCCACAAACCCTACTTGTGTTAGCAGGTTTAGCCCGTGGCCGTGGTCTTTTTTTTTTTTTTTTTAAGAAAAGTTAGTTGTAAAGTTATCTATGTCCTTCGCTAGAGACATGTGGCATATTTGTGGAGCTCAGTAGGTCTGCCAGATAAAAATAAAGTTTATTATCCAGATTTCATGTAATTGGATTCCTAGGAATTAATCGTAGACATTTTTTTTGTGAAATGTAATTAAAACTTAAGATACAAAGGTGAACATTCAAATAACTATCAAATATCATCATCATCAAAGCCTTGTCCCAACTATATTGGGGTCGGCTAAATGACTATCAAATAATCTCCATTTAATGTAAAATGAATACCAGCTATCACCCTAGTAATTTATATACACATCTTTAACTTGGAGCTCATTTGGACATGAATTTGTGTAAGTGTGTCTAATTTCATGCAAATAAATGGGCTCTTAATAGATAAGACGTGACTGAGTTGGTGTTCATTGACCTACTAGATATTGTAAAAAAAATATGATAGATGTGGGTCTCAAAATGATCAGTCAAAATAAAGAATTCCTCTCTTTATCAACTAACAATTCATTTGGTGATTTTAGATCAAACAATTTTGACTACTCGTTGGGGTTTTTGTGGGTACGGCCACCATTAGTCATGGATAAAACCGCCTTGTGACAAAAGTTAAGAAAATCTCTCAGACGTTCTCCGTACTTGTACTTTTTTGTAATATCACAAAACTTTTTTCAATATCGCATAAAATTGCCTTGAAATACAAAGAAAAAAGTGTCCATTGACTCTTTTAGCAAGGCAGTTTTAATCCAATTAAAATTTTGTGATATTGCAAAAAAGTACCATACGGTGAACTTCTTAGGAATTTTCTCATATTTCGTCACAAGGTAGGGATTATCCATAACTAATGGCGGCCGCGTGGGAAAATCCCTTATTTTATTTTTTCAACTACGCCCCAAAGCTCACTGCATTCGATGGGTCTAAAAGGCTCAAGGTCTATCATGTGTTCTGTTTTCAAAACCAATGAACAGGATCCAGGGCTTTAAAAGGCTCACACTGGAAACAGCCCAAAGGAGAGGGCTTCAAGGATTAGAAATGTTTTGGCAACTTTCCATTTGACTTGAACTTATAAATGGGTTTATCCTTCAACCCCTATTCTGAAGCTCAATAGTACAGGATCTCTATCATACATGAGATCCAATAACATTGCTTTTAGCATCCATCTCAAGGCCTAAGTTTAAATAGAAAGTCCTCTCTTTTATCTACCTGCTCTTTGTTGCATGGCCTTTATTTCATCTATTGATTTACGGTACACAATTGTAGGATTATGCTAATACCCAATTATCCCTCTATCCAGTAGTGCCAGTGGTAGTTGAGTGAAACCTATAGTGAGGCCTATCAACCAAAAATTTGAGCCTTTCACATGATAAATTCCCTGACCAGGTGTTTTCAAGTTTTACTTTGATAGGAGTTTGCCCACGTAAAAAAAAAAAAAACTGAATATAATAAATGATGGGATCGATAAATATGATTAATAATGCATAAAATTATGTTAATCACAGCATTCATCATATGACAAATCTTACTTGGGGTCAACTCTCCATTGGAGTAAAACTTGGGGGACATCCCATGCACCGTGAGTGGGTGGAGGGGGTAGCTAAGGGTTGCAAATAGTATGGTTTCGACCCATACAGACCCGAACCCAGACCTAGATCCAGATCTGTTTCTAAATAACGGTTTCGATTCCGAGTCTGTTATGACTTGGATCATGTCTTGTTGGTTTCATAACTGGGTCTAGCTAAATGACCGGAATCTATTTTTAAAATTGATTTCGATTTTTTTTCATTTTGTATTTTAAAATTTTTTTTTTTAAATAAGCATATCATTCAATTTATAACAGTGCATCAAGTCTACTACCTCCAATATTCAACATAAAAATATCCATAAAAAGTTGATTTTGAGCTATAATTTGCAACATCAAGGACTCGTATGCCGGGTTCTGTGTCAATGGGTCAGAACCTATATGGATCTAAAACCAGACCCATTAATGAATTGGAACCTACATTAGCTTTTGGACCCTTATATAAACCGAATCTAAAAAAGGTTCCATACCCATTTTTTAGGTGTTAAAACTTCCGAATAATTGGAGAATAGAGACCCATTTGCAATCCTAGTCCCCGGCAACTTAGATTTTCAACACATGGCCCCACTATAGAGTTACAGGAATTACTCTGTTTAATGGGGCAGATAGACATTGGGGATTTTCAGAAATTGGTTGAGCACTTGAGCTACAAGCATGCAGATTTTCTCCTTTCAAAAATCAAAGTACTTTTTCTAACAAAAGCATTTGAGAATGTCCTCTCCTTCCAGAAGACCAGAAAAGAGAGACGGGGATATGAGAATTCGTACCTAAATCGAAGAATCTGCCGATCAGCAATTCAAATCAAAGACAGAATCGAAGGAGAGAAAATCCTTTAGAGATGCAATATATCTTCATCCAAACAGCACACAGTCTATATATGTATCATTAACCATCATCCAATTCTAATTCTACAAGTCAATTGAAAAAAATATTGATGAGAAATCCATACCAGAACCGAGAAGAAGAGATTGATCGAACTCTGCAAGGAAGTAGCACAAGCCCATCCAGGCGATGAAGACTCGGAATATATAGGAAAAAAGGAATCAATAACATAATCATGTTATCAGAAGAATGAGATGCTCTTCCACGGTCCTACTCTCCTGTCCTGACAGAATCCAACACCTTCTATCAACTCTCTCTTACACACCCACTTCAGTCCATATGAGAGAGAAGGAGAGTAATCTCTTAGACTTGGGAGGCGAAGGAGGAGCAGAGAACACTAGAATCTCGAATGTTGGGAAAGATTCGTGGATCCAGCATGGAATCCATGATGGAGAAACATCATTCGTCGTGTTTGGAGGTAGATGGAGAAAGTTTAAGGTTTTTTTTTTTTCCCACCCACCAGAGAGAGAGAGAGAGAGAGAGAGAGGTGTAATTTGGTTGGGTAGGGAAAAAGGCGTGCAGTGGTGGATAGGAAGTTGTGATGTGGAGATACCGATAGAGAGCAGGTGGACGTTGTTACTGTTGCTTCATTTGGGTAAAAAAAAAGGAGGGAAGTGTTTCTTGCACCCGCGCTTTTTTTATGAAAATTGATAGGACTGGGGAGAGTAATCAAGCATGGTTTAGTAAAGGAGTCACTGTACTAATTACTAATCCAATGGGGATGACCGAGTGGTCTGGACTACGGTTCCTCTCTCTTTCGAAGGTCTTGATATCGATCTCCGGTTCCCCCTCCTCTTCAGGAACCGAAGGTTGAGTCCACTAGTGCTACCACCTGGAGGCCACAGAGGTTTTACCCGACTTCTCTCCGGGCCCCGAGGGATTAATCTAGCCCAAAGGGTTGGAAACCCTTCTTTAGCAAAAAAAACAAAAAGGAGTCAATGTACTTGAAGGGCCACTTTAGCTAATTTACTTTAATAGTGAATTGAAGTGAAGAATCGCCATAAAGAAAAATGAAAAAAAAAAATTGGATCAAATAAAAATGTACTAAATTTAAAAAAAATCATATTTTTTTAAGAAAAAAATTTAAAAATATCTTTTCATGCCACTAGATGACAAAGGTTTTTTCATTTCACTAAAAAAAAGTTTTAAAAAGATACCATCTGATGCTACTAATTGGGTTGACTTTTTGTCATTGAGCATTCTTTGTCTACCATTAATTAGTGTCACTTTACAAAAAAATCACCTAAACAAGCCCAAACCATCAATGTCCCGTTTTTAACTCATTTGATTACACTTTTTTTTTTTTTTGTGTGTGTAGTTGGATTTGAGCCGAAGGAGTGATCACTTGAAATCCTTGAATTGGATTTTCTTTTTATTATTATAATTATTATATTATTCATAATGGTGGACTTGACTCTTATTAGATTAAATTTTTATCTAATGATGGTTCAAGGTTGGTTTTTAGTGTTTGAATTTTAAATGTAGGCTACACTAATAGATTTAGGGGCCATGCACTCTAGGTTTTTTTTTTTTTTTTAAATGCGCTCGGGGAATACATGAATTCCTTGAAAGTTCAAACTAGTCATATCACACTTCATTTATTTGGTAAGGATGATTAGCAATATTAAACCTTTACTTTTATAGAATTTTACCTAAGAAATCATCTTATTAGTGGAATTGAATGTATAGGAATTCTCAAAGAGGTAGAGGACATAAAGTGAAGATACATATGGGATCTCAACTTTCCTAAGATTTGAATTATTTTTTATTAAAGCGAGGAAAGATTATTTGACGGTCAGTTTTGGACAGGACGACTTAAACTCACCTAAGCGGCAAATATTCGCATTTCTTCATTTTTTTTAACCACTTTTAGTGATACAAGTCCTAAAATTCTTAGGAATTCAATCACAAGAATAGATCTCATTTGACAAACATAAATTTCTGTCTGAGTTTTTTTAGTTCTCCATTTGGCATAAAGTTCCAAAATGCACCAAATTAAGTATTAAATTAAAATGCTGAAATAGTCTCGGAAATGCTCGGAAATGCTTCTTTTTTTAGTTTGGCTTTGCTTTGGTAAATATTCACACACATATCCATATATACACTCACCCAAATCCCTCACCATCAGCGTTAGCACTATAGCTAGAGATTGTACATCCCCAATTGAGCTCCCAGTAGATTGGTAAATACTCTAAATTGTAGAGTTCTAAATTTTTATTTTATTTTTTATCCATAACAGCATTAATTTGGGGAATTGCTGTAGCAGAGTCGACGGTAAGAATTCATAATTCTCGAAGTAAGAATTCCTCAAATTGTTGCACAGAAACAAATTCCTAACAAATATTACTCATTGCTAACTGCTGGTGCAATAGGATTCCCTGCTACATTGCCTTTACATAGAACCATAGCCATTGACTAATCCAACTAACCTTGCATTTTATTTTGGAACCCATTAACAATTTGCATGTGTGAGTTAGTCCTCTTTATATATGTGAGTTTTTATTAACTCATTTATGCGAGTTATCTACCCTTTGTATGTGTGAGTTTTTATTACCACGCATGTGCAAGTCTCTCTGAGACCAGCCCAATAGTTGGAATAAAAAATAAAAAATAAAAAATTTAAAGAGAGGAGTCTGGTAATTTTGAATTGAATTTTGAATTGCACTTTGATGGGGTCATGTCTTTACCCAAAGATCAAATTTGAGGTCACTGAAATTCTCTGAGCAAAGCAATCAACATGCCAATTGGGAAGGTACAAATGGAATTGTATTCTATCCCCCATACTTTTGGAATTATATGCTTCTACTTTTACCCACCATAAAGGCAACAAAAGGGCTGCTAATGCGATTCCACTGCTACTCCCACATACCTTTCTGTCACAGACAGAAGAAAGTAAAGATGATAAGAACAGCATGCATAGTAGACAATGCACTCACAAATTACAACTCGGGAACTTAATTCATCAATTCAAGGAACTCATGGAAGGCACCACTTCATCATCCTACTTTCAAGGTTGGAGAAATTCTAAAATCAGGCCTATAAATTAATCAGTAGAGCCTAATATGTGAAATTCAAATCACTCAAAATAAATATTCATCCGCTTCCTGTTTCATAATCAAATTTCACTTCATAAGAGTTGGCCATACCATTAAATTGGTAATGTCCACTTGTTTTACATATTATCAATCTGTTGGTTACAAATCTCCTATTGAAGTGAAATTTGACTCGGATGATCCTACCAGATATTTTCTAATGACCCAGATAAGGCCTACCTTTGAAGATTCAAGCTTTGAAACAAGAGGGAGATAGAGATTTTGGATGGTTTGAATCTATTATTAAGGGGTCTGACCGGCAAAATGCCCACTACAGGAATGGGACTTGTAAAACTGCGCAACACCAATGCACGCACACAAGGTGGGGGAGTCGTCCAGGTAACTAGTTAGTGGTTGTTGGTTTTGCCCTCACTTGTAAAATGGTGCTTTGTGGATGTGACAGAGTCTTGGTTGGGTGGGTGTTTTATGGGGTGTGGCCGAATCTTATGGAGCATGATACCATTTACTATATTATGGTCAATTTGATGGAAAGGAATGATAGGATCTTTAGTGGTTCTTCATCATCAACAACAGATTTGATATCCAAAATCACTTTTTAGGATTGCAAAATGGGCTTTGGTTAGAAAGGAATTCTCGAATTTTAACTTTAACGATATTATTTCTAGTTGGGGAGCTTGCATGGGGTGTGGCTCTTTTAAGGAGAGGAGAACAATCACTTGGTATCCTCCTCCTTTAGGGGTCTTTAAGTTTAATGTGGATGGTGCTTCAAGGGGTAAGTCAGGTCCGGCCGGGATTGGAGGGGTGCTTCGCAATTGTAAGGGGGAGGTGTTAATTATGTTTTCCAAGTATGTGGGTGTGTACGATTCCAATGAAGTGGAGGTGCTAGCCATTCTTGAAGGTCTTCGTTTGTTTGCTAGTAGATATGGCAGTACACTTATAATGGAAAGTGATTCATCTAATGCGATCACATGGGTGTCTAAGCGGAAGACTAATCCTCGGAAGTTTCATTTTCACCTGAATAAAATTAAAGAGTTATCTGTTGGAATCAATGTTTCCTTCCGTCATGAGGTTAGATCGGCTAACTCCATGGTAGATGTGTTAGCCAAGCAAGGGGTTGATAGGTTGCTTCCTTGGGTGGGTGTGATTATGTAAATGGTTGATAGGTTGCTTCTTTGGGTGAGTGTGATTTTGTTAGTAGGGTTGGAGGTGGTGCATTTCTCCTGCACATCCCCTTCCTCTCTTTCTTTGGTTTTTTGTACTTTGTACATTCTTTTCTTTGAATGAAAACTTTCGTTACCGTTCAATAAAATAAAATAAAATTTGGGATCCTCCAGATACCTCATCTTAGTGAAATTGACAGTTGGAAATTCATTATTTGATTAATTTCTAGAAAAATGGTCAAGTTCCATCTAGCTACAATTAGTGATGCCAATCCGGCCCTTTGAAGAAGGTGCCTGGCCTTACCCGTCAAAACCCGCAAAAGGGAGGGCTTTTCTTCTTCCTAAAGCCTGAGGATAAGGGAGGGCTTAATTTTGGAAAGCTCATAACCTTGAGGGCCGGGCTAGGGCTTGATACAGCCCGGCCTGGCCCATCTAGTCTAGCCCGGGTCCCTTGAATGTGAGAAGATTAGATTAGATGATGATAAAGAGGAGGAAGAGAAAGGGATCGAAGAGTTTTCCAATATTCTTCTTCTTTAAAAGTTGAAAAATAGTTGGGAAGAAATCTGATAAAAACTCTCTACCTTTAATCCACGTCAACAGCATATGAGCCCCAACCACCATGACTCTTCATCCCTGTTCCTTAACCACCGTGACTATTCATCGGTGAAACCCCTCATTCCCTAACTCTCCTCATCCTCTTCCACCGTGCCCTTCTCTAGAAATGTGTGTATGTGACAATTTTTTTCTAGGGCATAGAATATAAGGAATTTTCTTCTAGGGATTTGACATTGGGGGCTTTTCGTTAAAAAAAAATGTCAATAGAAGTGTTTGTAATTGACTTCTTTTTATTTCAAGGAATGAAATTACTAGGGGCTTCTTTCTTTCTTTCTTTAAAATAAAATAATCAACAAATATAAGACCTCACTCAGACGATTTTTGCCTAGCATCCCAATGTATTCTCCGTACTTGATACAAATCATCTTTAATAGAATCGGACAATAATTTAAGATCAAGGATTAAATTAGATACTTTTTTAGGTTTTTTCCCCTATACGTCTTGTTAGTGGGTTGCAACATATTTAGAGTTTTTTAACCATAAGGATATTTATGATATTATTAGTAAAATATACAACTAATTACTTTAGTTTGTGATGAATTTGTGGTGGTTAATTTAATTTATTAATTAATTTGCACGAGATTAACGTATGGTTCGCATAAGGGTTTATGCTAGTTATTGGAAACGTCCATTGGATAAAACCTGCATTTTGGAAGGGATAATTTTAAAAACAACTTTTGAACTAACCAATTGAACAACCCCTTGATTTATTGGCTTTTTTGAGGATTTAAAAGCAAACATGCATTTTTGAAGGTATAATCTTAAATATAATTTTTTAACTAATCACTTGACTCACTCTTGATTTTCTAACATATTTGAAGATTTGATAGGAAAGTGCGTAATTGGAAGGCATATAATCTTAATATCATGATTGGAATATATGATAGCTCAACTTGTGCAAGTCTTTGAGGTGGCCCTGTGGGGGCCCCTACACATTAACACATGCACCATTCTTTTTAAGTTCAATTTTGAAATGATCACTTGACCACCCCCTTGATTTTCTTTCTTTCTTGGGTCCCATGTACACATTAATTAACCCACTAGTGACCCCACAAAGAGGTAATTTCATGTAGATGCACAAATGGAAGGTGGGATAAGTGGCTTGGCTACTGTGGATACCATTGAAGAAAGGTAAGGTGTTTAGCATATTCATCTAGTGGGTCCCTGTCACGACTCGGGCTCAAGATCCGATAATCCCCGGGTCGCGGTCCCATACTTACTCTCGTAAACCCCGAATTAACCGAAGTTAAAACAGAATCCACAAGGGATAATCATTCAGTCATCCTGTCAAATATACAAATTGCGGAAACATATATATATATATTTAACATCATCCATTCACGAATGTATAGTCCTAAACAAAAGTAAGGTTCTTATACATGTAATGTTTGTCATCCACTGCATATTCAAATACAATGCAGGTCAAGGTTTTCAAAATAATTTCCCTCAAAAAGAATCTAAACCATAAAAAAGAATTCCCTAAAAGGATCTCCGGTCCGTCACGCACTCGGATACCCGTATTAAATGGTATCCCGTATGTTCCACTCAATCAGTCATCCTGGAGGAACCGGAGCGGTCTCCTCCGTTGGCGCTGGGGCCGCTGCAGGGCCGACGTGGGCAAGCGGGCCTATTATGCCATCAATAACACTAATGAACACGACGGTTCAACAATGTATATATAGTTCTATGATAGCACATGTTAACACATGTTAACACATATACAAAATCCATTCAATTTTATTCTAACAATTCTAGACAATTCATTTCACAATAATATCATTAGAGTCAATCAATAGACATAAACAATTGGCAACTACAATAGCATTCATTTCATTACCTTTCATTTTACTCATCTTCCCTCAAAGGAAGGAATCAACTTCCAAATGGAAGGAATAGTTTAGTCATATTCTTTCAATGTTCATTCATTGTTGTGGGATCTACCAGTGTCCGGGCCAGGGACAACTGGCATCACCACGAAGCTCCGGAACACCCCAAATCCATCTACTACAGTAGGAATAGTCATTTGTTCATTTACAATTCATTTTAATAAAATAACTATGTAGTGCCAGACTCAATAGTCAATACCTTTAATCCATTTTTGGATTCAATTCAATTTACTAAGTTCATTCAAAGCAATTGAAAGGACCAAACATTGCACTTGTCACCCTAGACATTGCACTAGAGTTCAACAATACTAATTACGACATGCACATAGTCACAAGCCAATGAGGAAATTTGGATAATTAGCAATTCCACTCATTTCTTTCTTAGTTTCGACCAACCATTCAAGTGTAACCCTTGGTCATCTAATGTACGTACTATTCTTGATGGACATCACATTTAGATAATGTGTACATTAGAGTCCCTGTAATTATCACGGTTTAATCCATAACTGATCGAACATTCAATACATTATTCAACTTATGGTTTAATTACTTGAAATCTTCTTTTATTGTCCATTAATTCAAATAACTTCTAATCACATCATAACTAGCTCTAAAACTAATTTAGAGAGCAATTATGCTCATAGGAAGCATCCACAATTGAACGAACCCCGAAATCCGGTCCGATCGATCGGACAGAAATACGTCCCCAGTTAGGGACAGTCCGATCGATCAGACTACAGTACCGATCGATAGGACAGAAACATGTCCCAGTTAAGGGACATTCCGATCGATCGGACAGGCCGGGACTAGTTCCAAGACCCCCATTTTCTACCTTTCTACTTCTTTTTCCTACATAACCTGCACATAATTGGGACCTCTTGTCCTCCCTCATTTATCAACTCATATACTTGCATATACACACTTCTAATCCATCATTCATTCACAGATAAATCCAATCTAATCTATAATGAAAATTGCATAAAAGCTTATGCATAGATATTAACACAATCACATAAAAACTATGTATGCTTGCCTCTCTTGAAGCTTTTTGGACAAAATCCCTCATTCTTAGCTTGATTTGAGATCAAACCCCTTCTAACCAAACCCTAATTCCATAAAAACATATAAACATATATTACTATGAACTATTAAGCTAGAAACCATCTCTACACACCTAATAGAACTTGGAAATCCTACAAAAGGTCTAAGGCACTTACTTGTAGCTCAAAGGGAGAAGCTTGAGTTCTTTTTCAAGCTCTAAATGTTCCAAAAATGGAGGATAAGGTGAGGAAGAAGATGAAGCCCTTCTCCAAAATCACTTGAGCTCTCCAAAGATCACCTTAATCAAGAAGAATGGGAGAAAGAGAGAAAAGGGAAGAAGGTGCCTAGGGTTTCCTTGAGATGGAATGAGTGAATGAACTCATTCCAAACCCTTATAAGTTATTTTTTTGTACTTAAGTCCCCTTTTCTACACTCATTTTCACTTTAAGTCAAATGAGGGCTTACTGACCAATCTCAATTCAAAACTAATCGTGTATGTTGTGAAAGTTAACGCATTAATCGAGGTACACGCAATGGTATCAAAGTTACCGTATTCGACGAAATACGCGAAAATCCGTATTTACGAAGAAGTCTTTGTTCCTACTTGTTTAAGCCTAAATTCAATTTAATGATCTCAACTTCATTCAAATTCATTTCATTATGCTTAATTCAATCATTAGAGACTTATTTGTCTCTTTTTGGTCGTTAACCAACATTAACTCAATTAATCATGCTTAATTAGCATCAATCTCAATTAATTACCCTTAATCTTCATTAATTCGGGACGGGGTGTAATAGTCCCACATAAATGCTTATACAAGTGGATGGGTAAAATAATACATATAATGGATCCCACATAGACTAATGGTAGGATAAACGAATAGTGGGGTCTTTTTATTTGAATTGGACGGGTCGTTTAATTCATCATGATAGATAAATGATTGATATTTCATCAAACCTCCGGGCCTAGAAGGAAGCAGGATAAACTCCCCTATAGCCCCAATGTGGTAGTGCAGTTTCGAACCTACAACCTTCGGGTGCAAACCGTGGTCCTAGGCCAACTGACCTACCCTTTGGAGTTAGTCCTAATTAGATAGTTTAACTAAATGGACCTCATTTACATAACGTAAGATGGGTATGATCTCTTTTCACAATGGGTCTTGCATATATGAGTAGGATTTTTATCCATAGGTTCCACTTGGATAGGTGAATGGCTCAAATCTAGTGGATTCTGCATGGGCATGATAAACAAAATTAATGGATGGTTAGATATTGGTGGGGTGGGCATACGTTAAGACACAGTAGGTCCCATGCATCTTAGGAAGGATGAATGTGTGTGGTTGTGAAATTGAAAACAGTGGGCAAGGGTATAAGTTAGTGGAACAAGGGAAGAATCAATTGATTGTATTAATGGTATGCAATTAGGACCATGTGACTTTAGTTAGCACTATACTCCTTATCATTTCTTGATATTCCCTTATCAAGAGAGAGACCGCACACATGGAAAGACTGTTGGTGGTTTCATGCTTTAAAGAAAAGGAAAGTCCTCTCTTTCGTGTGTATTTTGGACTTTAAAAGTTTAGGCCCACATTTACCTATCTAGCCCGGCCCATTTCTGATTGTAGTGGGTGTTTGTGTAACTGCTTACAACGTGTCTCCTGATTTTATGACTCGTTATTGTCATACGTGATAACATGAAGTTCCCACTTCCATGGAAGTAATGGTATGCCATTGCCATTGGTTTATGAGATATATTACTTCTGTGGAAGTTGTTGTGTTACCTTCGCGGAAGTGGGTGCATTACCTCGAAGTAATCCTAACATGCTTTTGTTTCCATTGGGGCTCCTTTTATATAGAGGTTCTGCGGGAGGGCTTAGATAGAACACATGCATACACACTACTATCATAGTAGAACTCTTTTTTCTCTTTTTGCTCTCTATGTTTTTTTGCTATTGCTGCTACAAGTCTGAAATAGTGGTCCGCTGGGTTCGAACTCTTCTTCCATTCGAGTGCACGAGTAGTGGGGATATCCGATTAAGAAGTCGCTGTGTCCTAATACATACATCCACGAGTCCACCTCACAATTGTGAGGGCGAGATTTGTCTAAAGATAGCGTCCTCTGTGGCGTGCTTCAAACGCTAGCTGTTCAGGTTGCTTTTTTCCTTTCTCTAAAATCATTATTAACTTAATTCATTTATTGACAATTCCCCCATATCTTTTTTAAAAAACAAAGACAACCCACTTACGTAGGAAAGGAGCCTGCATACGCAGGAAGAGGTGCACCCAAGGTTCCAACCCTTGGCAGCCAGGTAAGTATGTGAGAATTGCCACTCCTTACCACTCCAGTAAGGAAGAAGTCGTTCACCAGGAATGTCGATCTTATCCACTATGATCAGGCGACTTCCTACGTAAGTGGATCCCGTGTAGATAGATCATAGATGTGATTAGGGTAAAATGAGATTCCTCATCTAATGGGATTCAACATATGATATGGATAAACTGTTAAAAAGCTATTAGCAAGGAGGCCTGTGCTAAATTTGGCCTTATCCACAGGAATACTTACATGAAATAATATCATACCGAGCATAATTCAGCAAAGGTGTTCCATCAGAATTAGTGTCTGGCCTGATAAATCAAACTAATGAACGTGCTTTAATTAAGCATGGATACGTATATGATCTTTTTATAACATTAGGATTAGTTGATAATAATTGAGAAAAAGATAAATTCAAAATAAAAAGATATATTATTTATCATCTGTTCTTAAAAGTTTTATGTATCTAAACTAATTTGAGAGGAGTAAAACTACACTAAAATTACGTAAACTACATTTCAAATTTGACTTAATATTATTATGTATGACTTACTTTGTTCAATATATATCATGTGTTTGGCTGCAATATTGGAATAAATCTACTATCTACTACTATTATAAAAGAGAACAAGATGCACTTTTTTTTCACTACACACTTAGCCAATCAAATGCAAGATGTGGGCCCCACTTACTTTTTATACTTTTATTTTTTTCTATTCTACATCTACATCTATCTACAACTTTTTACTTTGGTCCCCACTTAAGATAATAATAATATAATCTATAATATTAAGATTATAAAAGAGAAGAACTTGTGTGGGCCCCACCTCTATAATAATAATATAATCTATACATTATTATTATTATTATTATTATTATTAAGAACAAAACGACATAATTTGTGTGGGCCTCACTTAGATAATAATAATATAATCTATATATTATTATTACCCTTCTAAAAGAGAAAAACTTGGGCCACACTTATATAATAATAAGATTATAAAATATAAAACTTGTGTGGCCCCACCTATATAATAATAATATAATCTATACATTATTATTATTATTAAGAACAAAATGACATAACTTGTGTGAGCCCCACTTAGATAATAATAATATAATTTATATATTATATATTATTACCCTTCTAAAAGAGAAGAACTTGGGCCCCACTTATATAATAATAATAAGATTATCAAAAAGAAGAACTTGTGTAGGCCCCACCTATATAATAATAATATAATTCATACATTATTATTATTATTGTTATTGTTATTATAAGATTATAAAAGAGAAGAACTTGGTCCCCACTTATATAATAATAATAAGATTATAAAAGAGAAGAACTTGTGTGGGCCTCACCTATAAAATAATAATATAATATATACATTATTATTATTATCATGTCTCTATCTATATATCTATATCTATATCTATACCCTTATATAAAAGAGAGTAAAGTGTAATACTTTTTCACTACACACCTGCCTAATAAAATGCAAGATGTGGGCTCCACTTAGTATTATTATATATATATATAGATATGCCCAATAAACATGCCCAATAAAATGCAAGATGTGGGCCCTACTTAGTATTATTATTTTTCACTACACACATGCCCAACAAAATGCAAGAAAAGGAATCAAGTGTGTTTTTACTTACTACCTTTTGGTGTTCAATACTTATAATTTTGTGGGCACTTTAAATACTTCACCATCAGCTTAAAAATCAGTTTAAAAGTCGCGACAAAAGTTATTAGCTAGCTTGCTACTTTTGTTATTGTTGCTGGTGGCCAATTGGTGGTTGTGTTATAATTCAAATACTAAATTGACTACATACGAGAGAATTAAAATTCTCTTCCTTTTTTTTTACCTGAAACAATGCTAATTGTGTCATAAATAAGAAAGTGAAATGTAGAAACTTAAACTCATTTTATGTCCGCCCTGTTTTTTCTCTCTTTTAATGAAAGTTACCATGAAAAAAAATTGAAATATTCTTTTCCCTTTTGCTTCATGTGTTTGTATTTTATTTAGTTAGAATAATTGAGTTTTCAATCTGACATAATAGTTGTATTGATATTGATTTATACCCCTGTTAGAAGAATAATCACAAGTTGGATAATGTGATAACTACTACTAAATATTAGTTCTCTTCTAATATTAATGATTGCTAAAGATAATTCCATAAATGCAATTTAGTGGTAGGTCTTATAGATTGCTATCGTAAAATTATTGTTGTTTTGTATAATTTTTAGTTTCTTAATATACATGCTTTTGTGATTTTTTTATATTATTATAAAAGGGCATGAATATATTTATTTATTATTGCTCTTACTCATGAGGTTTAAATTGAAAAATTTTGATCATTTTCTAACACATTTATTTCTTTCATCATTGCAAGCTTCTTCTTCTTCTTCTTTTTATATATTTCAATGAAGCGTCATGCATTTCCTTAAAGGAAAAACGAGAATCTCATAGAAACTGCTTGTTATGCTGGGGTTACTACTAACTTCAGAGTCAGTGAATGAAGTGATCGTTTTAAGTGTAAACAACTAAAATAAGTATTTGATGCTGAGCTCCAACAAATTCAGTTTGTCTTTGTTTGTTTCGAATTTTTCTTACTTTGATCAAGACTCTCATTCTCTATACAGAACAGAGCATAAGAGTTGATCTAGAACACCTATTTTACATTCTTATATATTTCTTAAGAGGAAGGTCCAATTCTGTTGCCAGATTTGTATTTGTAGTTTTTAAATTTTTTTGTATTTTTCCCCTATGGATATCTCTATTTGTGAGCTTCCATTTAACTGAACTTCTATGATTACTTTGCTTATCCTTTTCTTACTGGGTATAAAATATAGAACTTTGTATCAAGCAAAAGAAGATGCTGATTCTTGGAAAGGTATTGCCTCTTTTTACCTGATAGTGATCCGTCTTATAAAATAAAATAAAATAAAGCACATGTTAAATACTAATATTGATCAACAGGTACTCTGCAAATCTTACCCGTCAAAGTTCATATCATAGTTCCACCATTGTTGATCCCTGTCGCTTGAGGACAAGCCGGATTACTTCATTATTCTTGACGATCGGTGTGAGATGTTATTCTTCTTTGTAAGTTAAGACTAAAACCACCATCTCAGTTTTTTTTTATTCTGATGTCCTTAGGTAGGATATAATTAATTTTTTTCCTTAATAAAATTTGATTTTGTAGTGAACATATAATGTTCATGGTAAACGGTAAGCTCATCTGGTTCTTAGTTTTTATCTTTATTTTTTATAAAACTGCAAGTAATCAATTTGACTATGCTTTCGACTAGACTCCAACTTTAGCAAGTCAAGTCTACAAAGAAATTGATAAGTCAACCTAATAAGTTAAATAAAGTAAATTTAAATTTCTTTGTACACATTCATGATAAAATATCTAGAAATATTTGATTTATATCATCAAAAAGTTATATAAATCCCATATCGATTGTCTTTTGAGATCTCATTTTTCTCACTATATCATCGCTTTATTGTTTTCAAATGTATAGGAAAAAAGTAGTGTCAGCTGTATTTGGACATTGCATGTGTAGGGGATTCGTTTATGTCAGTGGTATGGATTTCAACCACTGTAGCCCTCCCACCACAGTAGAGCCATTTGTTTATTTGGCTCCGTGGAGTGGCCAAGCTCAAGTGGTACCAGGGTAAGTCCGTTAAATCTCTTAAGCAAGAGGTTGCGGGACCGTTAAATCTCTTAAGCAAGAGGTTGCGGGATCGACTTCTGGGGAGGCCACTCCACGGAGCCAAATAAACAAATGGCTCTACAGTGGTGGGAGGGCTACAGTGGTTGAAATCCATACCACTGACATAAACGAATCCCCTACAGCATGCATGAGCTTTGCAATTTACAATCACTCATTTTCTGTTGAAATTTGATTTTTAAATGTATTTCAGCTTCTACTAATTTTTTTAAGAGCTTTATTTTTTTAAAAATCTCTTAGTAAAACTATGGGTTCGGTGCACGTTGCACGTGCAGGGCTCCACTAGTCAAAGATACAAATCTATCATTTACACAAGGTATTAAGCGGGAGAAGTAGCAAATATTCCTCACTTGTTCAATAATATAACATTAAAATCATCAAAACCACAAACCAAAGCCATGAAATTCAAAATAGCAGAAATACATCATCAGTCAAAAGGCATAGAAATTCATATAATCATATTGATATTGGATTTCTCATCTCTAAGATGGAGAAACCAGTGTGTGGAAAACAAAAGAAACAAAGAAAGAGAAAACAAAGAGAAAAGAAACAGCAGTCACAGCACCACACCAATAGTGGATATAGATCAGAAGCAGAGAACAATACAAAGAGAGGGAGGAGGCACTGGCCTTGGTCTTCCTATTATCCTTTGTTTTTTTCAAGTTAGAAAGGTTTTTAAGAAGAGGGATGAGAGGAGGAAGAGCGGAGGAGAAGAGGAAGAGAAAGGAGGACTAATTTTCTTCATGTCTCTCACGTCCACTGAATGAAGCCAAAGTGTCCAAATCCTATTGACTAACTCAAATGGAAATTTTTT